>OX460926.1:4443019-5043019 GCA_949788335.1 Salpingus planirostris
TGTGCCTTATTAGCGAAATAAGTGGACGGGAACAAAGTGCCTAACGGTAATGGGGAAGCGTCTCCATCGATTCTCAAATTATAAGCGAAACGACCCAGGAAAAGGCGGCAAAATTAGAACCATCCAACCCTTCCATCATTATCGAATCATCCGGATCCGGCATGTGGGCAATAATACCCGCACCCTTGAATTAAAGAAACCAACCCTCGAAAAAAAACAACAAGAACCATTAGTATTAGTACCCAATTAAACTAAGCCTAAACTTGCGTTATCTCTAAGATCTCGCAATTTAAACGCATCGTCCTCTTTATGGGACAATTAAATATTAAATTAAGGGGCGAGTCACGTGCCCCTTGATAAACTAAGGCAATTCCGTAATAACCGTGACAAAAGACTCGACAGGAAGTTCCGGTTTTTCACGGGGGACTTTGTGCCTCCGTGTACTAAACGAAGGGCCTTTCTGATGAATCGCCCACGCTAACGACGAGATTCGCCCCTTGTTCGTTGAAAGACGCCAGAACAGCCGAAAAAGCCACTCGAGCTTATCCGTTTCGTCCTTCCGGTCCGATAAAAGCGTCACGCCTTTTCGGCCTCTTCCTCATGTAGGAAAAAAGAGGAAAATTGCGTCCCATAGAAGTAAAAAATCAATTAGAGGAACAACCGGTCTCGCTTTGATATTATCGTTACCGTTAATGATAATAAAGTGTGGGATTTGTGTGAGTACCGACACCTGTTAAGTGAAAGCCGAACCAGGTCCGATTTTAAATCTTTTTTATCCTTTTCGATTGAGTAAAGCCGAAAGACACTTTTGTCGGCTACCGTTTGCCGCCCGAAAAAAGCGCACCTGTTGTAAGTGAGCGTGTAAAGACCGGGATGATTTATGGAAATCGTTAAAAACCGAGTCACAAAACCCGACCGAATAATTTAATTTTTATTATTTTATTAAAACGCGACCTCCTGCAGAGAAAGCCGCCCCTTTCCCCCGTCGAGAATTTATCACCCGGTCTCGCGGGTGATTAGATTCACCTAGAACTTTTCCTCTTGTATCTTCTCTAATTGCAATTACACTTACACGTTCCAGTAATAAAAGCTCACTCGTATATGACTCGAACATGTGCGCGTTCCTTCTTCATGTAAGAGCGAAAAGTAGGTTTACGTGTTCGCGGATTTCGCGATGATTAACTCGTTTAAAAAGACATCGAGAATGCCACCAGAAAGAGGAATCGTTGCGTAAGCCGATTTGAAATATGCGAATTCGATCGGAATTTCGAGATTGAAACGCGCACTCGTTATGGTGGCCGATCGGCGAAATATTCGAGGATTTCTCAGAGATCCCATCGAGCTCGGAAAAATCCAATTCCCGCGTCCACAATGGAAATCGTTCGCACGGGATAAATCATAACAGCGCAACGTATGGGAGAGATTTCGACCGGAACTGCACCATAATACTCGTCACTTTTCCGGTCGCGGACCGGAAGTACGCTTCACGAACGAAAATTTTGCAAGGTTAAAATCGAATGAAATCATAATCGCAAACACACACCATCTGCATTACGACGAAACGCCTACTCTTTCACTGTGCCACCTTACCGATAATATAGGAAATTAATTATTAATTATTATTCGAAAATGTTGAAGAAATTTTACATATCAAAAATTTAAAAGTACTGTAACTTTCCTATTAGTTGAGATATCAAGACGAGTGAGGCGGGATTCGCTTAGTTTGCTCAAAATCTATCAGGAAAAGTGTCCAGATTTCAATTTAGACAACATTAAGTGATTTTTCAATTTTCGAAAATTTGGAAGAAATTTTTGTCAAAAATTTCAAATTGCTGTAACTTTCTTATAAGTCGAGATATCGAGTCGAGTGAGGCGGGAATCGCTTAGTTTGCTCAAAATCCATCAGGATTTTGACAACATTTAGCAATTTTTCAATTTTAGAAAAATTTTAAGAAATTTTTGTCAAAAAATTTCAAGTACTGTAACTTTTTTATTACTGGAGATATCGATGAAAAATTCAAAACAGGTTCCAATTGAGTCATCAAGACATGAAAAATTCGTCTAACATTGGCAGTGTATCATTGAGAAAAAAAAAATGCATTTTTCGAGTGCTCCCGGGTACGGCAGTACCACATTTTTCTAGTCATGATAATAGATGCGGAAAAGTGAGAGTGTCAAATGAATTATACGACTTCCCTGAACGTCTTTTACACTTCTATGGACCGTAAATAATGAAAGAGTAAAAATACGAGTACGTGTTGATAGGGAGAGGCTTATTATGAATATCCCAGTAATAAGCGTATGCAAATATTATAATGTGCGGCCCACTTTCCTTGATTTATAATCAGATCTCGAACCAAGGAAACTGGAGAGTCTATACCGCGAGGTCTATATACGCTTTCAAAGGAAATCCTCGAATGTTCGGAAAACTGAAGACTTTAGAAACTTTTGATAAAGTGAGGTTATAATCGGCTTAACTGTCAACTGAGCCATCTGGGGACTTTCGGTTTTAGCCAACCGCCTTTCGAAAAGCTCCGATTTAGTTCGAACGAGGTTCGCACGCGAATTTATGCATTTAGATCGTTTTCCAATGCCATCTGTCGATCGCCTTCGTCCGATCGAGAAATTACGGCAACAACGTCGAAGCAAAAACGACGCAAAAAACCGTTTATGCGATTGCGGCATCGGTCTTATTTTGCGTGTGCGTGTTTTCGCGACACACTACACCCGACCCAGACGGACCTCACCGTCATCCGCCAGTTGAAATCGAACCAACACGAGAATAATTTATCCGGGGGAGACGTTCACGACCCGATGCGATAGCAAACTCGTACGTTTCGCCGACCGAGAGCCAGCACTTGTATAAAATCGACGACACCGGGGCCTTATCAGATTTCCAAAAGTGCGCAGGGTCGACGAACCCACGCTGAAAGACGAAAATCATCATCGGTGATTGATGACGATTATCGATTAGATCCCGAAATTCCGGACGGCCGATTTCGATCATTAGCCGGGAATGCCCGACATCGTAAAAACCGACGTAGACGTAGTTATCGAATTTGGGAACAATGGATAAAGACTCGTTTATTTCGCAGATTGGTCCAACTCAGTAAAAAAGCGACCTCGATCGATCAAAGACCAGACCGTCTATTTATTATCATCTGCAGCCACTTCGGGAACCGGGAGCTCCCTTTCACGATGATTAAATTTAGAATTCGTACGAATTCACCCGAAGATGATCTCTCCGAGGACGTGACGAATGTGCGAACGTCAAATTCCATTTGGGACGTTCGACCGTCAAACGCCAAATACGAGACCTCTTCGCCATAATCGAACGGAAGTCGCCGCATTCGGAAAAACGGCATTAACATTATTTTGACAGCCCCAGGAAAAAAACGTGAATACACGTTCCATTCATTCGCTTCTTATCTCTGGTAAGAAATAATACGAGTGCGGACATGTGTTTTCCTTCAGACCGAAAATGAGTCGACGCAACCAAGAGACGATTTCGTAAACGATTTAAAAAAGAACCGATTCGATTCCATTGTCTATAAGTTACGTTGGTACTAAACTCCGACTGGGACGTTTTGAAACGTACGGTTGTTGCTGCACACGCGTGCATAATGGGGGCATTCACACCGTCGAAAAAACACGAGACTTTCGACCCAACATCCGAACCATTAGCGTCGTAATCCCGAAAGCCCTTTAATACTCCATGAAAAAATTCAGAAATGAAACGTCATACATTCGTTACGTTTATACATTGTGTACAGTTACTGACCCACATAACGTTCGACAACGAGGCATATAGGACGGTTACACTGTATGCGGCATAACATGACGATAATGATAGTCGATCATTACACGAGGATAATAATCGAGTCGTGATCGAACTTATACGAGACATTCTTGACCTTCACAGCTGACTCATTCCCATATGCGCACGATTATTATTGTTGTTGATGAATTTGACGGGTTTTTCGCCGTCTTTGGCACAAAAGAAACCGATTTCGGGACCGCCAAAAATGCTCCATCAACTTATAAGATTTCCTGATTTCTGTCTTCCCATCAGTCACTGGTGCTCTGTTGGTAGTCGAGCCGAGGTTCGAATAAATAGCCATCATGAATAATTCCGAACGGATGTACCCCGAGAGTTCAAACGATGCAATGCACCCACTTTATCATTCAGAGGGAATCGGGAATGGATTCGAAAATCTGGAAACGCCTGAAATTCGTGGTGTTGCCCTTTAAGGGCGTCGATATTATTCGCGTCCCGAAGGCGTCCTACCGGAAAACGGGAGGCACCGTCTGGATGAGACCCGTGATTACGTCCGCCCCGAGCGCCATCATCATCGTCGCCTACCCACGCCGGTAACGAATCGCCGCCGGGAAAAATCCGAAGAAAAACGTTTTCGAATTCGATCCAAATTCCAAATGCCTTTTGCAGGTCAGGGCTTCGAACTCTACGCGAGATCGGAGGGCAACAGAAAAGCGACGAAAAGACCGGAACTCGTGATGAAAGCCGGCCATTGTATCAAAATACTGATGCACATGTCGCGATCTAATCTAATGGATCCGTATAAAAGCGAGGTTGAATCCAAAGTGGCAACATCTCGCCAATTAATTATAACAGATCTTTCGCGTGTAAAAAGCGACGATAACGGTGGAAAACACGATAAAAAGTGGACGCGATTTCCTAAATGGAAATGCTTTGATCCTATGATGAACTAGGGTTTGACCGTAAGGTCACCATGACGTAGTACCGCCCGTTTCGATTAATAGACCGCCTAGGTGTTCTATTTTTCATTCGCGAAAGGTCATCCATTACCTGCAGCTTTTCTATTATTCCACCTCATCAATAATAACGGATTGAATACGAGAAAGCATAGCGAAATTCCTAAATCAAACTTTAAGCCTCGTAAAAATCCCATTTCTGACATTCGATCTGGATGCGTTTTACATAAATTACACGCCGAGAGTGGATAGACCCTCAACACCGATTTTACATACATTTGAATAGTCTATTCGCCGAAGATTTAGGGCGAAAGAGGGTGAACTATTTCGATTGCATTTTCAGGAAATGAGAGTCTATCGATTCGGGCCCTTCGAACGGAACCCTCGAGTCCAATTAAACGCGATCGACTTTTCGCAAACAGTGCGAAAACAATGAATCAGGCAGTGCACCTGAATAATTGGAAAACTAATTAACAGTGTCAGTTGTATGCGCGGAACGTTTTCGAAATTTAACTTAGAAAACGACACGCATCGCAATTAGCGGACGCCTACGAAATATTCATTAGCCTAAAACGGTATAAAGGGAGAAAATGTAAGGGACCACACGCTATACTAAAAGCCACTCGGCAACAACAACACATTAAAATAAACAAGACTGAAACTTCAGGAAGCGAACAAAACAAACCCTCGATGCAAGTGCCTCTCGTAGAACTCGAGCAAAGCAATGGAGAATTAAAGGGAATGAAAAAGTAACCCGAATCGCGTTTCGAACGTAGGTTAAGTAAAAACATACAGAAACCGCAGAAAGTTTGTTTTGAAAACGCACCTTCCAATGTTACATCACTGCTACCACTTCTATCAAACAAACCGAAAATAAACTACAAATTAAAAACCAAACACACTGTTAAAACCCATCCTTCACATAAATAATCAGAGAAAGCCACCGGGTTCAGAGAAAAAAAACGCATTTATAAAATAGATAGGAACATCAAGAGCGCATTTATGAGCATTGTCCTTAAACTTTCACCGATCCTCAAACGCAACAATAAAAAAGTGGAACGTTTCTTTAATCGGGTCCGAAAATAAATTCACCTGTTGCCCCGTTCGCGATCGCGACCCTCACATTCGAACTCACCCCGTGGTTTCGTTGCTCACGAGCTGCTCCAGCATCTGAATCTTGAGCATTTTCGTCGATTTTATCCTCGATCACATCTCGAACCGCGACGATACCCCGGAATCACCTGCGATCGCCGTTCCGGAATCGGTAAAAACGGACGCTTTTAAAATTAGAGATGAGGAAAACGCCCGCCTACTGACAAACGCATCGCGCAACTGTGCCATAGACAGTATAGAGCCTGCGATTCCGCCTCCTCTTTCTCGACACCGTTCGATATGATAAGACCAACAGCCTCTCTCTTCGTCTTTGGCCTCGTTCGAACCGTGAGAGGGACGGAGACGGAATGAGGACGACGTTTTGCCAAAAGAACCAACGCGGAAAGGACACGCGCATTATCAAACTCTATCAAAATCGAAAAAAGGCCCAATCGACAATTATAGGATCTCACAGTTTTGAAACATGAAAAATCGAGGAAATCAGGAAATGCTGTTGATAAATTATGCCAATGTCCACCGACATGTTCCGTTGATGTGCAGACAATTAGTGTTGATGATAATAATAATGGACTGGAGAGGAAGAGGTCGATTGGCATTGCTAATAGAGGAATTTGCATGTCAGAGGTAATTAACCTTATGCGTATGGTGGTTCGAAAATCGAGTAAAATCGCACACACAAAAGGCCCATAGCGAACGGCATGCGGAGAGTGCATGGAAACCCATAAAAGAGATTTGATTGCGATCTCGCATCTCGAAAACCGGAAATTGGAAAATCGTTAAATTCGGAATGCGCAGTTTCCTCAAAAATCGTTACGAAACCTCATCCCACCAGTCGCAGACGCGCATAAAAAAAACTTCGATAATCTGGAGAGGAATGTCAAAAAGGTTGCGGATTCTTATCACGATTTTTCAATTCGGAGGCGCCATAATAGAGTCAACAAAATATGGCAAAAGTCAAAACAAAAGATTGCTTAAAAAGTTTATGGTGAAAGCATAAAGCAATACAAATGATAATTCGAATGGCCGCAACCATTGTTCAAACTCGACCAAAATCGGATGAAGAAAAAACATAAAAGAAACCGTTTAATAACTCACCTTTCGATAAAATTCAAGGTGAAGTATTTTTCTTTCGACATAAATATAAATCCGTGTAAGACATACCGTTTCCCTCGAGAGAAAAGCCGGGTGAATGAATATAAGGTCGCACGCAACACGAGCAATTAGGCATTTGCGGCCTTACCTGAGGCGAAGAATAAAATGCGAGAGCGAAATTGGACAATTTACTTATACCACAAGACTGTTAATTTTATTAGTCGTTGCGTGAGAAACGCGTACAGTTGGCGAAAACTAAAAGCCCCTAGATTCATGAGTTGACATTTCAACCGAAACATCTAATCATAACCTCACTTTTAGGAATTTTACGAAAAGAAGCACGGGAGCATCACGGGAGCAATGAAATTCTATCGGAATATTGAACAATCTACAACAAGATTGTGCTTTTATTTAATATTAGTGAGTAATAGTATGTGAGTTGTATGTTTAATAATGTATACAGTATGCTCCACGCCCCGCTACACTTTCTACAACACAACCGGGCGTTTGTCTATTTGCATTCCGAATCAAACTCACATAAAATGATAAATACACACCATAAACCCTACGTCAAAGTGGAATTTCTCGACATGTAGTTATAATTACGCAATAATAATATCACAGACAGCTAAGAAATTAGCGCACAATTTCAGTAGGATGAGGAAAATGTGAGGTTACAGGTCAACTTTTCAATAATTTGCATTTCTCACTCGACTTCAGAGATCTCCATCGCCGTCACGATGGGAAGCGGGAAAAAGAAAGGCCAAACTTTCGTCGCTAATAATCCCAGCAAAAGCGAGGAGGAAAAAAATAATTAATATTCACGAGAAGCGCCAAGTCTTCGTCCAAAGAGCGAGTTAAAAAGAAAAACAGACTAAATTGAGTTACACCCGGTACAAGTCTAACACAATAAAGTGAATTAATTCACCGAACAATCTACAGAAAAAATTAAAATTTATTCCGCTTTTGCCGGGATTCACGAGGGGCGAAAAATGCATGATCCACTTATCTACCCATCTATCAGTTCCGAGTCTCCGAGAATGCAGATAACAAAACGAAACGGTGGAATTTCCCCCCGGAGGAATATCCCACCAGTTAATTTCAATTCGCAAGAGACATCTCTAGAATTACTCTGAAAAAAAGCGGAATTAAGTTTAAAAACGCAATTCCACCGTCTTAACGGTTAGAGAAACGGGTCGTTGGATCTCTAAATGTGGCTAATTGTAGAGACAAGCTTCCCTTTGTTTACTTAATGCACTTCCTCTTTAATTACATCACTTGCTGAGTATAAGACGAGGGTAATACAAGTTGCCAAGTATTCTGAATCTGATTCAACTTTACCGTGTCTTGTAATATGTAAATCGGGATTATTAACGACCAGAGGCACCGAAAAAGCGTTCGCTCATAAAGGTATTACAAACCATTCCAGATTCGTTACGTAATGCGAGTCTTTTCCAAATGAGCACCATCGACTCGAAAATAATGAACGTTTGATCGCCGGTAAAAAAATCCTTTCGTTATTATAATGGGAGTTACGAACCATCACCTCCACATTATCTTCGACTTTTATAATAATGGCTAAGAGGATCGCGCCTTATGATCATTAACACTGAAGAAAAAAAAACTAGTAATCAACTGTCAACAACTTTAATAATTAACGAGTGAAATAAAAAATTATTGAAACGAACGAGAGTGATGACAATGATCAATGTTTCGAGCCATTTTCGAAGCTTATTAAAAATTTCAATTCTAAAATCTCGACTAATGATTGCGAATATAAATCAATCGTTGACGTCAAACCGAACCATCAATAAATAACTGATCAATCAAATTTCCACCCTCCTATGCGGCAATAAAGAGCACCCTCGATGTATGAAATCCCCGAAAACCAATCAAATTTCCCAAAACCAATTAATTCAGATGTTTCCTCGTGTATAAAGTTATTACCACACGTGTAGGGGTACAAGTACACTAGTCGCCTGCCAATTAACGTGAGAGTCCCGTTTCTGAAACGCGAAAGGGTTCGTATTCTAAACCCACCCCGAGGGAATGACAGCGAACGCGAAACGAGAGAAGCCCCGAAACCGAAACTCGACCGATAAAATACGAAATTAAGAAAGACTGATGGAATTTCTTACCTGGAACAAAATACCACGGTAATTATTACCCAGAAACCGCTTCAAAATTATTATAATTGATTAATTAAAACGCGGAGAAGACCCTAAGACTTTCCATTTAATATAATTAAAAGTCATTCATAATTGGATCGAAATCATTATACCCGACTCGCTTATTCGCTCAATCGGATTAAACTTTGATGGGTGGCACCCGGTAATAAAGACGTGATGTTACACGGCTCAGAGAGGGCGCAAAATCGAGCAGATGTATGGACGTAGATCGGCCACCGCAATTATCATCCGGAGCACGAAAGCGATTCCGAAATCGAAAGAGCCGTAGGGGTGTCAGGGATCATTTCACAAACTAAATAACGGAGAAGTCGACACAAAAGACCCGGATTATGGGTCCCACTGTACGCCAGAACCAGTGTTTAATTTAGCACCCGGTTAGTTACACGCCGGAACGCGTCCGTCTTCATGCAGAAAATACGCCCTATATGCCCGACGTGAACCGGCTAATCCAAGGATTAATCGAGAGCACCTCGAAAATCGCTCCTTGACGTCATATTCAACGCCGATATGACGTCCTATATTGACGTCATAGATTGGCGTCATGGATTGATGTCATAGATTGACGTTGAATCTACAGTGAAACCGTCGGATTCTGAACAGTCACACGATGATAAATCAGAAGGAAATTGGCGTTCAACAAGTCAACAGACCCATCAAAAGCGCGTTTTATTAACAGTTCCGAACCGTGAATGTGAAAACGTCTGCCTCGCGCTCGCTATTTAGTGTTCCGGTGCATAATAACCGCGCATTTTACACACGAGTGATACGAAGAATGCCGCTGCATTTTACATGAGAGATGAGGAAGCGAGATAAAACTGGGACAACATCATCGATACAAAAGTTGGAGGAAATTTTATCCGGATATCGGTTTTTGACCGGATATCCAAAATATCCAGCTATAGGTGGATCATCCGGTTATTTATCCCGATTTTTATCAAGATTTTTATACAGATTTTTAGCCAAATATTTCAACTTTCGATTGACAAAACCATTACATTATCTATCCGGCTATAATATGGATGATTTATTGACTGTGCTATCCGGATATTCGAATATATCTGTCAGTTTTGCGTTACAGACCGATCCGACGACTCCATCATTGTTATCGCGACCACAGAGCTAAGACCCATAGACATCTAATCTTAGGGAGATTGACAGCTGTCAGAAATGACAGTCACGCTTCGTCGTAATCCGTGACTTACCCGAACCGGACATAATGAACCGAATTCGTCGATTACGATAAGCGGTAATTACTGTACGAATTCGTGACTGGAGAATAGAGCGCATCTCGTCTAAATACACCGAATACCGTAGCGCATAAAACGTCGGGGCGAATCGCGCGGAATAATTGGCGCATTCCGCAGACGTCGTTGCTCCGATTCGGGCGAGACCGAATAATAAACGAGAATAAGAAGAAGCGCGACATCTCCGCTGATGGTACCGTTAGCCGAAATCCGGAAAATCGCCGATTCCAGGTGGCCAATTCGAGGGGCGGTCATTCCCGACCCGTAATGATAACGCAACAAAAGGGATGAATACCCCGGTAATTACCGGCGGACGCATAAAACCACCCCTTCGACACGTACCGTAAGCGGCGAGCAAGTTCACTCGAGGGGTCACTTTAATTGTTGTTTGTTTTGCGCGGGAGAGCAGATGAAAATTTCAACAGCTCGAAAAAAAAACATCACAAAAGGCCCGCCAAACAGAAATCCAAAGTTTCGATTTACACCCCGGTGATGCATCACCCCGACCCACCTAATCTGCATAAAGAATTAAATTACAACCGGACGTTTTTTTGATTTATGAACAGATAATAAAGGGCCATTCAGATTACAAAACGCGCGCGCCGCGGGTCACCCCCCGACCCTTATTTTCGATGTTATCCGTTCGAATTACCGGAGGTCAGGTCGGAAATCTGTTCACTTTTCCTCGAGACTCGAAGTTTTTCCCGTCGAGTGTGTTCATTAAAAGTGGGCGGACAGTCGATTTCATTCCGCGTTATGTAGGTACTACACTTAGACCGGACAACCTTGGTTCGGTTGCATTCACGTTTCCGGTATGGACGTTTTTGAAATGCATTTAAACCAGTTCGTGTGCACAACATTAATATTATACAAAATAAGACGAAAAAACGGCAGCGACTGCAAAAATTGCGTAATAATTATCAGTAACTGACCATTAAAGAGATCTTATCAGTGTTGACATGCATCGGAATTGCAACAAGTTGAAAAAAAGCGGAGACATATACATCCAGGAAGGGATATTTTCCATACCCGGTACCCGGTACAAACAACCGTTCGCTTTTATCAAAAATCGATAAGGTGCTTTAGTAAAAATGCGATGACAAGGCCCTTTTGTGTTCGACCGAACCGAAATGTTTATGCAACTGTATTTGCGGAAACATAATCGAATAAAAAGCGCGATTTCGATTGATTGGTATTGAAACCGCACCGATTCATATTTGAGTTTATAAAATTGGCGGATATTGAAACAGTACGGGTTTAAATTCAATTTCCACATGTTACACACGTTATTACTATACACGGAGATGCAGGTTGTAAAACATCCGATTTAATTGCACGCCCACCCACAGAATGTCGTAAATTATTAATTCTCGATTGGAATCGAATTAACAGAAAGGGAAAAACTCGAAATCGAACCATAATCAACCAAGGACGCCAATACTGCAAACATTTACCATTTCAATTCAATACACCGATTCAATTTGCTCCAAGACCGTATCAAGAATGCAAATGTGTATCAAAAACATAGGAAAATTCGTCACAGACTGAAAGTTAGGTTATAATCAGCTGTTCCACTTGAGCTGTCGACTCAGATAATTAGTATAGCTGATGGTTTAAAATTTTCGCAAATTTTTGTAAACCAGGGCAAGCCTACATGAAGTAGCTTCCACATAAATAGTGATAACGACCGAGCGTAGGAAGCCCATTCAATGCCACTTTTCCTTTTAAATTGAATGCGAAAAAATCCAATTTTAACACGAAAAAAACCCAAAAGATTGCACAACAATAAAGTTGACACATTTACGATTCGTGTATTTACGAGGCTCGTCTCCGTCACACAGGTGTGGGATTTTGACATGACCATAAGTGAAAAAATTCCCATCGTCAGAAATGCATTGACTCACCGGGCTACGAAGCGACCTCTGGCCGGCACCTGGGGCGCTTCGCCTTCTTCTCGAAGATGTTTCCTCCCGGCGACCATCTCGATCTCATCGTATCTCAATTCCACGACTTTTGGAACTGCGATGATTTGCAAAAATCGGCCCCCATTAACCGACCATTGTGTTCACAAATAACCGAACGCCGAAAGAAAACCGATTACAAAACCCGATGAAGAAATAAACAAACACCGGATTATTATTATTTATCCTCCAGAGAGAGGTGATCAATAATAATCGTGAAGGAATCCGAAATACCCAAAGTCCACTCTCACTGAATCATTCCACTAAACTCGTGTAATAATACGAGAATGAATGAACACAAAAAACCTTGGACAAATTTTCAATTAATAATGATTTTTAATGACCGGTTTGCGGACGGAGCGGAAGAATTAGGGCCGAAGAAGGTCACTCGGCTGCAATATCGGGACCACTGGTGTTTACTCTTTTTCAGTTAATAACAATAAACGATTGAAAAAGCCGAGACACCCACTTTGCGATAAACGGAATGGCGTGAGGCATAAAGCGATTCGAAAACCCACACCACACAAACCGATCGCGGGGCTGGGCAGCAGGAGACTAAACTATATCGAGCGACTCTCGACATAACCGTGGACCCGATCGCCATCAACCTCTTGCAACGAGAGAACAGGACAAGAGAAAAGAGAAAGAAGCCGACACTTCTTCTTCCTCTTCGGACGAATTTCGAAACTGCAAGAGGAGGGTCGCAGAACCCCCAATCTGTTTCGAGGGAGGAAGCCTTTGGGAGATCCGAGTTCGAACACTTTGAACTTTCGGGGATTATTAGATAGGTCTCGTATGTCGAATTAGCGCCTCCTTTAGACAGCCTATCGGCTGGAAGATCCATCTTCGTTAACTATTTTGCAACCCTAGAGCCTCGTGGTATGTGGAATTATCTATTATCAACCTCAACTTGACACACTTTCTCTGAACCAATCTACCAGCGTGATAAGAACTTTTAAGGGTGCATTCTTGACCCAGGAATCCCAATATCAGTGAACCCTGTACAGTGGATTACCCTTTTTTCGGAATATCTTTTTCTCATTTAATTTAAAAGGATTTTCGAGGAGAAGAGGATTGAATCTTCAGTTCTTTCATTCTCTTTCAATTGCCGCCACACAGAATTCGTTATCTTTATCGGTTCAAAAGTTTATGGTCGTATGAATGATAAATGAGGCGATTATCCGCAAAAAGTTCATTGGTATTTGTCTCCTTCAATCAGCGCCCTTTTGATATTGTGATTCACACCATTTTTTCGTGTCTTTCTATGGCGCTCAATTATTTCAAAAACCTTTCAACCGCAAATCGAAAATAACAAAGCAATATTCATTCACACTCTTGTTACTGGTAATCGAACGCAAAATAGTATAAAGAGCGCCACCTCTCGTCGAAATCGCCTCGTTAAAAGTGGGAAACTTTACTGATAAAAAGCGAACGAATGATTTAATTCCACCGTGAATTCATTAATTTAAAAACGTTGCGTTTGTTATGAGATCATGGGGGACTGGACAATTCCTCACCTAATGACTAAAATTACCTGTTTAGAGAAAACCAGACAGCCTTCACTTTTTAAATACGGTCATTATTAGAAATAAAAACCAAGGGAAAAACGGTGGAGGAGCCTCATTAAAGATTTACGAAAAACCAAAAAGGAAAATGGAAATTTTTCGATTTTCTTGATCAGCTGATGGGGGTTGCGTCGCGACGTCGACCCTCTGCCTCTGCGTCGCGGCGCACTATCGATTCGGGCCAGTTTCGACGCGTTTCGGCCCTTACGGCCCGCGATTTAGAGGCGAAACGCGAATGTGGGTCAAAACACACGACCATTCGATATTAGAATAGTAAAACTCGTGAATCCTGCCGTCCGCTGTGCGCGCCAGTGTGTTTGAAGACGCTTTCGCCGACGGGCGTCCCATAACACTCGCCGTATTTTTTTCAGTCACCCAGTATAGTGCAAAGAGGAGACACCGAATCGGGACCTCCACAATAACAACCACAAAAATCCGGATAGAACCGAGTAAGCCCCATTATTTCATACAGTAATCGAGGAAAACTACCGAGTTTTCGAATCAGCATCACGTTACACAAGCCAGGATGATATGTCTGGAGAGTCATTAGAAAAGGAAAGTGGCAATATTAGTAAATGTCGGCAGTTAAGTTGCGACTTTTGAATTTATGAACTTCCGCGTTATGCAAGAGTCTGTATAAAAGGCCATCCATAAAACTCTTGACATTGTCCAATTGCCTATTTATTATTTACACAAAAACTAGGTCGATATCGTTAGAACTCGGTTGAATTGAAATTTTATTATCCAGCGAAATAAAAATAATACGAGACCAGGTCAACGAGTTACTAAAAATGTGTGCAATAATCCGAACGTTATGCATTAGGCATTTATTTATACAGTTTACGTCACTTCTGTGATTTCATTTATTGATTTGAAAACTGAAAGGTGCGTTTTTCAGGCGTCATCATCCATAATGACCTCTCCTGCGATCAACGGTCAAAAAGACACACCGATCAAGACCGATGCAGTGCTGCCACAACAGCAGCAGCCGCCCCAAAGGCCCGAAGAAAACACTTCGATTTTCGTGGCCTGGTGGCGGGTCTTCAAACTCGCCAACCTTTTGGTCAAACAGAGTTGTTGAAGAAACCCGCAAAACCGCCCGTAATTGATAATAAAATGGTTCGATCTTTGGAAATACACCAGGCCAAAAAGGCGCCCCTCTTTATTAGAAGGATTAGATTATGATGTAAAATTAGATAGTTGGGATTGTGGTGAGATCTTCCACATGAAATATTTATTGGATTATTTTAGGTTTTAAGTTTTAAGAACGAAAAATTTGCAATTTCTTTCAAATAACAATAATAATGCATCCCAACACAGCAAAGTCAATCTTATCAGTAATTACTGTGGTAATTATTATTTAATAATAAATTATTATATTGTTGAACATTTTTTACAACCTATACATGTGATAAAATGCTATTATCATACTTAATGCCATTATCATAACATTGGTAATAATAATAATAAATAATAGTGGGTATTAGGATAATGGTTCGTGAAAATTATTTCGTTCCATCATCAAGTTATTGAGATAATAAATGTTATTAACTGTTTATGGGCTTTTCTTTCAAAACCTTCCATAGCCTAGATTACTAGAAAATTATTGAAATTGACGGAATTTCATTAGCGTCGAATTATTCGAGTATCTTGTGGTGTGGGCAAACTCTATTAGCTAATTTATCGGGTTATTTATCATCAATTCCATATACAATTAACCTTCGGACACAATATTTGCTCGAACAATATTGTGCGCTGACGTTTTTCCTATTAGCACAGATAATATCTTCGTACAATAAGAAATCACAACAGCTCCAATTTATGCTTTTTCATTTCGCATGCACGATTCTCAAAAGTTTAATAAATCCGATTGATTGTGAGCACAGTTATATTGCATTCTGCCAGGTATTGTAACCGGATAACCGAGAATTTAAACCTTCACGTTCCGAAATGTGATGGAAAAGCAAAAGCAATAAGTGCACTAGCCGCATGCACGAATAAATTGAAAAGTGCGGAATAGAAACGGAAAAGAGAAGAAGGAAATCCGATTAACCGGGTACTCACAGCGAAACCGCAAGGAAAACCTCAATTTTCGAGAATAATTGATAACTGCGACATCGATTTACGGGAAATGGGGAGGAAAGAATTGGCCATAATCACCCAGTTCAAGATAATTGGAAAAAGAGAAAAGGTTGAACCGATTTTCAAATTAAAGCAATTTAAAATTCACCTACCTCGAGGACGATCCAGGGGAAATCGGGCTTTGATCCAGTGAACTCAACGAACTGGGACGCTGCTTGTGATCCTTGCCACTTCTGCAAAAAAAGGACAATGTTCGAAATACTTCACTTATTGCAACAAGAGGAAAACGGTATAAGAGTACCCGAATTTATTCAGGGATTCGTTGGAATTGGATTGTCGAAATTGGTGAAAAGTGAACCGTCCACTTTTCGGCGAGGGACTCTCCACCGAAGGACTGGAAGGGGTCGAATTGCCCTTGCTCCCCAAACTGCCGCCACTCAACATCCTCCTGAAACGCGCCCGAAAGGGCCTAGAATTCGACAAGGGACTAGACGGCGGCTTTTCGCTCAACTTTTCGTACTGGTTCGAATCCATTTTTAACGATACGATAATCGACACGATTGCAGACGCACCCACGCACGCCGTTCTCCCGCACCGGAGCTCGATAACGACGATAACGCGACCGGAGGACCGTGAAATCGGACAATTAACGTTTTCGTTTGTGCTGTCGGCGCGACACTCTCGTGCGAATTAGCGTGTTGCCGCTAAATGACAAAATCGTGACGTCCAAGGGAAGCGCCCCGCTGATAAGGGCGCTTCCGCCATCGGCATCCCGCAGCCGTCCGCTTCCTGCCGCACTATCAGGATGAAGAAAGCCGCATTTCATTGTGAAACGTTCTGGACCGCAAAATGGGAAACACCAGAACCGAAATTCGGCTTCTACAAGAAGTTGCGGTTTTTCCCCGGTAAATCCCCCGAATTAAAACCGTAACCATTAGCGCCCTCTATCGCTTGGGGGACTAACTAGAGCGCAAGAGTCACCTTGCGTATGCGCCGGAGTTGGCAAAAATAGTACCGAATCGATAGCGTTTGCGTTTTGCTTTGCACTTTGCAGTCAGTGACAGTGAGTGACTCAAGTTAGCCCAGGCGAGAGGTTTGGCAACTTATAACTTAGGTACGTGAATTTTGTTTAATTTACCCCACGAAAAAATTTAGAAAAAACCCCCTCCACCGTTTTATAAACTTCGAAAATAACTGTAAAATACAGTTAAACACCCCAACCACCTGCACTTGAACAATGAAATCAGATTACATAACGTGGTGATATCCCGGGCAATGGGTAACCACGTTAAATTATTATCGGTACTGTGGTAATTTTCCGTTCGGTTTTCCCCGAAAGAGAGCGCCTTTCATTCATCACCCCATCACTGGAACTCTGGTCACCTAAATTGCCCGTTATGTAAGTCCCTCTTGCTCTATAAACCTTGACCTGGAAACGGGTACTCCTAATAACCTAATTCGCGAATGGATCTTGATAGCAAAGATAAAATCCGCGATTCTAACGTGGTTATTTCACGGGGACTTCCTCCGGTCACGTGTATTACGTCAGTGTCACACTGTCACAGGTTCCAAAGTGCAGGAACTGGAATTTTTCAAAGTGGGGCGTATTTAGACGTAACCTCGCGAGACCACGTGGAGACACTTTATCAATTCGCCTCGACTTTGATCAATGATAACGCACCGAAATAAATTTGACGGCACGTTTCGTATTTTTTCCTTGCAGATTTTTGTGATAAATTTTCCGTGAGTGATCTGACAGAATGGGAGTACCCGCTGGCGATGTCGAAAAGGGCAAGAAGATCTTCATCCAGAGATGCGCCCAGTGTCATACCGTCGAGGCCGGTGGCAAACATAAAACGGGGCCCAATCTGAACGGGCTCATCGGCAGGAAGACCGGGCAGGCCCCGGGATTCGCCTACACCGACGCCAACAAAGCCAAAGGTGAGTCCCCTTTCATCATCGTTATCCAAGTTGATAGTCTTCGCATTTAATTGTGGAAATAAGGCTTACCAGTGAATTAATACCACTCTGGCTGGTTTCATTGTCGACTTTTAAAAATTCGGTCGCCATGTTTGACAGTTGCGAAAATTTATTGCCAACTACAAAAATTTAGCAACAAAGTCACTAAATATGACAACCCAATTTAAATATGTAACCCATATTTAATATAATATTTAATTAGTGAGAAATAGTAATAGTGCAGTTCATTTTCATTTCTAGCCGTTTCTCCTCTTTATTTTCACGAAAAAACTAACGATTTTACAAAAAATGTATAGCCAACTTAATATGATTTAGCGAAAAAATCACTAACTCTGTCACGTCAGCCCGCCATTTCAATAATTTGAATTTTTGATTTAAAGGAATCACATGGAACAAAGACACGCTGTTTGAATACTTGGAGAACCCCAAGAAATACATCCCCGGCACAAAAATGGTGTTCGCCGGCTTGAAAAAGCCCCAAGAACGAGGAGATTTGATCGCCTACTTGGAATCCGCAACCAAGTAAACACAAATGCTGCCGCCAAGACACCACCACCTCCTCGACGCGCCCTAATAAAAACCCAACTGTGATGTAGTTAAAATATATCGAAATTTAGGTGGCCGTTTTTATTATGGCGTTTTAATGGAGAAAACGACGAGGGGCGTATTATTAGTAGCGATTTCATCATATAAAATAGACGACGATTGTTCTCACTTGTTGAATTTATATCGGTGGAATACTTGTACAAAAACTAGCCCAATTTCAATTAATTAAATTATTAACAAAATATCTCTACAACGTTGTACAGTTTCTATTTAATTTAAACAATAAGAACGTTATTTCGTGTTGATTATGTTTTAATTTGTCTGTATTTATGCGTTACCGAAACGAAAATAAATTATTTATGACAAAAATTCACCTACTAAACATTTTCGCAACCGATTTTTACGTTGATGTTGCACGAAGCTAATTGCGTAACGAAAAACTTGAAAATGTAAGGAATTTGCACCTCGGAAATGTTGCGCCCATGTCCGCACAATCTACAACTCTCCTTGGTAGTGGAAAGGTGAGGCTTATCGGCCAACCTCGTAACTACAGTTACCGGACCCAAAAGAGTACCACAAGAAGTACAAATGAACGCCTACAATAAAATCACAAGCATATAAAACGACTAATTTTCAAAAATATCTAAAACGGAATACTCACAGTAGTCTTGTCGGAATTGTGCATAAGTCGGTCTTGTAACAGGAACGAAGCGCCGTGACTAATCAGAGAATCACGTTCCATCTCCCCGAAACGTACACCACCACCCCTCTTCCTTCCTTTTAGGGGTTGGTGAGTCAGGATGTCGATAGGTCCAGTCGAACGCACCTGAATTCGCATTTTCAAGTATAAAGTTTAACATTTTTGGGGAGAAAATTACCTGCCACTTATCCGAAACCATGTGCCTCAATCGCTGGTAGTGCACAACCCCGAAGAAAATCTGCGCGGTCATTTCGCGTCCATCTATCCCCGAGTACATCGTCTCTGTCCCGTAATAATTGTACCCCCCTTGCTCCAAAAGTTTTCCGAAATAATCGATAGCGGTATCGTCTTCTGTAAACTTGAAAGGGGTTGCATCGTGAACTAGACCATGCAAAGCCGCCGATTTCCCCGCCATGATTTCGATCATCATGGCGATCGTCATCCGGGACGGAAAACCGTGCGGATTGAACACGATATCGGGAACCAATCCGGTTTCAGTAAACGGCAAATCCTCCGTCGTCCATTTCTGCGAGCAGATTCCTTTCTGACCGGCCCTACTCGCGAATTTATCCCCCACGCTCGAATTGCGCGGTACCCTCAACGTTATGTAAACCGTCCGATTGTCTTTCGAATCGAAACTGCTGAACATCCTTACGCTGTCCACGTAACAGTCTTCTTTACCAGAAAAGTTCTTGAGGACATAACGAGACTCGTCTATGCTAAAGTAGGAGTAGAAAGGTTCACCACCTGTCATTTTACGGGAGATGTAAGGCAAACCGTCCGATTCTAGATAATCGACCAGATCGGCCTTTTCCGGATCTCGACAGAAATAAGATTTCGGGTGGTCCAGTTCGATAACTTCGGTTTTGTAGAGGCAACCGTGCGCGAATCCTCGCTCGTCCGCCGCCTTGTTGATTATCATCGCGTCCTCCATGTCGTACCTAAACTAGACCATTATACGACTGTTGTATAAAATTAATGTCAACAAGGTACCCGGTATAACTGATTACGGCCACTATGGCGTTAGTGCCCATCGCGTAATCGTCCAGCATGATGTTGTCGTGATGGACCGGCCTGAAAAGCGGCGACCCGGGCGTCTGCAGTCGGTACAATTTCTCTATCCCGGTCCTAGTGTGGCAAGGGGTGCCCATAGTCTGCTTCCCCATCTGACACTGGTACATGTTCCTCGGCGATTGGTTGCAATCGGGCATGGGAATCAACTGCGCCAAATTCGACATGAACCCCAATTTTGACAGCTCCATATGAGTGGTGACCCCTTTATAGTACTCCTCAGGAGTCACGCAGATATCCAAATAGACCTGCTCGAAAGTACCGACGTACTCCACGCGATTCGTGGCTAAATTTACCAGAGGTCGCATCATACGAGCTGGCCCAGTGAATAGAAACAACCCAGGAAATTGCGCAGCGACCTTTTTTATCGGCACTAAAACTATCTCTAGAGTATTCGGGACTTCATCCCCTTTGATTTTGTACAACCTCAACTGATTTACGACCCGAATCGCTAAATCACGGGGAATGTAGCCGATTATACGGCCGTCTAACTGCACCAAATAGCAGTCGGTCGAGTCGGTATTACAGGAATCTACCAACGGGGACATGCCTAGTTCTATCAAGACACGCGGGATATTCGCGACTTTTTTGCTATCTGGCATATCAGTGACGGTGCAGTTCATGGTTAGGTGGTTAAGGAGGCCGCAGGGGCTCCCGTCTGGGGTGTGCACGGGGCAGATGAACCCCCACGCATCCGGCAGTAACTGACGCACTTCTGTCGTCCGCATCTCTTGGAAAAAGGCGCCCCTATGGACCGCCTTAAAGTGAGACATGTATCTCATCCGGTTAATATTCTCGGCTACAATCGTGAGCCCTTTGTCCTGCATCAGACCCAACCCGGAGGCGCTAACGATGTTTCCGGTCGCCAAAAACATCTCCAAAGACGCCTCCATGCTGCCAGATCGTTTGGCCGCCATCATGACCTCGTTTTGTGAAAGAGCGAAATGGCCACTGCCGCTTGCCTTTTTCAAAAGGACAGATTGGAAAATCGAAAGCCAACCTTGGAGTTTCTCTTTGATGACTTGCTGGTAAAGATGGCCGCCCAGCAGCAGTTCTTGCATCATGACGGCGTCCGCGCCTTCCGCTTTGCATTTGTCCTGCGCAAAGACGAACAGTTTCTGTGTCATGAATGTCAAAGTGTTGAATTTGTCTTCGTTGCTGTTCAGGTGGATCAAGATGCACTTTTTCAAAATGAAATCGGCGATTTCAGAGTCCGTCTTCCATGGAGGGCACTCGAGGAATTTCACACGAAACATCCGGCCCAAATACGACTTGCATTCTTCATGGGTGTGGAGACCTTCAAGATGGAGGGCCCTCAACATGTTTTGGACAGAACTGAAACGCATTTCTCACACTAAAAGTGTCATTAAACTGCTGGTGTTACTTACTCGACATAGTACGAGTCATTCTGGAAGCCCTGTATGAGTTTCTGGTAAATGTAGTGGTCCAAATAGTCGCAGAGGCACTTCAATATGAGAATGAGTGGGGTGTAATAGAGGATCTTCTTCGAGCTGAACATGAGTTTGCAAGAGCCGTCAGTTACGAAATGTAGAACGTTCGTCTGGAAAAAATATTTCAGTAATTCAACGGTTTTGAGTTTTTTTCTCAAATCTTACAGTGGTAGTTTGGTCTTGCCGTACGCATCTTATCGTTATTCCGGCATCGGAGAATAACGCTCCTCTCATTTTCCATCCGGATCTTTTTATGGCGATCGGGTAATTCCTGCGGGTCATCAACAGCATGCGGATTAATCGCTCGTGTCCTTTCACGACGAAATATCCACCCCATTCCTGTTCATGTTGGTTGTGATCTACCAAGTCTTTTGGTGACATAAGATCCAAGTGGCAACGATTAGACTGGTAACAAAATCGAATTTGAGTTATTGCGTGGTTAGAAATTTAGGATGGTCTTACTTTAACCATTATCGGTAAATTTCCCATGTCTTTATCGAAAGGTGTCTGTTGTCTATCATTGATGAACCAATTTACTCTTATCATGAACTTGCCTTTGTAGGTGGCACCCCTTTGCGTACACTCAGAAGGATATATTC
Source organism: Salpingus planirostris (assembly GCA_949788335.1). Classification (NCBI taxonomy): domain Eukaryota; kingdom Metazoa; phylum Arthropoda; class Insecta; order Coleoptera; family Salpingidae; genus Salpingus; species Salpingus planirostris. Next base: position 4,465,347 of record OX460926.1, read on the forward strand.
TAGCATCTTTCACACCCACAGTTCCCATTGGGACTAAAGGGCTACTAAGACTAGCTTCCTCAATTTGGAAACGTACTTTATCATCGTTCACCATGAATTCTACGGGATATAAATCCGCAACGACTTGGTCAAGACCTTCATTGACCATATAATTGAAACTGGAGATGTGAGGGAGTCCTAGTTGTTGCAAAAGCTGAAAATTTGAATTACTTTAGAATTTTGAATGGAGGACATAACCTCACTTAAAAACGTGGTCGGTGAACTTACGACATTTTGAGTTTTTGGAGGAACGCCGAATTTTGGATCGGTCAAATTTGATAAGGACGGTTCGTCCCTCATTTTGGACACACTGATTTTTTATGGCAAAACACTTTTAAAATATAAAATAGGTATTCAAATAAAACCAAAATGACAGAGTTGTCAAAACTGACAGGAGAAACCAGCCAAAACTTAGCGATAGCGAGGTGAGTAATTGAGTGAACTTAGCGTTACATCTTGGCGTCACAAAACCACAGATTTATCTTACAATAGATCGTGAAGTGCGGCTAATTTTTTAATTCTCTTCAAGTCGTTTTTTTTGTTGCAATGATTAATTAACTATAATTTTTCATTTAGATACTCAGAGGATGTGAAGGGACGTTGAAATAAAAATCCAATAATATTTATCACATGAAATTACAATTCAAATGAGCGCGTAATTATCACAACAACATTAAAATATGTTAATACTGAAAAAGCCCTGTAAAATGCATGGTCATCTTAGATAAAATCGCATTCGTTGTACGCTGCTTTCCTACATTAAATCCAAATTTCATAACAAGAAAGTATAACACGAGACCAGCGATATTATTAATTAAAAGTGATAATCTGATCGATGTATAAAAATACGTAGGGACGGTAAATGGATAAATAGATCAAAGAACAATTTTGATTGTTTCCGGGCGGATCAATTTTACCTTAAAGTTATGTATAAGTTTACAACTGACATATAAATTATGAATTAATAAACAATTAAAGTCGTGCTTGAGCTTGATAAAATAAGAAGATTGCACTATATTTTTACATTTCATAAAAGAAAACTAAACACTCACGGCATCATGCTCTATCACTTTAAAAATTGGAGCGGAACGGAGGACGACTTCCGCAGCATCGAGCCGATCCAACTCGTGCAAGCTCGAAATAAGAGCACCTAAAATAACAAGAAAAGTCGCATAAAACATGAAAAATCAGAAAGAAATTTTTACCAATGGAGCAGTCAGCGGTCGTCAACAGTCTCATCGTGTGGCTGGCATGTTGCGATTCCAAAGCGGCTATCCTGTCTTGCCGCAAACCCAAACGCAAAGCGAGCAAACACCAATCCCGCCCGTGCCGCTCTGGAGGATCCAGAAATCCGCACAATTTCAATTTAGCCGGCCCAGGCAAATCCTGCACTTTCAAAGCGCAACCCCAATGGATATTGCCAGTCAAACCCAAATCATCTACAAAATACAAATCAAGCAAAATTTTGACAATACAAGAAGCGACTCACTGAATAGAATCACTTGGACTAAAGTCTCGTGCGTTTCCAAATTGGGGTTGTTCAGAATTATATCCAAAGTGGACTCAGATTCGAGCATTGCGCTCATTATCGCGTCTGGTGGATAACAAAAAGGAGAAATTGCGTGCCTTTTCAATTCCGTAGGACTCAAAATGTGCCTTTCGACCAACAAACCAGGGCACACTCGCATTAAAGCATCACCGATGGTTTGCATTATCTGCTCCAGAAAATAGAAGCAATATCGAGCGGAAAGGCTCGGTCCTCTGATTTTAATCTCCACGAATTGAGTGGACCAACTTTCGTCTTCCTCCTCCAAAGTGATCAGACTTTCTAGCTCGACGTTGCACAATTTCGAGCCGAAATGCCACTGGTACAAATCGGTGTCGCTGTCATTGTTGCTTTGGTAATTTGACAGGGTGGCCCGCCTTAATTCGATTTGCAAATGGGGGAAAATCGATTTAAGTTGGTAATTGGCCCCTGGTGGGGTGTACAATCTCAGGCCACCATATTGGGATTCTGGGGCGGAATATCGGGAATCCTCCGGGTCCCACAATCCTTCGAGAGTCTCGGTTTGGTTATAGACGGGGAATTCGTACTCGATTTCGCCGTCGATGTCGCACCTGACGCAGACGTCCAGCGCCTCTAGCAAATCCAGGACGCCCAAAGCGTCGCACTGATTGAAACCGGCTTGGAAATCTTCGCTGGTGTAAACGCCGGTGACGCGGGATCTTAAAAGGAAATCTGCGGAGAAAAGCTCGCCTAAAAGTCGATCGCCCAGCCAGGAAACCGAGATCACTATCAGGTCTTGGATGCAGAAAACTTCACCCATCGTGTGGAGTTGGCTCAAAAGTTCGCGAATGTGGTGGTCCGATGCCAGGATGTTGACCTGATTTCGTAAAAGCTCGGAAAATGTCGATGTCGATAAAACAGGGAACTGCTCGTAGTCTTTTTGGATCGAGGGCAGCCACGTCAAGGCAGCCTCCAGGAAGCCGGTCCAAGTACCGACCGTTTTCTAGAGGAACATTCAGGAAATTACTAAATTTCTAGGCTCTCTATGTAGGTATAGCTGATTATGAATTATAAGAGCCAATTCCCAAATGAATTTTTTGGAAATCAGCTATATGGATGAACTAAAAAGTTTCTAAAGTGAGGACTTTCTATGAAATAAAGCCGGTGATGGACACATTGGTAATAAACGCACAGAAATCGCTCAACTCCTCAATACCTTCAAAATTCCGCTCGTTAATAAATTGTAAGATCCGTATTCATTAGTAAAATGAACGTCCTGTGGAAATATAATAATGACGTCTTCTGATAAACGTGAAAAAGATAACGAAAAGATCCGGTAAAGTACCACGATTTACCTGTAGACAGTCCTGTTTCAGATCGACCAATAGCGATTTTAGCTGTTTGAAGGCAAAAGAAGCTGGAACATTGGAATCCATTATCACAACAGTCTGCATGAAATTTTGCACATGAGGAAATAATTTCTTAGCGGTTTCTAGCGTTTTTTGAGCATCGGGGCTAATCCATTCGCCGTTTTGGCTCTTGACGGCTCGAGTGAGATCCACGTGAGTCGCTATTAGGATAATTTGACCATAACAAGCTGAAAAATTGAGCAAATCAAGATTTTCCATTTTAATTTTCGGGTAATATTACAGGACGGGAGATCTGAATGTTGTCGTGCCAATACGAAATTCAGCCAAAAGCAGACCTGTTTGACCTGAACGGATGGAGACTCTTCCAAACTGAAGAGAATCGCGGTCAACGAATGCGGCGAAGGCCACAGGAAATGATGGTAAATCGGGAAATAGTTTTCCTGCCCTGAGAATTCCCAAATCGTGGTTTCGCCCACACTCGATATGTCCATCTACGATATAATAAAAACCACGAGAAAATCCAGCAATCAAAAAATTTCCACCATCACTCACATTTTGTACCATTATTCCATTAGTCGACTGGTAATTACCGGCACTTTCGAAACTCAAAGAGTTTTGGCGCGAAGTCACATCCATCTCGATTTGAGTGGTAATCGGAGAAGAAGGACGAGCTGAAATTCACCCTGAAGGACTTAAAAGAAACTAACATTATAATAAATTAATCCTTACATTTGTTGCTTTGTAACGAGCTGCTTCTGCGGAAAAGCGAGCTGAAAAGTCCGGCCCCTAGCGATTTAACAAGGGCACTTTTCCCAACCCCGCAATGTCCTAAAAGCCTCAAAGACACCCTGACCGCCTGTTTGGACGTAGGAACTAATTGCCTGGCATAAGTGTCCCTTAAACCGGTCGCCCTTAATCGATCTAAAAGTTCCGCTATGTCGTTATGGCCGTATTTAAGGGCCGTAATGTCCGCCCTTATGTTATCCGAATTTCTGACGTCTATATTGCAACCGGAAGCGCACAAACATCGAACTATATGGACGTGACCATTTTTCGCAGCCAAATGCAAGGGAGATAGCCCTTTTACAGTGGAAACTTCCACGTTGCACCCTAGGGCGCAAAGGGTGTACACGATATCCAAGAGACCCAAAGTCGATGCGATATGAATAGGATAATCACCGTGCTTTTCGAAAAAAATTCAATCAGTTAAATGATTATTTTTTTCATTATAAGTACTCACAGAGTCTCTTATTTCGAAATCCGCCCCCGCCCTTAGGAGCAGATGCGCGATCGCCGTGTTTTGTTTCCTGAGGGCCAAGTGCAGGGCAGGATCGGGGCCGGTGTCTAAATCCGTCCCACTATCAATTAGGTACCTTCGGGTTTAAATGGTTTTCATTGGTTTATTCGAACGGACGATTTTAATGAATCAGACCTGACTTGCTCCAAAGAGCCCCTCCTTGCGGCGAATTGTAGGGCGGTGTAATCGAAAGAATCTCGAGGGCTGTAAGAGCACCCTCTGCTCAAAGAGGTGCAAATTGATGACGAAGACTCCATTTCCTTCTTTATCACTTTCGGTGTTGATAGTATCACTCACTGCGGTGGGTTTTTACGGTGTTTTTACCTCCGCTTCCACCATTTTTCCTTATAAATATTGTAGGATAATGAAAGAAACACTGTTTTTATCATCGGTAACCCATGGATACATATTTTTCAAGGTACTCGACCGTAATCTCTGGAGGACGAACAATAATATTATCAGCTGGGTAGGAGGAAATCGATATTTTGTAGGGGTTGTAACCATTTCAGGACGGATATAGTAAAAATAATTAGACAAATCGTCTTTTTTGTATATTTATGAAAAATTATTAGAGATTAAAGCGGGAAAGCCACTCCCAGTCATTTAAAATGATCATGAAGATGAAATTGTTGGTGATTTCGAGGAAATGTAGATTCCTGTAATGAGATCCTTGCTACGTTTCCAGATGGCGCCACTGTTGGGGGAATTTCACGAATCACAAATTATGCATGCGATTTTTTTTATTATTTGAGTCGATTTGGAATAAACTGGTAGTAGTTGTAAATGATTTTTTTTAGAGATATAAGTGGAAATCATGACCTAAGCCACTGTCACGGCCTTTTAAACAAATACTTTGCAGTAACCTTAACGGAGGCGCTTATTTTTGTTTGCGCAATCGATAAATTATGCTGTTTTCTCGGAATGGAGTGAAGTAATCGCTTACTAAAAATTTCGTGTGTGGATACTTTAAACAATCAAAATAAATTGAAAAGTTCGTAGATTTCGAACAGTGATTTGGAAAAAATACCCACTTCGCACCCGGTCCACATTCCCAGAAAGGAAATAATTGCGTAATTGATAACAAATATTTTCACTTAAAACCGCAACCCAGAAAAAGTTTCCCCGAAGAAAAAAATTGAGTTATTACTAAAAATAAAGAAAAGGATATAAAGTTTATATTGGCTGGTAATTTGTTTTCTAAGAAGATTTCAAATGCCATCGGGCGGAATTAAGTCGACTTCTCGGAACCGCTGTGTGCTTGGCTTATACAGAATAGAATCTCGACTGGGGTATTACGAAATCTATGTTTAATATAACATACTCGATATGAAAGCAAATTAATCTCGAGAAAAGTGTGTGCACCGAATTCCGCAGAAAATTCCAATTGAAATAACGATTAGAAATTGCGTTTCCACAAAACGATAAATCAGCCGCAAAAAAATAAGCCAGACTTCCAAACGAAGTTTAATACAAACTCGGATCGTAGGCGTAATTGCTTCAATTAAAGAGCTTTTAACTCGCCTCTTTATCAGGCGTCTCCTTTCGACTTTATCGCTCGAATCTCCATAATACAAAGCGCCCCATTCAAAAGCGTGACTTCCTGGTAGGTACTCGAGCCAAGCGACTTATATGGCGATGGTAATTCGAAATAAAAGAGTGCACTTAACGGTACCGAGTCAATTTTCTCGCAATTTGATTAGATAATAACCGGGGGTTCACTGTACGTAACTATACTCGGTATACCGGGTAAACGCCTGAAAACACAAAGTAATTGAACTAGAAACCATTTCGAGGAAACCCTCATCAGAGCACAAACACTCAATGAAAAAGTCCAAAACGAGAGACTGAGACTTTTTGTATTCTCATGTTGTGGGTAAGCTAATTTCATACTTAAAAAATTCAAATATTTTCGATGAGAAACTGAAACCGTTAACTTTTTTTCAGGCCAATTTCACCATCAATAAGTAGAGATCGCGGTGTGAGATCACCCACAGCGTGTCGTTTCCAAATAATAAAACACGATTCGGAATTTTTAATTAAATTTTTTCCCGGTAAAGCAGATAAGAATTTGATCGCATGAATTTGTAAAGGGAGAAAAAGTGCAGTTTCATCCTAACCAGAAATCCAATCATTTTTTAATCTAGCGACCCAGATAACCACCCTCGTGCTGGACAAATCGCTTCATACCGCGAGATGGGGGTTATTACCCTCGAGAGTCGCTCTCAAGGTTGATGGGGCGCCCATATGTGCGATATTCAACGGTTTTACGGCCTCCGAAGAACCAAGACTATAACTAAAAGCGGAGCAGACATGTGGTCCTTCTGGGAATGCCCGTTGTTGGGTCGCTGGATGTTGGTCCCCCTGCTGCGACTTTATTAGAACGAACAGAACGGCCCGGGGCTGAAACGGCCATGGTGAATGATGGGTTCAAATCGACGTCTTTCCCAGAACTCTCCATAGCCTGCAGCTGGAGTTTTCGGAAAAACGAACCATCCCTTACATTCGCGGTATTTCCACCACCTGGAACGATTTCGCCCCTATAACGACATTAGTTTTATTCGTTTTTTTCTAGTTCCGTACCGGAAATAACTGTCGTTATAGTCGTCATCAATGAGTGCACTCTGTACATTGAAACCTTTCGCAATTAGTAGTTGCTGGAATTTCGTCGACGACGTGAAAGCGCCTGCAATTTTAAACACGAACTTCTCTATAACGTAATTGTCGTTTCCTCATTAGCCTAGACTATCATCATCATCATCGTTATTTATTTCGGACAGAAATTCGCCCATTGACCAAACGTTTCATAGATGAGTTTAGAGTTAGCAAATTGAGCGCAACAACCGGACCGAGTTAGTCGTCGGTTTATTGTCCGGGGTCAAGTCCGGTGTTCTTCACTTCATGCATATTCATTGATAATAATAATCCGTTCGGCGAAAAGATTTGAATGCGCGAGACTATAAAAATATTCAGTAATTTGTGATCGGCGACCTTAATTTCGATAATATTCATAAGTTTCGAGAATGCGACAAAACGGTCTTTACGACTCCATCTGCACGTCGTTACTAGAGAGAGGGCGATGCATAAAAATGGCTTTATAATTAGTTAATGAATCCCTCAAACGATTACGAGAATTCGCAACCCCGAATTCGCCATTTCTATTAGAGCCGGCTAGACCACATCCGAATGAAAGATGTAATAAAAATAGCGACAATGATGGAGTGACGACATACGCGTCGATGGGTCGTCATTACGACTTACGTGAAACGGGGACGAACCACTCCACGACAGACTAGGTGTCTGCAACAAATAATGCCGTGTGTTTATGTGTCATTGGTGCGAATAATAATAATCGCTCGAAATCGCCGCTTTCGTTTTTCACCAACTTTCCTGAATCCTTTCCAGTAACATGTAGGAGGAAAATGGGAGAAAGTCCGGGTCCAAATTTGGGCCGGTGTCCTCCCGATTTCGAAATAAATATGATTCACGTGATGGTTCCCGCGTCAACAAAGTCATTTGCGTTGGTACTTACAACATAATACACATGAGTTCACCAAAACAATAAAAACCGCAATGACTGGGTTCATTTCGACGTAATTGCTATCTAGTTGACATAACAGTAGATTTTCCTCCATCATTTCATAGAAACCGCGCGACCGAACTTAAGGCCATAAAGATTGCATTTTCCGAGTACCCACAAGACTGTCTATATGTATATTCCGGCCGCAAAGAACCACAATTTATCGTTTCCAGATATCTATTAGATGCGGTGGTGTGGTAAACTTGTACGCAATCGCAGGTAATCTAGGTGACTAAGTTTCCACCGAGTCTACAACTTCAGGAAACGAGAGATATGAGTGAATATCGCACTTTTTGGTTCCGTCCACAGGTGAAAGGAATGTGGATTTGCATGAACAATTCCCGGTAAGTACATCGGCCCATCCAACTGGAAAAAATCCAGATATTGCGATATGATTGATGGGACTGGTTGGTTGAGTTCGCCGGGCTGGGAGGTTTGCCTCCAGTTTGATACATTCTTCTGGGAAGAGCGCCTTTTTGTTCATAAATGCATTCCGAGTTGACTGCGCGAACCCGATGAGAAGAATAATCCACATGCAGAGACCGCATATTTCGCCATAATAAGACCTCGAGAAATGGACCCACTCCACCTTAAATTACTGCATGAACTCGCTGGGAAAATGAAATATTGCGTTTTTTCGGCGAAAAGCGGTTTATTTTAAGACGTTTGCGCCAATGTATGTATACGCGAGCCAGTTTCACGCAGACGACGTTATGAATGCGCAGGTAAATCCGGAATAGAACTCGGCGACAAAAGCCAAAAGGCTTTGTGTGGGGGAAAACGTAAAGCAGCAACCCTACTCAACCCTGCGATAGGAAAAGTGACGTTTTTGTATGAATCTTCCGAAAGTACCAGTTTCCTACAAGAACCGGCCAAATTTTTATTTCCCTCAGCCCATTAACTTTCTCTCCGGGTACTTATAGCGTGACCGGTGGTTCGTCGTAAAGTACGTGCGAAAATTTAGTTTACTGGGTCAATTCTCGGGAGTCGCATTTCTTGGGACGAATTACCAGCACAATTATTATTATTTTACTGAATTCCGTCTAAATCGAAATCTGGGGAGTTTTCCTGATAGATTTTGAGCAAACTAAGCGATTCCCGGCTCACTCAACTCGATAGCTCCACTAATAAAGAAGTTACGGCACTTATTTTACTACCTGTGTAGCAATTTTGATACATGATTAGCAATTTTACTAATTTTACTAAATGTCGTCTAAATCAAGATCTGGACACTTTTCCTGATAGATTTTGAGCAAACTAAGCGATTCCCAGCTCACTCGACTCGATATCTCGACTAATAAGGAAGTTACAGCACTTTGAAAATTTTCGAAAATTGAAAAATCACTAAATTTTGTCTAAATCGAAGTCTGGTCACTTTTTCTGATAGATTTTGAGCAAACTAAGCGATTCCCGGCTCACTCAACTCGATAGCTCCACTAATAAAGAAGTTACGGCACTTATTTTACTACCTGTGTAGCAATTTTGATACATGATTAGCAATTTTACTAATTTTACTAAATGCCGTCTAAATCGAGATCTGGACACTTTTCCTGATAGATTTTGAGCAAACTAAGCAATTCCCGGCTCACTCGACTCGATATCTCGACTAATAAGGAAGTTACAGCACTTTGAAATTTTTGACAAAAATTTCTTGAAAATTTTCGAAAATTGAAAAATCACTAAATGTCGTCTAAATCAAAATCTGGCCGTTTTTGATCGATTTTCAGCAAACTAAGCGATTCCCGCCTTACTCGACTCGATAGCTTCCACCACCTCTCCGAGTCGAAAATACCGAATTTCCTTTTTTACCGACATCCGAATAATTACCCGCCGCAAAAAACACCGAAACGTTTTTATAAATTAATAATGGATTTCCGAGTACTTTACATTTAAAGGCGACCGGTAAGTATTCGTGCTCGGAGGCATTTTATACGAGATCTGGCCTATAATAATGCAAGGACAATAAAATCCAGTTTCTGGGAAGTCGACGTCGCAAAAACGTAGAAAAAGTCGAATATTATCGTCGTGACGCCTGTAAAATGCCTGGCGAACGATCCGTAAAGAGAGGCGTCGCGACGTCAAAACGGTACACACCGTGGCGGTGACGACGATAATCTAAAATTACGGCCTGCACTTATAGAATACCCAGAAGCGTATATAATAATGCACTCCATACATAAATACCCCAATCACTAATAAATACGTGTATCGATCAAAATTACCCAGAAACCGCTATGCGCTATGTATAGCGAGCGCTCGTATTATTAGAGAGGCACGGACCATAAATAAAAATTGACCCTAATAAAAAAGAAAGGAACGGACGCGAGCGCGTGCTAAAAAAGGGAGGCTTTCCGGGAAGCGCCGCAATCTAGATAATGACATTCAGAGTCCGCCCCTGACTTCCGCGTGGGCCCCCGCCACCCCCTCGGCGCGGCCGTTTCCCAGAACCGTATTACCTGCTTTTAGCACCAGGTGCGTTCGGGCTCGTTTACAATAATCACGATGAAAAGAGAAGGGAAAATTATCGCGTACGCGTTCGGAGAAAACGATTTCGACGTTCCAAATCCGACCGGGAATTATCGAATCGCGTGATTAACTTGGACAACGAAAACGAGCCCCGATCGAAAATCCGACGAGAAATCAACAGGTGGGCTCTATTAATAGAGCGACCCTTCATGTTATACGTCACTTCTCTTGAGATTGCATCGACGTCACAACAATGCAATTATTATCATTCTAATAACAATTGGCTGGGGTTCTACGAAAACCAACTGTACAGGAAAATTATCTCATCTTAAAGTATTATCGTTTCCTTGGAAAAGATTAGGGCGACCGAGATTACAATATTTGAAAAAAACAGAAATCCCTGTCGGACTGGATTTTTATTTCATGTACAATTACAAGGCAGATATGCAAGATTAGTCATGAAAAATGGTGTGATGGTCTTTCTGCGTAGTTCCAGCATGGCATTCACCGAAGAGGAGGAGGAGGAGGAATCAAACTTGTGTGAAATTCTCGATACTCTGTGAACAATACGATTTCACAATGTGTCATTCAATTGGCTATGGAGGTTTTGCCATCACTTCCTATGCTCCTTTATTATACGAAATTCAGTTCGTGGAAATGGAAAAAAAGTCACACGTGTATTTACAATAGTCTTCACTTAACGAAAAGTCATAGTGATTGTCGTTTTCGTAGAAAAAACCGCAGACTTCAATGGGTACTTGCCATAACTTAAAAAAGGAAATCAAAGACCGTGCACAATTTCACCGTTACATTCAAATCAATCACCTATTTAAATATGTATGGTTCCCGGGAACGATATGTCCTGTTTAAGGTAAAGTATAAACTTTGCTATCGCGTTTTATAAGAACTCTGTGAATAATGTATCCGCGAAATTTCCCGGTATCTCACCCTGAATTTAGCCAGCCCCAATACGATTTCGATCCGAAACCTATTTATAGGCGGTATTTGTGGGTATTATGGAACTTCGCCGAATTTCCTCCCCGAATACTGGCCACACCTCCAACACCTGGAAAATCGATGACGTCACTACGATTTTGGCCGAGACGAGTGACGTATTCGCCAATCAGTGACCCCACAGAACCACAACATTGACCCACAACTTATCTGAAAGTGTACCCTAACAGATGATGTCATATTCGTCAAAGAAATTATTTTTATACTAATTTAGTAACAATTGCTATCGGCAAAGAGTCGTGACGCAATTCTTTTGATTAATTGCGGACCACGTAAAGAAATGAACGATTCTAAATTGAGATCTTTGATTTTTTTCATAAACATTCTATCATACCTACGCCACAGTTACGTCTTTCGGTTTATTATTATACCTCCCCTCAAGAGGCCATTTCGGTTCCGTTTCCTGTAGTTGTTTGATTAGTTGCTATGGTTTTCTGGTTAATCTTTATTGAGGGGTACATTTTTATGACAACTTCTCGGAAATTTGTTCAGGGGATCGGTAACAATGATTTCTTCTATAAATAATTTCTAAGAGATAAAAAGTATGTGTATAAGGCATGCGATTCCGCAAACATTCGAATAATGGCCAATAATTTTTTTTTAATGACGTTGATAGAACACCGCCACTTATTACAACAGAAGTCCTTTAAATGCATTCAATTAATAAGTTCCTAGAACGAATTATGTTGATAATTACTACTTACAAAATAATTAATCGAAAAATCTTGCATAATTTTTTGGTTTTTACTTCTGGCGCAGGTATAATAATTATCAGAAAAACAGGATTTTGATTATTTATTCACTTGCACCTTGCAGGGACTAACCATACCCACGTAACGAATTTGCATAGTTGTGGTTAACGTAAGTGCAAGAATTTTATTTGCATATGTTTTCTAATGACGATAATAATGGAGCGCACGCGAACCTCTCACGTGGATTAAACTCTGGAAAGACGTAAATAAAACGTGTATTGACCATTTTTGGAAAGACTGATATCTCGAGTAGTCCCAAAACAAATCTTACATCAGTGATGATGATGATATATGACGTAAGAAATCATCGTAATTACGATTTTATGATGGAATGCGCTCCTAAAAGAACAATATCTTAGATCGCCATCAAAACAAACATGTTTTTACCTATCGTCTTCTCAGAGTCGGTGAGCAATTTTTGATAAAAAAATATTTTTATCTTATTCTGTTTTTACATGAAGATTACGAATTCCGAGTAAGTGATTTTCAAAGTGATTATAAAGATTAATAAAATAATACACTCCGCGGCAGATATTTAGGTATTCCCACTGCTTTTTTTGCATTTTCATCGAGCATTCATCTTCATTTATTCCATGGTAATTATAAGTAGATTATAATAATTTACCCACAATCACAATCGCACCATTGTCGAAATTTTCTCGGAATTATTCATTTACAGTCCGTGCAAAATTAACATTTTTCGGCATACACTCATTTCCAGTTACTTAGCCTTCCAGGGATTTTTTAAAAGAACCGAAACCGAAGACGATTTACGACCCATCATCCCTCTCAGAAAACGATAAAACCCATAAACCCATAAGCGAAACTATACCCATAGTCTCTTCGTAGAAAAGGTCGACCGTTTGTTTCCCCAAAAAAAGAATTTCTCTTTTTTCTAAACACAGCTCAAAGCTCCAAATATAAATTCTTCAGCAAAATGTGCGCCAATTTCGATAAATGAAATGTCGAGTCGTCGAGCTTAATAATTTGATAAGCAACCGGAAATCACCCGTTAAATTGCTGATGGATTACGAAATATCCAGCCAAATTCATTGACATATTTCCAAGCAAATACTTGCACAGTCCCGAAAATGATACATAATAACGAGAAATGAAATTGGTGAAATTTTTCAAATACTCGAGTGAAAGAGATTTTTCTAATCTTATCATTTGTTAGCAAAATGAACGAGATGAGTTGTCAATATAAGGACAATTCTGATCGTTTCTAGAAAATAGTTAATTAATATTTAGCCGCGATAATCGATGTGACTCATCAATTCGATATACCTTTCTGGTGGATATACATGGCTTATTTATTTCAACGATTTTTTCTGACGAAAAGTAATTAGTAATACGGTGATTAGGCCCGGTCTTTTCATCTTCCAGTTGAGCTCTTGGCCAAAGTTGATCAGAGGTGAGAAAACCGGCCCTCAATGTACAGTAATCACCGTGACACTCGAAAAGTCGAAACTCTATTCCTAGGAAATGATTTTAGATAAGAACCAATTTCTACTGTAATTAATTATTAATTTCCCGTATGCCTATAATGGTCATAAAACGTTAGATTAGGTTAAATTTTCTTGTCTCAAGTAGCTGAACATACGGAAGCTCTGAAGGGCCAATGATGCGATTTTTTAAACTAGACGGTTAGGCGTCTATTATCTCGACTAATAGTAACGCGACTAACAGTCGTGTTTTCGACGACTAACCGTCGACTTTCTAATCTACAAAATTTCGTTTGGCGGATTCCAGTTAGGTCAATCATACAGCGTGTATCTTAATTGATATTAAGAAATTCAGGTGATGATCCCTAGTTGAAAAATATGAAAAAAAGTTCCCATAGGCATAGGTCCTCAAATGTTTCCCTGTAGAGCCAGCGGTCACCAAAGTTGAGCATAATAACCTGGACTCTATGCCTAGACACACTGAAAGTTTTAATTACCATTTAGATAAATGACCATTTGCGTAAATGATCATATAGGTTTCAAGCTGACACCAAAAATTCTAAATTTGACTCATAAAGTCCAAACGAACCGTGACATATTTCATTTTGAGTTTTTCACAATCATAAATTTTGTTGCCCCAGATGTCTAGAACCACTAATTCGAGGTATAGCAGACGTTTTATACGTGATTTCACATTTTTAGCAATATAAAAATAAAGATCTTTTAGAACGGATGTGGAGGTTGACTATGAATTTTCCGAAAAAGTCGATTTTTCTGTTATACCCATAATACTCATATCCAAGGTGATTTGCGCTAATTGCCTCCAACCGTGTTGAATTTCCAAACGGAAAATGTAAGGGGCTCCCAAAAACAAGCCTAAAAGTCAATTTTATCAATGGTTGTAGATAAAATCTTGTATATAACACGTACGAAAACGGTGTTTTCCGCACACGTCGTGTTATCGAACTGGGCTTTCGCCTCGTTCGATAACTTCCACGACTGGTGCGGAAAACACCTTCTTTTCGTAACTAGTTATACATATAAATAGCTATTATATCCTAGACACACTGAGACTTTAGTTCGGAAGATTCGTTCGGATTCTGAGCGGCCGTTGGCACAGATATAAAACGTCTGCTATACCTCGAATTAGTGGTTCTAGACATCTGGGGCAACAAAATTTGTGATTGCGAAAAACTCAAAATGAAATATGTCACGGTTCGTTTGGACTTTATGGCCCAGTATTTCCACTTATGGTTAACCTCCACATTAGCTAACTGTAACTTTGAATGTGAGCCATTATCATTCATTTTGACCGGAATCGTCACAGTCTAAGGTTCCAGTTAGCTAACTGGAGGTTAACCATAGGTAGAAATACTAGGCCTAAGAGTCAAATTTAGAATTTTTGGTGTCAGCTTGAAACCTATATGATCATTTACGCAAATGGTTATTTATCTAAATGGTAATTAAAACTTTCAGTGTGTCTAGGCATAGAGTCCAGGTTATTATGCTCAACTTTGGTGACCGCTGGCTCTACAGGGAAACATTTGAGGACCTATGCCTATGGGAACTTTTTTTCATATTTTTCAACTAGGGATCATCACCTGAATTTCTTAATATCAATTAAGATACACGCTGTATGATTGACCTAACTGGAATCCGCCAAACGAAATTTTGTAGATTAGAAAGTCGACTGTTAGTCGTTAAATAGTCGACGGTTAGTCGTCGAAAACACGACTGTTAGTCGCGTTACTATTAGTCGAGATAATAGACGCCTAACCGTCTAGTTTAAAAAATCGCATCATTGGCCCTTCAGAGCTTCCGTATGAACACGAGGAACGAAGTGACAGATCACGATGAGATGACATTTCTGGAGATCCGGTCGAAACGTCAAATCGTTTCCAGGACGCGACCAATCAGCCGAACGAGTCGATTTCCACGAGCCGCATGACTCTTTATTGTCCGTCGATTAGGGAGATGTGCCCGCGGTGACCCGCGCGCGGAGGGGTCATGTTGTGGCGCCAGCGGACCGTTTTAGAAGCGCTGATTGCGCTCCTCGTGGCTCCGAAAACCCGTGGGCTAAATAAAGAGCGCACCTTCTGCGAACGGAGGATTCCCTGAAACACTCCAAGAGAGCCGAACGAAAGGACGGACCCCTCCCCACGACCACCTCCACCACAGAACCCGACCATCATTCAGCTCAGGCGTAGAGTAGAGTTCGAGTGAAGCGAAAACACGTTTTATCATTCTAGGAAAGACCCACCGCCTCCATCTCCCTCCCTCTCGCGTAAAACGCGCCTTTCTCCCTCTAGAAACGACGGAGTCGGTGCGACTCGTCGGCTTTCGTCGACCATTTCGGAGCCTCTCCCCATCCTTCATTCCGTATGCGGTTGCCGTACGGACAAGACGCTCTCAGACGAGAACCGATCGATAACAACCGCGACCTAACCTCAAACAGAGTTTCGTTCATCTCCTACAAAGTGAAGACATTTTGTGATCCAGTGCTCCGGTAACTACGGTAACCGTGTCAACAAAGTTTTCGAGCTACGAAAATGTGCTACGATTTTCGGACTACTGGTGTCCTTTGAGTGCCGATTTCGCTTTCGTTTTTGGATTATCCCCGTTCGGGCCATGTTCTCGATATCGCCCATCCGGATGCCTCTCGAGGATCGAGTCTAGTGGAAAAGGTGAGGGTCGAAGAGGAGGGAGAGGCGGCAATGACCTAAATTTCCCCGGGAAATTGATCCAACCTACTAGTACTACGACTGTACGATACGATGCGACTACGGCACGACGGAAGGAATGCGGGAGCGCGGACAATGACTGAATTCAAAGCTCGAGAGTTCCCAGAAATGGTGAAATCGGTAATGAGAAAATCTAATCTCGCGTTCTCGGTACGGTATCGCAAAGACCAGCCTCTCGATATACCTAATACCACGAAAATCGCGCTATCGCCAGATAGCTACGTCATTAATTGCCGTAGATAAAGCTCCGGGAACCGTAATCGACAACCCGGAACCGCTTGCCGAAACCGAGTCCCGGATTTGGGTTTGCTCAGGGGTTTACCGGTCGAGATCGGATTTTCCGATTTGGCATTTGCATAAGAACTAGTACCGACTGAAAATTCCGCGTTGGTGAATATTTCTATCAATTTGGCGTCGCCTAGTGTCTACCAGTCAAGGCCTTCTCCCTATGAAAATACTGAATAAAAATCGCGTCCTCCTTTTTCCTCGGAAAACATGAATTCTTGGCATGATATCCATGCGAAATTTGCAACCAGCTCCATTGTTTTCTCATTAATAACAGATTATTCCGCTTTTTTCACCGTTCGTGTGATGGCATGGCATTTAACTTGAGGCCCGTAATAATCTAGTCGTCGTTTATATTAATTAGTCAGCTGTCTGTTATTTACATTAGTCGGTTACTAGGAAACGTGAGAATTCATTCACATTTCGTTTTTTTTTTCGGTTGTAATTTCTGATTCGATTTGGTGGGATGACAGCGCCTCCGCATTTTTCCCTCGCGTCTATTTCGGGTGGTAAACAACGACGTCTATACGGTTACGGGAGACCCAGCTGCGGGAATCGTATCTAAATTAAAATTTCCACGCATTCACGGCCACCCCACGTCCACGAAACCGAATTTCGACGAAAGTCGACAGTCTGCGGCTTTTGCGTGTCTAGTATTATTATTGCGGACACGGCACTTTAGAAATAGCCGTTTTCTGCGTAACCGCCGCCAAATAGTTCGCCGATTCCCGGATTTTCACATCAATTCGCCACCATAAACCGATACAAAAAATCGCTACCTAATTGTTACATAAAAGCTACAAATCTATTTCGACGATACCCTGAATTATTCATGTCGTGTACGCACACCGGTGAATGCTAATTTCGTTGATGGATGAGCGCATTATTTCCATACTCCGATCGGCAGAAATTCGTTCATAAATAAAGCTCGAACGAACCGAAAGGGTCTCTGAAAACCGTGGTTAGGGTCACGTATTTGGACAAAAAACTCAATGA
Organism: Salpingus planirostris; assembly: GCA_949788335.1. Taxonomy (NCBI): domain Eukaryota; kingdom Metazoa; phylum Arthropoda; class Insecta; order Coleoptera; family Salpingidae; genus Salpingus; species Salpingus planirostris. The sequence goes on from OX460926.1 coordinate 4,482,836, forward strand.
GAGCTTAATGACCGAATTGGCAATAATGGCTTCGGTTAGGCTAGGTCAATGGGCGCGTTTTTTCCGGTTCCAGCAACGAAAAACGTAGTACCATAGGTAGTACCAATAGTGGATTACGACATGACAGATTGTCTATCGACTGATCTAATAATAATCGCTGATTCGATATTTTTAGAGAACGCGTTAGTCACAATTGCGAAATCCTCGGACCGGTTCTCTCCGAGACCGGGCGGAATTTCCTCGATTCCGTGGCCGTTTGGTACCCCTGGTTCCGTCTTGGGTTGCCGTTCACGGCCGAACTCGAGCGAGGATAGGTTGCGCCCCCGAGGGGCCGCGTACCTGATTCGTACTTCCCGGTACTGAAGCCCCATCTCCGTCGCCCATCTGCAGGTGTGCCGGCTCCTTCCGTCTCTTTCTGTCGTCCGTCGAACGGACGAAGAGGAGAGGAAGAGGCAGATGCCTGGACGGTTCCTGGAAGTCTGATCGGACCTCGTTCGCGGAATCGCGCACCAGAAAGCCGACGCAGAGAACCGCTCGGTTATTACGAGTTCCACTTACCAGAACTTTATATTTCGGAGGGCCTTGGAAAAGGGGTGGCCGAATTCTTTTCTAATAACCGAAATCGCCGGACGAAACAAAGCCATGGGCGCGTTGACCTCCGCTTTTTCCTTCAAAGGCGCGAGCAGATGGTGGACGCCGGCAGTCTTTTCGCCACTATCATTATGCCATTATCGAAATCTCAGGTGAAACTGTCTTCGCTTCGCGGGCAAGTAGGAGTAATAGAAAGCGGAGTTATCTATTGAAAGGAAACAGGTTTATTCCGAGAACGGGCAACGCCGATAATAATAATTGTCCTCCTTCCAAGTATTCATTTTTATTTCGCATCAATAAGGCGATCTTGGGTCGCGTCGATCAATCGATTCCGATTTCCTAGATTAGTTCGTCCTTCCTTTTTTCAGGCCGGTCTTCGGGGAATTTTAAAAACCTTAACCCGAGCTCGGCCGTTTCGCTCCGCTGCCGCGGTGAAAGGTGCTCGAAACTTGTAACCGACACAAGACGAAAAAAAAAACCTTTTCGAACAATCGCTGCGTTGCGCAATTAGATATTTGTTAATTTACGTTCCATAAGCAAGGCGCTCGTGTTTTTCCCAGAAACCAGCTTAATTAAAACCGAGCAGCGTTTCATAGAAAATCGACCGTTCTCGGAGCTATTTACCGTGCCGGTGCTAGCACCCGGTTTTAGCCGTTTTCCAAAACCACTCCAAAGTCCCTAGCAGTCTGTAGGGGAGTTTCGTGCATCTCCCATAGTGACAAAACTGTCAAAACATCCAAAACCTTTAGGTTGGCCAACATCACCAGAAAGAGATAGCTTGATGAAACAAATAAGCGCAACAGGAAAACCTTAGCAACTTGCTAGGAGACCCTTGATTTGTTTATCAATGCCTCTCTCTCTGATGATTCTAGCTAAATGCTTGACGTTTTCGCTGGCATATTCAAGCGGGCCATTGCTAGGAGACCCTTGATTTGTTTATCAATACCTCTCTCTCTGATGATTCCAGCTGAATGCTTGACGTTTCCGCTGTCATATTCAAGCGGGCCATGGAATTCGTGTGAAAGTTGGGTTATGTTTCCCTTGTCTGATTTGCGTTTTCCTTGTTGCAGGAAAGAGAGGGCAGCTTGATCCGGGCATGGCATTGGCCTGCAATGTTAGGCTGTAGCACCGTATGCCCGAACTGCAAGCACCAGTTCCAGTGCTGCCCCCCGTCGCTTCCGCAATGCTGCGCCGCGGGGCGGCGTCTCCAGGGCCTCTCGGGGGGCGGCCTGGTGCCCCAGTCGGCCGCCATCTCCCCGCAGGTGACCGCCAGTGGGCAGATCCAGTTCGTGATCCCCGTGCCCGTCCAGGTGCACTTCCACCCTCAGCCCCACCACCATCACCACCACCCCCACCGGGAGACGGACTCGCCCCCGGAGAACGACCTGGAAAGGATCACGTCCACCGTTCGGGCTCTGAACCGATCCGGCTGGTACTACGAGAGCCTCTCGCTCCAGAAAAGTGACGAACTGTTGAAGGACGCCAAAGTGGGCACGTTCCTGGTGCGGAACTCGTCGGACCCGCGCTACCTGTTCACGCTCAGCGTGCAGACGGAGCGCGGGCCGCGGTCGGTGCGGCTGTTTTACGCGTACGGCCGTTTTCGGCTGGACGCCCAGGAGCGCGTCAAGGCGCAGCTGCCGTCGTTCCCGGGCGTCGTCGAGCTGGTGGAGTACTACGTGAAGAAGGGGAAGCCGGCGACCAGGGAGGGCGATCCGGTGTGGGTGGACACGCACGGCAATTTGACCATGACGATTTACCTCAGCGCGCCGCTCAGGAAGAGGGCGCCCTCTCTGAAGCACCTGGCGAGGACCGCGATCCGCGGCTGTCTGGACGGGTCGAGGGGGATCACGAGATTAGACCTACCGAAGTCTTTGGCGGACTATCTGGAAGAGTACCCGTTCTCCCTTTAGTGGCACCAAAGACACCGGGTCGGTACCTTTTACATACCGACGATCAGGGAACACCATTAAAGTATTCTAAATAAAAAAGCGACTAGGTTAGATAGGGTATCAAATTATTACCAGAATTCTGCTTGTGAATCCTCGATTATTACATACTGTTACTTAGGAGAATTGAGAGCAACCAATAAAAAAGTGCCCTTATATTGAATATGAGCTAGCAAGCAGTCAAACTGCCAGAAATATCCTGTAAAAATGGTTGTCTTGAATTTTGCTATCGCCTTGTATGTGTATTTCTTCTGAATTTTGTAATAAGTAAGCCATATTGGCTGATTTATGGCATCGATTACATTGTTCATCTTTTTACCCGGCAGCATTTTATTTATATCATCCTCTAATATTATTACTATCGTTCATTCATAAATGTATCACCTGCATAAACTCTAGCCTTTAGAATCCCCCCATCTGTATTTATTATTTTTATAGTTTTCGTATTACTCGAGTGTATTTTGTGACTTTATTATTTTCAAAGTCGTATTCTAGAAATAACGCAAGACTAGTCTGATTGTATTCATCAAGCAAGCAATCATTGGATTTTTCCAGAGAAAACTTCGAGATTAACAAGCAGGACGATAATACTTTTTTTGTAATCTGAATGTGTATTTATATATTTTGTTGTAAACAAATGCGTATGAATGGAGCGACTGTTTTAGTTAAAATGTATTTATTTCTTTTAGTAAAATATTAAATTATTTATTAATACCTTTTCCAGTTCAATCATTTACCTACTTCAACCAACAGATAAACGTTTTTCTTTAACCCACTGACGAATAATTTTGGCCATTTGATCGGCCTGGGTCGAAGTGCTACTACGCAACAGTTGCAAGACGTCACCCAACATGTCGACTGGGAATTTCTCCGCCACCACCCCTTGAAAAACACCCGCGATCGCACCCCGTTTACCCTCCCAGAATTCGGGATTCGGGTCCAACCTGTCCAACATGTCAAAAGCTTTTGCGGCGTACCAAAACTCGCCCATCCTGTAACAATCGTTCGCAATCAGCAGCAACAGATTGAAACTCTCTGGGCTGTTCTCCATTTTCAAGTAAAGCTCCCAGGCAGATTGCGGTTTTCCGTTCATAATCAGACACCTGGACAGATTCGAAATGTAAATGTGACTCGTCCTGATTTTATCGTCCTGAATCAGAAGAAAAGTCTCCTCGGCTTCTTTGAACTGATGACAGGCGGTTTTCGCCTGAGCGTAATTAAAATTGAAAGTATCGTCTGCAAGGAAAAAACTGGATAGAAAACGGATTCGAGCGGCGATCTAATCACCTGAATGCAAGAAACTCTTGATGGACGACAAATAGACCAGAACTTCCTCGAATTGTTCCGCCAAAAAGAAGAAAGCGGCCATGCATTGCCGACCGTCGATCGTGTCGCATTCACTCGAGGAGCTCCCAACCAATTGGAAACACTCCTGAGCAGTCTTGATATGCTCATGCTAAAAAAACCTAATTTAGACGAATACCACAAATAAAAACCGATGAATTACAGAATTGAGTTCTTGGCCTAGAGCAGCGTTCACGACTCCTTTCAAGATGTACTCCTGCGGAACCGCCGGTTGCAAATTCTTCAAAAGCTCGTAAGCTTCTTTGATGTCGTCATTTTTCAAGTGGTGTATGACGAGATTGAGTCTAGCCTCGGGAATTACGTCAACTAATGACGGGAAAACTTGCATGGCCCCTTCACCTTCCCGAAAAACGACCAAATTGTGTTTGACTAGGTCGTAACCAAATCCGACGTTAGCGCTTTGATCCACGATCGATCTCAGATCATTTTCTGCCACGGATCCTTTGTACAGTCTGAAATGGTTGCACGCCTTCAAATTGGTCGCGATCACTGAATCGGGGAATTGGGCCAAATATAATCCGAGCACTTCCTGGGAGACGTCGTAATAGTCCAACTTGTAATAGCACAGTGCGACGTAGACGTTGAGAGCGAGGTTTTCTCGGTTTTGCAAAAGCAGACGTTTGTAGATGTCGATCGCCTCCTGGTAATGCGCTCGCAGGTAATGGATGGCGGCCAGACTCAATTGGTCTTCCAGAACGTCCTGCAATTGTTCGTGATGCTCCATCAGGGCACCCTCGTCTCGCAATTTGTGTGACAAGTGGAAACTCAGTCGCGTTTTTAATCCGCCGGCAGGCGCTTTCGTCAGAACGTCTCTCGATTCTTCGTACATTCCTAAGTAGAAGTAGCAACAGGCGATGTTTACCGATAAGTCCTTCAATTCCGGCTGAGTTTTCGATAGGTTGTCGTAAATCGTCAGGGCTTTTTTGTAGTTGCCTTGATGGAAAGCGCAGTAGGCCATCCATAAATCGGTGATTTCGTCCGATTCCTGATGTTGCATAAACTGGAAACATTCGCGATTTTAGCACACCGAGTTTTGTGGTTTTCTATTGGATTCCTACTTCTAGGAGAGTCATGGCTCCTGTATAGTCCCTTTTCTTGAGAAAATCGTCAAATACGGGGATATTTTTCGAATTGGAGTTGGAACTTTTGCTTGACCCGCTTGCGGAATCATTTCCAGTGCTTAATGCGGGCTTCACTCTACTCAGAATCTGCAAATTTGGGGTTTGAGGTAAATTTGTAAAGGATAACTCAAGGACTCACCATTGTTGATCAAAAATTGATTTCCAGGCATTTATTTCGTTGTTTGTAACAGAAATAAGCACGCGTTGTCATGGTGATTAATCATGACAATTTGTCAGATTGCTTTATTTCTAGGTGAATAACGTTTTAGAAAACTCAGAAACCACAAGAATTTTTTTCAATGCTCCAAAAAAAAATTGGACGATATTCAAATTTCATTAAAAATTCAAAATATTCCCGCGTTTGACATTCTATTAAGTTTATATGTCAGTAGTTTCAGGGTGTCATTTGTCAGTCTCTTGTCAAATAAAATTAACCTCACTTTTTTTTTGAGTTCCGTTCGAGGTTTCGTTGAGAGCAGACGTGCTGTCGCCATTCTCGCCTCGTGGGCACGCGATTTTCTCATATCCCGGCCCATCCAAGTCATCGTGGTGTGTCGACGGTTCTCGTCTTTTCCCCATCTTTTCCCTGACCTTTCCCAACCTTTTTTCGTCCATTTTTCCGTTTCTTGACTCTTCTTTTCCTGCTGACGAGTATTTTATTGCCTTCCTTCACGCCGGTAACCAGGCCGGATGTACCCGGATGGTACGGGATGTGCCCTGCATCAATCAATTTTTTGTGTGTGTAAACCCGACCCGGTATGGCAAGGTCCAGATCCCCTAGATAATAGGGGGCCGGTTAGGAATTGTGAAACTATTACTAAAAGTATTGTGACTGGCTAATAGCCTCGTAGCTTACGCCATACCTGGGGTCTGATAAAGGCACCCAGGGGAACGGAAGAAGAAGATTAACCTCACTTTTAACTGGCAAGTGACAGCTACAAAAATTTTGCCAAAAAGGGCATTTTCAAAGTTGACAATGTGATTACAAGTACAAAATGTCGTTCGCTTCTATTCTAACTAATCGTAGTTTAATCAAGTCTCGAATTCTCTGTAGTGTGCAATTTCAAAATAATTTGAGGTTACTTCCAAGTCTTAAAAATGTTCAAACCTCTTCAAATGAAACAAATAACAACGAAAACCCTCAAAAAGAAGATGAATTAAAGAGGGAGATATTCAGAACTCGTCTGCTGGACGGGCCAAATCTCAAAGATTTCTTCAAGAATGAAAATTTGAAACTTCAAGAAAACCTCCCTGAAGAAGAGGTCGTCCCATATTTACGTGACATCCCTCGATACGGCACGAAACGCAAAGTCTACTTCGATGTGTACGGTTGCCAGATGAACGTAAACGATACCGAAATCATATGGTCCATCCTGAAATCTCAAGGATTTTTAAAAACGAACGATCTGAACGAAGCCGATGTCGTTTTGATAATAACTTGTGCCATTCGGGATGGGGCCGAGCAGAAAATCTGGGGGCGACTCGATTATTTACGCGGAATCAATAAAGCGAGGCACAAATCCAGACCTCAATTCAAAATAGGCATTTTAGGCTGCATGGCTGAAAGATTGAAAGAACAAGTTTTAGAAAAAGACAAAACGGTCGACGTAGTCGCAGGCCCTGATAGTTACCGAGACTTACCCAGACTTTTAGCCCAAACTGAAAACAACCAAAAAAGCGTCAACGTTCTATTATCTTTAGATGAGACCTATGCAGACATTATGCCAGTTAGGCTAAACGAAAACGCAGTATCAGCTTTTGTGTAAGTCCACCTATCAATTCAATAATAAATTTCATAATAAATCACAATTTTAGGTCAATTATGCGAGGTTGTGATAATATGTGCACTTATTGCATAGTTCCTTTTACGAGAGGACGAGAAAGGTCTCGTCCTGTCGACTCGATCGTTAGAGAAATCGAAACCCTATCATCACAAGGAATCAAAGAGGTGACTTTACTGGGACAAAATGTCAACAGTTACAGGGATCTGTCAGAAAGTTCAGGAAAGAACCCAACGAATCTCGCAAAAGGTTTCAAAACTGTCTACAAACTGAAACAGGGCGGTTTACGGTTCGCGGATTTACTCCAAAGAGTCGCAGAAGTCGACCCGAATATGAGAATACGATTCACGTCACCCCACCCAAAAGATTTCCCGGACGAAGTTTTACAGGCAACTACATTACCGACTTTGAAACTGTACGTATTTAATTCATGATTTCATTCCAGGCGATCAAATCCTACCCGAATATTTGTAAGAATCTTCACATGCCGGCGCAGTCCGGGAATAGCGCCGTTTTGGAGCGAATGAGACGGGGTTACACCCGAGAGAGCTACCTCGAATTGGTAGCACACATTCGGAACTTTTTACCTAACGTAGGGTTAAGTTCCGATTTTATAGGCGGCTTTTGCGGCGAAACCGACGAAGAATTTCAAGACACCATATCGCTGATGAACCTGGTGAAGTACAACACCGCTTTCGTATTTCCTTACAGTATGAGGGAGAAAACTGCAGCTTATCGACGTTACCAAGACGACGTACCGGCCAAAATCAAAAATCAAAGGCTGGAAGAGATGGTCAGGACTTTTAGAGGGCACGCGGAGAAATTGAATTGGGCTCAAATCGGGAAAACGCATTTGATTTTGATCGAAGGACACAGCAAAAGGTCCAAATTGCAGCTGGCCGGAAGAAACGACCAAAATGTTAAAGTCATAATACCTTCGGGGGAAATCCCTGACAGGAATGGAGCCGAACTCAGAGAAATTGGTCCCGGCGATTATGTGGCAGTGCAGATTAATGATGCGACTTCGCAAGTGCTCAAAGGCATACCTTTGTATCACACGACTTTGGACGAATTCCATTCTGATAGTGGGGATGAACTTTGTTACGGTGCAGTTTGATTATGTGGCTATTAAAGGTTAATTTTAAATTGGCGTTCTTTCATTCGAGTTTACAGGTATCTACATTACCGACACGGCGATTACTATTTTTTTGCTTTATTTTCCTTTATAATATCCGTTCAATAAATACACCTACATGACTAAGTTCTCTAAAAACACGAGAACTATAATAATAATGTCTTTGGCAATAACAGGAAGCTTGGGACTTGTATAAAAATAAAATGTCTAAAATTGTATAAATTCGGAATTCTGTTGAATACTCACTATTCTCCCTTGGACTAGACTTATTTAAGCGTCTTTAGCGTTTCTAAAAGCTGATCTAGCTCGACTTTATATCCGATCAGCTGCTGTTGCCTTTCAGTGCAGAGTTCACATCCTCGATTCGCCGAAGTCTTCTGGGCCAATCCGTGGATGATGGATCTCAAACGGTGCTCTCGTTCTTCGTATCGTTTTTCTAAAAATACGATCTAAAAATTTCACGTCAATAAACAGAAAATAAAAGCGAACGAATTAAATACCTTTTTCTGAAGTGAAACGATTTCAGAAATATCTTCGGAAGATGCACCAGTTCTTTCTCGAACGGTAACCTTATTTTCGAGCTCGCGATTGAGATGATCCCTTTCCAAAGTCATAACGATCAATTCTTCTCTGACTTTTACTAGTTGCCTTTCTAAATTTCCTATAGAAGATTGCTGCAGTTCCAATTGTTCTCTCAGCGGAGTGACATTAAGGACGTAATTCGACATTTCGCGCTCGTGGGCTTCTTGCAAAGCATTCAACTAAAAAAAATATACGTCATTTTGGCTTGTGACATGTGTCAAAATGACAGCACCGTGTCGGCCATTTTGGTTATACTTACATCATGGAGTCGCTTCATCTTCAAAGCTTGGAAGTCCTCTTCGATTCGACACAACTGTGCTTTAATTTTGTCCCTTTCGTCCCTCAAAACTTTATTACTTTCGTCCCCATCAAAAGGCGCCTTCGACAGTTGTGCCAACTTTTCCGGATAACTCCTAAACTCCCTACCGCTACTTTTATCTCCCGTCAGACTCTTCAAACTGCCTTCGCGCTCCTTCTGCAATTTCCGATTGGTCTTCTTGACTTCATCCAGTTCCCGTTGCAATTTCCCTAAAACTTTTTCCTTATTGGTCAGATCGGCTTGCAATCCTCGAATCGTGGCGACCAAATGGCTGTGCTCTTTAACTTCGGCAGCGGCGGCAGTGTTTTTGGCGTTCTTGGCCGGTAATGTAGATCTCTGCGAATCGGTTTGTATCCCGACCGTTATGGAGTCTTTTTGCGGCTTGCTACCCTCGAAAGTTTGGGTGTAAACGTCGAAAGTGTCGATCTTTCTTTTGAGTTGCTGCTTCAGATCGTTCACGTGCAATTCCAGGTCTTCTATGTGACTCTCGTACTTCATTTTCATCTGATTGAATTTGTCCTGGACGTCCAGGAAGACTCTGGACGATTGCGAATCTCTGTTCATCGCCTCCTCTTCCAGACTTTTGATGCGGTCTTCTAGTACTTTTCGCGCCGTCAGGTTGGTATCAGTGGCGTCACTTTTGGCGGCCACGATCAGGGCGGAAACCGAATCCGGATGCTTCCTGGCTATGATCCGTTCCATCTCTTTGATCTGCCTGTTCAGGTCTTGGATGCATTTCGAGTCTTTCTCGTTTTGCAATTTGATGCTTTTCGATTGCAGTTTTTCGATTTCTAGCAACTTACTCAAGTTTGATTCGTTTTCCTGAAGTTTATCACGTTGATTTTGCAAATTCGTCAACTCGACTTTGTATTTGCTCAAAGTCGATTCGAGTTCGACCGTACGCCTCTCGAAATTTTTATTGGAGATCAAAAGATCCTCGTACGAATTTTTCAAAAGGCAGTGGTTTTTATTTATTGTACCGATTTGTAATTGGAGGGCCGTGTTGATCTCTTTCGAGTCTTTCAGTTCCTCGAGCACTTTCGCCAGCTCTACGTTGATTTCGGGAGAACACAGCGATTTCGCACTCAGCGCCGCTCTAGTCTGCTGGAGCAGAAGCGATGTTTGTGCCAGTTCGACCTGTTTCGAGAAGAGAAAGACGATAAATTTGCAAATGTATTAACCCAATTTTTTTTCTAACAAATCAAACGGTAACACTTTGAACTGGGTCAAAGCGAGTCTATATAAAATGATAGCGAAATAATCAGAACCAAACAAAATGAAGTCTTTGACTCTTCATCTCTTGGTACTCTCCATATTATCGAAAAATTCTGCTCAAAACTTAAATGAAGAAAAAGTGTCTTACCGAGGGTTCCAAATGTGGAACGTCGATTTAAACAACGAATCCGATTTAGAGTACTTAAAAGCATTGCAGACAAATCACTGTAAGTACTGCTTACCATAAGCGCAATTGTGGAAATAACCGATTTTTTCAAGCCATAAGTTTACTGCACGGGAATTCGACAACAATCGACTTATTGGTAGACCCAAATAATATTCAAAACCTCAAAAAAGACTTGGATTCCCGAAATGTGACCGTAAAAATCAGAATCGCAGATGTTCAGCAACTAATAGACGAACAACCGGATCCAACCAATTCCCAACTAGAACTGGAAGACCGCAAAGGGCACCGATTGACTTGGAGGGCCTACCACCCTTTGACCGACATTTACGGCTACCTGCATTACCTAGCTGACACTTTCCCGAATTTGATAAAAATCCAAACGATAGGCCGATCGATAGAAAACCGCCCGATCAAACTTTTACGCATATCGAACGGAAACGTCAACAATTCGGCCATTTGGATCGACGGCGGGATCCACGCGAGAGAGTGGATCAGCCCGGCCAGTGCCACCTACATAATCGAGAGAATCGTGAGCAATTACGATTACGAATCGGAAAGCATGCGAGGAATCGACTGGTACATAGTACCGGTCCTGAATCCGGACGGGTACGAGTTCAGTTACAACGTCGATCGATTCTGGAGGAAAAATCGACGAAAAGTCAGCCAGGAATGCGCCGGGATCGACCTGAACAGGAATTTCGGGTACCAGTGGGACGGTTACGGATCGAGCGCCGATCCTTGCACCAATCAGTACCGGGGAAAATCGCCGTTTTCCGAACCGGAAACCGCATCAGTCGCCAGATTCTTCCTCGATAATAAAAACAAGATACACTGGAAGGGATTCGTTTCGATACACTCCTATGGGCAGTACATCCTCTACCCTTGGGGATCAGCCACGACTTTCGGTTTGGCGGATCAAAACGAACTCGATCAAGTCGGACGCCTAGCAGCTAAAGTAAGTTACTATTACCGCACGGAAATCCGGGTTGTAATCATGTGATTTCAGGCGATTTTATCGGCCGGGGGTGAGGAATACATTGTCGGTGAGATAAAGTCGACTTTATACCAAACGGCCGGTACTTCGACGGATTGGGCCAGAGGGGCCGAATCGATAAAGTACGCTTACACGATCGAATTGCGGGACACCGGCCGTTTCGGGTTTTTACTGCCCGCCCAGTACATAAAAGACACCTCGGAAGAAGCCATGATTTTCGTCAGGACTATTGCGAAAGCCTCCGCCATAAATCCTCTGTAGTCGTGGATAATTGTATTATTTATTTATTATTTAATAAACCGCTACTTTCTTAATCGGATGCATTCTATCGAATCGTTACGAAACCATATTCGTTTTCAGGTTTTCCATATACGAGATGCCTTTAAATTATGTAAATTAAACTGGTCCAATAGTATCTCCAACGTCTTCATTTTGAAAACGCGATAAATACAAACGGGGATTTAATAATAATGCGTTCTTTTTTTTATTTATTCATTTAAATGTTTGTCATAAAGGCCTCGGTGATGGCGATTTACCGTTGGTTTGAACCAGGTCAACTTTATTGACACCATATAAAACCGACTCGATGTGTCTTTTCATCCATAAACAAATATGCGGTCGCCATCGACTGTACTGATTGTGGTTTGTGTCGTTTTCGCCAGGGCGAAAGCCTCGAAAATACCGGAATCGGTACAACAAGAGTACAAAATCGAAGAAATCCAAGAGGAAGTACCTCAACCATTGGTCAAATCGACAGAAAATGCAGTCCAAGAAAACGATCCTCTACCTCAAACGAGAATTTCGTACAATGGAAGCCAAGTTTGGAAAATACTCCTAGATGAAAAATCCAAACTCAAACTCATAATGGATTTGAAAGAAGACAACCGTAAGTGTTAAAAGCCCTTTAATGGTAGTGTGGTAATTGAGTCATTATCGCATTGCAGAAATCTCGACTTGGGGTGGAAACGCCACAAACATCGACGTCTTGGTCAAGCCCGACTCCAAAGATCAAGTCAGGAAATCCCTCGAAGAGAACAAAATCAAGTACGACGTGATAATAGACGACCTCCAAAAGGCCATAGATGAAGAAAACCCCACAGACATCGAATTAGACGATCGCAGAGGTAAAAGTTTCATTTATAACACGCACGAAATAGAAAAGAGGGACCATCACCGGAGGACGATTTCAGCGAGAAAACTCCCCTTAAAATACATTTCGGCCTGGAGGGGCCTCTCGTCTTTGGGAAACAGATTGGAATTGTGGCCCAGCGCCAATTGGGGTCCGTAAAAGCAAAGCGTATGTAGAAAAAACGCACCAAAGGACCAACAAAACGCACCCTATTATTGTACAAATTTCCTCACAACCAATCATAAATTTCTCCCAATTTTAAAACAAAGGGATGAAATAACATTTTAATTCATTCCCTCCAGGGCACAGGCTGACCTGGCAGGCCTACCACCGCTTGACCGACATCCACGGTTACCTGGACTATTTGGCCGAAACCTACCCCACCCTGTGCTCGGTCCAAACCATTGGCTCTTCCGTGGAGGGTCGTCCCGTTCGAGTCCTGAAAATCTCCAACGGCAACGCGGGGAACAAGGCGATCTGGATGGACGGCGGCATCCACGCAAGAGAGTGGATCTCCCCGGCAACCGTCACCTACATCATCAACCAGTTCACCTCCAATTTCGAGAACGAACCCCAAAACGTGCAAAACATCGACTGGTACATCGCCCCCGTCCTCAATCCGGACGGCTACGAATACTCCCATACAGTCGACCGGTTGTGGAGGAAAAACAGGAAGAGAGGCCAATGCGCAGGGACGGATCTGAACAGGAATTTCGGGTACCGCTGGGGAGGCAGGGGCAGCTCCAAGAACCCCTGCACCGAAACTTACGGAGGAACCGGCCCATTTTCCGAACCGGAGACCGCAGCCGTGAAAAACTTCATTATGGGCAACCGCAACCAATGGAAAGCGTACGTTTCCTTCCATTCCTACGGCCAATACGTGCTTTACCCTTGGGGTTACGACAGAGTAGTACCACCTGACTACCAAGACTTGGAAAGCGTCGGAAGACAAATCGCCAGCGTAAGAAAAATACCCTTAAGCGCACTAGTGTCAGAATAACTAGAATTTTTCAGGCTATACGATCGGTTGGCGGCCCTGCTTATACAGTGGGCCCCGCCGCTAACACCCTCTACCCGGCTTCAGGGGGTTCCGACGATTGGGCCAAAGGGGTGGCCCGAATTAAGTACGCTTACACGATCGAATTACGGGATAACGGCCGATATGGGTTCGTCCTCCCCGCTCATTACATCCAACCCTCGGCTAAAGAAGCCCTCGCTGCTGTTAAAGTCATAGCCGATGCCGTGGCCAATTCTTAATTTATCTTTCTATAATAAATAAAAATCATTTCTCACCCTCATAGTGCGTACGTCCTGTCGCAACGATTTATTGTCTTCCTCCAAAGTCTTGATGATTTGGTCTTTAACGATTTGCTCTTCGGAAACCTTCACCTCTTCTGGTGATTTCGGTCGTTCTTCCACCACTGGTGATTCAGTTGTCATAATCATTGCAGGGGCTTCAACTTTTGGTGATTGCACTGGACTTTCTGGTTCTTTTGGAGTCGCAGGTTTCAGATATTCCGGAGACGATTCCTTGTGACTTCCTTCCGACGAAAAATCCTCGCTGTAGGTGTCGCTATCGCTGCCGTAGTCTTTCGGTAAAGGGCTGACGCTTTTCGGAGTCGGCGTGGACCCGGCTTTGCTCAGATCGAGTTCTGTGATGTTCTGCGACGTTTTAGACCGCTGACTGAGTTGTTCGAAGCTTTTCGAGCTCTCCATGTAGATGCGTTCGGCCTCTCTCATGATGTCGTCGATGCTGCGTTCTTCGGTGGATCGCTCGTAAGGCCCTAGAGGGCTTTGCGCCGCCACCCGGTTGATCTCTTCGATTATGCTGCCGACGTCGATCTCTGAGGCGTCTTCTCTGTTGCTGGCGTTGAGGGCGTTCTGCTCGTTCTCGAGGAAATCCGCCAAAGAGCTGGTGGTGTCTAGTTCGAGCCTGGGAACCGTCAGGTTGTTATTGTCGGGGTTGTTATTGGCGCGGTCTTTTTTCAGCCACCAAAACGACGAAGAGAGCTTCGTTTCCATGTTCGTATCGATTATTCGAGGCGTTAACTACTGGAAATACGTGTAAATTAACCGTAAAGCCAACGATTAAACAATTTTTGTGTACAAACACTTTCGACTTTGACAGATGACAGCAAACAAATGAGACTAATGACAGTTTAATCACCCCTACTCCGTCATGATTCGTGATTGGTTGTCGGGTCGTAAATTGTGTTGTGATTGGTGCGTGGGTGACGTCATGCGCGACTTGCAAATTGTTGGCTTTGACAGTTCACCACCAACAGCGCAAAGAAAATTGACAAAGGTTTCGGGTTTATTACCTAAAATTTGAGGTCATTACACGCTAACGCTGTTGGAAATGGTGGTAGTTTTCGGTGGACAAAGACCTCTATTTCCACCACACTTGGGCTCGAGTTTACATGGGAAATAAGCACGCCAAAGAAAGGGACGTGAACTGCAGCAGCGTCGATGGTGTTTACATACAGAAAGGCGACCTGAATCAGGTGAGTGGTTCACATTTTCCAACACTTTTATTATTGTTGTTATTCGATGCGTAATTTGTTTGTTTTTCGTGTTCAAACCCGCAGATTGGAGACGGAAAATTGAGCGGAAGGTCTTTTGCGAGTGTTAGCAGCCATCAGTCCACTTACAGTTCAGCCAGACCCTGGTCCCGAGTCTCTCGAAGAAGGTAATAACGTGAAAACGCTTTGATTAGGTTAGGATTCGTTATTTAACGTGATTAATCAAATTTTCCCTCGAGCTGGAAACCACATGATGAAATATTCCAACCCTTTGTGCTCATGCTCAACAATCCCCCACAGAGCGCACTCTAGATAACAAAGGGAATATGGATTATCATTTCTATTTTGTAGGGTTTATCAAAATCACCCAGTAGTATTTTCGATTTTTTTTAAGGAAGCGGAAATAGATTTTCGCCATTTTGAGTTAGTGATGGCATTCTTTGAATATTTGCGTAACATTAAGCTGACCTTCTAATTAGGTCGCATTGAAAAATTTCGATAACGATATCAATGATCAAACTCAACTTTGTAGGGCATTCCTGATCTGTTGCAACCAATTATAAAATTTCTGACCTGAAAATTGTCTTTTCAGGTGGAAAGAGTCTACTCTAACTTTACCTTACGAATCTTGCAAAACCGCGTGGCCGGTATCTCAACACGAATCGTTTTTCCTGCCAGAATTTCCACTGAGTTCAGATATTAGCAGCAAAGATTTCGAGATCATCAAAGAAATTGGACAAGGCGCATTCGGAAAGGTCTACTTAGCCGAGAAACAAACCGGAGACAATAACCGTCAACAGTACGCCCTAAAAGTACTGTCAAAATCTAAGGTTAACCATTGAAGAAATATACTGAAAGAGAAATTACGTAATAATGAATTTTCTAGGTGATTAAAGAAAATTCCCTTAGACAAGTCAAAGAAGAAGTTCAAATACAAAGCGCTTGCGGCCACCATCCGTTCATAGTCAATTGCCCTTTTCATTGGCAAAGTAGGAAACGACTTTATATTGGTAATTATAATTTTTCGATAATGATTTCGATAAAATTTTAATTTTTTTTGTTTTTCCAGTGACAGATTATATTGCTGGCGGTGAACTTTACACTCTTCTGCAGCTTTATCGCCTTCTCCCCGTCGTATTAGTCCGTCTATACGTCGCTCAAATCGCTTTAGCCTTAGGTCGGTATTACAGATTCCTGTAATTTCGCTAAAACTACAATATCGGCGTTACAGATTTCCTGCACAACGCTGGCGTGATCTATCGCGACTTGAAGCCCGAAAACGTTCTCCTGGACGAGCAGGGTAACGTCCGTCTCATAGATTTCGGCCTGTCCAAGTGGCTGCCGTACGGATCGAAAACCGGAACCATCTGCGGCACTCTCCAGTACGCGGGTATGATGACCTCCAAGTACATCTAGGCTCTGACAGTGTAACGATAATAATAAGTGCGACTCAGGTTCTATAACTCAGCTGTGATTTAGTACAAAAAAAAAAGTGTCGACTGTCAAAACCGGTATAGACATTTGACAGGATGAACGCGCGCTCGCAGTACTTCGATCTGACAGTGGAGGGCCGGCAGGCCGACGAGGCGGTCGCCAGTCTGTTCCACACGGTGCTCTTCCACCGGACCTACGGCAAGTTCATGTACACGGACGAGGGCACCTACTCGATCGGCACGGTCGGCTACCAGGACGTGGACTGCGACTTTATCGACCTGACGTACGTCTGCTGCTCGTCGCAGTCCCTGGACCGCACTCTGCGTCGCGAAATCAGCAACTTCTCCGAGCAGTTGCGTAGGAACGAGAGCGCCGGCATGGGCCAGATCAGCTTGGAGTTCTTCCAGAAGAACCCGAGCAGGTGGGTGTTCCAGAACGACTGCATCCCGTGGGAGGTGTGGACGGTCCGGCTGGAGCTGATCGGGCTGAGCAGCGAGGGGGAGAGGCAGGTCTGCCGAGAGAAGGTCGGCGAGCTGATCTCGGAGAAGATTTTCCACGTGGCCGATCTGATGAACCGGCCCGAGTACCTGCCGCAGATGCCCAGTCGCACTCAGGTCGACCTGATTTTCGACACGACGTACCAGGACGTGCAGCCGTACCTGTTTAAAATGAACTATTCGATTTCCGGACCGTCCTCGGGGGCCTCTGTCGGGTCGACCATGAAGAAACTGATCAGGGAGACTTTGCAGCTTTAAAACGGCCACGGCTTCTATCGATATAAATTTACGAAATTCGGCACCGCAGACTTCTTTCTTGTATACCTACCCTTTAGGAATTTTCGTGTTTACTATTATTAATTATGAGTGTTTCGATTTTTCTTTAGATTAGGAGTTTTTATTTATTTCGAGTTTCGATCGATAGGGGGCGCTCCCGGTCTTGAATCTATCGAAAGTCGCTATAAGAGGCCTCAAAGTGGTGACAAGCTGACGTTTTCTTGTTTTTTCAATGGAGGCTTTTTTATAATTGACGTTTTTCTAATAATTGAACGCCATCTGTTGGATTGTGAGGTACCTCAATTTTTTTTAGAATCTACTATTATTATTCTATGTTATCATTCTTGTTAGAAGTTTCCTAATTCGCTCGTGATTTTAATGTTAAGGTTTTTCGTTTTTTGACTAACAATTTTAATTTCTAAGGAGGTAAAATTAAGTCACTAACCTTAAAATGATAGTTTTCTTATATACTTACCTAATTAATTTCGTAAATTTGCGGCGCTTGAATTGATTTGAAGCGACTTAAATGATTTCTATTAGTAGATTTTAGCGTGTAGAAAAGGTGCGCACTGTGTTTGTTGACGATATAAATATAAGAGAAAGAGACGAACGAGCCTCTGAATATGCGGGTTCACAATAATAAAGTCTCGTTCATAGGTACTGTAAATAGTTTGTGAATATTATTATTAATTATTAACAATAATTATCGATTAATCGATTATAGTTAAGAGCGGTAGTCAGGTCGATGTTGTGATTTGTTCGTTTAAAAAAAATATTATAATAAAGAGACTTTATTTATTTTACTGTGTGGTCATTGAATAAAATCGATTTTTTTAATGAAAAAATCAAATCGAGGGGGGTTGAAAATTCTTCAGTGTTTCTGTTCCAGCCCCCGAGGTGATGTCCTCTGGAGCTTACGGCCATGCAGCCGACTGGTGGAGCCTGGGAGTCGTCGCCTGCCTGATGTTGACCGGAGAGGTAAGTTTACAAGTAAAACCTCTCGATTTCTTCTCATTTTATACTCGAGACCTAAGTCGCTTTTATAAGAGACGCCTCTCTGAAAAAGGAGAAAATTGCGCACCGGTCTCTCCACTTTTTTACTCCTCTTTACTTTTATCATCACCATCATTATTATTATTAAAGAGTAGCTGGATGCAGTGGAGCTGCATTCCTTCGGGGACAAAGACATCATCATCCTTTCGATTTGATTTAATTAATACTTAGTAGCTAGTACTTAAAATGAAATAAAAAAAAAGGTTTATGTGTAAAACTTTTATTCGAAAGCTTTAAATACATAAAACGAAATACTTAAGAGTTAATGGGGGGATGTGTACAGATGCGGGGGTGCCAACTTGGGATAAAACAGAAAACGGCACGGTTTTTACAACAAAACGCGCCCACAACCACCCGCCGAAGACAGAAAAATTATGATAATCCGGCCGCGAGATCGTCGCTGGCGCTGCGTCAATTAAATTAAATAGAAATCGGCCGATCGCCCCGACCGAGAGGGTCGGTACGTCCGGTCCCGCCGTTACCGACGGCCCGACAAGTCTCGTGTTATTTCAGCGACAGGACGAAGAGGCGGCGCGACTCGTACATTTTCGCGTCGGACATTATTGAATTGTGGAGAAATCGTTGTAATAAAAGGTGGGAGGAGGGGCGGAGCGCCTCAGGAGCTCGCGCTCGGCTCCGGCAGCTTCTCGGGCAGCGACTCGGCCTTCTTCTCTGCTTTGGGGGCCTCCGCCGTCACCGGGAGCGGCACGAGGAGCGTCGTGGCGGCCAGCGGCGCCTCACTGGATGACTCGACCGCGGGCTTCGCCTCGTCCTCCGCCTTGCCCTTCTTCTCCTCCTTGATTTCGGTCTTCTTGCCCTCCTCGATCTTCTCCTCCTTCTTCAACTCGGGCTTTTCCTCGGTCTGAGTCGGCAACGCTAACGGTTTTTCGATTTTTTCGGTGGTGGCCTCGAGTAAAAGAGGCGTTTCGGATTTTAAGACAGGAATTGCCACTTCGGGAATCGGCGCAGACTCTTCGGCTATCGGCGCGGGCTTTCGGGCGGCTTCGACGATTCCGGCGCTTTCCGAAGGCATCAATTTGACAGCAGGGGACTCTTCGCCTTTTTTCTCTTCGGTTTTCAATTCGATCTCGCTTTTCAGTTCTTTGGGTTCTTCGGTTTTCTTCTCTTCGATTTTAGGGGTCTCTTCGGGTAGTTTCTTTTCGTCGAGTTTGATCGGGATCTCTTCGGGTTTCTTCTCTTCGAGTAGGTCTAATTCGGGTTTCTTCTCTTCGAGCTTCGGGGTTATGGCTAAGGGTGCAGGGATCTCTTCGAGTTTCTTCTCCTCGATTTTCTTGATGGCGGGTTCTTCCAGTTTAGGCTCCTCGGCCGGTTTGGGGATTTCTAGTGGTTTTTCTTCGAGAGGTTTGGGGATTCCTTCTTGTTTGATCGGTTCTTCTGGTTTCTTGTCTAGAAGAGGTTTGGCGCTTTCGCTGCTCTCTTCGCTGCTCTCTGGGGACTTGTTCGGGTTTTCGGTGGTCTTGGGGTCTTCGGGCTTCTCCGAGGACTCGAGGGACTCGGAGGACTCGCTCGAGGAGTCGTCGCTCTTCGCCACCGACGAGTAGTCGGTGATGACTAGGGGCACGGCCGATTTGCCGGGTTCCTCGACGTTCTCGGCCACCGGGTACGCCAACGCCGCCGCCACCAGCAATAAAAGGCCAGAAACGATCCTCATCCTGCAACTGGAGTACGAAAAAGGAGATAGAGCGTTTTTGTGGGTCAATAAACCGGCGGCTTTCTTTCGGGGCCGATTTACGCGTCGGTAATATCGCGATGGGTGCCCTCGACACCTAAATTAAATAATGGCAGGAAGGGAGCGATTGCCGGAGAGCGTTATAGTAGCCTTCGGCAATTGCGACCAATTATCCGAGTGGAGTCGCATCTTTGCGCCCGATTCAAGGTTCCAATAATCTACCCTCGATTATGATACGGAAAAAAGTCTTGCGTAACTATAATGTAAACGACCTTAAATCGGTTCTCTCGGGTACGGATTGCATCATTCAAATCTCGGTTTGAATATAATTACAGGTAGATTAGTATTCGCCGCAATAAGGCGACCGAGGAATGCCATTAATAATGAATAAAATAATATAAAGTGAAGGTTCGCAACCTCATCCGCTATCGATCTCTCTTGTCGGAAAACCGAGGAAACCGAAGAAAAATCGAAATTTCCTACCTTTGATTTGTCTTGATTGGATCGGTCGAAACGTTTTCTTTGGTCGGCGGTTTTTATGGGAGGTGAGGTGACACAAACACTAGACACTCTCCTGCAAGAGTTTGCCAGCAGGTCGGGTGGTGGTCGGTTATATAGGTTCACGTCGCGGCATCCCCCCTCTGGATTGACAACGGCACTAGAGGTGCATCCTCTTCGCGTTCTATCTCTTCTTCAATGCGATTTGTGCGGCTTTATTCAGACAGTTCGGATTTGGACCGAGAAATCTTGCATCTCATCTCGTCGGCCGAATGCAACCTCTTTCTCCGGTGGAAAAAGTCGGCGAGAAAAAACGGCAGCGATAAATTATAATAATGTTATTCGTGAAAAATCATGCTTACTTAGTAGCGTAGAATAAAGACAATCTAATTGAAGTATAAATTGCGCTTGGGTCGTTTCGTATGCACTTGGGATTGTATCGAGGCGATTCCAGGTGCATACCAAACGCCAAACGACTTGGGATTAATTACCTTCAAGTACACACCGGTTTTTATTTTCAACAGGAAGTTTTCCAATTTGTATTCACATTCTATTTGCGCTACGAAATTTACCTATCTGACGAATTCTTAATTGAGAGAATCACGAATACTTTGCTGATTATTTTATCCACCAAACGATTAGGTAGGCATTTTCGGAAACCATTTCTCAACTGACATTACTCAAGAAAATTCCAAACCATTTCGTAACGGCGACATTACCAAGATATTCCGAATATTATTTACGAATTTTAATTAGGTATCGAAACATTGAAAGTGACAGTTGGCGAAAACCGAGTTGACAGTTTAAACGAAACAGCCGATCATAACCCCACTTTTTATCGGATCCACAATAAAAGTAATTTCCCTTGTATGAAGAAGTCCCGGTGCATATGAAAAGTCATCGGATATCCTTTCTTACATGAAGCGTAATTCTAATTGAATAATCTCGTCCCTGTCCCTAAATAATAATAAGACGCAATAAATAGAATAATTATTATCATAGACTGGCGACCATTCTATCTGGAACCTTCTGAATCGTTTGCACTTTATTATTGTAATAAAGGGACAACGAAAGGCCACTGGCCCCTTTGTTGTTATCCCGTACGACCTTTACGGCGACAATTTCCCTGAAATCTTGAAAAAAGGCTACAGGAAGAGGCACGCGCACCGATGACCCTTTTAGATACGAAATCCATCGTCGGAACTCCTTGGAAAAATTCATTATTACGTAAAAAGACACGGCGATTAAGAATTAACCTTCTCTCGTGTTCGTTTATTTCGTCCTCTGATGTTTGTTTGCAATAATAATGTCGTCGTTCCGTTTTACTTTTATTATTTAGTTGTTGGTACCGGTGGTGGTCGCGTATTACGATTGAGTCATCACGTTTTATGAGTGAGTCGAGCCGCATTGTCATTGTCAAGGATCTCCTCAATTTTTTCCCGGCTCATTTTATTATTTTCCTGAAAGTAAGTCGCTTTTTCATCGCTCGATCGCCGTAATACAGAGAGCGGTACGAAATGCGTCAGCCAAACCGAAACGAATCCGAAAACGCCGGCGGAATTTTTAATGGGCAATTAAAGGACAACAATAATAATCAAACGAGAGTTACGTCAACAGGACGAATAAATCGAGCGGGATCTCGGTTCTCTACCCCGGTTCTCTACTAGTCCTTTATAGGGAGCGAGCGTTATTATCCTGCCCGCAGACTCGTCCTGAAAAAAGCAGAATTTTCTAAGTATAGTCGGCGGTCGTCTGCACGTAATGCGGACGATGTGCTTGCATTGCGCCGTAATTGGCGATTCAAAAAAGCGGAAAAAACGCGGTGCCTACTGGTACTCCTCCCGATGGTGCTTTCATCATGCGAGCGCCGAAGACTGAAAAAGAGTCTCAGGATGAACGGGAGCCGATCGTAGACGATTATTAGGGAAATCCGAGGACGCCGTCTGCATCCTTGATCATCCGCCATACGCAAAGGCAACAACACGAGATGACCGTTTTTTTTCTCTTCGGAATCTCGGAAAATGACGAATATGCCTTTCGTTTTGGAGGCGATAATTCGCACGTTTCTTGTGCGCGCCGTATTATTTGCAAGTGGGATTATAAATGCACCTCGGCGTCGTCCGCACGTAATCATAATGGGTAATAATAATTGGTGAGTGGCGTGACTTTAATAATTTCGCTGTTTTTCTTACTTATCGAGCCAGCGCTAACTCATTCCGAGATTATTTAACCCAGTCACTTCCTCGGATAAAAAGTGCACAGATACAACCTGATTCTATTCGAACGGTCTAAAAGTTACAATTTACGAATTTTTCTATACTCTGATAAAGTGTAGGAACCCTAATCTATGCGGAAATTGAGGTTGACCACATGTCAGTATATTCCCTATGAAATTCTCTTGTTGTTCGAATGCAAATTTCCAGGTTTTCCCGGTCTGAACACTATGATATCGATAGTGTCGTTATAAAAGCAAAAATCGAACATCAAGTACATTCAATCTGTGAACGTGTGAGGACAAGGAAAATTTCTTACGAATCTGAAAAGTAATGAGAATCGGAAAAAGCTGAAAATTTTCGAATATAAAAAGTGGCGTAGTCGAGCGGTGGTTTTTCTCCGAGTCCGCCGCAGCCGAGGATTCTGGTTCTGCTTCGAATCTTCGATCTCCCGTGCACTATAAAAGGTAAACGTTTTGGTATAACTGTACATCTAAAATTAGATCCTTCTGCGAGATACACATTCGTTAGGACGAGGTGTATAAAACTTATGGCAAAATCGTTCCGCCATTAAATCGTCAAGTCTCCGAGAGACTCGAAGAGCCGAGAAAAAAGCGGACGTCGTATACGAAAGCACTTTTATTATTCGATTCCCGGTCGTCATCGCATATAGTGAGCCTAAAGCTGTTGCGGCAGTGGCCGACGGTAATTACACGTTAGAGCCGAGATGGGAACGCATTTTCGATCGCAGAAAGAGAGCTGTAAATGTGGAGTAATAATTATCGTGCCATGGGAGAAGAGCGCAACCTGTCCGGGACACTATAAATAGAAGGGCCAGAGTCGCGCCTACAAAACCCCAAAGAATCGCGAAAACTCGCCTCAAGAAAACCGGAAAAAGCCCGGAAAAGCGTCAAATCTAGCCCGGATTCAGCCGAATCGGGGGCTTTTTTCCGGGCGACCATTGGCGGCGCTTCTGGGGCTGCCAGGCCCGTTCGCGGGGTCGGCGCCGCCGCTGGTGGCCGGTGTAAAATGCGACCGTGAGGCGTCTTCTTCGCGTTGCAGCGAGAGCACGCGGCCCCATCGCAGAAGCATTGACCGTGCAAGGTCACATAAGCACATCCTCTGGTCAAGAGACCATCATCATCATCATCATCATCTGTACTCTCGCGGATTATTCGTAACTAGCACTTGTCGAACTCCTTTTATCGTTGAATTGCCCCCTGTCAAATTTCCACAACGGATTTGCCAGTTTTCTGTTTTTTTTTAATTTCCCACTTGTTTAGGTTATGTTTGCAAATTGCCAGAAAAGTGGAGATTTTTATCTTATTTATCGAGAAACTTATTCTCCAACGTTTTTCGTGTTGATTTATTGCGTTTTAGCACTTTTTACAGTTTTGCAGCTTCATTTAGGCGAATTAATAGAATTTATTTGACAGGTGACATCCTTTTGACGTTTCTCGATTTGGCAAAGTTTGCTTCACGTAACCCTCACGTCGTCCGGACTTTTATGCGATGAAGAGTGCTACTTTATTTTAACCGCTGATCATTTTGAATTTTTGATTGAAAATTTGGCTTAATCATGGGTAATTTACCGTGCGATTTAGCAATTCGAGTGAATGGATGTTTCGGAATTAAAGAAAAAAGGAGAGAGAGAGCAATCCTGAAAACCGTTGCCCATCAAGGATTTGGTTAATTTCCGACCTCAACAGTCGGTAACCGGAAAAAATTACCATTGAAACAATAATACGAGAAAACCTCGCGTTTCCTAGGTCGAAATCGGCGAAGGTTCGATTCGGACTTGGAAGAGTCTGGTAAAATCGCGGAATTTCACCGGTTTTCAAGTGGTATCGAAAATCGGCGCCTCGAAATGACACGAATAAGGCGAGAATCCAGTTATCATCGTGGATTTTTCGATCGGAACGGGTGGGAGGCCCCACACCCAAAAAAAGGCCCGCTCTGTTTACACTACAGTCCGGCCCGGCGCGTATCAGGCACTATCGGAGTTCCTTTCGAAGGTCATTAGGTCACGCATGTGTCTGAAATTGGCCAAACTGGTTCCTCCTCTTGGTGCAGCGTATTTTCGATCGAGAGATACGGCCCGCCCACGAACAGTTTGGCGCATCCCGGTAAAAAACATTCCGAAAAATGCAGAAATAACTCAAAATTATGGAAAAATTACCACCAAGAGCTGCTTGAGATTTCTACAACAATTTTCGCCATATGGCGCGAAAATCAGAAAAATACCTCAAATAAAATAGAAAGCCTATGTTTCTAGCTTTCAGAAAAGCTTTTGCCGATTCTTGTATCTCGTTTAGTTTTAGAGATATTGCTATTTTAGTGAACAAGGCACCGTTCTACATATCTACAGTAGTACAGTTTCAGATATATCGAGATCTATGTTCCCGAAAGTAGAGTAGAACTGTATTAAATTAATAGCACCATTTTATTTTTCGTTTTAGACGTTTTGGGTGTTCATAAAAATTATCTCCCAAAAGCTCTAATATTTTTTCCTTGAAATTTTCGTCCGAAAAACGTATTCAGTTGCATTATGTGTGCAGGTTGCATGGTTGGTGTTTGTCCGAGGAAGAGACAAGACGGAAAAGCGAAGAAAGAAGAAAAGGTGTGAATCTTTCTTGACCGATAATTGATCTCTCCGCTTTGTGGCCATCGGACATGAGCGGGGTCTTCGACCTCTGCGAGTCTAGTAGGCACACATGCATATGCGCTCATAAGCGAGAGAGTTTCGCCAAAGGGGCCCTGCCATAACTGTTGTGTGTGCCTTTTCGTCTTGTTCAAAGTTTAAGCCGAGCTCGAGGCCACGAATGCAACTCGACCCGTCCCTCGCGCGCCAAAGCACACACACTCGCCATCCTCGGGCCTTTTTCTTCGGCTCCTCATCATCGCGTCCTCTCCGGTTCTCTTTATGTTATTAGTGGTCGTCGTTTCTATTTATAGTCGAAAAACGGCCATCAGGTTGGTCGACCTTTGCCGGCCCCGAGCGGGCTGAAATCCGATCGCCGTTTTCCCGCGGGGAAAGCTCGCGCGATATTCGCGCGCTTTTTATCGGCGCTTTACGGCGTCCAGTTTTTCGTGTTTCTGCTGGTCGTTTTCGCATACCTGACCACGGCGATGATGATGGCGATGGCGCCTAATAACTATACGACTCGTCCGGCGCCGTCTATCGCGAACGATGCGAGCTTTCGTCCGGACGTGCACTTTCGTTAATCGCCGATCGATAACCAGTATCTTAATGGCTTTCCGAATATACGAATACCTGAAATTTCACGTGAAAAACCGACACTCACAATGGTAAATCTATTATGAAAGCAGGAAGCGGCCGATCCAAGGCTCGAGGTCGACACAATCATCAATCATACCGTTTATGCTTATCTCATTTCAGATTACACGGAAAATGTCGCTGTACCCTTATCAATTTAAGGAAATGATGAATTTTTGCTTCAGGTTTCTCGAAATTACTCAAAAGAAAATTGATCTTTTTCTGCATAATTTTTTCAATAAAAAAAAACTAAACCCCCATGGGATGAAAATGTTGTTATCAAGTATCACAGGATACTTAGTATGTAATCTTCTCGAAATAGATGATAATGATGAATGATAAAACGAGTTGCTGAAGAGAAAAAGAAACAGTTTAAAATCTATTTCTGCATTCCAAACACCGTTTATTTACCAGACTAGAGGTTAATTTTACCGTAACGTAAACCAAGATCGCTTCATTTCCTTTTCTCTGCTACTTTCCTACTTCGCCTTCGTCAGGGACGGATCCGAAAAAAATCCGTTGCTTATTTGCATTTCGAATAAAAATCACACTACTCAAGCACTGTGAATGACAAAAATGTTATCGAAAACGCGATTTCATAAGATCCAAGGTTTGGGATTTTCACAATCTAATGAATTTTTTGCAGTATCCTGCCAGTCGTAATCACCCATCATCAGGACCGGATTCCACCGACAGGGCGATCGTCGGCACTTCCGTGCGAAATAATTTGGAGAAATCAAAATTGCCTCAAAAAGCGTTGTTGGACGTGGCAGAGCGCGATCTGCTATTGCGTCTTTTAGAATTCGATCCTTCTAGAAGGTTGAGGAGTTTGAGGACGTTGCAAACGATACCGTTTTATCATGGATTCCAATTTCAAGACGTTAAGGAAAACAAAATTGAGCCCTTTCGAGTCCTTAAAGATTTTTATCCAGATGGCCCTCCAACATTCGAAAATGCTCAGGAAGAATCCTTTGACTTGGCGGATTTTGACAGCGTGGTCACTCACTTATAACAATGAAAATGACAATTATAACAATTAAATTAATAGTTTTCGAAAGGACCGAGGAAATTAATATAGGATCGTATTATTTTATAGTCCTCCGCCCTATCGATTAGATTCTCCACTCATGCGCATTTTATTCCCTCATTTTCCCATTTCCATATTGCACAAATAACAGCGAAAATCCCAGAAAAACCGCAGAATAGTAATAATCAACTGTGATAAATAATAATTACAGTGCAGATACCACAGGTGAGTGATTACCCAATAATTACAAAACAGTGAAGTAAATAAAAAATAATTATTTAACCATCAAGTAGGATTTTCTCGTAGCACGATTTCGGTTAATTCGCAAATTAAAGTGGAATTTATTCAATTTCAGCAAATTTTTTAATCGCAACAATGCCGAGCTCCAGGAAGATGATCCTGAAGCACGTAATGTCCGGAATTTGCACGAAAATGAACCGAACAAAACAAATACCGGCCGACGTCATGGAAACACCCCTGAACAGATGCCTCAACACCTTCGACATAACCCTACTCGGTCAGTAAACGGAAAATCACCCCCGAAAAAATAGCAGAGTCCTTTCGGGGATGGCAAAAGCTCAAAAAGTCACATGTTATAATTTTAGGGGGTTTTCGTTTTATTTTTCAGGTTGGCCATCTCTTTTTCTGGTGACAAAACTGTCAAACGTAACCGGAACATAACCCAACTTTCACACAAGTGTCATGTCTTACTTTTTCATTTCTTCAACTTAAACAACCGAATGAGTTCCCAGAGAAGCGACTAAATGTCAAAACCGAGTCGCTATAGATGCTTGATTCACATGTTGACAGTTTGGTCACTAAAAGACAGTTGGCTATACTGAAGTATAAGCCGAAAATCCCCCAGAGGCAGCGATTTCCGATTTCTGGCATAATCGAAGAACTTTTCCGTGGATTCCAGGGGTGGGCCACATGGTGGGCGCCGGAATTTACGTCCTCACGGGCACCGTCGCCAAAGAGATCGCCGGCCCCGGCATAATCCTCTCGTTCCTATTCGCCGGCCTCGCCTGCTTACTTTCGGCCCTCTGCTACGCCGAATTCGGCACCAGAGTGCCGAAAGCCGGCTCCGCGTACGTCTACACCTACGTCAGCATCGGCGAATTCTGGGCGTTCGTGATCGGCTGGAACATCCTGCTCGAGCACATGATCGGCGCCGCCTCGGTCGCTCGGGCGTGGTCGGGCTACGTCGACTCGCTCTTCGGCGGCGCCATAGCCAACGCGACCGTCACCTTAACGGGCGAAATGCACGAGCAACTTTTAGGGCGCTACCCGGATTTGCTCGCCTTCACCGTCTGCATCGTCTACGCCTCCCTTTTGGGGATAGGCGTCAAAGGGTCCGCTTTAGTCAACTCCCTGCTGACCATCGTCAATTTAGCGGTTATGACTCTGGTGATAATCGTCGGGTTTTATTACGCGGACGAAAGCAACTGGACCTCGCAAAAGGGCGGTTTTCTCCCTTACGGGTTCGGGGGAGTCATCGCGGGCGCGGCCACCTGCTTTTACGCCTTCGTCGGGTTTGACAGCATCGCCACTTCCGGTGAAGAGGCGAAAAACCCTTCGTTTTCCATCCCTATGGCGACTGTCGTCTCTATGGGGGTCGTCACTTTAGGCTACATCTTGGTTTCGGCTGCTTTGACTCTTTTAGTTCCTTATGATCAAATCAGCGGTACTGCAGCGATTCCTGAGGCTTTCAGTCACGTGGGGATGCACTGGGTGAAATACGTCGTCTCTTTAGGGGCGATCTGCGGGATGACTACCACCCTCTTTGGGTCGCTTTTCTCCCTACCTAGGTGCATGTACGCCATGTCTGTCGACGGCCTGCTCTTTTCGTTTTTGAGTGACGTAAACGCGAAAACGCAACTACCCCTTACGAATTTGGTGATTTCTGGGGTATTTTCGGCGATTATCGCCCTCCTTTTCGACTTGGAGAAGCTGGTAGAGTTCATGTCGATCGGCACTTTGCTCGCCTATACCATAGTGAGCGCCTCGGTGATAATCCTGAGGTACCGGCCGACTTTCGAGGCGGTTTTGCCCAAATCCGCCTCGATAACTTCGGAGGTTTCCGCCTCGACTTCGGAGGTGACCACCCCCGGATCTGAGGTGACTATTCCGGGGTGGTTTCGTCCTCCTAATTGAGCTTTTTCAGGTGAGGTCTCTGGTGGGCACTCTTAGGGTGCAGTACAGTTGGCTTGCGCCGGTTTTCGGTAATTGCGAACCGGGGGCCGTGGTGACTACGGCGGTTTTCGTCTACACGGTCTTCAGCGGGGCGCTTTGCGTCCTCTTCCAGGTCTCTTTGGGCGATTTGAAGGACGGAATCTGGTGGACCATCATTTTAGCAGCGGTGTTTCTCTTCATCATGGGGTCGTGTAAATAATTTCACGATTTATTGTGATTTTTTTATTATCTAGTCGATTTTTATTAGGTATTTTGGTGATGGTGGCTCATCACCAGAACGCGACCGGATTGCGGTTTAAAGTACCGATGGTGCCGTTCGTTCCGGCTATAAGCATTCTCTGCAACATCGAATTCATGGTCCACTTGAACGTCCTCACGTGGTTGCGATTCTTCGTTTGGATGATTTTCGGTCGGTTTTCCCTATTTCTCCAATGTATCGGTATTATAAATCGTACCGTTTGATTTCAGGAATGTTGGTCTATTTCCTGTACGGGATTCACCATAGTAAAGAGGGCGAATTGAATTCGTCCTATTCGATTTTGATGACGTCCTCGGAAGCGGTTAAGGAAAAATGGGGCGCAACCACTAAAACCAGCCTAAAAGCGGCTTTTACCAGGAGAAAATCCTCGGGCAGCGATAGAGGCGCCATTCTCGACGAAGACGAAAGCACCGAGTAGTCTACTTATAATCAAAAAATGGAAAAAAATCAAAGTCATAACGGTTCAGCTTTGAATTAGATTAAAAAATCAAAACACAAGAGATTATAAACTGCGGGTACGTTATTATGCATATAGGCAAAATGTGGAAAATATTTATGAGTGTTGAGTACAGAATAAATATTTCAAGTAAGACTTAAGTCATTTTGACGCCATCTATGGTCGGCTTAGCGAACTCAAATAGAATCCTCTACTCGACGCCATCTTGAAAAAAAAATGACAGATAGGTTCTCTCCCTTTTAGCGCTATCTGTAGGCAATTTAGAGAAAAAGGCCGAATTTGGTCAAAAATCACACAATTTATTCAATTTCAGGTATTGTCATTAAAGATGCATTACAAAAATATGATGGAATGTTAACGCTATATCTAAAAATAGACACTCTAACGTAAAAAGAAATGTGCGAATACGTTAACGGTATTAAATTCTCTTCTAAAATAAATTATAATCCTACTTAATAATAACACAAACAATAATCAAACCAGTCTATAATTATTACGAATCGTTTACTATCTTTTCCTTTTGACTAGCTTCCAGGCGTACTCGTCCAGAGATTGCACGTAATTGATTTTCTTCCGTCCCCACAAAAGCCAAAGGCAACCGATCGCGACGCAAATCGCAGTCTCGATGTAGAACCCGTCTATTACTGTAACGCAACTACCCCCTTTACTCACGCAGAGCTAGAAAAAACCATTATCATCAAACCGATCGTGAAATAACCAAAGAAAAACTCACATCTTTTTCGAGTTTATCCCGGCAAGCGTTATCAAAACCTTCAACCCCTCCAACGCATTGCTTCCAAGTTAGGGGATCCACGAAATACAGTGCCAACATTGCGGGCCAATTCCCCCCTAAATTGGTCACAGTATTCAGAAGAGTCATATAGGTGCCCCCCACTGAGGTGTCGCTGATTTTCGCGAAAAACGCCATTATCGAAACGAACATGCAGTAGACGCACACCTGATGAAGGGCGTAGGCAGCTATCAGGAAAACGACGTAGAGAAAGGGCAGGCCCTTCGAGGCGTCCGGGACCAGAGTCGGAGTGGCCCAGACCAGAAAAGCCGCGAAAAACCCGAAAACTAAACGGTAAGGGATCGCCTTTAGGAAAATATCCAAAGGACGGGGCCCTGTCGTATATTTGGCTATCACCAGGGGCATGGCCAACTGCACGGGGATCAGCGGGATCGCCATCAACCCCAAACGCTCCTTGGGGATGCCCGCTTCAACCAATTTCAACGTCATCACGCTATCTGTCGATGAGAATCCTATCTGAAATTTTTAAATGATGAGTAGGAGAATTCGATTTGATTAATCGGTTCTGTACTTTGCAAGTTAGGAGGATTAAGACCAAAGTCTGGATCGGTTTCAGACTTAGGATGCTTTTCAGAGATTTATAGGCAGTTTGGATGTCTCTGTCATGGACCACTTCATGATCTGGATCGTGTGGTTCTACTTCTTTTTTGATGAAAGCTACCAAAGTTGTAGAAACCATGAATACTATTCCCCAGAAGTACAAAAATCCAGCAAGGGTCACAATTCCTTGAAACATAAATTTTGTAATCAGGAACTTGCGAGACGCCATTAGAACACGCATCTGTCACCTGTCACAAAGTGACAGTTTGGGCATTACAGTTACCTTCTTTCTCAGGGACGCTTCTCAGATACATGTTGCAGAAGCTGGGCGATTCCAGCGCCATAAAGAGAACGTAGCTCAGGAAAAAGCCGGCGGTTTGGCCCACACTATTGCAGGTTGAAGCATGGCCGACATTGACCTTTTTTAACATGGTCAAGGCCCACCCGTCCACCGCTATATCTTGCGTAGCTGCCAGAAAATTCAACGAGAAAAAGATGACGGTGAGGATTCCGATATCCGGAGCCTGTCCTTCCGAATTTCCCAACCACTGGTCCACATGACCGCTCAAAAGCAACATGAAGCCGCCGATTAAATACTGAGTCGGTATGAGCCAAGTCTTTCGTCTTCCTATTCGATATGAAAAGATCGCGTCCACCAGAGGGGCCCACAGTAACTTCAGGCTGAAAGGCCAGGTGACGAAACTGAATTCGGCCTGAAATTGAAATTTCGTTTTAATCAATTAACTTGATATAAGTGAACGAGTACTCACTTGTTGTTTATAGCTTGCGCCTCGGTTTTGTAAAATCATCGGAATGGCAGAACTTAGGCCCAGGGGAATGCCTTGAAGGGTGTAAAGGAAAAACAGGAGGGCCATGTTCATGCGGTCCCCTTTGAGGGCGTTTTTGGGGCGCGTTATTAACGGCTCCCCGTTTTCCATATTGTTGGACTGTTTGTTTTTAGTTCTTATCGATTTCCTTTCCATTTCGAACCGGTTTCTAACACTTTTTCATACAGTAAACAGATGTAAAGTTATGGAAGAGGTTAGGATTAGGCCACGTCATATAATTCACAGTAAATTATGTTGATTTCACACCACTAGCCCACGTGTAACACAACAATTTCCTAATTTTTGATTGCGTATACCGCTTATTATGATTTACGATTTATTAATATCCAAATAATGCGAAGAAAATTGACGAGGAAACAAACATCAATTCTCACCATTACACGTCAAACGTCAAATCTAGGGACTTTGGTAACTGAAGTTTGTCACTCTTGTAATTCTTAGGTTGGTAGCTCTTAAAAACAGGTGTTTCCCCCAAACAGTTTTAAAATCACAATATTTTTATTATTAATAAACAGCCATTAACATTTTTATCGCGTCTATAGACGATTCACACACATAAAATGGATATGAAATGTAATCTGGGTATATTGTGGAATGCTTGATTGAAATCTTCGGTGATTAATCACCGCCATCACTCTACAAATATAGCAACATTTATGTAAACGCCAACATTTAGCTTATAGTTCGTTTAAAAGTAACTCTCTTCGCGTAATCGCCTCATAAAGACCGGTTCCGTATCTTCATCTTCCGGAAAATATGTGGGAGTCTCCATTTCCACGGTCCTATTCATCGCTCCCTCTTTGCATGTGAGCCAATAAGTGTCCATCAAACCCTTACCCTGAAAAATCGATAAGTCGAATCCATTCTAACAATTTCCGGGTTATTTAAATTTACTTTCACGTCGACCAGTCCCCTGTGCTCGGTCCTGTAGCCTCCTATCACATCCAGCGCCTTTTTCATTTCCAGACTAATGTGGATTTTTGATGCTGAAATTACGTTTTCCTCATTCATGACGGCTGATAGAAATGTTTTAGGTGATATTACCTTCCCCTGTGGATTCCATGCGAGATGCCGTGTTGACAGTGTCCCCGAATAGGCAATATCGTGGCATTTTCGAGCCCACAATTCCCGCGACCACCGGCCCTGTATGCGCCCCGGACCTAATCTGCAACCGTTCCGACTTCCTGTGCGGAATTTTGAATTGAGTGGTTCCGGCCAATAAGTCCAAAGCCATGCTGGCGATTTCAGAGACGTTCTTGTTTCCTGAAAAAAATCCTGAAATTATTTCGTTGGTTTCGTACACGTCTCCCATTTCAAATGATAATCGAACCGTTTTTTACGGGCAGTCCGGAAGCGACCATGTACGAATCGCCGATGGTTTCGACTTTGTAAACATCGTAACATTCGATTCGCGCATCGAAGAGCTTGTAGATTTTGTTCAGGAAAGTCACGACCTGGAAACGGCACGGGAAAAATAAATGAGGAAATAGAAGGAATCAAGTTTTTTTAGTGCGGTTTCAATTTCCTTAATGTCCGCAATAACCGTTGCGATAAATCACTATAATTAGTGCCATCCTTCTCCCTTATACCCGTGAGTGTACAGTGTTGAGGTAATAAAAAGTTACCTCCAGAGGGGTGCTCACTGCGGCAATTTCGGTAAATCCCACAATATCGCTGAAATAGATGGTCACAGAAGCGTAGTATTCAGCCGGGACCTGGTTACGTATTATGGAGATTAAATTCGATTTCGTATGAATGCGGAATTTTTAATTATTTCACCTGACGAGTTTGCTTCAGTTGAGTGGCGACACTAGGCGGAAGCATCTGGAAGAGGAGCGAATCGCTCTTCTTCTTCTCCCTTTTCAGTTCTTTGGCTTTTTTCGCCAAATTCGCCGCATACAACTTGGGAAAAACCTCGATAAAGGGACGAATTGAAAAGCCGGTAAGACAGTTACCTGTATTGTGGCCACGGCGTTCCTCACTAGCCAAATTATGACAGGTGACACAGCCAGGACCACAACCAAAATGGCGATGCCTACCGCTTCGCGATTGGCCGCGTCTTTCAGGGTGTGCGTGACGTAGTCTCTGTAACCAAAATGGCGCTATAAGTGAGGTTAAGTTGAGTAGATCGGGTTACCTTATTGAGATTCGTAAAGATCTTTGCAGTTTCCTCAGTTCGTCGGTGTAGGTGGCGATCGAGTCGAAATATTCCAGGGACTCGTTGATGTTGGGTCGCCTCTTTTCGTTCTCTATTATTATGTCGTTGCTGAAATATACCGCTATTAGGATTTATCGGCGTTCGATATAGCGAGTGGGCTACTTTTGTTTGATTTTGCCGTAGTCGATCATGGAGAAGGCGAGCTTTTTGTACTCGACTTTCATCTGGGGCACGTAATTGAGCGAACTGTTGAGCAGGTCCTTAGAAATCGCGTCGTGCCGTATGTAGCTCGTGTAATTGGCGCTCTTCAGCTTTCCCCGGCCGAAGTAATTGACTCCGTAGACGCTCGCGATTCCCGTGCTCTCGATGCTCTTCAGCAGGTTCTTGAAGGCCAAAAGGTAGCGCCACAGGACGCCGCTGTTGTCCGTCTCTTTGATCTGCGTCGTCAAGTGGTCCAGCATGGCCGCGTTCACCGACGTGTACCACAACAACACGTCGGTCATCGTGCTCTCTTCCTTACCGATCTTTTCCCTGAAAAGCATTTTCACCTCAGGATTTCGTTAAATGAGTGATGACGAACCGAAATTCTTCTAGGTTCTTCTGGAAGGTCTCCTTGTCGAGTTGGACTAATCTGCCGTCCGCTTGAGGGAGTGACATTTGGGGCCAGCTGCTCATATTTTGGAGGGCCGCATCTGTCAGTTCGAAGCGTTTGGTCAAATTGGAGCGCAGGGTGCTGCCGTTGGTGTAGACGTAGAAGGCGACCTCGGATCGTTCGAGTTGCATTCGGGTTACGACTTTTCCCAGTTCCTCGGCGATGGTCACCTGCGAGAGACGAAGACGTTGTTTGGTCGATTATCGGGGCACTTCATCTTCGGCCCGGCGACTTTAATTGCGGACGATCGGGGTGAATTATCGGGGGAGGTCGAAAACGGGCGACCTCGCCCCCGTTTTGTCAACATCGGGGGACGTTTTCACCTCGCTGAAATTGAGTGTCGCGGCCGTGTAAACCGATAGCATGATTGATACAAGCGGCGTTTCTTCATCGGCCCCACGTGGTGTTTTGCCGCCAATCAATTGATATCTAATAGATTACGAAACCCTTCAATCTCCTTCCATTACCGCAAAAGTCCGCATAACAACCGGCGAAATCATCCAATCGAGCTTTGGAATTATTTCGATTTTTAGCGATTTTCGGGCCTGAATAGTGAGCGCTCGATTCTAGTGTTGGGCTTAATTCCGGTAGTAAACTTTGATTAAGATTTAAGCCCCGGATTTGGTTACATTCGTGTGGAAAAACCGTAATCGCCTCGTTATAAAGTCCAGACGCGTAACCTAATCTGCATAATATCATTCGAGATCCTCCCGTCCTCCGTAATTTTCTTTACTTTGACTTTGCCTGTGCTTGGGGGTGTATCTCCCTGATAGCAAATTGACAGGTGTCGATATTGTGTCACAGGAAATGGGTACAAAAGACTTTTCAATTATATTCAGAAATCTCGATTTGTTATTGTTTTTGTGTTATGAAAGAGGGTTTTTGGATTGATTTTTGTGATGAAATCGACATCAAGCCATTTATCGGTGGTGAGTGGGTGGAAAAGAAATGTCGTCATAAATATCGGGAAATATTATACCCGGCGACTTCTGGGGCGCTTATAAATAATCCACTCGGCTTTCAATTAGACTTGAATTTATGTTATTGTGATTATTCTTTCACTTCAATATAATTATCAATTTAGAGGATTTAATCAAGGAAAGGATGAAAGTGGCTTCTTATTAAATAATGAGCTCATCACCGGCATAATCAAGCCACGTGGCGCACTTTTCTTTGAAACTTTAGCCTTCTTCATTAACATCCGCTACACCGCTTTAGAAAGCCCTTTCGTCATCGAGATAAGCTCATAAACTTTCGAAAAAGCTGTTGTTGTTTTCGTCTCAGTGAAATAAAGAAAGTTCGACTTTTACTCCGAGTGGGTATTAGAGAGGGTTTATAGAAAATTTCATTATAGTTCTTCAAACATCCATTAATCTTAAAACTAGACTTTTATTATAGTCATTGTTTAAAGAGACGAATTCCCCCTATATAGAGAATTTTCCAGGGTCCTCATTGCTTTTAATTTTTCAACCCTGAAATTCACAACCCCAAACGTTTTATTGACGGCCATATCTCGATAAAAATGCGAGTTGTTTGTTTATTTCGCGTGGGAAAAAAGACGAAATAAAAGTCACGTCCTTCTTTATCCGGGCCCAACTAGGGCGCATAATTTCCCAACAAAAACAGAATTGATTGATTCGATTCGACGTAAGGAAAGGGTGCAATCTCCCGAGAAACGTCACTTTTTCACCCTCTTTCCAGTTTACCTGCGTTTCGATTTCCATGACCTCCTGCCGGTAGATCATTATGTTGTTGAGCATGGCCGCGGTCTGCACAATGAGCGCCATGATCGGGATGAAGGGCAAGATCAGCATCTGCAAGAGGTGCAGTTTCCTGCCCCTCCCGTCGGCCGGGTTGGCCGATTTGGCGCAACAGTAGCCCCTGGGCACCTGGCTGACGTCCTCGGAGCTCAAAGAGTGGACGGAAGAGTCGTCCCCTTGCGAAACGTTGTTGGAATTCTGCTTGGACATCCTCCCTGAAATCGTCGAAAGGGTCGGCAACCCTGAAACGTCACACGCTAATGAGTCCATCAACTAATTGGCCCACGAAATATTTTCGCCCCCTGCGACAGTCGCGTAATAACGAGCGCATCAAACACGGTGACATGTCCACATCCCCCTTAATGCGTTGCGCTTCCACGTGTAAAATTTCCAATTAAAAACGAGACTCCGTGTCGATTTTTCATCATCGCCGAGGAAAATTTCGACTTTCGCGTTTTAAAATAATTCCTACCGCTCCCGGTGACAATATAATAATACCCGAGGGGTATTAATAGGAACCGGCGCTTACGAATTTTCGCGAAATTCGAAAGATCGGAAATCCAAACAAGACCGAGTCATTAGATAATTAGCCGAGTTGCGCCCTGTATAATAATGGGCCGATCGTTTCCATTATGCAAATTGTAAACATAATCCATCGACAAAGGGATGTTAATGCACAGGCAATTTACGCGCCCCTCGCCTCTACTGAAAAAACCTACAATAATAAAGCACCCTTTAGGGGGAAACTGGGGGCCTTTGTGGTCGCGTTTGAGTCTAGTAGGGTGTAATTGGGGAAAACAAACAAAAGTCAAACCGGATATGACGGTGAAATATACGATTCGACTGGTTTTTTTCGTCGGCGCCACTTTCCCGCATCCCCGCGGATGGACATAACTCACCCTTTCGACTTTCGCATCCCTTATCGCCACCCCTACCCCGGTCTCCGGTTAATTTATGGCAGACTCTGTACCTAAATGAAGTTAAAATGGAGCCCGCAATTACCTAATTAAACACTGGCGATAATAAAGCCGTATAAGGGCTTAATTTCGGTGTAACCTTGGCGATAACGACTCACTCTTTCAGAGGACGAATTTCTAATTTAGATTTGTCTCGTTTTCATCACTCGTTGTTTCCTAAGTCGAGATGAAAAGAAAATTGCGAAAAAGGTCTCGCAATTTAGCCTCAAGTCAGTTCACGATTATTTTTATTTTTCGAGCTTGTTTTCTCGAGTTGAAAGTAAACGACAGCGTTTTCCTCGCTCAAAAAGATGCAAATTTCGTAAATAACATTTCTATTTCCGATCTGTCCTCCTACCTATATTCTAATTGAAAATTTTATTCGCCAACTTCACCGAAACCGTTGAATTTATTTATAACAGAGCCACTTATTCTACTTACAAAATGTGCAGTATTTCTGACCACAATACAATTAATTCATGCAAGTAAAATGAATCATGGTGAGGAGTCGCGCGTAAAAACTCGCGTGAGTTTTCAGCGAAAGCGCGTGTGTGCTTCGAAGACTTTCAGCGACCACTGCTGAAAACTCGTCCGAACACTGAAAGATGCGTGGCTTCGGTCCATTTGTGCCGCGTTTCAGCGCAACAAAGCACGCTCTCTCGAAATCTCTTTCCATATCTATGCATGCATGTTGAGCCGAGCTCACATTCGCGTCCATGGGGCTGAAACAACGGGGATGAAGATCTCTTTTTTTACTGGCAACCCTGAAATTGACTGAAAATCCATAATCACTTTCATGACGGTATACGGTGTCACGAATAATGGAATCGAACGGGAAAAATCGGTGGAAGAGGCGCGAAGTCAAAAGCACAATAAATCTTTTACTAAGGGATTTTATCGCGTAAATCATGATTATTGATGGCTCGGCACTGCGGATTTCATATTCCGTGG
Source organism: Salpingus planirostris (assembly GCA_949788335.1). Classification (NCBI taxonomy): domain Eukaryota; kingdom Metazoa; phylum Arthropoda; class Insecta; order Coleoptera; family Salpingidae; genus Salpingus; species Salpingus planirostris. The sequence goes on from OX460926.1 coordinate 4,521,273, forward strand.
TGTTAATATTAATTACGGATGTCAATAAGACGAAACGGGCATATTTTATGAGGTTTATTATAGGGAAAATCGAGGATTTGCTTACTAGAAGCTTATGGATCTAATACGGGGGTTCCTTTGAGTGTTTGTGCGGAGTAAACACACGTGCTCCTCCTTTTTGCTGAAAGTGAAACGACCTACTACCTACTACCTACAAAATCCTCTGGTTTAATTCAGAATCTATTTCGGTTATGCTTAGAATACATATATCAGAAATAAAATTTGCAGTTTTTATTTATTTCAAGACCAAGTGGACTAGAAGACTAGAAGATAAATAAAAAGTTCAGAATTCGGTGATTTATATCGCTTTCGAAATTTTTGGATACCCGCCAAGACATGCTAAAGTAAATAAATCACCGGGTAGAATAATCGTTAGAAAAATGCGTTTACACATGCGAGTTTATCAATTTTAGCAGATTTTCATAATTTCGGGTCAATAAAAGTTATTGGGCCTTGGCGCCCCCTCCATAATTCTTCCTACTGACAAATATCTACGAGTATAAAATGTGCTGAAAATGCGTTTTTTTTATAATTTATCATCTGCAGATTCGGAAAAGCCATTAACAATTTTTCAAAATGTCATTAATTGGTACAAGCTTTCACTCCATTGCCCACACAAGACGCATACATCATCAAATGAGGAATGACGTTTTCTTCAATGACACCCGAAAAAAGGTGAGACCAAGGCCCTTTGGCGAAAACCGCGACGTCATCTCCTCCATGAGTTTCCGATCCCAAAGGAGCATTCCCAGGATACTGGTAATCGGCTTCAACTAAAAATTCATTACAAAATCATAATTGAAAATTACATTAATTACGAATAATTACGAATGTCATCCTTAGAAAGATCGTGCCGTGACCCGTCTTCATTCGGATTTTTATAACCAGGACCGTTGGCGTAATTCAAAGTGGTGTACACTTTACCATCCGACCCTTTCCCGCCAAACTGTAAAATGTCGTTTCCTCTATCGGCGTAACCGCTGTAACTCATCGTGTGCGCATGATCTGCCGTAACCACGATCAAAGTCTCTTGATCGTCTGTCAAATCGACCGCTTTTTGGACCGCCTTCGAGAATTCCGCCGTCTCGTCCAGCGCCTTTCTGGCCCGTCCCTCGTGATGCGCCATATCAATCCTCGCCCCTTCGACAAACAGGAAGTAACCCTCTTTATTGTCCAAAAACGCGATGGCGGCTTCGACCATTTCCGCCAAAGAAGGTTGCGTCTCGTTGTCTCGATCCAAATTGTAATCCATATGATCCGAACTGAAGAGACCTAAAACCTTATCGTTTGCTCCAAGATTCGACAAGAGTTCGACCCGATTCGAAACGTATCGGCCTTTTTCGTTGTTCTTCTGCCAAAAATCTATGAGATTTTCGCCATCGGGTCTTGCGCCCCCTTCTGTGGCAGGGAGGAAGTTCGCCCTGCCTCCCCCTAGGACTAAATCGAGTTTGGAACCGGTTTCTCCTGTGATCATTTGCTGGGCGATATCCGGGCAAAGGGTGGAGTTTTCGGAACTTCCTTCCCAATCGCGATTGGCGGTGTGGGCATAGACTCCAGCAGGAGAAGCATGGGTCACTCTGGCTGTTGTTATTAACCCGGTCTTTTTGCCAGAATTTTGCGAATGGAAGGCTATGGAGTAAGCGTGGGTCGCATCGTCCGAAGATTTGGCGCAATCGTAACGCGGGACTTGCGCCGAAACGCCGATGGTGCCGTAATTGGCTTTTATGCCACATAAATATGCAGTGGCTGTATTAGCCGAATCGGCAACTTGACGATCCACGGCATAAGTCTATAAATTATTGAGTGAAATTAATGAAAATATTGAGATTTGGGTTTTGGGAGATTTAGTTACTTTTGATAGGGCTGTATGGGGGAATTGGTCGAAAGCTAGGGATTTTTCTTCGCCCCCTACGTAAACCCTGGCCGCCGCCACTGTGGGAATCGACATGCCGTCGCCCAAAAACAGGATCACGTTTTTGGCAACATCTGAAATTTTACTCGTGCCAATAATTCAAAAGGTGTTTTACTTGAGGATAAACTGACTAGTGTTGATGTGTTGGTCGCTGATTTTCTCTAGAACTGTGTTTTGTGCATTCTCGTTCCAATATTCTGCTGTATTTTCATTGGGATTTTTTCGCGTTTGGTGTTTGGAGTCGAAATGCGGATGCATAAATTCGTCGCCTTTGAGAATTTTCCAAAATTAAAAAATAGTGTTTTTGGAAATGTAATTATACTTACTGGCTCCGAAAATTGCAATGGGCACTAATGCCAAAATCACCAAAGGCACCAACATGACGAAATCCGACAAATTTTTACAATTTTCCGGGTTTTATACGGATTGATTAAATTTTATCAAGTATGTATTTTTAATCACAATCAGAATTGAAGCATTTGGGATTACAGGGGATTAGATTAAACGACGATTAATCGATGGATTAATGATACCTCTGTCTAATTTCATCGTAAATATGTGAATGTCGAATTTTGACCTCTTGATAACATTGAATTTTCGAATTTTTCTTTGTAATGTCAGTCATCAACAACGTGAACGTAGTATTAAAAAAGACAAGGTGCGATGATGAATTTGTCGTTTTTGGTGTACGAAAGTTTTCTTTATTCAGAGGAAGTCAATTTCCCTAATTCGATCATTTTAATCACAGATTTAGCTTCGCATTGTTGTCTAAATTCCAAATTTATAGATAAGACCAGATAAGACCAACAATAGAGAATGGACCGATTCATCAAGATCAAACCGAATCAGCCATTCAAGGACTTTTGACAAGATCGCAAGATTTCGCACCATCTCCGATACAAGCTGCAAACTCCATCAATTGCGGTATGACGTTCTGCTCCATGACACCGGTGAAAAGGTGAGCCCATGGCCCTTTGGCGAAAACAGCCACGTCATCCCCACCGTGAGTCTCGCTCTTCATCGGGTAAACCGCCGGGAACTGGTACTCCACGTTATCTAAAAACCGGAGAAAAAAAATCACAAATCATGTCTTTGATAACCGAATTAGTAGATACGAACCGATCATGTTGTCGTGGCTCAAATCGTGCCGTTTTGCCTCCCCGTGTGTCTCTTTAAACCCGGGGCCATTGGCGTAATTCAAAATGGTATAAGGGAGGTTATCTCGATCGTTACCCCCGATTCCGAAAATGTTTGCATCCCTTCCAGCGTAACCGCTGTAACTCAAAGTGTGCGCATGATCTGCTGTAACCACGATCAAAGTATCCTGATCGTCTGTCAAATCGAGGGCCTTTTGGACCGCTTTCGAAAATTCCAAAGTCTCATCTAGAGCTTTCATCGCTTTCGACTCGTGATGGCCCATATCGATCCTAGCCCCTTCCACGAACAAGAAAAACCCATGCTCTTTGTTCTGACTCAAGATTTTGATAGCCGATTCAGTCATTTCTTCCAGTGATGGGGCCAAAGTCCGATTTCGGTTCAAATTGAACTCACAATGACTCGAATTGAATAATCCGAGTAAATCCGTGACTTTACGATAATCGAGTGTGAGGAGTTCCGTCCGATTCCAGACGAATTCCGGGTGGTTCCCGTGTAATAATTTGAGCTGGAGCCATTCGTCAATCAGGTTGAGCCCGTCGAATCTTCGCCCTTTTTCGCCCTCCTGGTCCGTGAAGTTGGCGGGTAGGAAATTGGCGCGTCCTCCCCCCAATATGACGTTGAAATTCCGTCCGACCTTTCCGCGGATCAGCTGGGTGGCCATGTCGTGACATTGCTCCGGGTCCTGCCCGGACTTCCGGACGTCCTGGTCGCTCTCCCAGTCGCGGTCGGCCGTGTGGGCGTAAAGGCCGGCGGGGGAGGCGTGGGTGACCCGGGACGTGGTGACGAACCCGGTCGACTTGCCCTTTCGCTGGGCGAAAAGGGCGATCGAGTCGACCGCGTTGGCCGGGTCGGCCATTTTGGCGCAATCGCCCTTAGGGACGGCGCCCGTCACGCCGATCGTCTTGAAGTTGGCTTTGATGCCGCACAGATAGGCCGTGGCCGAACAGGCCGAGTCGGCCACTTGCCGGTCCAGGCAGTACGTCTTTGATAGGGCCGTGAACGGGAAATTCTCGAACGAGAGGGAGCTGTCTACGCCTCCGGAAAAAGCGCGCGCTGCCGATAATGTAGGGATCGACATGCCGTCTCCCAGGAACAGGATCACGTTTTTGGCCAAGTCTGCAATCATCAAGAAACGTAACGGAAATTAACGATATTTGCAACTATGATGTAGAAATGCATAAAGTAACGACAAAATGTAGAAATTAGCAAAAAAAGTGGAAAAACTAACAGATGCCCTGTTCAATGAGGAACAATAAAAACTGAAACAGAAATTCACTAAATTTAAATACACAAGAAGGAAGGAAAAGTTAACATGATGAGTGAAAATGAACAAAATTAACCAAATCTGACGAATACCTAACCAAATAACAATAAAAATAGACATATACCTCATTAGACCTCAACAATCTAATTGAAATTAACAAATTGAATAAAATACTACAAAACCTATCAGATTCAATAAAAAGTGTTCGAATGAGAGTTCAATAATTTGTTGCGGTTACTGTTAATCTTGCGGCTTCATCAATCCATTGATGTTTTAAATATTCTAGGCGATTCATTTCGTCGCGACCATGGTGCGTGAGTGGTTTACGTCCCAATGATTTCTTATTTTACGGTCTGAATTTCAATTAATCCGAGATTTATAAATCTAATTAAGAATTCAATCGAAATGTTGAATTTCTTAAATTCTTGATGGCGAAACCCAAACAAAAAGAGGGGATTCATATTTCGATTGATTACATAACTCTAAGTGGATATTATACCTGCTCGGAATATTTACAGCTCGATTTTTATTCCATTTCCAAATGCTTATGGGCATGCGTTATTCAGTAATTCAGTAACTAGTATATTAGATGAAATAATGGGAAGTAAATGAGGTGTAACGAGCAATTAATTGTATAATAAAAGTGTCCAACTTGACAATGACCCACTGAATTCATGTTTTACTTGCATAAAGTAAAGACAGTAAATAAATGATGTGTACTTACTTTTATTTTCTTGTCGCTTTAGCCTTTGCAGAACCGCTTCTTGACCTTTTTCGAACCAGTAATCCGCATTGATGTCTTGTCTGACTGTTTTTCCATTATCCGTGGACCTAATTTTACGAACTTTATCCAGATAGGCTCTATTATCATCAGGGTGCATCGCGAAATCCTCTAAATTGAAATTTCGATTATGAAAATTGCCACATTTTAATAATTATCGTACCTTCGTAATACTGATGGGTGGATTTGGTTAAAAATATCGCTATCACCAGAACTAATTCGAAAACGTAATGAGGCATTATTGTGGTGAGTATTTCGGTAATTGTGTCAACCTCATCGGTGTGTACGTATACTCGAAGGAGGCTTCGAGCATATTTTATAAGTACTCGCCCCTCTTTATCAATTATCGCCATGGTACTCAATCGTTACCATAAAAAATTCATGAAAACTCAATCGTAACGAGCATTTTTATCGCCGAGCCTCGCGCAGCCAGTTCCATTAATTGATTAACGAAACGATAACTTCGATTGTATTTAGAATAATATAATGTCACGTACAGAACTCCATTAATAATTAATAATTTATAGACAAAACATTTTTTCTCCTCCAGGTATTACAGTTTATGAGAAGAATGTCAAGGCCGAGGAAGTTATCAGCAGGAAGACGACGGAGATGATGTTCAAGTGAGATGCCCCGTTATCGGCATTCGGATCGAATCCGCAAGAATCGGTCGAATCGCCGACACAAGAGGCGTATTTCATCACGTGAGGGATCACGTTTTGCTCCATCACGCCGGAAAACAGGTGAGACCACGGCCCTTTTGCGAATATTATGACGTCGTCGCCACCGTGGGTCTCACTGGCCGTGTACAGAGCGGCAGGAAAACGGTAATCCGGGTCACCTGAAAAAATAAAGCTCAATTGAAGCATCCTAAATTTTCAGGATTTCAGCACCAGGCATTTATCTCGCTTATTAGTACCATAACCCTACGAATATAATGCATTAGTCCAAATAGGAGATATTTTTCAAGACGTGAAATTTTTCTGAGGTTTTGGAGATATTTCTGTTTTAGAAGATTCTCCAGATTTTTGAAAAAAAAAATTTGACCCACAACAAAAAAATCGTATAGATAAAAGTGATAGATTTCGATGAGACAATCATTTTTGTAAGATGAGAAAAATCACGTGATACTTTTACTTTCTGAGATAAATAGATTTTCCTATAAATCTGAAGAGTTTCTTGATAATATCTCTAAAACTCGACATTTTTTACCTCCACAAAAAATGATTGTCTCATCGAAATCTTCAACTTTCATCCAGATGATTTTTTTCGTTATCGACAAATTTTCGTCATGAGTCAAGGTGTAATGTTTGATCAAACCAGAAATAACTAAAAAACTAGACTACGTACGAAAACTTCAGCCTAATCAAAAACTCCTCTTAAGACTGTACTCTTTCGATTCGCCTAATAATTTCCCCGTGTTATAACGCAAATAAGCGAGTTACCGCCGGTTGAAATCTTTGGCGTAACACCCTGTATAATAATAAATACTTCGATTATCGTCGCTAGGGTCGTGTCGCGGTTTCCCCGCATCCGGTTTTTGATACCCCGGTCCATTGGCGTAATTCAAAGTGGTGAACTGCATCCCGTCGCCATCTTCATCCGTGATGAGTCCGAAAATGTCATTTCCTCTCTGCGGATACCCGGAAAAGCTCATAGTGTGCGCGTGATCTGACGTCACCACAATCAAGGTCTCCTTCTCGTCTGTCAAATCGACGGCCTTTTGGACGGCCTTGGAGAATTCCGCCGTCTCGTCCAGCGCCTTCCTCGCGAAATTCTCGTGGTGCGCCATGTCGATTCGCCCGCCCTCCACGAACAGGAAGAACCCTTTATCGTTGCGGCCAAGGATTTTTATGGCGGCTTCCGTCATTTCTTCCAGGGACGGCTGCACCGTTTCGTCGCGGTCCAGGTTGTAGTCCATGTGGCTGTAGCTGAACAGACCCATGACGTAATCGGTGTCTTCGGGGATTTCGTCCAGTTCCTTTTTCGTTTGGACGTATTGGGCTTTTCGGCTTTTCGCTTCTTGCGTTTCTTGCCACATTTTCACCAGGTTGACGTTGTCGCTCCTGGAGCCCCCTAGGCCTTCCGGGAGGAGCTTTTCGCGCCCTCCGCCCATTATCACGTTCAAATCTTGACCGATTTGCTCGGTTATCAGCTGGGTCGCGATGTCGGTGCACTCGTTCACCACGTTTTCCAAATCGGTGTCGCTTTCCCAGTCTCGGTCGGCCGTATGTGCGTAAACCCCTAACAAACACGAAATTGAGATTTAAAAAAATTGGAATTACTTAATTATGTGAGAAATCCAAGAAATTCAATCAAAAATTACAAAGAATTACCTAGAATTCCAGAAGAATTCCGCGAAATTACCAACAAATTACGTACTTTTGAGAGAATTCTGGGTAATTCTAGGTAATTTTTACCAGCTGGGGAAGCGTGGGTGACTCTGGCCGTCGTGACCAATCCGGAAGCTCTCCCGTCCTTTTGGAAATCGTAAGCGATCGAGTTTACGAAATTGCTGGCATTGTGAGCAGTAGAGCAGTCGCTCCACATGACATTTCCGTTGACCCCGATAGTGCCCATGTTGCCCTTGATACCCGAAAGGTAGGCAGTGGCGGTGCATGCAGAATCGGGTACTTGATAATTAACGCAATACGTCTAGAAAATTAAAATAATCTAAAAATATCATCGTTTTTGATTTGAGTACGTACTTTTGAAATTGCGGTGTGGGGGAACTCGTCGAACGAGAGTTTGGTGTTTTCGTTGCCCAAATAGGCACGTGTGGCTGCTAGGGTGGGTACCGACATGCCGTCCCCCAAAAATAAAATGACGTTTTTGGCTTTACCTAAAATTGATTCGTTTTGGTGAATTAAAGTGCGTTTTATTCGCTTTGGCGCTAACCTGTTAAGGATTTTTTTTTCGCTAGGACGTTTCTTAGGGAATTTTCGGCATTGTTGTTCCAAAAATCGGTACTTCTCTCGTCGTCTGTTGCGGCATATTCGAACGAAGATCTGGGTCGGGGGTGCATAAACGATTCGGCCCCTTTGGCTTTTTGAACTGCAATATTTTGTTCCTGACTTGTTCGTAATGATAGAAAATTTACCTTACTTTTGTGCCCATTTACCGAGTTGTGGATTTTGGGATAAATCCCGGCACAAAAAAGAATTAGGACTAAGTGCTTCAATGCCATCACTTTAATTTGTAATGATGTGAAATTATTATATTGTGTTACTTTTATAGTTTAATCGGAACGCAAATAATAATTGAATAATGTAAAGATAAGGATTATTTCCATCAGTCTTTGTTGCGTTTTTTACGCCAATCGAAATTCGATGAAAATCACTCAAAATAAAAAAACCGAGTGCCTCATTTTACGGTTTTTCGATCTTCAAGGTACCGAAAAAAAGGTCGCTGTCATTAAACCACGCTATTATATTCGATTATAACTTCGTACAATATTATATCAACTAAATTAAAACATGATTCTTAAGTACTTATAATAATAACAGTATAATAAAATAAAAATATCCGACTGGAACTCAGTAAATTATAGCCAAGTGAAATTTTTTATTGTCTATGGCCTGAACCTCCCATCGGATTTTTGATATTTGGGTCTTTCAAAGGGCGAGGTCTGGTATAAACACCTTTTCAATAATACATTCATGTACACGATCAAACATTGAACTTCAATTAAGTATGTAGATTATACGGAACATTGATTTTTGTTGTCTATTATTCTCAACATCATTATGTGGTCGATATAAATTATTGTTATATTCATTTACGGCAAATAAGCTCATCATCATAACACTTAAATATAAACAAATAAAGTCTAATACTTTTACTGAAGTATAAAAAATTAGATCTTACTCATTATAAGCTTTTATAAAATGGAATAATTTCTTAATTAATTTAATTCGCTCTCTATCTAATCAATATAATTTCAATTGTAATTATAGTAATTAACACATCTTCAAGTACTAAGTGTTCGTGTCGATAGATAAGATTTGCTGCTAATAATAAGAATTTTTTCTAGTTTAGTCTACAGGGCCTTTGAGTAACCCTGTATGCTTTTACATTATTTTTTGTTGTTCAAGTGAACGCGACCAATGGAACGAAGCTCTGATTTCTGTGATTCAAGTCTAGACGGCGACGATTATTCTTTTCGATATAATGACTACTTGGTCTGATTGCACAAAAAACAACACGCGTTTATAAATGTCACTTCTCAATAATCGCATTTATCGATCTACAACAATTCGTTATCTTCGACAAGTACGAGTATTGAAATGAGTAGACGTTATTTCATTATGAACTTGAGAAGAATTTGCGGCCGTGTAGCAAAATAAACTCGTCTACCCTGTACGCGGCGATTTTCCTCGATTAACCGATTAGTATAATGAATTAATTATAATGAGTGTGAAAAGTATGATGGATATTACAATATCGTGTAGATAATTAGTACAATTTTAGTATAAGGTATAGGTGGGTAGAATAAAGCGGTGCTTTGATTTTAGAAGATTAGAATTTTTCTTAAATCCACTAAGGTGAGTATAATAGGAGGTGACAGAGAGGATAATGCGTCTTTTTATTTTGATATCTCAATAGGTGATTCGAAGCGGTTCAATTCGGTAAATCCCCTCAAATTTTCGGATAGATTTTGGACCTTTATCGGGCAGTCTTCGGCTGATTAATTCTTGGCCGTGAGAATGTTGACAAACTCTGCAAACGGACGGATCAAAAATCGAATCAAACATTATACAGGGTGTCGTAATGAAACACCCTGTATAATGAAAAAAAGCACCTTCGTAGTTGACCTGGCCGTCTCCGTCCAAATCGGCCTCCTTTATCATGTCGTCCACCTCCTCTTCCGAGAGTCTCTCCCCCAAACTGGTCATCACGTGACGCAACTCGTTGGACGATATCAAGCCGTCGTTGTTTTTATCGAACACCCTGTAAAAATCGGCGAAATTGAGAGCTTTGCGGATTTAGGGGGAAATCGACCTGTCGCCGCATGAAACGAGGAAATACGAGGTAGGAAAAGCCCGCAGTCGATCCAGATTAGCCATTTTCTGCGAATGCAAGAGTAGACGAGAGGTATTTTGTGTTATGAAAATGCGGACGGGGAAAATGAAATAAAACCGAAACCAACTCGCGTACATACGAATGCACGTTACTTATCAACGTTTTGCGGAACACAACATTTCATGTATGAAACATTATTGTGAAAATCCCAAGTCGAGTGTGTGGTTATTTTGCTAAACTAAATCTGCTGGAGTTTTCGAAGCGGGAAAAATTTCTCGCGCATATCTTTCAGGAATGGGAATTTTCACCTGAAAGCTTCTTTCAGCTCGTCTTCGCCGTCGGCGTCTTTCATCTTTTTCGACATCATCTGCAGGAATTCGTTGAATTCGATCGTTCCGTTGCCGTCCTGGTCCACCTCGTTCACCATGTCACGCAGCTCGGTCTCTGGAAGCAAAAACTCGAAATTTCTGTCACTCTTTTCTCATTCAAATTGTGAAATAACATTGTTTTAGTCAAGATTTTGTAAAGATTTCAACTAGTAGCTCGTTTGATGAACAATGTACGGAATTTTCGACAAAATATGTGAAAAAATTGATTGAGTCATCTGGTCCGCCTTTTAGAACAGTGTGTTCAAATTGTGTCTCATCTGAAAACTACTACACAGACATCAAAAAAATCCTTCATAAAGGAAGGCTATGACTCTCATTCTCTCTCTATCCTTTTAGTAGTTTTCAGATGAGACAGAACGATTATCATAGCCTCCCTTTATGAAGAATTTTTTTGATGTCTCTGTAGAAGGATAGAGATAGAACGATTACCATGGCCTCCCTTAATGAAGAATTTAAATGGTCTTTCCGTATACTTAGTTGACTATGATTATCGTTCTGTCTCTTTTTACAACTATTAGAGGAACAGAGACAGAACGATGGCTCATTGCCAATTAGGTATAAAAACGGTTTGAACTCTGGGTATGGTTCAATTTTCTTTTTCTAACGAGAATTATCCTTCAAAAATGTTTCTGCACTTTGTTCTTAAACGCTTTTTCTTTTGCTAAAAATTCCAAAGACTGTTTTCTCTGTAAAATTGGCAGTCGCATTTGGCGCCAACGATAAAAAACACTGAAAAAAGTTGGTCGTACCTGTAGGACGTTGGCCCAGTGACCTCATGACCACCCCCAGCTCGGCCATGGTGATGGTCCCGTCCTCGTCCTTGTCGAACAGCATGAAGGCCTCCTTGAACTCGGCCACCTGGTCCTCGGACAGTCCGTACTCGGTCTGCCGGAAAAAACGAACCGATTATTTTCCAAGACGGAACGGAAAAGTGCGCGCTTCACAGGTGTCCCAAAAGCGCGCGATCGGTTATCGAAATAACATCACTCACGGACGTTTGGATGACGTCTAGGTTGCTGGTGAGCCGTCTGAGCCGCGAATATTCCTGCCCGTACCGTTCGCTCTGCGCCATTTTCCCGAAAAACCGCCGCGATTTCGGACCGCAAAGTGCAATCGGCGCGACCGGGTCTCGGATCTAATCCAGACTATGCCGCACTATATCGAAATTATGTTGCGTGTTTATGTAACCCGGTTTTATTTTGCTTTCGTCGTTTCGTCGTTGGCAGAAACTCCGGCTCATTATTACCAACAGAAATCCGTCACGTCCATCCAAAAGGTCGCCCCATTTCGACCCCCGATACCTTTATCGATAATTCAGAGGGGTTTTTAGCGCGATTTTCTTGCCAGGGGAGGCGAAATTCCGATTCGGTGACTCGTAGGTGTTTACGATTCCCGTATCATAATAAATGCGGATCGATCGCGATTTATCGAGTCGCAGATTTCGACAAGATCAAGGCGAGCGATTGCCCAACCGTCCGATTTTTGTCGAGGCGTCGCGACGCCACTTTGTAACCCCACTAACCTAATTTTAAACGGCGCTATAATTAGAACCGAAACGATGACAGTAAAATCACCGATTCTTTTTGATAATATCAGAATGCTTTTTTCACTTGAAGGAATTACTCACGGCTTTCGCAACATCCGACTCGAAACAACTTATTTATGTTTCCCTCCCGTTTATTGCGCGATGAAACTTTTTGCCGAAAAATCGTTTGATCTTACCAGATTGATGGTGACGATGAGGTCGTGTTGGTGGTGTTTGCCCTTTTTCTTCTTGTTGCCGGCCGCTTGGGCCTGCTTGATCGGCTGCCCCTTTTGCGACTGCTTGTTGGGCGCCTTTTGGGGCCCGTTTTTGGGCCCGTGGGTGGGCGTCCGCTGGCCCGTTTGAGTCTTCTGGGGCGCGTGGCCGTCGGCGGGCTTGTTACGGGCCTGCAAAACAGATCCGTCATTCGATCATTCGGGGAATGCGCCAGGTCAAGAGCGCATGCCAAACACGAAACCGTTCGAGTTTCATTGAACAAAACGCAACCCTGTATGTAACACAAAACGGCACGCGATTCTCATAAAAACATTAAATAATACAAATTTCATTACATTCAATTTAATTTAAGTAGAGTCGGTCCAAGTTTTGGTGGCGATCCCCACTTTTTCGCCACGGAATCCTGGACGAGCTGTAGAATCCCCTTGATTTTAAGCGAATTATCTCGGGTAATTGGGGTCGTTCAACTGGAATTTACGCCTCGCACTATAAATTACTGGAGGTAATTAACGGTCGACGTTGCTTGAAGGTGTCAGTTTGGTCAGATTTTTTTTGGAACCGGTCGAAAATAGACGTGTCAAAGAAATTTCCATCATCCGGGACCATTCATTAATTATAATCGCCAATTACAAGTCTAATTAATGGATTTTTGGACGATTTCGGTGATTTTTCTCGATTTCGGGTGTTTTTTTCGATTTTGTGGGGGCTCCCGCTTTTGTATCGCGTTATAGTCGATTGCGGACGATTTTCTAAATATAAATCGATGGATCTCGGATGCGGGTGACTATCCCGAAAATCCTCATCCACACACGAGAGAATGATACCTAGCAAGATTCTCCGATCAGGTATAAAGAGTCAAACTAGACACGGGGCCCAGTCTTGATCCGCCTGTAGCAATAAGAGGACAGATACCTCGAAAATATCAGAAAAAAAACATGGTCAGTCCATCGATTTAATAAGATCAGTGAAAATTTCTAATAAAGGAATTTATGTTGGTTTGTTTCAGGGCGACCATTTAGACGAAGAGCAAGTCAATCGTGAGTAAATTTTCCAAACCACCCCTGAAACTGATTAAATTGCAAATTGATACCCGCGTGGCGAACAAACACCTTGGAGCTAACTCATTTAGGGGTCGGTAATCGGGACCGAACACAATTAACCAAATTCGATATAAACAAACAAACAACCCTTCATTTCATAATCAGAAACTCGACCGAAAACGTGCGAATACAGAGATTGGAATTCCTGAGTAGATGAAGCGTGGAAATATGTCGCTGGATGATTCATTTCCGATTTTGAAATAACGTGTTCGAGTCACTGAAAGTTTCCGTTTGTGTAGATCGTATTTGAAAACTTTCCCCCGAAAACCCCAATCTGGGCAACTATTGTATTACCGAAATACGATAAGGGAAATAGCGGAAGACTTTGGAATTCGGAATAGTTGGAGGGTTTAAGGGCCCCGATTGAGACTCGGAGCGAGCCAATTAAAATCGAATCAAGTGCGAGAAGTGACCGAAGGGTCGCGTAATTACGATCTATTTATAAACGAAATTGCGTAAACTTCCTCCCGAATCCTCAAATCAAAACTTTTGATCACCCAGTACAGTTTACTCGAACTATCACATTGTTGGCCGGTTTATGTGTATACCTAATAAAAATCCCATAAGATTTCGTTTTATAATTTCAGACGCCCGATTAATGTTGCAACTTTCATAAAACCAAGTCGCGAAATGTTCCATTCAACTGAAAAGCTCATTAAAGTCGATATATTATTGCAAAAGCGTCTGGGTTTTGTTCATTCACCGGGTGCAAAGATAAATGAGTCATTTCATGGTCGAACGGCAACCCTCTCTTCATTGGGTGAAAATTTCACCCCTTCGGCGTCTATACAGCGGGGTCGGATTTGATGCGACATAAATCCGGACTTTTCCGCATTTTTATCGCGTCGACTATACGGTAAAGGGTGGTTTTTATTACCCACCCCAAAATTTTAGATTTTGAAATCCCGCACGGCGCCGCTTTTCTCACCTTCGCGTTATAAATAATACCGCGGCTATACGGAATATTATTATTATATTCGGAGCGGAACGAATAAATCGCCATCAAGGTAGAGATCATTACTACTCGAAATTGCGTGATTTTCCCATCATCGCGCCGTTTATAAACGACAATCTTATTTTTATTCCCAACATCTGCACTTCGGGGTCCAGGTCTGGCGCCGAAATTCCTTCAATGTTGTTATGAAAAATTATGATGAAAATTGTATTTTTGCGGTAGTGTTGAGGAGGGCCTTCTCCATGTTCGATTCCGGGAAGAAAGGGAGCATCGAGAAAGAAAAAGTCCGGACGATTCTCACCACTTTAGGGCACACCTATGACGACAGTGAATTAGAAGCGCTCCTAGAAAGTGAAGACCCCGAAGGTAATTCCATAAAACGCCCAACTTTTGGCGCCGTTTCGTCTGACGTTTTTATTAATCAGCTTATCTCGATCCATCCCCGGGATTACTTCTCCCCCTTCCCGTAACAAAAACCCAAGTCATATGCTTTTTTATCCTCTTTTTCGTACGAATAACGATGTGGATAATATCGAAAAGAGCAATTTTATTTGTTTGTTTTCGTGAACTCGCCGTAAACACGAGATTAAAAATTGAGGTGGTGATCGTTCGCGACGGACTTTGATTGATTTCGGATCATCGGAAAACCATCGAGAAAGAAAATAGTAGACCGCGACTTATACTTTGCCTTATCGGGTGAGGAATAATAAATTTTAATGGGGTTACATATTTCATGACCGACGCTTTTTCTTACTTTACGTTTTGTCGAATGGACTCATTTGTATCGATCCGCCGGAAAATACCTAGAACACACCGCATTGTCTCCTAAATACGGAATCTCCGTCGAAAATGACATAATAAATCAGATTTGGTTTGATTCCATTATCGATTATCTATGAATGAGCAGATTTTTTGAAAAAGTGGGGTTATAATCACTCGATATGTCAAATCGGCGGATCTGGGGACTTTCGGTTTCGCCAACTGTAAAATTTTCGATGCAATCTGTTTCTATTCGAATTCTGGCACGTGAGAATGATAATAAATTCAAGCAGAGACCTCCCTCCCACTTCCTCTTTTGATAATAATACTTTCGGGCAAGAAAATAACGCCTCCGCAGCACACAGGTACAAAAAGCGAACTCATTTCGATTCATTCATTTCCCGCAGCGTCGGGTCATTTAAATTTCGACTCGTTCTGTCGAGTGGCCGCGCATTTCTTCGAGAACGAAGACGACGAGGCCCTGCAAAAAGAACTGAAAGAGGCCTTCAGATTATATGATAAACAAGGTGACAACCCGACCGCCTAAATTACGAATCGGGAAATGGAATTTTCATCATTCGATTACAGGAAACGGCTACATCCCCACGTCGAGTTTGAGGGAAATCCTGGCCGCTCTGGACGACCAACTCACCACCGACCAACTCAACGAGATGATAGCGGAAATCGATACGGACTCGTCAGGCACTGTCGATTTTGAAGGTACGTAATAACGGAATTCATACGCAAATGCGTGTCGATAAAACAGGAATTTGCAGAATTCATGGAGATGATGACAGGAGATTGATGACCCGAGGATGAAGCCAAATATTTTATAATCTGTTGAAAAATAAAGAAAACGTTGCCACCACCTAATTTTTTAATCAACTTATAAGAAAGCGAATTCTCGTTTTATTATGATTGAAGCGTACATTATTATTCACCCCGGCTATACAAAAAGGGCGGAACGTTATTATTACGGGAGAAAAATGGGCGAAACATGCGAGTGTAGCATTTCCGTTACATGCATTGTTACAGCCCGATTTCGCACCTTTTTCCCGGTAATGGGGGTGGCGCGAAAAGGGTCGTAAAGTGCACTGATTCAATAGGGAAATAATTGCGAGCGTGACGGGCCTAATAACAACGTAATAAACGCATGCAAACAATCCGAACCGTTAACAATAAAGCGCACCGAGTATACAAAGTGAAGCGAAATTCCGCCCCCGCATTCACTTCCACCCCCGATCTGTCTACACAATCATAATAAACCGGGGGGTGGGTTCTACAGAGTGTACACACTTAATCCCTATTCACTAAATTCGAGCTATTATAATTGCACGCGTAAAGCAGGGCGGTTTGTTTTCGGGGAGATCTCGATAAGGGTCGGAATGACGTTAATCGGGGGTGGGCTGGGTGGTGGTGTGATAGGGCAAAAGTCGTCGCACGACGCAGTTAATTGATTCGTCTATTTATAAAGTACCTGAATACGTAAATTATCGCTATCAAGATGCATCTAAAATTAAGGCAAGTCTCTACCTACATGGGTAACTACTGTAATCTCTAAAAGACTCTAAAAATCGGCAAATCTGTAAATCAAAGTTACCTGACTCAGACTTCTATAGCTAGTTGCGCTTCCGCTGCGCGCCTGTAAACAAAACCAGATACTGTCATTTCGAGAATAATAAGCCAAAAGGAATTCGGTGATAAATTCTCGTGAGAAAAGGTGTAGCGATTTACATGAGAGACGGTGGCGCCGTCTACGTCGTACCGAGGGAACGAATAAAAATGTCCTCAATGACATAAGGGATGAGCGGCTCGTTTTCGAGGGGTTTCGGGTGGCCGACCACCTCGGGGACGCTCGCCGTTATTACGTGGATCTGATGTTTGCCCGACGACTCCCCCGCGACCCGAGTAAGTGAGCTAATAAGCAAACTTAACGAACGAAAACGACCCAATTTCGACTTGATTAAGTATAAGTCCGCGACTCAAGTAAAAACAAACAAGTCTCACGGATTTGTGTTTCGCGCACCATCTGGACGATTTTCCGATGTGTACGGGAAAATCGGGTTTTCAAGTAGTTGCGCCGTCCCCGGATGGCACTCGAAATCGTCGAGTTTTTTTTTTCTTCGTGTAAGTAGTTAGGAGACGTGAGAGGTCTCTTAAGACTTTCTTGAGGCGTGGAAATCGATTCTTAATTTCCGCCAGGTAATAAAGCGAGGCTTACGGGCCTCCGTCTCACGTTCTATCATGTCTATAACGTGAAATCCGAAAATGAAATGATGAGATCGTGGAATAACGAATAGTGAAATGATGATATTGTGAAATAGTGGGATCGTGGAATAGTGAGATAGTGAAATAGTGGAATTGTGAAATAGTGAAATTGTCGATTCATAAATAGTGAAAAAATAATATAGTGAAATGTTGAATGGTGATATTGTGAAATGGTGAAATAGTGGAATTGCGAAATCGTTGATATTGTGAAATATTGTGAATGACGAAGTCGTGAATTGAAAGATTACCTTGCTCTTGTTTCGCGGTGTGAATTCTTCCTTGGACGGTTTCCTCCGCTTATCCTTGAGGATCATCCGGGCAGCGGCGAACGCCATTTCGGTATTATCCGGTTTATTATCCGATTAAAGCACAAATCGTGTTATTATTGCTCGAAACGTCGAATATTGCTCGTGATCGATACAGGGTGTGATTACGTAGGCCGGCGGCACATTTTCTCGTTTATTTATTGTTCGGGATTTCGGGACGGGATGATGTTTAAACTGCACTCGAAAATGCCGTCCGATTCAATTCCGGCGTCCTCGAAACTTGCAGGGATGAGTCCAGGTACTGATGGTGAGTGCGCCGTGCAGACAAGAGGGGAGAGAGCCGGCATAAATAAATGATTGTCTCTTTTACTCAGACACGGGGTATTAGAATGTAACGAAATACCGCTAAAAGTCGAGAGATAAAACGCTTTCGAGGAAATAAAATCCTTTAATCGCATCAAATTGGAATTTCCAAAAGTAATTAAATGCCGCAGATTCGGATTACCCGAACGGGGCAAAATGGAAATGACGAAATGTATACGACATAATTGCACGCTTTTTCAGGACTTCATCATGGTAAAGTACGTAAATCGTGAAATTGCCGTTCCACATGACCCCAAATACGCTATCGATTACCTAGAGCTCTGTATACTATCCGGAAAAAAGGCACTAATTAAAATCTAACCCAGATTATCATCTCGTTAATTTTCGAATAGCATGCCGACTACAATAATCGAAATCTTAGGTTTTTTCACATCAGGGTGACAATTATTTTTTGAACGAGTTTTAACAACTAAATTTCCATGCGCTAACAAGGTGTTCGTTAGTGCCATCAAAAGCCCGGTTCCGTAATCATTTTAAATTACGTCAGCAGCGAACTCGACATAGGGCCCGAAAAATAATGAAGAACTTGAAAGGGGAGGTGCAGGGGGTGGCTTCAAAGCGATTACTCTATTATGCCCGGTGAATTTTTTGCACCGGGGATATTTTAATCCGAAATAATTGGAGTAATAAGTCCGTAGCCATGGCGATATCCTTTTGAGGACTTTTTTCCCCGCGGAAGATCTTCCAGTTCACTATTATAAATACGCGGGCGATTTTTCATTTTTTTATTAATGGGTTTTTGTCGACCCGGGAGGGGAAAAACGCCGAGAAAAAGCGGCTTATCAGTGGATCGCGGTGCGTGTTGTTTCTTAATGCGCCAATAACGACTCGAAACCACGGGCCCGGACTTTACTCTACTGTAAAATCCGGGACTTTGATGAATCAACCGATTACGCGCTTTATTTATGACGCCAGGGACCTACTCGTCTACACTTTGCACCCAGTCGAAAGCTCGAAATTTTCATCAGTAAAATCTCGGGGAAATTTCGAATTTCGAATTTCTGAATTTCCTGCCACTAACCGTGGGACACTCTGTATACGAGAAATTCACGTCTCACGGAGTGTGATTCGATTTGCAAACAATCCTCTTCAAACTAGACCAAACTTTACCGAGACAAAGTACAATAAGCGAGTGAGAAAATAAGGGGTTGCATTAAGACGGGAGTGGGGGTCATTCAATTACACTAAAACACTTTTAATTAACGAACCCGGTGACGACATACCACCCCATCGGTACTGAAAGGGGTTAGGTCAACGGATAACTGGAAATCGCGTGCGGAAAGTCGTTTGACCTAATTCGCGAATGCCCAAGCAACTTTTCTACCCTAATCATTTTCGCTAAAACCCAAAGACCCGTCGAATCCCAGATTTCTAGTCTACCACCCCGAAAACTCAACCCTCTATCAACAAATTTGTAAAGACGAACTGAACGGAAATTTATTCATAGGTAGGTCCTCATCACTTTGAAAAGATTTTAGGAAGAGGGTCGCCCTGTATACTCGTACGCAATTTGTGGCGAATTCAAATTAAGTAACGTTGTTGACGTGCCGCAAAATTCCCGACCCCGAATGAGCTTCGGCTTCCTCGAGAGTAATTGACAGCAGGCAAGTGACAGAATGTAATGAGGTTCGGTACATGCCTAAGTGCCACCACGCATCGATCGCCCCCCCATTCAAACACCCAAAGTTTTTCTATACAAAATGAGGGTAGCAAAATTGACGAGGGACAAATTGCCCGAAAAAAGCTTCACCTTTCGTACACAGAAACTATAGTTATTCGACGGATTTTTGAAAAGCCGGAATCGAATCGGGAAATCCGGGTTAAATTTCAATCGGATCCGGGGGAAAACGTCATTACGCGGTCGGAGCACGTGGCGCGTTTTTCCCGGTGGAAAAATGAGCGGAGTGGAAATAACTAAACGTGCGGCGGGCCGGCGAAGGACTAAGGACTGTAACCTCTCCTTTGGGGTGCCACTGGCGTATATACGTAACGTTTGGGGTGACTCGCGCAACTAACGCACACGCGAGCTGGTCAGGTTTGTCTATTGTGCACCCCCGAAACGAGCCCACCCTCCGCTATATCACCTTGCACACGAAAAAGCCAAGTAAGTGTAAGACTCACCTCTAATGCATATGTAGAATGCGAAATATCAGGGACGGAATGTAGGGAAATTGGGTTATTTTAATAGACGGCTCCTAGTCACGAATAGTTTGTTTGTCGGCTAGGTTTAGAAAAAATTACACGCAAACGTATAGGTATTTTCCTTTTTTGTTGATAAAATTCTCACTACAAGGGGGCCGATTAGATCTGCCTACTGGAGAAATTTATTATGAAATTTCACCAGAGGTTATAAATCTTATTCTCGTAAAGTTTATTTCTGGAGGCCGGTTTTCACAGGTTTTGTAACTTGATTGAAATACAAACGACCACTTTGCGGTTTCATTCCACTAATTCGGAAATTTGGGGATTTTTAGTCATTATTTGACGTTTCTCTTCGTGAATCTCTGATGAGAAAAATGTGTGGTAATAAAATATGCGCCTCGGACCGGTTCATCATAAAACCCCAGATTTTTTTATTCATATGTATGAAATTTTAATCGCCATTAATGATAATATTTCACCGTTCAACGTGAAAGCTCTTTTACGTTACACCCAGTGGCGCATATCCGTGGACTTTTACCTAATTTTTCCATTATAAATCTAAAAAGTTGAAAAATAATTGAAAAACTTTATTACACCAACAAAACGTCTCAAACCCGATCTCTCACTAATAACGAAACGGGGAGATGTTAATTAAATTTAATAAATTAGTATTCGTGCTCATGAATATTCATTAATTCGTAGATAAACGTAATTAAGTTGGTGCGTGATGACAAAAGGAAGAAATAATCGATGATGGAAAAACGGAGAGGATAATTAAATAACAGGACGAATCCCCTCGTCGACACGTAAATAATCAATAATCATCACGATGATGATATCGCCATTAGCGCGAATCCATCAGCGAATTTACCCAGAATGCGACGTCACGAAATTCCAGGATTTGATAAGAGAAAACGCCACCGAATTAATTTCGGAGCTCCGGAACGCATTTACGGGCACACACCTATTCTCATCCCTTATGTAGATATAATAGCGAGTCTCGAAAGCTCTCCCTGTATGATAACACAGAACGCAAGACGGCATAGAGGCGACTTTTATCGGTCAAGTTGACGCGGTGTTAAACGCCAGATAATCCCTCTAAATATTCATGAAGTTGGGAACAAATTTACATGAGAGAGTGTGCGGCTCTACACGCCCAGGGTGCGTCCGGAATTGGCTAAATTTCGCCCGCCTAAACGCGTAATTGTCCCCCGGACTTATTTTCGCGAGGAAAATTCCGGAAAAATCACAAAAAGCGAAATTCCCGCCATCCCCATCCCCTATAATGGTCTTCCTCTCCATGTAACAACCCGGAAAACTTGTTATTAAGCGGTATAAAGCTCGCACTAATCAATAGTACGAACTTTATTCGGCGCTCGCCGCTACCGGGGATTTTATTTTTACAAATCCCCGTGCAATATCGACTTTTAATCCTCCGGCGGTCGGGCGGTAATCCCTCGTGAAAGCGCAAAGAGGGATTTATTTTTTCCCGCCATCACATCACTAAAAATGCACCTGGGGATTATCATCATCATCGTACCTCGTTTCATCCCCCGGAGGACAGCAGGATTAAAGTGGAATTAAACCCTCGAATTTCGAACGTAAACTAGGTCGCACCCTTCCGAGACATGTTTCGCGGGGAATTCCGCGAAAAGCGCCTTTCTGCTCCGAGTCATACGCAAGAGGTGGAATATTATTCCGTCGATACTTTTTTGGCCCCTAGTGCGCGCCATTACGGGGGAGCTCTAGTTGGAAGCGGTTCAAACGAGGCGCGTCCAAGCCAAGTGCATCGTTTGAGCGTTTGACAACTCGATATAATAAACCGAGTCTTGTCTAGTCGTTTTTGCCTGTTCGGCGAAAAGTCCGTAAATAATCATCCAGCTGGTAATATTAGGAGTGGCTCTATTCTCTCGATTTCTCATGGGGATGAATGGAGGAGGCTTTTTTGTAATTAGTGCGGGTACGTCTGGCGCTTTTGCGGCTTTTGCGGCGGGAATTTCCCCCGCCAATAACCGATGGCACTGCCGGATTCGGATGGAAATGTATTATAGGGGAGAGAGATCGGTGCGTTTAGATGTAGGTCATGTCTCTGTTCCGGGACGAGTCGAGTCGGGCAGGAGCAGGAGCAGGAGGAAGAGCGGGATCGGGAACGGAACATCCTGAATATCAGTTTCGCATTAAGCCCGCCCCGCGTCACGGCGACATTCTATTAAAATGCCTTTTTTTTCTTTCGTTATCCTTGTTCGCTCCTATATCCAGTCATCGACGATGACATCGCCGCAAGAAAAATCGTCGAATAAATGAGGAATGCGACAGGATATGAGAAATTGAGTAAACGCCATGCATGTTTGAAAACCCTTCAACTATTCCACCAATAAAGGACACGATTCTTGCATTGTGAACCTGGCTTACAGAAAACGAGAAACGTCAAAACAGTGTCAATCGTCAACTGTTTTATTAATTTTCACAAATTAATTCATTCCCTGAGAAACAAAGTGCCAGAAATGTAATAAATTAACATAAGAACATTTTTTACAAAAGAGGAGAATAGTTCATAGGGTTGTTTTCTATGACTGAGAGACTCATTTATTAGACAAATTCTACGATTTCTATTGGATAGAAATTAGCGTTATCATTTCTGATTGGTTGTGAAGATGACACCCGAATGTTTCGGCCAGTGTCAAAGACATAAATTCCCAAAAATTTCCTGTCACCTCACCCTGTATAATTAAAGAAATTGCATTACTCCTGTATTTGACAGATATTTTCATAGAGAAAACGTCATCATAATCGTTCGCCGTTGAGTGAAACAGTCGCTGCAGGGAAATAATTTGCGGTTTTCGCACAATGGAAATCGACCCTGTATAGCACGCAAACACTACCAGAGTGACGAATTGCCATTTCCTCCCCACCATTATCATGATCATACAGGGTGTTTTTACGGGATGAATCCGAATAATCTACCCCCTTTATCAATATCAGTGGGGTTAATTAATTTTCGATCGTTTATCCGGGATTGATGTCTTCACGGGGGCGCAATTGGCGGGTATCATGCGCCCGTAATCCATCTCTCTATACAATAGAGTTTTGTGCAAATTCGCGCAGTTTCGGGTTCCGTCTCCTATATGACTCCGGCGACTAATTGCGATCCTAGGTGGCTTTAATTAGGGCGAAGGACGAACCGCAAACGGACGCAAATTACGTCCGAGTTGACAAAGCTCTCGACTCATCTCTGCATTAAACATTTCGCTCCAGTTCGGTCGGATCGACCCCTAAATGTAGGCGTGAACTAGATCAAATCGAACCTTGATTATGTTGTGATAGGGAAAAGTCGAAGGAAAGGGCGAAATCGCGGTGAATTATTGAGGACCGGCTGAGCCCGTTTGGCGTTTTCGTCCTTGGATCGTCCTTTTATCGGAAACTTGATACCTCATTAAAACGCCATTTTTTCCCCTTAAAACGGGAGCTTTTAATATTTCACCGGATTGTTTACCTCGAGGAAATTCGAAAATTCTGAAATGATACTACAATAATAATAATACTGATAATGGTATAGCTCGAGGGTAAGTGAGTAGGATGTGACGGGGCAGAAACTTCCAATTTCGTTGCGTTCAAACCGTCGGAACGAATTTCTCGGCAAAAATTATTAGAAGAAAAAGCAATCAAAGACGCGATAGCAAAACGAAGGCTTACATCATAAACTACCCTTAAAGACTAGATGACGAGTAGATACAGGGGTGGATTTATCTTAATTTCCGGCCGATTTTTTTCTGGGTATTGATCGCAGCAGGGCGCCACTGCCACGCCACACCTGGAGATATTATAATATCTGAGAGGCGGCGACGCTGCAGGGCACCTGTTGCTTTCCGGGGGGTGATTAATGGCCGCTATAAGTGAAGAGCACCAAAGACAATAAATGCGGGAATCCGGTGAAAAATGCGTAACGATTCGTGTAATTGAGGGTTGTTTTGTGAAAGATGTAGGGAGGAAATGGGGCCCTTTGATGCGACGTCTGGGGCGACCTTTACGGTGTCGCGTTTCCGGTGGGCAAATTGCGGAAATTGAGCTTTTCTGATTTTCCGTCATCTATCGATACCTTCGAATAAACTCGCTGAAATAGGAGATTTTTGTCCGGAATTTACCTACAGGGCAAGTGTAAAAGCGCATCCGGTTGCCATTAATTCAGTCAGATTCCGCAATCTCTGCTGTACCTTTTCCGGGTAGAGGGAAACCGGAAAAACCGACCCTTTACAAATAACTTTTACGCAGAGTCGACGTTTTTGACGGATGAAGTGGAGATTACGGCGTACACTTCCAATCCATCATATTTACAATTTCCCGACATCCCCATATCAATACAAGAAGAAACATAAAACAACTTGCGATATTATGTAGCGAAATGATATGATAAAACAACGTTTAGGGAGGCTCGCATATTTATTACAGTAGCAATCATGAGAGGGAGGATGGTAGGCATAAGAGAAATGTAATAATAATCAACCTAATGTGAATTTCTGATGGGATGCGGGTCATAGGTCGAGGTAGACCTACATTTTCCAAGCGAATTCTGCCAAAAGAGAGCATTTTGCGAGATAAAGTTCCCCAGACCTTTCTATAGTCCGGCAAATCCAACCAACCAAAAAAACTCTAAAGTATACACATATGGATGCCTGGGGAGCAAGAATTGAGGTACCCTTCAAGACTGGAGGAATTCAATTATTATAGACCCTGAAAAATTCATATTTGCGAAAATACTTCTCACAAAATACCCTAAAAAGTTATCCAAGTAGAAGAGGGTATGAAATTCCCCAAACTTTCCCCCGAACTAATAATGAAGGGTCAAGACCAACCGGTTTAATATTCCGGGGATGTCGTTTATTAAGTTTATCGATAATACGGGGTGGATGATGCCTCCCGATAATAAAGAAATACTACACAGAAACGATTATTAATAAAGAGATGAAATCACATCAAGAACATCGAAAGCTCGTTGCAAATTAATAAGCTATAGGCCGGGTGTGTTGTTCCCAAATTTTAAATATTTTCCAAAATAATCTCGTTCAGAAAAAGCGTCATTAACACATCCAACAGCAAACCTTACCCTCCGCATCACCCTCAAAGAGAACGAGGACGTCTTCATCTTTACTACAAATCAAATCTACTTTCTCGAATTTATTATCGATAATATAGAAGAATGATTTTTATGGGTAAAATGGGGATGAGAGTAGGTCTGATCGGAGCAGTGCCACGCCGTAGACTGCCCGAATTCGCCCTCTACCCTCCACATCAACAGAGTAGCGCACAGACTCCATCTGGAAGAAAGAAAACCGTCCCCGCTAAAAACCCCACCACCTGCACCGGGTAATGACGACAATAAGGCCTTGATTGGAGTGCGAAAAGAAAAAAAAAGGGCTTTCCGACACACGGACTCTCCGGTTTTTTAAATGGGAGCGCCCCCACCTGTTGCTCGCGACGATCGATTCCACCCCTGTAACGAATTCGGGAGGAAATCTCCCTGAATGGGGTGAATTAAACGCGGATCCATTCATAAATAATGTCCGTTGTTGGGCTTGGGCGCTCGACCCGAAATTATCGCGTCCTTTCCGCTCGCCCGACCCTTCGATCAGCAAGGGTTGAAGGGGTCGGGGGTAAGAATCGAAATATTTCACAGGGGGCGATCCATATTCGGCGCCGCCGCCTATGAGTCTGCCCCGGTCGACGTCGCCCATGTGCGCGCCTAGGAAAAATCACGATAGAAACGCGTAAATTCCGTAGATTTCATTTAATTACACTGCGATTTACACCTTCTACCTAAGAAAAGTATACGTAAACAATGACAATCTAATTAAAAGCCCTCGATCTACAAAGACAAAAGGAATTAATCGAGATTAATCAGTACTTCAAATTAGGAAAGATCAAAGATTGCACTCGATAAAAGAAGTCTTACAAAAATAAGTACAGCGAAAATGGTCGAAAGAACAAGATAAAAAGCTTGACTAGGTCGAGTCAAATATTACAAAAAGCCTTTCTCAGTACTCATTTCAGTCTAGGACTAAAACCAGTTGAAATATCCCTTCTTTTCGGGACTTTTCGGCGATTTAGGGGATTTGGGAGTTCCAGGTGTACCGGCAGTACTCGAGGGTCCATCCCCACCCCCTGCAGCCTCCTCTTTCGGTTTGACAATAGAATTCGTCTGCATTTGGAGACTCGACTCATATTTTCGAACGTCCTCGAGGGACATCTCAACCCATTCGTCGATCCAAGCAAAGGCTTGTCGATGGCCCAGCAGCAACACCTCCCGAATACACTAAAACATCATAATTAGGTATTAATTCGATTATGAATAATTGGTAATTTAATTACTGAATGAATAAAATCCTCGACTCTGGTCTGAAGTCCGAATACTTCAAATGATGCGTCGACTAATTTATAGGAACACATGATTGGGGTGTAGTTGGTGCGCCAGCCTTCAACCAACGGACCCCGATTAGTCTTTTTCGACTGAAAATATCGAGGATCTTCCTCCTCTTTGTAATGTTTAGGACTCAATTCGTCATAAGCGATATCGAGGTGGTCCACAATCCTTTCGGCTAGTTCTTCGGGGGTTAAATTCAAACACTAAAATAAGAAAATTACTACAAAATGTTTAGAAAAGCCCAGAAATCTACATTCTCTGTGCTTCCATTGTTGTTTTCATATTTGGTCTTGATGGATATGTGGAACCTTGGGATGAACGAACACTAGAACCTCAAAATTAGTCTCAATTGAATACTACACATTCGGAAAGGGGCTCACTGTGTAATCGGTTACTGTATAAGGATAGTAATTCCAAGCCTTTTCCGTTACGTAGAATATCTTAGGAATTATGGCTTGCACCCAATACGGAAGACGACTGCAATAGAATAGTAAACAGAAAGGTTGCAATTTTCGGTAATGACTTTTCACCTTGACAGGTGGATCCTCTTTTCGGTGAACTGTCCATTGCCGTGTACTGTGTCAAAGCATTCCTTATTATCGACAACTTCGACTCCTTCCCCGTCTACGGATTGCTCGAGACTGTGTCTCGCTATCATGTAAAGTTGCCCCACTTGGTACTAAAATAAACAAATTTATTTATTAATTTCTCGATATTTCCAGATGGATTTCTCACCTCTTCTACCGTTATGGGCATGCATATTCGATATTCCTTCCTTAGAACCATTATCGAAAGAGATAATTTCAATATTACCGGAGAAAATCAATTATTTATAATAATTTTGAGTATTGACAACTGTTTGACAGATGATTTAAACAAATGAGCACGCATCCTGCATGCTTGAATTGCAGAAACAAAAATCCCTAAAAATAAAAATTAATCGGATTAGATGACTGAAAAATCTGAAATTTACTAATTGGTTATTAATTTATTGACTATCTTATCAGTTATTTTCAGTCACCAAATAATTTGTCTGCTTAAATTTTAAATTCAATGTGTTGTTTTGTGTTTAGTACTGCCAACTCTGATATGAAAAAACCCCTAATAAATCCCCACGTCAAAAACATGTGTTTTGACAGCGATAATGTCGTAAAAAGTTGTGCGTACTTTTAATGAGTGATGTGGCTTTTTGAGAACCCCAAATTAGCATAGATAATTAAAATAATGTAGAAATCGTGATAATAGTGGATGCAAATCTCGAGAAATGGCGTTACAAACATTTAGTAATGAGTATTTTAATATGCCCCCTGTTACAAGGGTGTATACAACAGCCTGTGTAATCACAACAATAGCAGTAGTAAGTAATCTTTTTAGATTGCAGATAAATTCCCCTTTACTTGAATCATTGAATTTCAGCAATTGGAATTAGCGTCACCTTTTCAACTATATTTCAATCCGATACTAATTTTAAAACAAGGCCAGTTATGGAGACTAATCACCACATTCCTTTTCTTCGGCACCTTTGGATTCAACTTCTTCTTCAACATGATCTTCACGTACAAATACTGCAGAATGTTGGAAGAGGGAGCGTTCAGACACAGGACTGCCGATTTCGTCATGATGTTCCTTTTTGGGGGAATCTGCATGATTGTATCCTTAAAAATCTCCATTATTGGAATATCAAGTTAAAAGGGTAGTTTTCCTTAATCCTGGATCAGTTTTTTGCGTTTTTCGTTAATTTATTATTTCTGGGTCAAGCGTTTACGATAATGCTGGTTTATGTGTGGGCGAGACGAAATCCTTACGTTCGGATGAACTTTTTTGGCCTCCTGAACTTTCAGGCGCCATATTTACCCTGGGTCCTTTTAGGATTTTCCCTACTTTTAGGTAATGCAGTTTACGTAGACTTGATGGGAATCGCAGTAGGTCACATTTACTTTTTCATGGAGGATGTGTTTCCCCACCAAAGGGGCGGCTTTAGAATTCTTCAAACACCTACAATTTTGTGAGTTTTGCAAACTACAGTAATTTTATGAATATTTCTAATAGGATTTTCTCTAATTCAGAAAGCTGTTGCTGGACGAACAACCAGAGGACCCCAATTACGCCCCGGAACCTGAGGACCGTCCTGGCGGCTTCGAATGGGGCAACCAAGAACAACGCAACGAGCCTGCCAATCCTCCTCAGTGATAACAATTACTTGGAAATTTATATCTGTACAAAAAAGTCTTTAGGTTCTTTGTACCGTTTGTTTGTAATAAATAACGAGTTAAACTTACAACAACTATTTATTCATTTTTAATTATTAATAATAATAAAATAAAAACTAAAATAAAACCGCACGTTTAGCGATCGTTGCGAACGGAAAACAAGTGTTCTTAATAATTGAGTATAGGTACACGACAATATTGATAATAATGAAACTCGATTTTTTTAAACCTAAATATTAGATTTACATTGTTTTTGGTTTCATGATCACCACATTTTCGACAGAAAAGTTGATTTTCTAACCTAGTTAGTCGACTTTTTTTCCTTAATAGCACTTACTTTATTTTACAGAGGGCTGAGACACCCCAAAAAAGACACAAGGGTGCACCTAACGGAATTAGGTGCAGAATTGGCAGCGCTGTAAATATTCTCAAGAAACGTTTGAAAACTTGCAAAGACGCCATTTTGACAGTCGACGTTACGTCAAAATCGCCTCGAGTTCTCAATTTCCTATTTTAGTAGAAGGTTTTTTGGGGAGTCACGTTTCGTGTTATTTTTTATGTGGATTCGATTTGCATCGCAAAAACCCGGTAAAGGAAAACGACGGAGAAAAATCGCCGAAATAATCTACGACGTATACGCGAAGCACTACGCAAGCTGTCCTTCAATTGAAAATCCTAATAATAGTAATAATAAAAGGAACGAAACATTTCTAACAGCCGAAAATCTCCTGGGAAAGTTATCCTCCGTATGTGAACGCCTTCAAATCGCCACAGTCGCTAGAAGGACCGTGATATCGTCAGGCTTACCACCTACAAACAGAAAAAATCACCAAATTAAAATCTTTTTTGACAGAAACGTCACAAATTGACATATTCGCCACCAAACAGTGCTGCCAACAGATTTCTTCGTAATCCGCCATTTTGACGTACCTATGGTGTCGATGCCGTTAGCGAAAGCGCTCTGTGAGAAGGGCGACAGGAAAGTCTCGTCGAAGGAGAGATTCCGCGCCATCCACGCTATGGAATTGGCGACCATCTGCAGCCGGCTGGCGCACCGCTCGCCCTGCACCTTGATCAGCTCGTTGAGCAGCAGGTTGTGGGGCAGGTTGTCGAAGACGCCGTCGGTGGCCAGCAGGATGACGTCGCCGTCCTCGACCGGGAAGTCGTCGGTGATGGCCGAGTCCGGCCGGTCCGACAGCACGTCCGCCCTGTAGCCGGGCGGCGGCAGCGACAGCTGGAACGGCGTGTTGAAGTAGTGCTGCTGCTCCTCGCTCTTGCGCACCACTTTGCCCTGGCGCACCACCATGAAGCCGCTGTCGCCGATGTTGGCCGTGCACAGGGTGCTGTTGTCTTTGTTCAAAATCACCACGCACGCCGTGCTGCTTCCTGCGGAACGATCCTGGCTTTAGTCCAAATACTTCGAAATAGTTCGAGCGGTTCTCGGTTATCGAAAGAGTAAAAATGTAAATAAAATACGTCGTTATGTAACTCACGGACATAATCAACGAGCGACGTGTTTTAAAAAAGCGTCGCTTTTACGGTAATTGTTTAAATTGGCGGTTGTTCGCCTGGGAAAAAAAGTTGAGAAAAAGAGAAATTGGTTTGGCCTCTACGCAACGACGCGTATTTTTCCAATTTAATCGCTTCAATGAGTATGCGGACAACAAACTGTCAAATAATAACAATCACTCGACTGAATCGAGTTAGAAATAAATGTCGGGCATCTACTTTGATCCCGTAATAACGGATCTTTAAATATAGACTTGCTCTTTGACATTTCAGGAGATTTTGATGTTATTATGAACACAAAATCGCCATGCACCTAAATTTTTTTGTTCTAATAAACCTGTCACAGTGTTTGCCTTTTTTGCGAAAAATTGGTGCTAAAATTGAATATTGCAACGACCTCGATTATTATCAAACTGCTATCTACATCAATAAAATAATATAAGAATAAAAATAAAGCCACTTCACATTTAATTCTCACCCAATATTGCTTTTTTGTGGTGTAACAATTCGCAGTAGCTCCTGGCCAGGAGATCCGAAGGGTTGGTCGGGGTGAACCTCCCCAATTTGACCAAGTGCTCGCACGTTTTCATCAGGTGGAGCGAAAATTCACCGGGATCGATTCCGTATGCCCTCCAACCGCCCACACCGTCAGCGACACCTAGAAAACGAAAAAAAAAGAGATCCATATTCCATTAAATTATTCAATAAATTCAATTTGGGAGATATCTATTATTGGTATATTGCTTGGAGTTACGTAATCGAAAAGCCCACCAGCGTTGTATTTAATAAATTAATAATCATTACACACAAAAATACGTCAACTTGTATCAATAATATTAGAGATCAAAGTCTTTTTTGAGAAAATATAAATATTTGACGTATTTCGTGTTCATTAATTAAATTAAGTCGCCATATTACTTTGTACTCGACTGGAATTGCACTATTATTTTAAGCACACTTTATGAAGTTAAATTGAGGCAGGATCGATCCGCTTATAACCGGGAAAGTCGCATGAAAACTAATAGAAAATTATGTACCGAATACAAGTGGGGCCTAATTTGAAATGCGTGAGGCGAAAGTTTTGTCCTCAACAAAATTTTTAATACGTAAAATTACATACTCAATCGAGCGTTTTTTACTAAACAAAGATTTGATTACTGATTAGTTGCAAAAGTTTTCGGATTTATCCATAAAATCAATAATTTTAACAAATCGTCCTTGGTGTTGCTGACATAAATCTTAGAGATTCGGACATGAATAATATAAATAAACAAAATTATCACATGGTGACATGCTTAAAAAGTGGTGAAATTGTGTCAACATAAAATTTGTACTACACAGTAAAGTACCGAGTAGTAAGAATTGTTGCAATCGTGTGTCATTTAAACTGTAATATGGTTTTAATTATAAAATTCTCCACTCCAAAGTAATCCAGATAAAGGACATTCACTTCATATTTGGATGGACTGTATAAATTCCGGACAAATCACAAATGTCTATGTCTGCATGCAATTCCAGATTCAGGGGCTCTTCGACGTCGCTATTTTCCGAATGCGTCACGGGGGCAAAGGTCGCTCTTCTCTCCCCCTCGATACTGACCCAGAACGTCGGCGGACTTGTGTTTCGCCGTGAACCACGCGTCGTCCCCGAACTTGCCCTGGATCAGCTTCCGGATCCTGCGCTGCTTCGAGAAGCCGCAAACGGCCGACACGAGCTGCGGGTCGGCCTGCCTCTGGACGCCGGGGTCGGCCGCCGTCGAGATGTTGGCGATCCCATTGAAGATAGCACGCGATATCAGTCGTCCGGTCAACCACAAAGTGTGCATTATATAACGGGATTATCGGACGCACTACTGACACATTGCCGCCCGATCTGCGCGGGCCCTGAAGGAGACACTTATTCGAGGGGGCACGGCCGATTCGCGGTTCTCCTCCTATGTCGCACTGTTTTGCCCGACATGCTCGAATGCGATAACGCACGGACTTTTCCTCGAGACCAGCACCTGCTCCCTGCCGTGCTCCGCCATTGTCTTCCGCCGAACTAACCGGGGGACATCTAGCGGGAAAGTCTCGCACCGTGGCCCCGTGGTGGAGGAACGCACGTGACGGCCCAGTCACGAGTCCCGGAGAGCTCTATTTTCGAAGGCGCGACCTAAAAATATACAAATAAATACGAATTAGAGCCAATTTTCGCATGTTTATCTCATTTTGACATAATAACAGACATCTGTCATTAGTGTCATTTATTAGTGACACTTGCCTTCATCTACAGTAGAACCCAATTCTAACGACTCCGCTTATGACCTATAAATAAAAATGTTGATTATTTGTATTGATTTATTCATTGTTTGCAATTTTCTTTACGGGCGATTACTGATTATACGGAATTGCTTTATTCATTCATTCACATCACGCGACTATTATTATTGTTATTATAGTTACCTATTATGACGAAAATTCCAATAAACACGCTATCACGATGAAAGTTTCAGCAAACATTTATTCGTTGAACAATTTGAGTAATTTAATCTATTACCCGATTTATGTGCACATGTATTCGCGATTTATTTATGGACTTGAGCACCGATCCTAAATAAATACGGAACAAATAACTTTACTAGAGGTTCAGCCCACAGGTCCAATATCCCAGACTGGAGTAAACTTGGTCCTTTTCGTGTGTTAAATAATAAATGATGAGAGATTAGGTCAGATTGGTAATCTTTTAGGACTTTTAACGTCTCTTCATTTTGAGGAAACGCAGTAAACACGGACACGTGCCTTAAAAATCCGTAATGCTTGAACAAAATAACCAATTAGTGATTAAGATACGACTTGAATAAAAATGCTAAAACATCTTATTTGGCTAGTTTCAATAATTAATAATCCATTCATGACAGCAAAATCCGATTACTTTAATTTTTGGCAAAAATCATCAATATAATGAGATCAAAAATTTCAAAATGAATTAGGAATAAAATCATCAGAAGAGAGGATATTGCGCTTTGTATGTGACGTTCCTCTTCTCTCTGCTTCGTGCCGAGGCCAATAAAATCGAATTGACATAAAAAGTCAAAATAATTAACTTATTAGAGTTTAACGCAGATTCTAGAAGGTCCACTTTATAAATAAAATCGTTAGCTACATCATCGCGCTCCCTCCCATATCATCCAGTTCTCTATCGTAATCATCGCGAGTCCAGCATCAAATAAAATAACCTACTCGCGAACAAATAAAACTGCAAACAATATAAATGATTCAGCGTCATCAGACAAAACTTTAGAAGCGTGTAAATGTGGCGCGGAATAAAGGGCGCTTCCGGTTTTACCTCTCTCCAATAATACGACGATTATTCCACGAGAGCATAATACAACGAAATCCTAACATCGGAAGTTGAAGTGGGGAAAAGCGATTATGACTGCGGAACCGATCCCGCCGCGGCAGGAAACACGAACACGGATCGAATTTTACAGACAACACACGTGAATAAAAGTGTCCGCTAATACGAAGACCCGAAATCAATCGAAAAAATGTTCGGAAGGAGGAGAAGAGAACGATCGACGATCACCGCCGAGAAATCCTCGGAGAAAATGAGAAAACTCGAAGAACTGGTGCTGCCCAATGCCAAATTGCGATTCTGCCAGGAACAACTGCACAATCTCAATTACATTTTTCAAAAAAGGCTACAGGAGAGAAGCTCGAGCGAGGGAATTGGTGAGTTTTCACGAATTTACTCCTATCGTCATCACCTATTATTATGCCAAGTGATGTCGTTTATTTGATCTAGGGTTGTAAAAATGTTGAAATCGGACTAATTTTACGAGATCTGTGACGATTTTACCACACTCTGTATACTTTTTGTGATTTCTTTACAGATAAGTCGCTGCTTTTGGCTCGTTCTGTGACTGAAAGATTGGTTCAAAGACTCATTTGCGGAGTCGGAGTCTTGGACCCGAGATTTTCGTCGAAATTCCTAATCTGCAGCCGGACTCAACTCGGTGACGTAAATGAAACGTTCTAAAAGGACTCTGTAGGGGATTTTTGTTGATTTTTCAAATTTGCAATGGCAATTTTATAAATCCTTAAAACTAGGTCCGAAACATTTTCTCAAGATTTACCATAAAAGCCCCGCCGCCAATGCTTCCATTCCAAGCCCATATTTCCATTAAATTCTGCTCTTGTGCCATAGTGAGTTTCTTTGATTATTTTGCTGCATCTTTCCTCATTGTAGATATTGGAAATTACGGGAAATAAATTTACTCTGGCAAGAATTTAAATGGCAATCAATGCCAAAATCGAATTTTTTCTGACGTTTAATATTTTTTACCTAGCAACAGCAATTGTTTATTTTGATTGATTTAGTAACAAAACCATTACAAACCTAACAAAACTAAATTACTATTCAGACCGCCATTACAAATTCGAACAAAAAAAATCCCTGTCAGGAAGAGCATCTTACCTCATAATAGAAGAACTGCTTTTGCAGGAGTTGCCCTCTCGAAATCTGGAGTACATGGTGCGCCTGGACGCCCTATCGACGCCGTCGCTCTACCTCTCGGATTCGCCCCCGAAGTTCGTCGTCTCTGAAAAAGACGCCGACTACCCCCCGGCGTACGCCCGCCTGCGCCTCCAGGCCTCCACCCTGAAGACGTGGGCGGACTGCTCGAACTCCGCCGGCTACTTGCGCCGCGACAAGGTCCAGGCGAGGTTCGTCGAGCTGCTGGCGAGGGCCGCCGCCGGCGCCGCCCCCGACTCCCCCTCGGCCGCCGCCGGCGCCGCCCCCGACTCCCCCTCGGCCGTCGACGAGTCAACCGCCCCCGGCGCCCCCGGCAAGATCGTCCCCGCCAGCGCCCTGCACGAGATCCTCGGCATGCCCCCGGAGGAGCAGCTCTTCTACGGTCCCGGTAGGCGGCGGCCGGAACCACTTCGGTTCGAATTCAGAGGGTGGTGACGTTTCAGGCGGAAACGCGCCGAGGTTTCCGGATCCGCGCGACTTCCGGTTGGCCATCGTCGACGAACCCGGAGGAGTCCGGGTGAAAGTGGAGTTCCTGTCGCCCGCTCTGGCCAACATGGCGACGCAGGTCCGGATTTTGGTCGCCATAGGGGTGGACGCCTGGCCCAGTTCCACCGATTTTCCCAGGAGGGTCACTCTGGGACATACGGATTGCCTCCTTTACCATCAAGCGGCGCAAACGGTCTGTCATAAAAGAATTTCGAAATTTATAGGTTTAGAAAAATTCGTCAGAAATTTCATGTATGGAAAGTTTCATCCTTCATATCTTAGCCAAATTACTTAACAGTTTTTTTTGATAAGAATGAAGAATCTCTAAATAAATGAGTATAAATGGTGATTGTTCTACTTATCCTAGGACAAAAATTGTATAAAAACCATCATAATTTTTGTGAAATATTCGCTTTCCAGGGGATGTTTTTGGTGGGCTACGGGGTGCAGTCGTCCGCCTGGCAGATCCGGATGCCCGCGGCTCAGGAAATCGTCATCAACCACTACGGGCCCAATAGCACGATCCGTACGATCCTGGATGTTCTTTTCGACATCCTCGAAAGCATCGACAAAATCCGTAAAAGCTCCTTCAAAATATTCAACCGCTACGTTATTCTTACGATGCTCCTGAAGACCCTAGAAGAGGATTCCGTCTCACCATCGAGCGATCTGATCGCCTGGTCGCCCCTTTACCTGTCAAACCACGTGCTCGTCATCCTGGATCGCCTCATTTCGGCCTTAAGACACCAAAATCTGCCCAACTATTTTTTCGAAAAATCCAACTTACTGGTGAATCCGGGGCATTTGTGCGAGGAAGACTACATGGCGGAGGCCAACAACGTGAAGTTGTATCTTTTGAGGCTGTTCGACGAGGCGCTGATGTCTACAAAGGGCGTCGAGGATTTTCGAAAAATTTCGAATTCTGTCGAGTGCGAAACGGTGCTTTTGCACAAATGGCGCGAACTGGTCGACGGACTTTTGCCACCCCCTGGGACGAGGGGGAGGCGGTTTTGCTTTAAGGGATCCGCGAAAGGGCCGAATGTGGCCCATACAGAATACACGATTAGACAGCTGGAGTACGTGGGCCTACTTCTGGAGAATCTCCTGAATGTCAAGCAGAGAGTCCTCTCGGTAATATGTCAAAATTTAACATTTTGGTCATTTGGTCATTTGGTCTAAAACTTACTTGAAATTACAAATTCTAAAAGAAATATTGTGGGATTAGGTAATTTTTTTGTGTTCAGAGCGACCCAGTCGGGGAGGAAAGTGCTGTTTGCCACCCGGAAGAGCCCCTAGAAGACGTGATCTACCTCCTGGTCACCATAATGGACCAAGCCCGCGATAAATACTTGAGCGAGGCCCAAAATCCCACGATTATCAAAAACCGTTCGAAAATCCGATCCCAATTCAACTCGCACACCTCTAAACTGGTCGAATCGATCCGCAAAGACAAAGACTCGATCGGCGTAAAATTCGACGACGACAATGCCTTAGTAAAATCGGTCTTAAAATGGCTCTACAAGGCCCTAGACCATAACCGGCGCCACTTAGCACCGATTTTACGCCCTTTCCTCAACCTCTTATTTAACTCTTCGCACTCGATCTCTTGGCACTTGGACTTTATCAAACAGCGGATGAGTCGCGAAGAGTTGGAGTCTTTGGGACGATTCTCGAGATTGGTAAACGAAGGGAAAATCACGCCGGCGCAAGGGCTGATCGATGCGGTCAATAAAAACTGGATCTGGGCTAAATCGATTTTGGCCTCGGTGGAAAAACACCCTTTGAGGGTGATTTTCGTCCCGGACAGGGGGCGAGTTTACAGACACGTCCTCTCCCTGCCCTCGTATCAAAGGGACGAACAGGGCGATGCGAAAACCCAATCTCGGGCGATTGAAGTCAGGCGACAACGCACCCTTCCCACTTCCTCCTCGACATCCAACCGGAACTATTTCAACACGATACTCAACAAAAGTCTGGTTAAAAATATGGATCAAGAGACTGGAAAATTTGCATTTTCTGTGCATGTTTTCCAGTCTGGAATCATGACTTAAGTAGGGATTTTTCAGGGGCGCAAAAGCTCGAAGACGACCTCCCCTTACACGAAATCCTGAAAATTTCCAGCCCCCTGACTTTGGCCCTGGAAGAAGGTCACAGGAGAGGCGAGCATCGCGGTTACGGCGACATCCTGAAATCCCTCCACTCTATGCAGAAACTGAATGTAAGCGAAACTAAAATAAAAGCTCGATTACACACCCAATGCATAAACGGCGATTTTTACTTGTTAATTTCAGATGTTCCAGCAGGTGGCGTCCGGTTTACCTCCCGAAGAGCGTTCGGAAATGCTCGAGATGCTTCACGGGATGCAGACGGTCGGCCGATCGAAAAAACCGACGAAATTGTGGTCGAGCACTTTGCCCGATCCGAGCCGAAGGTCCCGAAGTGTCCCGACGAGGTGCGAGCGGTACACTCGTTTCGAGGAGAGCGCAGGGGTCGCGCTCGTCCGGAAATGCCCGAGCGAGCCCGACGAAAAAACCGAGAAGAAATCGAGCCTGATCGGGACTTGTCGGGCAGCCCGCATCCGAGAGGACAGCAGCGTCCTGCTATTTCAGGACTCTTTCCGAGCCAAGACCGTGTTAAATAAGAGCGAATCTTTCAAATTTTAATTTTTGTCATTATTTAATAAAGTATTATTAAGGTTTTTTTTGGTTATTTGGGGGGTTAGTTGGTTTTATACCGGGTCGCGGGGACGCCGCTGCACCCCGACGTCCCCGGAATCAATGGCGCGATGCGGCGTCGCAGTCGTCCAGCATCCAGAGAGGTGTGCCGACATAATTCCCGTCTCCCGTTAAATCGCGAACTGAAAACCCTCGTAAATAGCTGAAGAAATCACGACTTTTCGCACTCGGGATTTAGAGCGTTTTGGAATAGAAATAACGGGAAGTATTCGTAAAAATGTGAAGAGTGGTCCGGAATTCCGGGCATCTGTGGGAGAGGAGAACGTCTGGTGCGCCGGATAGGTGAGAGCGGTTCCCTTTGATCGCATTAATCGCGGATTATCGACAGGGGAGGATTTTACCTGTTACTTTGCGCCTTCACTTTGTGCACCCGAAAATCGGGCGCTAATTCGGTTTAGGAGTTTGCGAAACCGCGCCGCCTCGGAAATTAGAGCCACCCCCCCGAAACCGAGACCATTAGTCGACCCTCGAGGAAATTCGCACGGAAGACAATGGGCTCAATTTTTCTCGTCCGGTGCATTTTTCATTCTGTCTCCGATTCGGCCGAACCGGACCATCAATTTATCCGAATAGCGCCAGTTAGCGCGAAATTGACCTGCCAAAACCCACGCTCTTCCGGGGTTTTTAATTATACAGGGCCGTTCGATAGAATGACTTTTCCATGAATAATTTTCCAGAAAATCCCTCGAACAGGTCGACTTCTATTTTTGAACCACTTCCGGTTAACAGGAACATCAATTTTTGTCGTTATTTGTACTAAAAGTCGTTCATTTAGTAAGAAATTCAACAACAAAATCAGAATGCATGTTGATGAGGAATCCTAATCGAATGTATGATACAATAATAAAGTAACTCCTCGAGATGATCGATGGACTATGAAAGTATCGTCCCTCTTGTGATCAATCATATAACGCGTGTTATCCACCTTTTAGGCTTATTATAATCCCTTCAATTTCTTTTCCGGCAGGATAATCGAATCGCGGATTCGAACTGAAACATTCATGAAGAAGAATAAGAGATTCAAATTTGTCGCGAGAGCCGCATCTGAAATATGACTACGGCCGCGGAAACGCAGACGACCTCTTGGGGCGCCTCGACCTTACCGACATCCGTAACGTCGTCGAGGATGGTCGACCCCACGGCAACGACAACGACAGCGACGACGACCGCAACGGCGAACTTAATGAACAGTAACCAAACGCAAAAGTCAATTAAGGAATTGTTTTATAACGGAACTGGTTATTACATCGAGGACGAAGTCGACCCAGGTAATTATCTGCAGGAACCTCTAATAAATGTCCCCTCAAACGACGATTTCAATAAATCGGAATCGCTGAGAAAAACGTGGGTAATTGATAACGTTACTCGCGTATATGAGGAAAACGGCATTTGCTCACTGCCTTATGAAATCGATTCTAATCTAGGTTTTTCTCCTAGGGTTAAACGATCTGCAGACGTTGTTGCTGGCCTGTTTCGCCACGTTAATTCCGCTGATTATTTCGCTTTTGACAGCATTTGGGATTCGGTTCGTATTTATTATTCGTAATAGTTGCATAAAATTATAGGATTTCCAGTTTATTCGCTTTTCAATTACGAGTGATTATTTTTAGGATTTTATGGACCAAATACAGGAAGCAAAAAGAGGATCCTAAATATGACGGAATTTTGGATGGGGCCGACACGCAAGAGTCGATTTCTAGGCCCCTACATTCGCATCTAATCAACAGCGATAAGGTAATAAAAAGATTAGGGTGATTCAAGTGTATAATTGGTTGCCTACCTTCCGCCTTTAAAATTATTAAAAAATGCGCGACTTGAATTACGAGTCCTCTAATGCGAATTTGATTCAATCGGTATTAATTATGCATACAATTAACTGTCTAATTACGTGCTGAAATCGTAATTAATAATCATTATAAATTCAAATGGAAGTATTTAGGATAAAATTGCATTTTTATACCGAAAGTGCCCACGTAAAAGGAAGTAGAGTAATTTGTACGATTGAAAAAACCCGATGCATCCAAAGGCAATTAAATAAAATTCGTCCGAGCTGATAAATTTGCATGTGCAGTCGAAACCGGCCGGAAACGGCCGGACCATTCGAAAAGACATGAGAAAATTACATAAAGAAACCGAATAATTCTATCTCGTCCTCATACACACAACTCGATTTAACTGGGCGCACCTTTGAAATAAAACGAGCAGAAAAAAGCACACAACCTCAAGGAAAATCGACATTACATTATTACATTCGAAAACTCGAGGGCACGCACACGTAAATACATACATAAATTCGCCTATTAAAAATTGAAATCGCATTTTAATTAATGCGTCTGCGTTTTCGCTCGACCCGCCTAAATTGAAGGGAAATAACTCGAGGGGCGCTTTAAAGTAGAAATCGTCGCATTTTCTGGACCGTGTTTCCGGCCCGAGCCCAGTCCGTCCCTGTCTCGCCCGCTCTTCGGTGCAGGGGCGGACGAGGACGGAACATCGGGGCGCCTCAAGGGCCTCCGACTCGCAGAATTCGGGGAGTGAATGGCCGGCCAAAGACCCGCGATGCATCGGCCTCTCCGAAATAATGCAACTGCACACACACACACCCAAAAGGAGACTCGTCCAGGACCGGACGTCGCGAATATCCGCGTCGAATTCGAATCGGCCGCGAATGGATGTGCGTTTTCGAGAAATCCGGGGCGGTCCGGGTGGGGCCGGCCCTGCGCGACTTATTATTATGAGTGAACGCCCGGGTTTTCTTTTTTAAAAAGCCGTAGCCAAATAAACGAAGGGGAAAAAAAGAGGAACTCATTTCGACATGACGCTGGTGTGGTGGCGGGTCGACGACGTGGTGGAAAAAACGAGAGACGGATTCTGCAAAAGTGCAATGCATCGAATTGAGGTCACCAAATGCACCAAGGCCAGATTATTTGGCTGCATAGTTCAATTTTAAACGTTTTTAAATGTCGTGTTTAGTCGCTGCGACGACTACAGTCGCTACAGGGTGGCGCGAAATTACCGATTTCACCAATTTTCGGCAGGGCAGACCGAGAAAAGCGACTTTTACGAACTTTCGCTCGCAGAGACTTAATTTCGGTATAATAATTATACTGCACTTCAGAAAAATCTACAAATACTTATTGTCTAGTAATAGGTGCCTAATGGAAAATTAATAAAATGATCCAAGAATTGTAATTCATTCAAAATTCTGAAAATACTGGGCAAATCCACACGAAATTACACGAATTTTTCGTTTCGAATTAATTATCGGGTAGTGGAAATCGCTCAATTTTCGAAAAGACATATGGCTTCGATAATGTCACCCTCGAGGCCCAATTTTAATTCGTGTCGCAGACTCTGGAAATTGACGTGCAAACAAAGATTCTTGCAAAATTACTCATCATTTATATTACGATGTTTATAAGGTAGGTATAGAGCTTTCACGAGTAGATGCTCTTTGCTTTGCCAATAAATAAGAATTTGATAATTTTTTTCGCACAAATATTGATTCTGTCGAACCGAATAATAAGCGGAGAAAAGTTCTGTCTGGGTAAACTTTTTTTTTCAAATACCGTGTGTTATAATAAGGATTGTCGAGATTCGGTGAACTTTGGTTGAATTTCCGAGAAAACCCAGACCTCTTTTAGAAAAAAATCGCAAAAAGGCCTAGCGCAAATTACACCCTAATAACCGTCATTAAAGTGAAGGGTTCGCACGCATCAGGTGAAATTTCTTTCGGAAACAGCTCGAGGCCTTTTTTTCTCTCCCAGGCTTTCAACACATCGACCGAGTAATTACCGACACTATCAACAAAAAAATTCGCCAAAATATGTTTTCGAACCTAATAACCTAGAGAAAAATATTTTCCGTGAGGTCCGTGTCAACAATGTAAAAAATATTTTCACGATTGTGCAATTTTACAGTTGGTGATTTGTATCATTTTTAGTGAGAGCGGCAATAAAACCCGAATTTTCGCCGAAAGGCCGTAAAGCTTGGTCGGATTTTCCCGGTAAAACCGTAAAAAGAAACGCGACAACAAACTATCAAAAAGCGAGCCGTATAGAGACGGAGTATAATTCCCGATTCTGGGTGCAATTCCGTGCATAGACGTTATGTTATTATTGTTACTCATATAATGTCTGGGGACGAGAGGTCAAACATCCTGGGTCCGTCCCTGTCCTTGAGCGGCGCGCGGTGAGTCGCCGGCGCGTTTTAAAAATATATTTGACTGTTTTCGTCTAGTCACTATTATTGCATAGATAGCGGCCAATATAAAATGCTCAAAACACGGGTTTAACAACCAGCGGTGGATATGCACCGAGCCCGCGGCCCGCGCGCGACCTACGCCACTGCCTCCGTCCCCCTTCGGCCAGTGGCGGCGACAAGGATGCGGCGATAGCGGCGCGCCGATCCGACGAGATGCGCTTGACTTTCGCACAAAGTCAAAGCCGGACAAGGACGGAAGTGGAAAAATGCACTCCGGTCCTAATCAGAGGCAATGAAATCATTTTCTGCCATTACCAACCGCTACACGAACGTCGAGCATTACTAGCTTCGAATTTTCGAAAAAAGCGACTCGATGTGCCTTAAAATTCGAAAAGGAGAGATCGGCCAGGGTCGGACTGGGTCAGTGAACCGGACGCCCGTATTATATTTTCGTCGGGTGTTTGTCGACGGCCGCGTGCATCACGCTAAAATAGGCGATTTTGTGCATTGCACCGATTCGAATATTTACCCAGACCGGGGCGCTCTTTTTTTGCAGAAATGCGGGGAGACGCACCTGGCCATCGACACCGACGTCGTGGCGGTGATGGACGGTTCCGGATTGGACCAAATCCGCACCAACAACCATTCCAACACCAACGGGAGCATAATCACCATGACGCTGAAGAACAACCACCTGATCGTCGAAACCGAAGAACGAAATGTACTCACTTATCCTATAGCATTCGATTTTGTAATGAAGGACTAGTAGGGTTTTTGGTTTTGTGAGGTTTCGTCACTAGAATCATCAAAAATTAACAGTTGGCACAGAAAACTCTGACCAAATTCATAGATATTTCGAAATTTGCATCGATATATCGACTAACAAAAAAGTTATGGCACTTTAAAGTTTGCGAAAATCGTTGAATTTTTTGTCAAAATTTTACCTCCGAAATTTGAAAAGCACGATTTTTCGCCAATTCAGAAGCTTTTCGGATGTGTCCCGGGTATTTTGAATAGATTTTTCGATTCTCTTTGGATTGCCAGGGGAGCCCGAATCGATATCTCGGTCGGTTCAAAAGTTTGACTCTTTTTTTCAATGATACGCCAATATTAGAAACATTTTCTCACTCCTGGTGACACACTTAGAAGCCCCTTAAAATTGTTCAGCAATATCTCGACTAATAAGGAAGTGACAACACTTTGAAATTTTTAATAATTTTTTTTTGAAAATTTCAAAATTTCAAGATTTGTTGTCATAAATAGACCAATACTGGATGCATCTTCCCAAAACGTGTTCAAGGCAGTGACAAAATGTACAAAAAGTATGCCACTAGTTGTTTTCGTTACAAATTAGACAAGATCCAGTGACTTTAGTTGCGTTTTCTATCGCAAATTTTACGTCTCTTTTGTGTGAAATTATTTAATTTCTTGGAGGGTTTTCCATTAAAGGAATCGAATGGATTTTTTTCATCTTGTACCGCCTTTTCAAATCAATTTTAATTACATTTCAGCTAATGATACGATACGAGTTTTTAATGAGTTTTCAAAATTTAGTCAAGATTCCTTAACATCTAGATGAAATAACATAGAATTTCCAGAGAAAAAATGAATCGACCAAGATTTTTCGACTGATTAGCACAAATCGACACAGCTTTACCCTTATTGGAAATCTATTATTTTTAAGCGAACCAATTCACATTGCCTCTATTTGAAAGTACAAAACGACAAATTTTCATATTTTCTTAACCCACGACACAAACCCAAAAATCACCTAAGTATTCAATTTTTGACAAAATCAGCAAAGAAACTTGACCATGAATAAGTCCCAGAGTCAAAATTGCCTGAAATGATCGAAACAAATTGAAAAATTGACAAAAATTCGTCTTTTCCCCAGGACATCGAGGAGGACAGCCGCGAGACCACCATGAAGTACTCCCCGGGCGCCAGAGACGGCGTCTTCGTCGTGGAGGTCCAACAGGGGGTCCGCCGCAGCCCGGGCCCAGGGGGAGGAGGCGCCCCCCCGTCATCAGGACCGGACCCGGAACGAACCCCCACCCCGAACGACCAGTGCGCCCTAGTTCACGACCCCCCCTCGTCGGACAAGTGAAGTCACCCTTTTCCCCCTTGGAAAAAAATCAAAAAAAGTTCCAAAAACGCCATTTTTTATTAGGTACAGCGACGAAGAGGGCGACGATTACGTGGAGACGA
Source organism: Salpingus planirostris (assembly GCA_949788335.1). Taxonomy (NCBI): domain Eukaryota; kingdom Metazoa; phylum Arthropoda; class Insecta; order Coleoptera; family Salpingidae; genus Salpingus; species Salpingus planirostris. The sequence continues at coordinate 4,565,746 of OX460926.1, forward strand.
CGTCGCCTACGTCACGAAACGGCGACGCCGAAATGCTGGCGTCCCAGCCGGGGACCGGACTGGCCCAATCTGACTCGAGCCTCGCGGGGCGCCCCGCCACTTATGGGTACTATAGCGACCAGCAAGGGTACTGCCATAACGGCGCTCATGGTTACGACACTTATGGTGGTTACGTCGACGAACCAGTCGGTAATGTCAACTTTAAAGGATTTCCGGTCGATCAGGATAAGCCGAAAATTACCGCCGCCATTTATAAGACGTTGCTTAAAGTGGGGGGCGAGGACCAGGAGGAGCAGGCGCGGCTCGGGAATCACCCCCAGTAATTTTTTTGGAAAATTTGGCGACTTTTGACTTTTGTGTGAGAAGAGGAGAAGGAAAAGTCGCGCGGCCGAAAGTTCGGCGCCCGATGACCCCGAGGTCTTTAAACCTCGATAAAAGGATGAACAGGTTTTCGTCTTCCAAATATTCCAACTAACGCCCTTAAAGAAAATAAACGAGTCGCGCCGCAACGGAGCGCGTATTAACTGCATTTTTCGGTCGGTCTCTCCTCTCTTCGGCACCACCGCCACCATCCCGCGAATATGTCGTTAAAGTAATGACGGTACAGCTGCCGACATTGCACGGTCCCTTGGAGCTCCTTTCGGCCGATTTTTCAATTTTTCGGAAAGTGCGACGACCTCATGGCCGGGGATTTGAATCGCAAATTTTTTGGCGAAAAACAACCATCATTGTCGAAAATTATTCACAATTTGTAGACCATCCTATCAATAGGACGTTATGAATTTTAATGCAGTTGCACTTTGATTAATGTAAATTATCGGTTCAGTTTTCGAAATAAAGTGCCAAATTTTTGCTCGGTGCTGATTACCTATAGAGATTAGACGGCGTCGATTATCACGGACCAAAGAGTCTCGAAATTGTAGATAAGCGAATGATCGACGCATACACTAAAGCTTTCGGTGTTCATTATAGATTATAAGAAATTAAACCATCAGAAAGTGCAAAATTTGAATTTTACAACGATAGAGTGAGAACTAAAAAGACAACCTTCAATGTTAATGTAAATAATTAAAAGAATCATTGCACTTTCAGCTAAAACCACACACTATTCAATTTGCATTCTAACCTCTATTATTATTCATAATAATAACCGCAAAATATGTACCTTATAATGAAATTGAGTTTGCACATATTTTATATCGATGATAATACTAATATTTTCTTATACATTGTAAATAATTCATTGATTACCGTCCGATATTTGTGTGATGACGACACAGTAGGTAACTTTACCCTCTAGGTATTTTATTTTTTGATTTAGGGGGAAAAAGTTAATGTCGTCTCTGTTATTGTATGTAAATACCTAATTATTGTTTTGAGGTTCAAACTGTTTACTTAAGCGAGGAAATAAAAGGGAACAAAGAAAATTTTGTTCAAATTATATAGCGTATTATACTTAGGTAAATAATAACGTCATTGGTCAGAAATTACCGTTAAGGAAGGGAAATAATGATTACCGAGTGTGATGAAAATTTTACAATTATTACTAATTTACTATTACTATAATGTTATTAATTACTCTAATACGACTTGAAAAATAAAATATTTAGAGATATTTAAGTAGCATAACTTATGTGGAGCATTATTAAATTCGAAACTCATATGCAAAATACAAGATGATACATTGAAAAGAGCGTCTTTTTTTTTCGCTTATTCGCACAAAAGCACAAAGAGAAAAAGAGTGGAGAGCTTTCGCGGTACGATAACGGTGTCTCTCGAGGAATGCATAACGAATAAACCGATGCGTCTGAATCGAAATTGGCCTGTTGCATTTTAGCATCGAAATATTCGAAAGTTTGCCTAAAAATGTGTCACGTCGCATAACAAGGCGAGCGGGCCTGAGCCAAAATCGCCTTTAAGCCCGAACCCCATAAGAATCGACTCGATCTTTTTTTTTCGACTTTATTTTCAACCAAATCGACCCGAACGTTTCTTTTATCGCGTGCGCTCCTCCTCCCGCTCAAAGGGGAAAGTCGCGAATATTCGGTCATCACGAGTATCCAAATGATTTTGCAGTTTCTACCGCCACCGCAACCGAAATAATCGCACATCCCAGAGAGTGCATAATGTAACAGAACAAAACACGCGGGGCAATTAAATTTGGAAATTATCGGCCGGGTGGTGACCCACTTTTCCCCCCCGAATCTCACCGAACGCAATTATACGCCGTATTTCATCTGCTCTCGCAGAAAGTCCGCCATCGGGGAAAAAATTAAAACCGCCGGACAAAGGGCGAATAGAAACGTCAATAATGCGACACGCGCGATCTGCATTTTTTCGCCAAAACCAGAATTGCGCGCTAAGGGAGAAGAAATAAAAAGAGAAAGGGAGAGGAACCACGCCTAAAAATTTTACATCCGGCACTAATTCTGCGCAACGGCGCATTAGATTTTTGTGTGTCGGATTAAAAAATCTATAATTTTTCACTATTCGGTCGCCACTGCTGTACGCCGAATAGGAGACGAAGAAGAGACGAAAACGCCAGAAAAGTGTCGCCACCACCACCACCCCATCAGTCATGCGCCCCGACTGCCTCTTCCTCTCCGCTCGCAGAAAAGACGCAATAACCCTTTCATTTCATATTTTTTTTCCACCCAAATTATAATAATAATTGGTAATATAGTTTCCTGAAAAATCTCGTCTCTCTATTTACTGAAAAAAATAATTTTCGGTTTTGGCGGAACTGGAATAACCGCGATGCGTGGGCGATACTACGCATTTATATTCTTCTTCCGACCCCGGAATGAGAGTATCACAGAGAGAGGGTTGCGCGAAACGCGAACGAGAGGGAAAAGAGGGACCCCCCCGGTTAAAAAGTTCCGATCGATATGAATATGCTTTAAAATTGTGGATTTTATTTCAACAGGCTGCTGCCGGGACTGGAGGGTGCGAGCCGCACGCACCCTACGCCACCGCCGAATAAACCGCCCCCCACAGGGACGCGGGGGCGGCGGGGGCGCCCTAATGAGCCCCGCAGCGCCCACGCACAAATCAAAAAATTAATAACCGAAACAACTATTTCCTCCTAATTACTTTTTCACATTATTGCACTAGTTTAGCTGGATCCGTGCGGTAATTCGCAGTTGAGGGAGCGAAAAACCGCGTCTCCTATTGATTTTTCCGCGCATCGAAATTGCGTATGAAAGGGTAGTTGTATTAATGTGGGATTTTATGGTGATCTGTAGCAGGAATTCGTCGGATGCTGGATGAGTGTGATTCTCCTCTCCCGGTGTAGCGGGGGCGCACTTCCGCCCCGGGACTTCCCGCAGTTTACATTCACCCCCGACCCTTCGAGGAGTGGGGGGGTCGCGATTTCCCCCGTCCCGACCCCCGTCTCGCCACCCCCGCCCCCGTTTTTTCCCCCCGCCCCGGCACATACACAACTTTTGCTAGGGCTCTCTTTGTACATATTTTCGCGTCTCTAGTTTTTAGCGTTTTTAGCTTCTCTCTCTCGATTTTATTCCCCGCAGTATTTAGCGGGGGGCGGCGGGGGCGCGCGGGGGTTCGCTCCTCGCGCGGGAGGGAAAATGTGCGGGGGTGAAATGGAAAAAACCGGGGTGGGGGAGGCACGGGCGCGTGTTTTATGGATGCCGGGCCTTGTTTGCCTGATGTATGCTTTACTTTTTAGATTTATGAGTTTATAATATTAGAGAGAGGTGGCCTCGTTTAAAATTTCGCGTCCGGGGCACACGTGTAACCGGATCCTCCCATCCCGAGCTTCTTCCCTTTTCCAAAGTCCCCGGAAAACCGAAAAAACCCGGATCTTCATCTATCATTATAATACAAAAACCTCAACGGGAAAACCGTTAGATTCGATAACGCGGTCTAGGCGTCTATTTCTAGGGGGATTTCCGAACGGGTCGCGGTTTCCATTATAGACCGAAATTGTCTTGGAATCCATTAAAAGGTCGCGCGTTGGTTTCCCAAGTAGGTAGTAGGATTTTTCTTGGATCGAATTCAACCGCGGATCCACTAATCATTACCAGGTTGGCATTTTCGCAAAAAAAAAGGATTTCGAGATTCTTCCACTAAGTATAGAACCCGGGCGAAATTTAGAGCGAAAAAACGACGAGAGGACGAATTGCATCGAAAAGGAAGCAAAACGCGGACACATGTTGCCGCGCCATCGTCACAAAATCCGGCAAAGAGTTTTCCACGTCGTCCGATTCGCGTCGGTTATGATTATTCTTTCAACCGATCCCCCTATACGATATTAAATACAAAAAAAGCGTCCGGATTTTAGTGGTGCGTAGAAATTATGGGATGAGAGATATCGCACAAGGGGCGAAAAACCGGTCCGAATGTACCGAACGCGGGCAAGGGATGATGCGAATTTGAACCCATCTTCAATCGCTGAAAAATCCTTTTCGTGAATCATCGCTGATGGGTGGGTACTTCACCTTAGAAATTCCCGTACGTCCGTTTATTGTAAGTAACACAATAGCGATAATTTCTCAAACATTACTAATACCTAAATAGTTGGTGTTGAATTCATTAAAAATGTGGTCGGGATGGAAAGTAGGTGACACGATTTAACAGAAACACTAAAAATAGTGATGAACGGTGATTAAGAATGTCACGAGTCGAAAATCAGACAGTTGGCTAAAACGAAAAGTCACTAGATGTCACAATTGACAGTTCAAGCGATTATAACCCCACTTTTTGTGGTTTCGAAGACTTTCGCTAGGATTAAAGCTCAAAAGCAATTGAATAAGACTTTATTATGTCTTCTCAGGATTTCCTACAGATATTTTGCGTCGCGCATTCTTAATGAGGTCCGAAATTTTGCATAATGCGAGGTTGTTAAACTGGAAATAAAGTCCGATTAGAATTGGGTTAAGTGCTAATTGATAAAAATCGTCCGATTCATACGATTTCCAACCACAATGGAGTTCCACAACGTATATTAATCACAACCTAATTTAGTTCTAACGTATCGCTCAGACAATAATAAGTTTAAATATTGATGTGTGCCACAATAATAGGTATTCAAATTTCTAGTTGCGGTTATATTATACTTATTGTGTCGTCGTTATACATATTTAAATTACGAGCATAATTTTCCACTTTCGATAGAGCAAAATATACCTATAATGCGCAACGTCGGGTACATTGTACCTTCACGGGCGCTCTGGCGATAAAAAAACGCGTAAAAATAGCGCAGAGTGCATTATTGCATGGACTTTTTTTCCTTTATTATTATTTAAAGAATATCTACGCTTTTAGAATTTTAAATTTAGTTTGGCAAAACATTACGGGAGGCACCGGCGAGAGGGGGCCGAATTTCGTTGCACCGAATCAAATCCGATCCGAAAATTTCAAGCAACATGTGTCTTTTCGGAAATCGGCCCAATCATCATCATCATCATCATCATCGAGGGGGCGGCGGGCGAGGGGAGGAGAGGCAGGTTTCGCGGGTCGCAATTTCGGCACATGCACCGCGCACACACAGGAAAAGGTGATGGAAGAGGCGGATTTTTTTTTCGTCTTCCAGCGGCGGGGGGGCCAGGGGGGGCGAAGGGAGCGGGCAAAGAGTTGCATAGTCCGGCGAAAGTGCAACCATGCGTTCCTAGCAGACAGCCGAATTGCAGCGGGGTCCATGAACTGTTCCCCGCGTCCTTCTTACCCCCTCGTGGGGCCCCCTAAGCCGCATACCCGTTTTCAAATGCGGACATTCCACCACGGCACGCATTTTTCGACCGAAATAAACCCGAAAACAAACCCGACAAACATTTTCCCGAAAAAAACCGATCGAGCAACGCGATTGGTCGATTCAGGAAAACCGACCAATCCCCGACCGGAACCGCCAACCACTGAATAACGCGTCACCCTAACCTAACATTTCCAAAATCGTTCCACAGGTGGTGACAAAATACTGAGAGTGGTTTATTGGAAATGGAAAATCGTTCGATTTTTGGCGGTTTTCGGCCTCGCAGGAGAGTGCAGGCGCCGAATTTTTATCAACTGCATGCACACATCGCGATGGGAACGCGAAGTGCAGGACGACCACCTTTTAAAAATTGCGTTCGGTAGGTACGTCGTAAATTTTTCTGCACGTCGAACGAAATAATACAGGGTTACCCGAGAGCGTACGCAATAACTTTGGACGAAGTCGAGTTTTATCCGAAAAATTCGCGCACGATTTTCCCCGCTTCCTGTTCGCCCGGTATAATGACATCACATGCGCTTTTTCAATGGGAACACCCAGTTTTATCAAAGATCCGTAATCTACGATTCCTTTTAAGAGATGGTATACCGGGTGCTCAAAGAGTTTTTTTAGCCACAATGGAATAGGCGTGGAAACGGGCCGATTTTTCAGTGAAAAATTGAAAAAAGACAGTGACAAAGTACCACAAAATGACTCACTCTTCATCGCATGAAAGTGGGGAAGACGTGAAGTTTGCGTGAAGGAAATTTCTTTCTAAAACGAGAAAGGCCAAACTTGATTTTAGCAATTTTTTTTTTCCGGAAAGCTGTTAAAAATAGGTAAAAGTGACAAAGAAGCAAATGTTTGTATCTTGTAATCTAATCTACTCAATCGATATATTTTCATTCAATAATTCTGAAATTCATAAAATTCACTTTCAGAATGAATCTGTAAATTTTAGAAAATATTCAATTTTTCTCAAAATTTCACATGATTGACTAATAAAAATATCAAATCTGGTAGATTCAACCTATTGGACCGATTTTCCCAAAACAATTTTCGAATTTTGTTCCCATACTTATGATTTAAGAACAGCCTTGTACGATATCAGTCACGATTCGTCATTTCTGCCCGATCTGAAGCCTCTTTCTTTCGCATGCTCCGAATGTGCACATTCGCTCACTGTACACCGCAAGTGTAATAAATTCGAAACGAAGAAGAAAAAAAAAGCGGAGGCAAATAGCCGAAGTGTCTGCAATAACACCGTCTAGCTGCTGATGTCGCGAATCCGGCTAATTTTTATCGCCTCGTTCCCATCATCGACCTTCGTCAATAATATAATTTCGTCCCGTTGACGATGGCGAAGTATTTTATCGAAACTAAAACCTAAACCGGATCGGATTTCCCATGCCACCAAGGAAAGAGAGAGAGCCCCCAGACTGCACCATAGCGAAATTTCATACGAAAGAAGGCCACAAAATGACAACCGATTTGGGGTGGTCCTCCCGATACCGCAACGGGAATAAACGGCCCCATTATTGTCGCGTATGGGGAGAAAGGGGGTCTATGCGGATTTTGGCGAAAAAATTAGCGACACACGAACCGGTCCGGATCTGTCCCGTCTATGTGCAGTTGCTAAGGGCGAAATAAAAACGAGACCATTATTCAAAAGATCCGTGCCCGTGCACTCTCTTATTTTCTATGGACCCCCCTTTCAGACGCGAAATTCGCAAAGGGGCGACTTCTAATGCGCCTTTGTCTATCGCGAGACGACCGGTACAGGCTTTTCTCGTCTCCATTGCGAACCATGGAAAATTTAAATTCGGTGATGTACGCGTCTTCTAAAATGCTGTTTATTATAACGTTTCATTATTTTTATCTCATTTTTATTATTAGCGAATGTTATTTGCCTATTCCTTAGATAACCTTCAAACTATTCAGTTGTTTGTAAATACTTCTTCGCATTATTACTATCTCTGGTGAACTGCTTTGGATAAAATTATTTCAGATTGCACCGAGCAATTTAAAGAGGAAAAAAAAAGTCGCTAAAAATATTATCTAGTTACGAACCGGCGGCCAGATCTCGCAATAACAAAGTCGAAAAGTGACCTCGATTACAATCCACATACTAACTGCCCCATACTTTATCACCTAGTCGAAAATAAAGGGCCTAAAATCGAGGGTTGGTACCGAAAATCACGCAATGTTATATAAGTACTAGAATCACGGAATAATTATTAAAAAATGTTGTGTAATAATAAAATGCTAATGATGGTGTGGACCCCAGGATCGCCCCGATTTAAACGGGGTCAAGGACAGTAATTTCCGTTGGATTTAGATTAGAGCCGGCGATAATTCCGAGCAAAATCGCCTTATTATTGAATAGTTGCGTAATTTGCCGATTATGATGAAAATTTCGGTGCATAGGTACGTGAAAGCTCGGAATTTTCGGCATGTTTTTCTTGGCGGTTTCGCGCTTTCGCCTTCCGCCCTCGCGGCGCAATAAAAGCTTCGTTAATTAGACATCGCCGAAAACCGAGGGAGCTTCAGTGCACATAGGTGGAGGAGAGATGGGGTCGCTAGGCGGAGAACGGATGCTTTTTTCGTGGGCGAAACTGTACGCGCTCTCCTAGGCACCGAGATGCTTTCAAAGCTCATAAAGATTCTTCCGCGGAGGGTGGGGGCGGCGCGCGGGCCCGGAAAACTCGGCGGCATTTTAAAATGTAGTTCCCGAAGGAGCCCTCTCTCTAGCTTTATTGATTTTGTGTAACTAAGACATTCTTCCCTACAAAATTTAAGTTTTAAAACTAAGCTATATACACGGGCTGCCCGGGAAATGCAAAGAAAATGAACGCGACTACGGCTCCGGAGGGGAGGCCGGGGGTGGCGAAGAGGGCGCCTCTCGAGGTGGGGGGTGCGAAACGCGGGCGGGGGTGCGGTGGGGCCCGCGCGGATAAAGGGGCGAGTTTTTCACTTTCATTAGTGCGTATATTTTAACTGGGCTGAATTTCCACTGGCTCATTATTGTGCCGGGAGATAGGGATGCGGACCGAACCTCCCCTTTCGGCTCTCTGTTTGTTGCGAAACGAAATATCCGCCACCTATAAACGCACAATTCGCCCTCATTCCTCCCCCCGACCCCCCCGTCATAATTAATATCGCGGAAAGGCATGCATGAGGCGGAATCCGGGACGAAATTTTATTCCGGCCATCAGAAACAGACGCCCGATATTTTTCGACAACCACCCCCCAAAAACGCGGGCAGAATAATAGAAAAATATTGGCGAATTTGGCCAACATCCAACGTTTTCAGCGATTCCAACGAGTTTTATGAGTTTTTTTGGAAAAATTGGCATAGTCACATAAAGATGGGAGCAAAAAAAAATTTACTGGATTTCAGTTTTCAACATGCACAATATGAACTCAAATTTGAAAGTTCATGGCATTAACTTGAGAAGGAGTCAGTACCAAAGCTAGTCCTGGTAAAATCTAGTCGATTGGAGTTTAGAACGTGATATTCTGCTCTGAAGAATGGCACAGTCAAAGGTTCAGTCAGTTGAACAGAAAAATTAGCACCGAAATCATACATGGAAAACCGTAAGAAAAAAAAATATTTTCACCATTTTTGGCAGATTCAGGGGTAACGAACTTTCAAGGCCTTTCTATGTACCTTTTTTCTATTAAAGAAACAAAAATATCTTCACATAAGAGTAGAAAGTTTTGGATAGCTTTTGGATAAACTCAAAATTTGTAGAAAAACTGGAACAATATTTGGCAAAATATCAAAACTTGAGCTAACCCGAAATTTCGAAGTCTTCTTCAAAATATTTTGGTAAAGGTACTATGCTGGCTTCACAAATAGCACAATGAGTACCCGATTTCCAATTCCACCAGTGTTTGTTACAAAATCCGCGCATATTTGTCAAAACAACAAATATGATCCACTGATCTAATTCAGCCTATTCATTCTCACTTTGCTAGACTTTATCACTTAAACTACTATAATAGGATTACATTTTTTACAAGAGGTACATAGTACATGACCAATTATTGCACGGGAGATAAAAATTGCGAAACCTTGACATGCCACACACAAACTAGCTTCGTTAAATTGTTCAAAAGATAAAAATTCAAAAACCGTAATGAGCACTATAATGCAGTAATTATCCGGAAACTTCTTGAGCATCAGGCCCGTTCCGAGGACGAGAAGAAAAATTCCGTTGCTCAATATGAATAACAACGATAAATAAACAAAGGGAAAAGATGAATAGTGGATGACGGTAATTACGTCGAAAAAATGCATCACGAAAGTTGCCAGAGTCGAAGAAAAAACGACCAAAACAAGACCAATAATAATAATGATGATGATGATAATGATGAGGGAGAGAGACGCGAGGATCCACGGTTCCGGTCTGGGAGCGAAAGCCGCTAATTCGCGCTCCGTTTACGTGGGGCAAATCGAATCGAAATTTTCGGCCATATTCGGAACCACCTCTCTCGGGATAGAAGCGAAGGTGGGATTTTCGGTCCGCCAAGCCAAGACGAACGAAGAAAGGCGAAAGAGAGGGCCGCACATTTCGAAACGGCCGAAAAACGAGAAGAGGAAGAGAGGTGAGGCCGAAAAGTGCATTCGCCCAAAACCGATCGGAGGGGCCCTCCGCCTCTTCGCCTCTTGGCCGGACGAGAGTTGCAAATCTTGATTTTCGCATAACTGTACCGCAAGCTCTCTTTCGCTCGGAGCCGGACGGCAAAAAGGGGGGTATGACCATGCGAACTCCCTGCACGCTGCGCCCCACCCCGCTACGTACAGGTAGCTATGAATTTGCCGACCAAATAAAAAGTGGTCCTGCAAGTTTAGGGGTTTTGGGAGTTGAGACCATCATTGTGATGTTAGAGTATTACTAGACTATCTGGCGGGTTAGACGCTAGTGCGAGACTGTGCCTCATCTCTTCTGCTGCTACTCCCCAACAACCATGACCGAGGAGTGATGGAACCAGTGCGCCACCTACCCCCAGCGACCCCCTGAACACCCACCCATTTTCTCATTTATTATTTTACCAGTAAGTCCGTTATTTTTATTTTACTTCGATTTTTCAACCATTTTTTAAGACGTGATTTCCGAAATCCACCATATGGTACTCACTTTTAGTACTGATAATCTTGAAGAAACCAAATGATTTTTCGAGATTATTTTCGGTTTCTTCAAGTACTCATAGATATCGCATTGTCTTATTAGTAGAGTATATAAAAATAGACCGTCTACTGCGCGAAAATTCCGATTTCTGAGAAAAACCGCCGATGACGTTTCCGTTGATTATTGTTGTTTGTCCGTCTCGCTGTTTCCGATAGTTGCAATAGGTACCTACGTACTGAAAAGAGAGGAATCCAACCTACGTACCTATCAAAATAAAGACGACGTTAATAGCACGAATTATTACTAACGAAATAGTAAACAAACAATTCACGGACCTACCGCACCACATCATGACGAAAACATGATTGTTTTCAAATGCATGCAGCGAAAAACATTTTTTCTGTCTGGGTCGCATAAACACGGACATTTGGCGGAAACTGGTAGAAAAAGAAGAAAAGGCGCAATCCGAGTGCCCAGAATCAGGAAGCCGAGTGTTACATAATCGTCCTTGAGCTCATCCAGAGGGCCGCAACCCGTCCACGTATATCGTACGAGTAAATAGCACAATGTAGCCGAATCTGCACCGAATTTCGCGACGATTTTTATCTCCAGTAGTGTAGAGTCAATATTTGGATTAAGTTTTTTTTATCGTTGATAATGAAAACGCACACATCGATGCAAAAATCCCGCACACGCACCTAAATAATTCGGACTCTGCATCAGAATAAGTCGATCCAATTAGAACGGAAAATATTTGAGCGAAATCCGAATCGGCCTGAATTATTCACAAATCCTTTTCCCTTATATTTGAGAAGACCATGACGATGGCGACGATGAAATGCCTCTAATATTGAGATTCGCCAAACAAGTTTTGTTGCGAAAAGGGCCGAAAAAACAAACAGCATCAATAATTTAAACAGTCATTTCGAATCCCGGATCTCTTCGGGAAATAGTCGTCACTTTCTAGACGGGCGACAATAATTGGAAACGAGATCGATTCCGCAATCGCGATGATAACACAAAAGGACATAAATCTTTTTCGCGTAATTGTTCAACAATTTCGCACAGGTGTTCGCATTTCGTGTTATTGAAACGGTCAAAAAGCCGCGAGATTTACGGCGACGTCGAAGAAAATCTAAATTATCGACCGGATCTTAACGGGGGAAAAATCGGGGCGCCCCCTCCTCCCCAGTCGGAACTAATTCCGGGGTGATCTCTAGAAAATTCCGGGTTTTTGCCGGATGTTGTGCCTATATTTATATCCAGGTGTGCGCCTAGGAGATGCGCGCCATCCGTCATATCCCGTCGTCATGATGAAAAATGTCCCGGGGATTCGTCTTAATTCCATGATTTTAAAATTCGAGAGATTTCCGACCCTCGAAAGAGTCATCAGGTGTGCGTCTGGTCTCTGGACGAAAAGGAGTAAACATGGGGTGCGCTCTCTTCGGGCGATGGTAACCGATGACGATTATCACGAGGGGGCGCAAAAATGAGGGCGGCCGAGAGGCAGAGGGAGTCGGATGCTGGGAATAAAGATGAAAACATTGCAGGTTTTATTGCGGTATTGATTATAAAATCAATAAAATATGGCCCCGGCGAAACGCGAAACGGGAAAAATAGCTGATTCACACAACTGTATATTTATTCTATGAGAATTAAAATGTTCATGCGCAACGCAATATAACCTCTCTCTGCCCGCGAAGAATGTAATGATTTTTTGGGGTAAATTGGAAGGGAGGTCGAGGGAGCCCTCATTAGCATAGGCGGCGACAATTAAAAATTGCAACATCGGGGGCGAAAATCGCGCCGTAGATCCGGGGGTGCCGAATTTCTGGGACCCCCGGATCCGGGGCGACGACGGTCCCCGTCCGAAATTGAGCGAAATTCGGACGGAATAGAGGGATAAAGTACGTTTTAGGCGATAATAACGAGCAAGAAAAAGCGACGCTGATGCATTAATAGGCGGCATGGGTTTTTGTCGGGAGCAGTTTAGCCGCGACTTCCTCGCATAACGCTTGGCGAATTTTTTTAACCGATATCATCCACGACCATTCCTCATCGAGTCGAATTTTTCGTACACACATAACATAAGTAAATTCAGTGGATTTTTCGCCGACTCGATGCATGATTATCTACCGCACACATCCATCAGAACCGATTGATTAGATTAAAATTGCGGTCTTTCTTTTTCGTTGCTTTTCCTATTCGACGTAAATATTGTTTGCGAATTTCGAAAATGATCGAAACATCGTCACCGCCAAGGTCTTTGGGTTTTTCGGTGTCAATGAGATAACTTTCGAGGTGATCTTGGTGTCGAAAAGAGTGCGGTGTTTTCAAAGTTCGATTATGGGATTGCGATCTACATGTGGATAATAACAAGACGATACGTGGTGCACGCAGACACGGTCGACGACGACGGACAGGGGCGAGACGTGCGGAAGAGGCCGGCAAACGGTCACCGGAAACTTCAGGAAAAGGAACCAAGGGTAACTCCCCAAAGATCTAACCTCAATCTCCGTTTAAAAATACGCGAAAGCGCCAAATTTCGACAAAATTACACCAACCACGCGTTGTGACACAAAATTGTCAACACCGACAGTGACCAAAAGGTAGTAAAAAAGTAAAAAACCCATCGAATGCCCTAGAATCTTCTATGAAATTTTAAAAGAACATTATCAAGGAGAATGAAAAAAGTCATTTTTTTTATGAATTTCGAAAAATTATCACAATAATAACTCTCAAAAAATCTGTAAAAATAAACGGTGAAGTAGAACTGCATTATACAGGGTGTTCAACAATCGGTGTTATACTGTGGATGAGAATTCGCATTTTGTAACGTATAACGCATATTTAATTGTTGTAACTATCAAAATGTGATTTTTCGTCCAAAAAGAGACTTTTCTACAGACTATTCATTTCCATTATTGAACTTAGGGTACTTATTATACAGAGACATCGAAAAAAATCCTTCATAAAGAGAGGCTATGATAATCTTTCTGTCTCTATCGTTTTAGTAGTTTTCAGATGAGACAGAACGATTATCATAGCCTCCTTTATGAAGAATTTTTTTGATGTCTCTGTACAGAATAATAGAAAAGTCCTTGAAATACATAAAAAATGTGAAATATTTGAATGAAGCTCATTTAAAATTTGATATTTTTTTATATTCTATAAAATCTTACGAAGAAACTATGAAATTTGTACCACAATTTTTTTTATTGGAATTTTGAAAATTGTAGAAAACTGTTTTTTTTTTAAGAATGTCGAAAATTCTTGTAAAAAACATGTTTGCGATGATGATTTTACGAAATTTAAAAATATTTGTGAAATTCACAAAAAAAAATGTTTTTGAAATCCAGCAAAAATTCAGGAAATTCGTGAAAATTTCTAGAAAATTCCTTCAAAAACTGTCGCCTCGAGTTTTCAACCTCAAATGCTGAACCGGCTCTAAATAAACTAGACGAATAAAGTCGAGTCCTCCACAAAAAGAGCGAAAATCATCTAAACCATACAAACGAATTCCACGAACTTAAAAATAAGATCAAGTCTCGAAAAAAAAAGATAAAACCCAAACTTTCAAATGAGTAATCACATTTATAACTACTTTATAGAGTTTTTAAGTAGGCTTATCGACAATAAGTTGCACTAATAAATAAAAATTAATTGGATTTTTTCAAACCGGCTGATAATAACGTGATCGAAAATTCAAGAATATTTTTTTTTAAATCGAAAATCGCCAATTCCTCTTTTTTTCGATCTCGATTTTTCTTCAGCGAGAGCGTCTCGACGCTGGCGTCGCTATCTGCGGTGCGTGGGTGATGCACACACACGGGAAAAAATCGAAAGCGCCCGGAAAAGCGCGTCTCCTCCCTCCCATCCCTCGCACCCTCTAGTGTACAATCAAAAGCTCGATGGCGACGGCGACGCCGTCTTTTCTGTTGACGGTAACGGTGATGGTGGCGGTCGGCGGCGGTGTGTTAAAAATGGAGGCCGCCAGAAGTGAGCGAGTCGGCGGCGGCGGTGGCGGCGGTGCAGAGGGCGCAGATTTGGTACGGTTCGATTTTTTTATTTTGACATTTTTAATTGCGGGCCTGTACTCGTTATTCTGCGCATTTTCATTCGTCGCGGGAGGGGTAGGCGGGCACGCACTATTTTTTAGTGCCGGCTTATTACAGCAGATGTCTCATAGCCATGTCCCAATAAAGAATAAGCGGCCCGTCATTTTTTGCGCGCTTGAATTTTTAATATTCGCCCGAATGTCGTGATGCACTGACGTCGCCGTCGTCGTCCCGCTGTGAGAGTGCGATCCGCGTGCAGTTCGCGTCCCGGATTATCGGCCGTTTCGTATTTTGGCGGTCCCCGAAAAGTGCGATCCGGTGTGCCCAAACGCCGAACGCTCCTTCCGACATCTCTGTGTCACCATGTCGACTTGACCGGACCAAAATGGACCCCCAAAAAAAAAACCGCACACTCAATGACCACCAGTAGAGCCCATTCAAGGTAAAAAAAAAATCCAAAAAAAAAAAAAATTTTTGATAGAGTGCAAATAGAAGTCGTCCCTGACCGACGCCGGTCGTCGCGGCGCATCGACGTCGCTTTCCCTTTCCGCGGTGTTTTTTCGCCCGATACGGCCGTGTCCTCTCGCTCATTCGTTCCCCTACTCCCCACTTTCCAATCAAATTTTTCATGCAATTCTCTACTTTTTAATGATCGAGCCGAGTCGCGAACCCCCGCTTACAGGGCACGGCGAAAGTGTTGCGGAGGCGCGCCGAAAAACCGGCGCTTCCTCCATCTGTGATTTTTTTCGCGAATTCGCGCGAGCTTTTCCGGAGCTTATTCACTCGTGAAGCCGAGACGGAAAAAAAACGTATAATAATAAAAATAACGAACGGAACAATTATCAATTAAACTGTCCGGGTCTATCGACGGTGCGATAATGGAAAAAGCAATCGATTATGTACGAGCAATTTGAAAAACTATTGAATCGCATTATCTACTTAGAAAATTGATAAAGTGGGTGCACATAAAATTGGACGTTAGAAATTAACTTTACGCTGCATTAATTTAAAATAGAGCGTGCTGTTAGAATTCGTTTACCGATTTGAGATTACGACGGGTCCGCCGTCGAACAATGTGCCACGCTCAAATTGCGGGGAGTGCGCGTAATTCGTCGGCGAAAATTCACTGAAAATCGGCGCTCTTCTTTCCAGGTGAACAGTGATTACGATGGTAGATACGCAACATTTCTGTCTGCGGTGGAACAATTACCAAAGCAGCATCACGTCGGCCTTCGAGAACCTCCGGGACGATGAAGACTTCGTCGACGTAACGCTGGCCTGCGATGGGAAAAGTCTAAAGGCGCACCGCGTAGTTTTGTCGGCTTGTAGTCCGTACTTTCGGGAATTACTTAAGGTGAGACATGCCCCCTATACTTGATCATTACGTCGTCGCAATCATGCGATAATTGTAATAAAATTGTGTCACTCGAAAAAGATTCAGAGTGCTATAAAAATATTATCATCAATGTACTATATGAATGCCGAACGAGATCTATCTGGATTTTATTATCGAGGTCGTGTTTGACCTATGTAGCTATCAGTCGTGTATCAGTTTTTAGAAAATTTGCAATCCTCGACTTCAAAAATTCTATGCTACATATACAAAACGTCACTGGATATTGCCGTCTCATTTATTCAATAAATATCCTTGGATTTATAAACAGTGAAGTCTAAAGAGCGAAATATTTGAAGGTGCCTCTTATTTTCGAGTTATTTCACTTTAGTGTAAATAGTGTAAATTCATGAAGCAAAACTGATCAACTGATTAAATTCAGATAGAAGTGACACCTTTTATTCAGAGTATCAGTAGTTTTTGCTAGAGAGGAAAAATGGCGTGAGTGCTTTAATTTTTCTATAAAGTCTTCAATTTTCACATTTTTGATTAACGGAGAAAAAGTTCAGGTAAAAGTGAAATCCTCACACTATTTCACAAAATCTTCTGTTTTCATTTACAATCATTTATTGATCTTTCTCACCTATTGAACTTTTTTGCCCAGAACGAAAAACTACAACAGGTTCCAAATATTTTTTGATGAATAAGAGAAAAATCATCATTAATTGGAAATTTTTAAAAATTAATAGGAACACAACCTAAATAAGAGCGAAATTAGATTATTTTCAATTGTAACTGTGCATACAGTGGCGTCCGGTCAATTTTTTTTTCACTTTCGGAGATTTAGGCTGTTTTTCAATTTGGTCAATAAAATCTCAGGGTGTCCAGATTTTTGAAACGTTGAAAGTTTCCTCCAAATGTGCAAATAAAATGGCGGGTCAATAAATTAAATTGGAAAATAATTAAAAGGACTTGTAAATCAGTATCGGAAATCTGTTTTGTATGTACGGTGCGATCGAAAAAATTTCACATAAAGGGAGGCTATGATTATCATTCTGTCTCATCTGAAAGCCACCAAACGGGTAGAGAGAGAATGATAATCACAGCCTCCCCATATGTGAAATTTTTTCAATCGCTCTGTACTATTGAAGCTGTACCGTCTTTTTTATTTTCGAAAATTGAAATTACCTCAAAAACTAAGCGCCTCAAGCAGTTTTCACCCCCTCTCAAAAATGATTCTCTTGAAAATATAGAAGTTTCATCCACCAAATTTTTCACTAGAAAGCAAAATAGTTCAAAAACTAGAAAAAAAAATCGTTTTGTTCTCAAAACTTGGATTTTTTGAAATTTTGAAAATTTGTGTTTTTTCAGTCTACCCCTTGCAAACACCCTGTGATAGTCCTGCAAGATGTCGCTTGGACGGATCTGCACGCCCTCGTCGAATTCATCTACCACGGCGAAGTCAACGTCCATCAGCGCTCCCTCTCTTCCTTCCTCAAGACGGCCGAAGTGCTGCGAGTCAGCGGACTCACCCAACAGCACGGCGACGACCGAGAACAAGTGAGTTCCAAAACCCCCTAAAAAACCGAACCTCCCCTATAACAAAAATTTTCGTTTTTTTTTTGTTTCGCCCCTAGTTGG
The DNA here is from genome assembly GCA_949788335.1 of Salpingus planirostris. NCBI lineage: Eukaryota > Metazoa > Arthropoda > Insecta > Coleoptera > Salpingidae > Salpingus > Salpingus planirostris. Next base: position 4,583,620 of record OX460926.1, read on the forward strand.
CCCAGGTGCAGAGCTTGGTGCGGTCGCAGCAGAACACGCCGACGCCGAACCACCACCACCCCGGCTTCGTCGAGAAGCTGGCGGAGGAGGCGCTGTTCACGTCGCCGGCGTCGCCGCCGCACGGCGCCACCGTCAACCAGCTGCTGCGCCGCGCCGCCCTGCAGCACCGGCGCGAGCGCCGGATATCCGCCGACCCGGACGGCGACCACCACAAGCGCGCCCGCTCCGAGCACGTCATCGGCAACAACAACAACAACAACGAACTGAACATGACGCACACGCACCCGCCCCAGACGCAGCCCGCCGACTTTTCGCCCAGCGCGATGAAGAACAACGCGCTCAACCTCAATCTGCACAAACTCGAACCGGCCAACCTGGAGGGCAACGGTACGAACAATACTTTTCTTTATCTACTCTTCGGTTTTTTTTCTTGAGGGATTCTAAAAGAAATTTTTGAGGTTTTTCATTTTTATACGTGTGAAATTTCAAATTCTCATAAAAGGTCCATCGATCACGACCCTCTCTGAAAACAGAGATTCCGATTTGGGAAAATTCGATAAAAATTCTTCATAATGGGAGGCAATGATAATCGTTCTGTCTCACCTGAAAACTACTAGAAGGATAGAGACAGAACGATTATCACAGCCTCCCTTCATGAAGAATTTTTGGGATGCCTCTGTATGAGGGCCTGGTCGGTTGCATCTATGTACGCCACTGAGATTTTGGGATTCCCTACTTGTTTAAAAGTGGGTCTTTTGAAAAGCTTCTGAGGAATTTTAGGTCATAATATTGATAAAAAATTTGAAAATTGGGAGAAAACACATTTTCAGTTTTCTGAAATTTGGTCATTCTTATTAGGATTATAAATTTCAACAAAACGGCTTTTCTCAATTTTTCTATGGGATAACTGAGAGAATTACAGTGATTTTGATGCATTTTCAGAAATTCTGACTTATTTCAAGATGAAATTTGGTAGTTTTACAAAATAGAGGGTTTCAATTTTTCAAATTCTCTCGAAGTCCGGATATTTTGGCGTACTTGAAGTAATTTAATAGTAACCTGTTTACGAACGGTTTTTTGTCAAGTTGCCATGAATGATCTCTCTGTCTCTGTTTACCCAATGGTTATAATATGAGACAGAGATATGGTCATGGCTAACTCGACAGAAAAAAGAGAGAAATACGTGCTGTTAGGCCAATCTTGAGAACTTTTTCCAAATTGTAACGAATCCATAGGTATTTTGGAAAAAAATTTGAAAAATTTTGGCGAATTTCTTAAAAAATGAAAAGTGAAAATAATTTTGAGGCCAAAGTTGAATCAATGTTTTTGAGACATTTTTAGATAATTTTGAGTTTTCTTATACTTACAAATAGGTGAGCCGGTATCAGCTTTGAATTTTCCGTGTGATCTATAAGTAATTTTTCTTCTATTGTTGGCAAAAAGTTTCTATAGTCGTAGTTTTTTTTTTATTTGGAGGCAACTGAAAAAGCACTCAATGATTTTCCCCAAACAAAGATTCTATTAATTTTAATGTAATTTTTTGGAATCATTGAGGAAATTCAAGAAAAATTCTGGTATTTTAGACAATTCAAGTAGGTATACTCATTCCAAATTATTTTGAACAACACGTGACCCCCAAACTAACCTGACAAATTCTATCATTTATCAATAATTAATGTTTTCAAATAAAATTCTAGTACTTCAGGGTAATTTTGAAACGTTGTAAGGCACTTTCCCGTATATTTTATGTTATTTACATGGAATTTTAACTTGATGTTTTTCAAAAACTGGAAAATCTAGCAGTTTAGAGTAATTCTAGAGAAATTCAGATAAATTTCATCAACTGAGAAAAGCGTGCAAGAAATTCCTCAAAAAAATGTGGGACGATTAAAGAACCTTCTAAATTTTTGAAAATTTCCCAAAATTTTGATTTCGTTTTTGTTGGTTTGCAGGCATAACGAGCACGGATCGCGAGAACTCGCCGTGTTCTCCGTCGCCGACGCTGTGCTCGCGACTGATGGACGACGTCGGCAACAACGTCAAGAGCGAACCGATGGACCTCTTGAGCGGCACCAACCAGGACGAGAACAGTAACGAATCGGGCGACGTCGCCAACGACAACGGACCTAACAACCTACCTCAGGGACCGCACTCGGGCAGCTCCGGCGGCGGCGACCACGAGGACCACGACAGCCCCATCGGCCCGTATCTCACTCCATCCGAAAGCAAACTCTTCGCGACGGCGGCGGGCAGCTTCAACTTCAGCATGGCCGCACTCGCCGCCGACCCCACCGGCCTCGGAGGTAAATTTCAATTTCCCAAAATTATTATATTAAATGGTGACAGTTTACTGCTTTTAACTCTCTTGAAAAAACTCGAAGTTACTAACAATGATCAGATCAATCGTGGAAGGGCTAGAGGCAGTTAACTGTGGGTTAACTGCGTTTAAACTCAAGTTTTGCTCTTTCCAGGTCTCAATCAATCTCTGCAGACGAACGCCGACAGTCTAGCGGGCACTTCGCAAGGTAAGAATTTCCGTTTCCTTTTTATCTCTCAAAATCCAAACGAGCTTTTTTTCCATTTTGAAAATTTGGACAAAATTTGGAAAAAAGCTCGTCGTGAACGGCTTGAAATATTCGTAACCGCCCTATGTAAGATCAGATTTTCAAAAACTAAGTTACGAATAGTTCCGAATTGCATAATCGATCTCCCGTGGAAAACTGGATTATTTCCCGGACGATTCGAGCAAAGAGAGCTTCCGACTTTAAATGTGCAAAGTGTCCGTCTCTGTGTAAATTCCTGAAATGGTTGGTTGTGTTGGCAGGTCTCTTTGTCTCCCACTAATTCAATGTTTACGTTTGGAATGTCTTAACATGTGTGTTTTTTCACTTTTAATTTTGTTCGATTTTTTTTATAATATTTGTCCCTGGTCTGTTTTGTGTTTGTCGTTGTTTTGATTTTCCTCACTCGAAATTGAAATCGGCCATTATTTCGACCAACAAAAAAAACGCGTCGCGTATAATAATATGATTAGGGGAAAAGCCAAAATACAATAAAAACCCATATCCGAAATTAATTCAACCGAGTCAGGTTAGGACAGGACAAACGTTAACGTTAAGAGTGAAAAAGACATTTTTCGCCCTTGTGTCAAAAAACTTTCGCGCTTTCGGTTTTTTGACAGAACTTTTTTTTTGAATACACGGTTTTGGTCTCTAATAATAACGTCATCTGTCAAACGCGCCCATCACCAAAAAAATAATAATAAAACGCCCCAAAAATACGCATTATACAAAATAAAATAAAAACGCCAGTATTTCAGACACATATTAACGCGTGACTGAAATGCGGGCGCTTACGCGATATTTTCGAACCGGACCAGAGGGCTGTAAAACCATCATTATATAAGAGTGTTGTAAATAACCGGTGGGGGTGCCGTAATTATTATCACGATGATAATTGAGAGAGAGGGCGTGTAAATAGCTTGCCTCATTTTATTTATCGTAAATAATTCCGATGATCAGGAGAAGGAAAATGAGAGAAAGAGAGTGATGATGATGATGAGAGAAACGCAAAAATTAGTTAAAACTTAGAGCGAAAACGATATGAGTCGCGGCTGAGAGAGGCTAATGGGGCCTTTTCTGCCGCCAGGTGGTGTGGACGAGTTCCGGTGTCAGCCCTGCAACAAAAGTCTGTCCTCCCTGACGAGACTGAAGAGGCACATACAGAATGTGCACATGCGTCCCTCCCGAGAACCCGTCTGCAACATTTGCAAGAGAGTTTACAGCAGTCTTAACTCGCTGCGAAATCACAAGAGCATTTACCATAGGAACGTAAAAAATATCAAAACGGAGGATATCATGGCGCCGCACTCGTTCTATCTCTGAGACAACGGAGACCCCCGCGAACACGAAACGCATCCCCCCGAATCAGATCGGGGGGCCATCTGTACGGCGTGATTCGATATCGCGCAAGACGAAATCAGAAAAAGCTCCACTCGAAAATCTTGGAATTCCCGCACCTGAAATATCGCGATTTCAGCGGAGCTAAAAACGTGTTACACCAATGGAAAGGTCTCGATTCGAGCCACATTTTTCGTCCAACGCATTTTTTCGTAATCCTAACCGAACTGGAACTAGACGAGATAGAAGAATTGGCAAAAGCTCTGAAAGCTCCACTAAAATCGCGATAACTCCGGAACCGGACAAGATACAGGAATCGGTCAAAGCTCGTTCGAAAGCTTGGATCTTACCCGTTCTTTTCTATTAAAAGAATTTTTTCGATTTTCGCCGCCGTGAGGGTGAAAACCCCAGTGGAAATTTCAAAAGTGTCTGATTTCGTCGTGTCGATGAAGATATCGAATCGCCCGGTGCAGTAGTAGTAGTTACTATTTTTTAAGACACGCTTGACTCTATCTCGATTGAAATTGCTGAAAAACTGATAGAAAATAAAAACTGAAATGAGCGGGGGCCTAATTCGGTGTTGTGTTGTTCTCGGTGCGGGCAGCCAGAAGGTTGAGTCTTCCACTTCCGCTGAGTGCCAGCCATCGATGCGACGTCTGCGGGAAGCTCCTCAGCACCAAGCTGACACTGAAAAGGCACAAGGAACAGCAACACCTCCAACCGCTCAACAACGCCGTGTGCTATCTATGTCACAAAGTGTTTCGGACGCTCAATTCACTAAACAATCACCGCAGTATTTACCATCGAAGGCAAAAATAACACACGTGATCTCGACGATGGCGATCTCTCCGCGACCGTTTCCCTCATCATTAACGGAAATTATTATAATTGTCACACACGAGCGTTAAGCCCCCGCTATAACCACTCTCGATAAAAATCTATTAGGCATCATGAATTAATAATCAGAAACGTTTAAAATTACAAGTACGGTGTGTCAAGCTGTCCGTAATCATTTCTAAATAATCGATATACATAAATAAAAATAGTTGATAATAATGTTAGCCTCCGTTCTTATACAAAAAAAAATATCCAAAATCCAAATGTTCAAAAAGTTCTCTTTGAACTTTGGTGCGAACACTCTGCGCTCGCTCTCCCCGATGGCCGCTTTTCGATTAATTCACGATTTTTCTTTCAATAATTATATGGGTGCCGGGTCGAAGCGTCCGCGGGGTCGCATGAAAGAAATATTTCGCGTTATTTTCGGCTCTGTGATATAATCTTATTTTATTTTTTTATTCATTTCGGACGAACTGATTCTAAAAAGTCTTATATACAGGCGAAATGCAAAAAGTAATAAGAAGCGAGGAAATCAAAGCCTTTTTCTAGTTGTAATAATCATCGGTGAAAGGGAATTCTTCCATTTATATATAATTATTATACATATTATTATTATTATTATTAACTATACATATTTGAATAATATATTAGAGTAATAATATATGTTTTATTTATCTTTTTTTGGCTAATTAATAATGATATCTCTTGTTGTGTATTGAGAGAACAGGACTTGTGTTTTTTTTTTAATAATTTAATTTTGGAAGACTGAAATTTTTACTTATTAATAGTAGTTTCTAATAATTCGCGCGGTATTCGTTAAGACTGATCATTTATTTCGACTGATTTTTTTAAACAATATTTTCAAATCCAAGGGAAAAATTCGGCAATTATGATGATGATGATGATATTGATGAGATTGGCAAACCCCACGACTGTTTTTCTTTTTTCAAAAAAAAGTAATAAAATCGCGACAAAACTTTAATTTTTCTTTAGTCCTGTACAGTAGAATCATACCTATTAGTTTTTTTTTTGCATTTATTACGCATGTTCATGTTGTTCGATGCAATATTTATCATATTTTATGTACTGTTGTATAACCTTTTATTTATGTTTAAATATATTTTTACATTCGCAAAGCAGCTTGGGTTTTATTTTGCTTGTCGTAATACGAAAATCAAAATAAATTAAACGAAAAGTATTAGAATATTCCCAATAACTGAGTTGTGATGATTATACACCTACTACACTTATTATAATGAAATTGTGAATGCGTGATGATGTGGACACTTGTATACCCTTATTTTATCTTCTTCTTCTATACTTCTTCCACTTTTCTGTACTTATTCTTCCAACACTTTCCAAGACAAAGTGTTGCCACCAGGAGATTCCGATTTCCGTGTTGTTTGTCTCTGGCGGGCGCCCCCACCACAGCATAGACGACTCGTACTCTATTATTATTATGAATATTATTATGATGTTTATTTTTGGGGTGAACCCGGGGCTGCGAGCAGTAATACCGAGTTCGCGTGGCGGATCGACAATAAAATAAATTGATTAAAAAATTTGATGGATGATATTATTATTATTGAGAGAGAGAGAGAGAGGCCGTCGTTTTTTCTTGATCTTTAAACAATCACAGATTTCTTAAAGAAAGAAAATGTAATGAAAGAAAAGAAAGAGTTGTCTGCTGGTGGCAACACGCGCGTTATACCAGACCAGAGCGAGCTTGGTTTTGCTGTTGCAGGGGCGTCCCCCAAGAAGGTGTTCACGTGCCAGCTGTGCGGTAAGGTGCTGTGCTCGAAAGCCTCCCTCAAGAGGCACATCGCCGACAAGCACGCCGAGCGCCAGGAAGAGTACCGCTGCGTCATCTGCGAGCGCGTGTACTGCTCGAGGAACTCGCTGATGACGCACATCTATACGTACCACAAGTCGCGCCCGGGGGACATCGACATTAAGTTCTTTTAGCCGCCGCACGAGCCGCCGTGCCGCCGTCCGGCCCTCGACACCACCATCGCCAACGACAACACGACCCTCCCAGGTACACTAAGCGTCACGACGTCCGTCGTGGCGAGGGGACTCGCGATATTACATCGATTCGGGGGTTGGCCGTCGTTTGTCTTGGATCACTCAAATTACACAATTATCGGCCAAAAATATCCCGAGATTCCACAGAAAATTCCACTAACATATTCAATATTTCACAAATATCATCCGCGATCCGACAGAAATTTCTGAAATTCTACAAAAATTCCAGAGAATTCACAGAAATTTCTGAAGTTGCTAGATTCCATAGAAAATTCCACTGAAATATTCAATATTCCACAATCACTCGTCACGATTCCACAAAAATATCCACAGATTTCACAGAAAATTCCACTAAAATATTCAATTATTGGTCACGATTCCACTGAAACTTCTGAAATTCCACTAAAATATTCATAAATTCCACTAAAATATTCAATATCTCACAATTGATGGGCAGGATTCCAAAAACATTTCTGAAATTCTACAAAAGTTCCAGAGATCCACTTTTTCTGAAGTTCTTCAAAAATATGCCTAGGTTCCATAGAAAATTACTCTGAAATATTCAATATTCCACAATTACTCGTCACGATTCCACAGAAGTTTCTGAAATTCCACACAAATATCCATAGATTCCACAGAAAATTTCACTAAAGTATTCAATATTCCACAATTGGCCAGGATTCCACAGAAATTTGTGATTTTCGTCAAAAATACCCATAGATTCCACAAAAATTCCACTGAAATTTCCAATATTCCACATATTTTCTCCATTTCACCACAATCACTCATATTTTATAAAAATGTTTCTTCAAAGTCCAAGTGCGAAAAAATTTCTAGAGATCTGCAAAGTCAACTCAAATTCCACAGAAAAACGCCTCCTTGAGAATCCAGAAAAATCTCGAATCCGGAGAACTTCCTCAAATTATACGATAACAATTATTCAAATTCATCATAGATTTCTAAGACTTCCTAATTTTTTAATTTTCTCAAGATTCCAAAGAAATTCTATAGGAATTCCAGAAAATATTTCACATATCCACATAACCTCATCTTATTTCTTGAAAATATGCAAAATTCCACCAAGATTTCTACATGATTTTATAAAATTTGGCAAGATTTCGTTAAAGTTTCTCAAATGTACTTATTGTGTACGTTTTTTCAAATTCCACACAAATTTCAAATACTATAAAATTTCTCCAAATTACACAAGCCTCAGAAGATTTTATAATTTTTCAAATCTCTCGAGATTTCACAATAACAGCATTTTGAAATTCCAAAGAAATTCATTGGGATTTTTCGAAATTATTCCACAATTCCACAAAAACTTATCTTATTTCATAGAAATATATAAAATGCCATCAAGATTTCTTCTCAATTTTACAAAATTTCTCAAATTCTGCAAGAAGTTTCTCGAAATTCACTAAATTTCTTTAAATTCCTGAAGAATTGCAAATTCACAAAAAACTTTTCCCCAAGTTTCCCCAGTAGATATTTGCTAGAATGTAATAGCAATTCACAAAAATGTTTCAGGAATTCCACGAGAATTTTTCAAAATTCTACAAAAATTCTCAAAATCCAAGGAATCAATCAAGACAAAAACTTTATGAATTTTTGAATTTCCAGACAAATCCTTGAAATCACATAGGAAATCCTTATCGGTGGCCAACCCCTCGAAAAGTACAAAAAAAACCAACCCCAACTAAATTCCCATCATTAGACTCGACCATTAATAATAAATAATAATAAAATTTGTGCCGAAAAAAAAAAACAAACCCGCTTGCGCTGCCGCTGTGTCTCTGTGTCGTAGTTTAAAAACTTCTTTGATATTATTTTTGTAATATGAGTTTGTGCTGATGCCGCTTGCCCGCGCCGCCTCTGCATGTGTCGCCGACTAAGACCACCACCGCCACTACCATAAGACCGCTAAGTAAACGAAAATCGGTCTTTGAAAAAAAAAATAAAAAAAATCGAGTAGCCCCCGGAGCGCGCCGAGGGTCAGTCTGTACGCCACCCCCGTTGTGGCCGTGTGTTGCAGGCACGGTGCGGATGCCGCCGCCCACCTCCGGAGGCATCAACGAGCCGCAGGAGTGCCCGTACTGCCGGCGCACCTTCAGCTGCTACTACTCGCTCAAGCGCCACTTCCAGGACAAGCACGAGCAGTCGGACACGCTGTACGTGTGCGAGTTCTGCCACCGGCGCTACCGCACCAAGAACTCGCTCACCACGCACAAGAGCCTCCAGCACCGCGGCTCCAGCGGCATGCTCAAGCGACTGCTCAAGACCACCGCCATCAAGAGCGTCCTGGGGACGCCGCCGACGCCGACGACCACCCAGACGACGCCGCCGACGCCCCGACTACACTGAACCACGCCGACGCTGGCCTAATTATTATTATTACTATTATTATCATCATAAGTACTACTACTTCTAAATACGGATTAATTATTTACTCGAACCGCTAGTACAAAATATCATACACAGAATATCTATTATTCTCTCTCAATTTTAATAAGGAAATAATATTCAAAGGAAAACGGATACGGACCTACTTTCGTACTTGACATTCGATCACGAGAAAACGAAAAACTGTCAGTTTCTTATCGGATTTCGTATAAAAATGTGGTCTCTATCAAGAGACTTTAATTTTCAGTTGCTCAAATTTTTTCAAATTTTTACCAGAATATTTGTCAATATCGGCAAACTGAGAATTTCGAAATTTTCAGGGTTCTGGATTTGTTCAATCCAAGTTTTAGAAATTTTCGAGAATTTATTCCAAAAGTACCCAAAATTCTCAAACAATGGCCATAAAAATTCGCTCAATTTCAAGTAGAATATCAGAGTTTTCAAACACTATTTTGAAGTTGCTAAACGATTTTCATTCGAACTTCGAGAACAATTGAGATTATTCCAATTTCTCGAAAATTTCAGCAAACTGAGAGTTTCTGAAGTTTCAGAAATTTTTGTGAATTTATTCTAAAAGTACCCAAAATTTTCAAATACTTAATGGCCAAATGTCTTCTATTGGAAGCCTCTTCAATTCAAGTAGAGTATCAGAGCTTTCAAACACCGCTCTGAAGTTGTTGAATTCAAGAAACCTAATGGGCAAATTTCTGAAATGTTTACAAATTTCTTCCAATTTTTCACCTCTTCCACTAGAAATAGCTCCATATGGACTTTGAAAAATCAGAGCTTCCCCTATCGAAATGCCACCATATCTGTGAGTAGCGCCCCAAAAATATCAAGTTTCCCACGAAAAAGTCACCAAGGGAAAATCATTGTGATGTGAGAGTCAATTTTCTTCTTCTCGAAAAATCTATGCAAGTACAAAGTAGTGTCCCTTTTGGCGATTCGCCAAAAAAATACCACCATATAGTTTTTATACGCCTCTACATTTAAAATCATACAAAAAAAGTACGCATATTATGAAGAAAATATATTATAAAGCGAAGAGCGACATATCTCCACCATATCACCGTGTTATCATCATAAAAAAACCTCTACTTATTTATTCATAAGTGAAATGAGAAAATTAAGCGTGTACCTATAAGGTATATCTCCAGACATTCCCAGTGTTATTGTGATTCATCAGTTATTTGAATAAAAAATAGCAGTGGCGTCCGCTTCCACCCCCCGATTCAGCCAAAATAATAGCGATAATAAATGCATACGTTTTCAGGGGGTGAGGAATCGAGGGGGTGGCGACCGGACGTCTCACTGCGCAAAAGTGACATGTAGTGGTTGTTGTAGAAAAAGAATTTAAGAGGAAAAAAATCCGCCAATATATTTGAGGACGTTCGTTCGTGTTGACCTGATACTGTATATGTCTTTATGTTCACATTGAGAAAAGATGAAATTGATGAGGAAAATTCAATGATAGCCAGCGCTAGCGCCCATCGGACTATCGAGAGCGAAAATAATAATAAATAAAATAATAACATACCATTTAGGTGCAGGTTAGCTGTGAGTTACGTCACAAAATTACATATCTTTCCAGGGTTCAATTGTTGTAAATAATGTGCCAATCTTTATTGCATTTGTTTTGATTATTAATAAGGACTATTATGATAGTTATGTATTATTATAAACTGATGTGTATAACGTTTTTTCGAGCGAGATTGGTTATATTTATGTCTTGTATATGCCAATAATATTTATGAAGAGAAGAGAAAAAAGGACGCACGCCCCCCTTCCCTCGATCATCATATCGGTTCAAAGTTCACTCGAGGTTTCCCCGTAGAAAAAGCGCCCAGATTTTCGAGAGTTAGTGGACTTTTTTTATTCGTTACGTTAGATTGTTATAAGTTTCACCGGAGTGAACTTTGAACGACCCATCATTATTTAATTATTAATTCTCGATCTGATTAGTAGTTTCAATTGATTATGATTAATTAGAATTGAATTGAAGAATATCGAAAATAAAAGGCACGCGGTTTCGGCAACCGTTAGCGTATCTACAAAATACATTCATAATACATTTGACTGTATATTTAGTGCTGTGACTGATTATTAAAGAAAAAGATGAAGAAAAAGAAAAAATTGTCTGATTAGGTTTAAAATTATTTATTTCGTTCTTTTGTTTTGTGATACGGTCGAACCAAAGAAAATTTTTGATGAAAATTATCGATTTACCTAGTTGAAAAAATATTTTTTTAAAAACGTGCCATTTTATTACCTAAAAATTAAAAAAAAATCGTGTGTGGAGTTGAAAGAAAGACATCAAAATGTCTCAAGTAGCTGTTTTTTAATTATCTAATTATTATTAATTATTATTATAATTCGGTTGGTCATAAAATAAATCCAAAAAATCTGTAGGACTCTTATGTAGTGTAGGGAGTAAGTTGACGATATCGATGGTTTGTTATAAACAAAAAAAAATTGCATATCTATTCATGCCAACAATTAATTAATTGTAATAATTGTGCGAAATTTAAATTATATGATGATTGATATATTGAGATATAAAAAATTGAACAGTATTAAAATTTGTACCTAAAGGTAGCAGTTTAGATATTTTATAAAAATCGCAAAAAGCAAATTATATACATTTAAAAGTTTATCTTTCTAAAAATTGATATTTGGTCTGTACGAGAAATTACGTAGATTTTGTTACTGAATGACAATTTTGGCGTGAAGTAGAATAGTGATGTATGTGGTGTTAAATTGTACAATTTATTAGACAAAATGCGGTAAAATCAACCGTTTTTTACCTCTCGCCATTGATATTTTGTGTTTCCCCATGAATAATATAAGCTAATAACGGTACGCCACTGTACGAGCGGCTGCATTCGAACCCTCTCGAACTCGCTCGAACCGCGTTCGGGTGTGCTCGGGGGACGACTCATCGCGTTCGGAACCGGTCATCAAAATGGCGTATTTTGCAAACGGTTGACTTTATTCGACAAAAAAAAAATCGGTTTAGAATTAATCTGCACTGCCCCGGAAGTTTGTTATTGTTTGGTTCCGTTCCCTCATAAATAAAAAAGCAACAAGATGCCTTGACACAGTACAACAAAACTACAAGCGATGATAAAATTACTGTAATACCTCAATACTCAGACAAAAATCCACAGATGTACTTATATTGTATCGTATTAGGATATAAGATAAACATGAATCGTTAGCTATTAGATCACGCTTTTCTCTTTTTATGTTTCCACCTACATTCTATTGCTTCCAAAAAAACTCTATGCCACCAGCAAAAACGAACAAATAAATATTAACCACAAAACTTTGCCAATTATTAATAAATCATGCAACCCAACATGAATGAATAATGAGATAATATTTATATATTCTAGTTTGTTATAATCATAATTGAAAAGTTTTCCAGCCGAACTAATAGAATGTAGTAAGTACAAAAAAGCAGTGTACATTTTTCGTCTATTTTTTTTTTCAACATATTATTATTAATAATATGTTATTGGTTGAATGGGTTTATTTCAGTTTTGTACATAACAATTTTTCCATTTTACTATACATACTACTTAACATTTTACCTACTATCGAACAAACAATTCATTAGAGCTTGTGGGGTTATTCTCTTTTAATTTTTTGTATAAGTTTAAGTCGCCGCTACCAATCATACGAATTAATATGCTTCCATTTAAGTTTTAGGAACCTAATTATTATTATTTTTATTTAAATTTTATGATTAAGATGACTTCTGTTATTTAAACTTATGAATATATTATGATATGATTGTTGGTGTAATAAAATAATTAAAATTGTCAGAAAAAACCGGTTCGCATTCTATCCCTACTTTCAACCCCTCAAAATCCATCTAAAACTGGTCGAATCTAAAATTATCACACACCAAAGTGTAGCTTGAAACCTTAGCTTTGAATCCTCGCGAATTTCACTGCGATATTTCAACCACAGAAGACACGGGAACGTCTCCTCCCAAAGAGTGCATTTTTAGTGCGAGGGGTCAATGACCACGCTCCATTTCCTTAAAGCAAAATGTCTTCGATAAGACATTTACAGACCAAAAAAGAGATACCTACTGTTAAAAAAACGCCGTACAAAGGATAAGTAGACGTTTTCAAGTTGGAACGAATACATATACAAATTTGAATAATAAATTAATAAAACGGATAACAAAAATAAAAAGAGATTGTAGACCGAACGACAGTATAGACAACCAACAATATCATGATGTATAATTGGTTGCCTACTCAAAATAATTTTACCAAATGTCAAAATAGTAATTATAACCTTACTTTACACTGATTTCTTTCTCGTTCTCATTTAAACGTGTCGTTATTACAAAATGGGGCGAAAAATCCCGGGAAGGAAGCACCACGGTGTGCGGGACCCCGAAAAGCAGCGAATAGAACGTTTTAAAAGGTAAATACTCAAGTCCGATCGACCTAACCTCACACTTTCACATGGCATTACCGTTTTTCCAGCATAAAGCACAAAATAAACGCACCGCCGACCAATTCGGACGAACAGCACATACCTCAAAGTCTGAAACGTCTCCAGGATCTACGCGACAAAGTAAAAACGGGCGAATTCGGACGCAAAAAAACCAAATCGCCCAGACCCGAAATGTTCACGAGGGCCCCAAACGAAACGGATCGCCAATATTTGTACAGGATCAACGGCATATGCGAACAGGTGAAACGGGAGGCCGCCTTCGAGGAGAAATACAACGTGCAAGTCGAACGGGACGAAACGGGAGAGGTTACGGACGTGGTGAAACGACCCGCCGACCCAGTCAGACAGATGTTGAAGGAAATCAAACGCGAAAAAAAGAAAAAGAAGAAACAGAAAGGCAAAGAGAAAGGCGTCAACGACGAGCCGAGACTCACGAAGTCGCAAAAGAGACAAAGGAAACTCAACGACAAGAAAAGGAGGAAACAGATGTTGAAAGACGAGGATTCGGGAGAGCATAAAGTCGATAAGGTCGAATTCGGAGAACAGGTTCATGCCCCGCCGACCCTCACGGTGCCTAAAAAGGTCGCCAAAACCCCTAACGCCCCCAGGGTGAGTTTAAAATGGAATGTGATTGGATTTGGTAATATGATTTATTTTTAGCCTGGAAAGAAGGATCTACTGTTGAAATCGCTAATGAATAATAATCAGAGTAATAGTGAAGTAGTTTTGAGGACTGTTAGTAATAAAGCGATTGATAAAAAGGGTAAAAGGAAGGATTTACCGAACGCTTTGAGGAGGCAATTGGATAAACAACAGGCGGAAGTTATTGAAGCTTATAAAGCGATGAAAGCAAATAAAAATTGAGGAAATGTTTGTTTATCACTTTAATATTTTTACGAAATAAACTTGTATATTGAACTTATAATTCTAAGTTGGAGAGTGACATGTCTGGAGGAAAGCAAGGAAAAGCAACTATTGTGTTTTCCTCCAAACGTTTGTCAATTTGAAGATTTCTCAGAGATCATTTATCAAAATAACCTAAACTAACAATTAGATTATTCCATCTTAACAAAAATAACACAAACTTAACGATCAACTTTCAGAAATGAATAGTTTTGGGTAGTACTCACTTTTACCCATTCATTAGATAACTGGAAAAACGTACAACACAAATAATAACTCTTGAAAGTGGACAACGAATGATTTAGTAACTGCGATTACTAACAACGAAATAAATAAAGTAACTAAATGTGCTGAGCTCCTGAAGAGCTGGAAACTTTGTTATTATTGGCCGCGTTGAGGGCTGAGAAAATTTCGAAAACTAACTCTTTGAAAATGATGGGATTAACGTTTTTCCCGACGTGATACAGCACGAAAAAATCCCCGTAAGTCAGCTTGCTGACGATGAACGCGGCCCTTTTGGCCCCGATGGACCTCGCTTGAGCCATGAGCAAGTAAACCCGAATCGTAGGGCAACCGACTATCAACAGGCGGTAGATCAAGGACAAACCGGAGAGAATCGAGAGCGCTATCATCCAGAACCACAGAACCAGGAAGAGCTTCTCGTTGAGCATGTTCAACGGCAACACGCAGATCGCATCGAAAATCTGGGCGTCCCCGGTGGGGCCGTACTGTTCGAGCCTGCATTTCGCCACTTTCGGAAAGACGCGCCTCATGGGGTTCGTGTCCTGGAACGCGGCGACCGCCATCCCGTACATCGAGAAATTCCCTCCGAGGAACAAGTCCATCAAGCAGATTTGCGTCACCTAGAGTTTCCGTCACTGACCGAATTCGACTGGGGGAAAATCGAGACTTACCACATTGACGAAGTTGAGGACCTCGCACAGCAGGTATCTGAAGGCGTAAAGGTTGTGGGCGTACTGCACATTCAGGAGGTGGTTAACTAGGGTAGTTTTCTGGGGGATGTCCCATTTTTCCGTCACCAAAGGAGTGTCTGCAATATTTAAAGTTTTAACCGATTCGAAAGTGACTTTTCGGGGTTTTCTCACTCAAGTCTTTGACCAAATGCCGGATTCGTCCTCCCTCCCAAGACTTCCAAATGTAGCGAGGGATGTAGAAGAGGAGCGCCTGGAAGCAGAAGACTATGCACACCCATTGGTAGTATTTTTGCCAGCTCAACGGGCCCTGTCCGAAAGCCTTCTCGTTCCCCAATCCCGGTAAGTCGTTTCCTATCGAAATGCGAAAATTAGCGGGTTTTCAGCGATTTTCTGTGGATTACTTACTGCCATTTACTGTGGAATCCAAAATGAAGGTACCGAGTATCCAGCAGTAAGTGTCGGTGTACTCTTTGTTATCCTCAACGTTGCATGTGATGGGATCTCCGAAATATTGCTTACTCGATAGCAATAACGAAAAGACTATGAGCAAGATTACCGTGAACTTGTAATGTAGTTTGAAAACGTTGTTGTCTGTGCGGATTTCTTCAAGTTTTATCAACGACTTGAAGGATTTGAGGAAGTCTATCATGATCTTCAGGTTTAGTGACACACGTTCGGCACTAATTTAAGCGATTTCTAGCACTTTTCCGCCTTTTATTGATAAGACAAGTCGTAAAAAGTTCTGTTGGGACTTTTTTAAACATGTCCGATTTCGTGAATAAAACGTCAAAACTTTACAAATGGCGGCAACTTTCCGCCAATCGGATTTGAGAGTTTTGGCGGATTTAGGGGTGTTTGAATTCTTCTAAACCAATAGAAATATTATCCGCAAAAAGCAGGAAATTTGAAATTCGAAGACATTTACAGGATTCTTTAAAATTTTAATATTTGTACGAAATTTTCAGAGTAACTATTTTATTTTAAGCAAAACATAACCAAGCATAAAAAATATCTAAACGTTGTGAGCTTTCCAGTAGTTCTCAACTTCGCCATCATCGTCATCACTGGCTGGGTTGAGAGATGAGAACTTTTCCGAAATCAAGTCTTTAAAAACGATCGGATTGACGTTATTTCGGATGTGATCGAGCACGAAAAATTCCCCGTAACTGATATTCCTGCCAATGACCTTGGCCATTTTGGTTCCAATGAATTTGTCCTGATGAGCCAACAATAAATAGACCCTCAACTTGGGACATAATATGACCAGCAGCCTATAGAGCAGAGACAGACCGGTGAGAATCGAGAGCGCGAACAGCCAAAACCACAGAACCAGGAACAGTTTTTCGTTGAGCACGTTTATCGACATCACGCAAAGCCCTTCATGTCTTTGGGGGAGACCAGAAGCACCCCGCAGAGTGATAAGACAGTTCGCATGTTTCGGGAATATTCCATTCATCGCGTTCGTGTCTTGAAATGCGGCCTTTGCCAGGTCGAACATCGACATTTCGTCCCCGAGAAATAAATCCATCAAACAGATTTGAACTACCTGAATAATAAATTTATATAATTTATCTGATGATTAAAATAATGTAAGTACTTACCACATTGATTAAATTGAGGGCCTCGCACACGAAATATTTAAAGGCGTAAAGGTTTTGGGCGCATTTTACCTTCAAAAGGTATTGAACCAACTCATTTTTCTGAGTACTCCAATTCGTCAAGTCTGCAAAATTATCAGGAAATCTGTTATGAGAGTATACGAATATATCCGGATGAGATTCTAATAACTTACTCAAATCTTTGATTAAGTTTCGTATTCGCCCTTCTTCCCAGGACTTCCAAATATAGTGGGGAATGTAGAAAAGCAGTGCTTGGAAGCAGAAGAATAAGAAAATCCACTGGTGATAATATTTCTGCCAGCGCAACGAATCCGCATTTTTCGCTTCCTGTTCATCGTCCACTTTTAATTCTGCGAGAAATTAGTGTTTTTTCAAATGATTTTCTGCATATGTGATCTACTTACTGACACCATTAGATTCCGAAACGTAACTTCCGTGTATCCAACAGTACGCAGAAGAGTACACCGCTGAGATGTAAGAGCTGGAGTTGCACGTAATGGGGTCTCCGAAATATTGCTTACAGGTCACCAGTAGCGAGAAAACGACCAGCAGGATCGTGGTGAACTTGTAATGCAGTTTGAAAATTTTACTGTCGACCGCGATCTCTTCACTTTTCCTCCACGGACTGACGGATTTAACCGAATCTGCCATGCTAGTCAGGTCTGCAGGGACGCTACTTACTGTGCTGCTGCGTTTATTATTTTATTTTGTCGGGTTTCGCAGATATAAGCACTGTTTACTTGATTAAGTAAACAGTGATATAAGTCATGAGAGAAGGAAACCGCAATGATAGTGGGGATCTCCGAATACTCAAGCCTTTTCGTGAAAAGACAACTTTGTTATGTATCATAAGATAAAGGTCTCCCATTGGACAAATCATTCGAAAACATGACGTCAATCCGACAAGCCTTGAGCCTGAGGTAGTACCATTAATTCCATGGGAATTCCTTTCAGACATAAGATGCGCAGAAGTGACGTCATCTTGTGGTCGATACGAGTATTTTGACCCTAATATTAAATAAAATGGATTAATTGAAAGCCCTTTGCATTTTGGAGTAGTATCTCGTTTATTCAAATATTTAGCAGTCCATGTGTATACATCTTCGTCTAGGCTTCTCCGCCAATCCATTATCCCTTTTATATCGCTGTAATTTGAAATTTTAGTACTCATCCAAAGAGGCGGATATGTTCATTTATTTACCTCTATAACTTTTTCAATGGGTAAAGTTTGCAGTCCCTTACTTTTGGCCAGTTGTAGGACTTCTTCCGCGTATTTAAAGAACATTTGGTCGTCCGCTTCGTAACTGACTCGAGCCAATAATTTTTCCAGTTCTCTTATTTGTTTCCTCTCGTCTTGCTCTTCGGCCTGTTGGAATTTTAAATAATTATTCGTCGAGTATTTCTAATTATAAAGTTTGTTACGATTTGATCCAACAACACTTTTCTATATTCGAGCATTTTAGCCCACTTCTCTTTTTCTTGTTGCCTGTCGTACTGCTCCATTGCTTCGTTTGCTTTGCATCTGTTCAACATTTCCCACTTTTTCACTTCTTCCTCGACTAGCTTTTCCTTTTCCTGGCGTTTGAGATATTGCTGCCTGTCCTCGATGCGCTCTAGACGATTCCTTTCGTCTTTTTTCGCCCTCTCCACGATTTTCGCCGCGTCCCTTTATTTTTTTTGAATTATTATTCTATCCCAATTTTTTAAGTTGAAATACTCACGCGGCGTCTTTCTCTTCTTGTGCGGCCCTAATTCTCTCCTCCATCCCTTCGTCTTTTGCTTTCTGAATGGCTGCGACTTTTTTAGCAATTTCAATTCTCTTTTCTACCGATGCGTCGTGCAATTCCTTTTCTTTCGCTTTTCTCATGCAATCTATGCGCCTTTTAGCATCGGCGTAAATTTGAGTCACATCGTCCATTTCTTTTTCTTCTCGCAGTTTTATCCGCTGCCTTTCCCTTTCCTCCTCCAGATTTTTCTTTTTTTCTATCGTCATAGCTAGACGCTTTTGGCGCTTCTCTTCCTCCTCCATTTTCTTAATTATCTCCATTTCTTCCTGCGCTTTCACGTTATCGATGATCTCTTTTTCGACGCGTTTCCGTATCGCTTCCGCGTTTTCAGTCTCCCGCCTCAGGACCCTAAAATCATCATTTATCACTCCACTTTTAATTCGGTAATAATTTTTCAAAGCAAATTTACTGTTCTTTCAGTATTATCCCGTATTCTTTTTGATTGCGCTTCTCTCGTAATTTCTCTTCTTCCTTGTCTTTGCGCTCTTGTTCGGCATCCTGCCTGATCTTTTCAACGTATTTCGCGTCCACCTCTTCATTGTGTTTTTTAATCATTTCGGCAAACTCCTTTTGTTTGTCCCTCTCGTACAGGGTGGCGCTGGTGATTAAGGCGCCGTTCAATTCTTTCGGATAACCCTTGGTCATGAACACCTCCCGCCTCATTTTCTCCACAAACTCCTTCCTGATTACCTCCTGTTCGTCGCGCATCTTGTAAAACAACTGGAGTTTGTCCTGGTTCTTGCGCTTCTGGCGCTCCTCGCGGGCCTGCTCTTTACGCAAATGGATATTCTGGAATACAAAGGGTGCGGAATTTATTAGCAATGAAAGCTCGCGCCCCGAGAACTTTCGCACGGCTGATTGAGCAGATAAGTGCACCCACTTCGATAGAATTCTCCCATTGACTGGTCATGGCTTCCGAACCCTCCTTTAGGGCCTTTCTATGCGCCTTCTCTCGATCCAGGTTCTCTTGGATGATCCGCTTTCGATCCAGATGAGCCGTTATGCCGCTCCATGCTTTGGCGGTCACGTGCAAAGCTCGAGATCTGTCGGAGATTTTCGTATTTTCGAAAGTCTGGCCCGGGAACAGATACCAAGTCGACTCCATTTTATTCGAAACTGGACGAGACTGACTGAAGTTTTATCAATAGTTTTGTCACTTTGGCAACCCGTTTCATGAAAATCGTGAAGAAAGGAAACTGCTTTATCAACATAATATTTATTAACGTTTTATTTACACAAAAATTAAGGCACATTATAAAAATACATTACACTGGCCTACATTTAGTTCTAGTATACGATTACTAATTTAATAATAAATTCATATAATTATTGGATTGATGATATTATAATGGGATAAAAACTGTTGGTTTCTTTTCAACTTAACAGCCTGTTTAGTTTAAAATTCCTATGCGAATTCCTATACTTAAGTACATATGGCTTTTATTTAATTTAAATTAGATAATTATATAAATTTGGGGGCTTTTTGGGATAATTTGCCGCCACTTTATCGATAAATGACAGAGTGATGTGTTTTAATGTGGCGGCTTTACCAGCAGCCCCCAATAATAAGAATAACTCGCCGAAAATTAAAATTGAGCAAATAAAAGCTATAACGATATTTACACATGAAAAAAATCCTATAAACTAGCTTTATCACATCACGTAATAATAATTAAGTATTATTATGTAATTAAGTAGAAATAATTGACTACGAAAAACTGGGGCCGAAACCTATTATAATAAATTCTCCAGATATGTTTTAGATTACAATCACTTTGAATTTAATTCATAAATAATTCATTAAAAAATACCATTGTGGAAAAAAAATTGAACAGTCTTGGTTGATACACAAATTTTAAAAAATGTATAAAATCTTAAAAAATATAAAGAGGAATGCAATGATAATTATTGAGCACTAAAACAATCAACTGATGGATATGTTCAGTTTAAAATATTTTTTGGAATACAGGAAAACATCAACGCACACACACCTTTTTTATTCAATAATAATTATTTTAAAATTTCAACTAATTTAAAAGTCTTGATGATGATAAATCTCTCATAGTAATGAATTATCATAAATTAATCATTTTTACACCGTCATCGATAATAATAATAAAATTGTCTTTATGGGGTTTTTAGACTACAGACTTTCTCGAGTTATTTCCAAAAAGAAAGTTTATAACAGTAGAGTCGTAGAAAGATATGTACAAACAAAAATCGTCTTAGGATATGGTGAGCGATCACAGTTTACTGGGGTCGAAATTCTCCATCGACCAGTGTTGCCTGACCGAGTCACTGTTACAGGGTTCCATCAACAATTTCGACTTGGACTCGTTTATCGCCAGGCATTTATCGCTGCTGCCGTGCCGTAAAACTTTCGTTACCGCATCGTAATCCCAAAATTGGTTGCCGCGACTACCGTGGCACGGATACAGGATCACCTCTTGCCCGCTGTAATCCAGACAGGCCTCATCCCTCCTTATTTCGCCCGCCTTGCTGTACATCCAAAACTGGAACAAATAACCGATCGTAAATATCACTTTTGACGCTTCCATCGCACAAGTGGAGCCGTTTTTGACAGCCCGTCGCCGTATTTTTCGCCCTAATGTAATAAGAAACGTGTCCCAAGTAATAATGTACAGAGCGATCGAATGATTTACCCCCTACGAAAACAAAATGACGAAATACCTCCCATCTCGACGATTACAACGATCGAGATGCGACACCCCTTTATAATATCGCGAAAAAATTATTCGAATGCTCTCTATACCTTTTTCCAGGTACGAAAATAAGGGTGGGTATTATGGAATTGGGGTAGAAACGAGAACGCTTCTGTTTTATCGCACCCATAAATTCCCCTGGACGTTTCGTACGGCGAAAAAAAGCAACAGACTCTGACGTTAAAACGGCTCTACACCTGTTTTACTAAAAGAGAACCTCTCGCCCATTTGTTATACGGATAAAATGATTATGCCAATAAAAAACAGAACGCCTTTAAAGTCGCTTTTCTTCTGATACGTTATTTCGCCTCGCTACAGGAAAAAGTTAATCGTGTCAAGTGAGTGTACTAGAAGTAGTAGAAGGAAGCAAAAGTTTTCTGAATCGAACAATGAGCTTCCTTTAGTTGGCACCGATCGTGTCGCACACGAGAATTAAATCCGTTCCTCTTCTCTCGAATGCGGAGAGAAGCGGACCAGTCGTTTTGCCAAAGTTTCCGGAATAAGAAAAGCGACGATTATGGCGAATTGTTAAATTAGAAAACTGTCTTTAAAGTGGATAAAAGGAATCCATCGACTTTGCCCCCGTTCCATACTCATTCCTGATGCGACGGTGCCAGCCAGAGAGAATTATTATTATAATGGCAGAGCAGTAGTAGCTGAAACTGCACAAAAGTGCATCCGAAACCTAGAGGAAATATTTACATGAGAATGTCGCCAAAAGCCAATCGCAGAATTTATCCGCACAGACGCCGCCATACTGACCGATTCATACTCAAAATCGTTCAAAATAAAAAAAAAACACAATTTCTGTCAATCATGTCAATATGGCGGCGTTAGGTGATGCAACCATCTTGGAAACTTATATTGACATTTATTCAAATTCAGAAGATGGTTGCCTAGGCGATCAGTGATAACAAATGTAGAAAACTGTAAACGTCTGTCGAAAAAAGTAAGATATTAAGGATAAATATGGTCGGGAAAAGGGTTGCGTTTTAGAAGAGTTGAGTCAACGAGGTAAAAATCACCACCACCGCGCGTTTTCGATATGCCGCCCCCATTTCAGAAACCGATACCGCTGACGAGGCTGCACCTCTCTCGTTAGTCGCTAACGAAGAGAGTCGTGGAAAAAGCACGATTTCGTTTTCGCCGCCCCCAAAACTGCACCCGCAAAGCGCCAACCCCGAAATCGAATTAGCGTACATGTAGCAAAGTGGGGTAGACGCCGCGGAAAATGTGATGCGGGTCACTTTTACGACGTATCGTGACGAAACTCGACCGGAAAACCGAAAACCGAAGCGCAGAGACGAGGAACGCCCGGAGAGTCACGCACACGGCACCGGACAAAAGGAGCGGAAATCGTATAAATCGACCGAATCCACTCTCGAAATAAAACGGAATAAACGAGCAGAAACTGTCGAAATGTTTTGCACCGACTAAATGACAGTTTGACCCGTTTTCCAATTTTTATTTTTTCGTAGCAAAACTCGTAATATTCGAACACGGTGGGTGTGGGAACCGAAACGTACGTTTGAAGGGTGTACGCGACACGTTCGACATTATTTACACCGCCAGAGGTATTGGTAAATTATGATTAATAAATGCGATAAATCCGAACCGGAACGCCGACAGCCACCTCTGCAATAAATCAGTCACACTTCGGAACGGCGAAAATAACATATCTAATTCGGAAAATTGCGATCGATAACGATATCTTTTCACCCGGCGAAAGAAAAAGAGAAAATAAAATCCGGAGAGCGGTTAGTGAAATTTCCACATGCGATAGTTAATAAATTAAAGTAGACCGCCACATCAATGATTTCTTTTTTCAAGAGGTTTTTGGTGATGGTGGTGGTGATTTTTTACCTGGTTACCACCCTGATGATGACAGGGCCACAACCCCACCGGCTTATGTATATCTTCCGGTTTACACGCCGAATCCAGGCAAGTCTCGAACGAACGCAATGCCACCTGCGAAAGCAGAAAACCCATTTCAACTTCAAAGAAAATGAAAAATTACCTGATTTCCTCCTTGGCGGTGGCAGGGGTAAAGACCCGCCGGTTTGTGGAGGTCGCTGCGACGGGCCGCCGAATCCAAACAGGTCTTGCCGCCGTAACCCAAATTCCGAATCTAACACAAAACGAAAATGAAGAGGCAAATCGCAAAATCAGTTTAGAATCTTCAACACCAGATGGCGCCACTCAAAATGCCCGCTATACACCGGCATTCAATTCAAAATCCATTATGTTTATCGATATGGAAGACTACCTCAGTTTAAAATTGGACTATAACTGAAATCATGATCCTTAATAGCATTACTGGACCAAAAATCAAGAAAGCATTCAGACTGACTAGTCTCGTTCGAGGGGTCGACAGGAGATGGCGCGCTCAAATGAATTGTTGGTTGCCTACTTTCTACTCAAATTCTTGCTCCAAAATTGCCACAAAGACAATGTGACAACTAAACGGCTCCCCGTTTTCGATATTTCTCTTTCTAGAAGATAAAAGGTTACCTCTCCGCTGGCCACCGCCTCTCCGGGTATGAAGAGTTCCGGGTAGATGTTGTCCAGGTACCACTTGAAGTTCTTGCATCCGAGATTGTCGCGGAGCTGTTTCCGGGACGAAACGTCCCCGAAATCGCCCTTGTCGTTCCCTATCCGCTGGTAGTAGTACTTGGCGTACTCGTCCAGCCAAACTTCGGCCAGCCGGACCGAGTTGCGGCGAAGGACGTTGACGCCGCTGCGCCACTTGTACGGCGACCTCTTGCGGAAGATGTGGCCGACGTGCGAGCACGGCACGATCTCCAACGTGCCGCCGCACATCCACGTCTTGAACGACAGCTCGAGGTTCTCGCCGCCCCAGATGTCGAAGCCGTTATCGTAGGTGCCCAACTTCTCGAAGAAATTCTGCAATCAATTCGGGCGCGCATAAAGGATATCGCTCGGATCGAGGAGGGGGCGCAAAACGGCCCGTTTCGAACGCCGCCACCTCCGGAAATTGATGGGTTTTCGCTTTTCGCAAACGATTCGGGAAGTGAGGTGTATTCGTATTTCGAATTATTCCGGGAAAAACGAAAATAAACTCGACGGCGATGGCGACGGCGAAGCCACCCGACAAATATGAATTATTAAGAACGCGAACGGGAAAAGAATGAGAAAGAGGCGTCTCAATGTTTTCCAATGAGTTCTCACGAACGTCACACACAAAAGAAAAACTATGTACATTTCTCTCAGAGTTTCCTCCGGGTTTATACGCGTTCCGAGTAATCAGCGTCTTGTCACACCGGTATCTGGCATCTTTTCAGCAGTTCCTTCATTGTCCGTTTTAAAATCCATATCGATTATGAACTTCGGGTCCCGACGGGAGAGAGGAAACGGAAACAAGGTGAAATTTCCGCCCGGAGAAAATAAAAAACGGGAAGCGGTCGTGACGGCGCGGGCGGATTTCGTTGATGACCCAATCGGGAAAACGATAATTGAAAACAAATTAATAAGTTCGAGAAGTCTGCCGGTGACGGCGCCCTCTTAAAACGTCATCTCTTAATACAGAAACCTGTAATCGTTTTATAGAGAGATACACCCAACTGACTCCCTTATCTCCGGGAATTAAAAGCGGGGGAAAAAACCCTAAACTTCATCAGATGATGGAGATACACGTAAGTGGGTATACGCGGTATCTGAGGCATCATCATGAATTACATATGGGGGTCGAATCCGCCCCTCGTACGGCCGTACGGCTAAAGCTAATGGGATTGTGGGGGTTCGAGAGTCGGTCGGGAAATGAGACGTCGGAAACGTGCCTTATTTTCCCCCTCAAGTCCTCAAGTTAAGTTTCCCTCATCCCTAAATTCCGTCTTACACGTCGAAACATACAGGGCGTCACAGCGAAACGCCCCAACGGCTTCAAACCCGAAAAAATATCACAAAATGTCATACAGTTAATTTGGAGCTGAGCCATTTGATAGTTGACCAGAAATTCTTGGCCTCTACTCGTGTAAAACGTCAACAGAATCGAACTGCAATAAATTTTTTGAGTCTGCAGAACTTCAAATTGAAATAAACGAAGCACTGACAAAAATTTCCTCCTTCAGTATTCAAAATTACTCCTGAAAAGTCACTCTTTCAACTGCCATGATATTCCCAGTAACACCCTGTAGGTTAAGGCAAGTAGCCAAGTCCCGGAGGAAGGACCGCAAACATGTCCCGAGGTCGCCGGGGGATCCGAGTCAGTGCTACCAACCCGACTCGACCGAAACCGAAACGGGGATTCGGGGCGGATACAGAAATCTGAAATGCCCACCTTGTCTATGCTGAAGAGTCCTCCGGCCATCGTGGGACTCCACACCGGCTCCGCCGGATTCTGGTGCCGTTTCCGCTCTTTGGCGGGGACGGCGTGCCAATTGAACTGCAGATTCCAGTCGAAACCGCCGACGTTCACGCCGCCACTGTCGTGAAAGTGGTACTCCAGAGTGGTGTCGTCGATGACGTCTATGACCGGACACACGACCGCCGTCCGGTCCCTGGCTATCCGGTCCAGGAGCGGCTCCAGCCAACCGGTGGTGCACTCGCAGTGCGAATCCAAGTAGGTGAGCACCTCGCCAGTGGCGTACGTCGCCCCTAAAGTCACCAAAGTTAAAATGAGATTCTTTCACGGATTTTTAATAGGGGTTTTACCTAAAAGCCTGGCCCGGATCAGGCCTTCGCGTTTCTTGGCCCTCACTATCCTAACTTTGGGCTCGCTGGCGAAATAGTCGACCAATTGGCGCTTCAGGTGCTCCATGTCGCTGAAATCGTCCACCAAAATCACCTCTTCTATGAGATTTTCCGGTGATCTATCTAGGACCGAATGGACCGTCCGTAATAGTACGGACCAAGCCTCGTTGTGGAAACAGATAATTACCGAGGTTTTGGGTAAATCGGTCAAGAAACGATCCGGCGCTTTACACCTGCAAAACAGACATCGAGATCAGTGTGGAATCGCTCGAATTTTCGCCGCGATTTCCGGCATGTCTACCGCAAATCCGCGATAGGCATTTCGGTATTTGCGTAAATTGTGCCGTCATATTCGGACCGCGATAATTTCCCATCCACGCCCCGTGCTCTGCACACACTGCACACACAGTAGAGAGATTCGTAATAACGCAATTTATAAACAAACGTTTAATTAGTTTGAGAGAAAGAAGAACCGCGGGGGTAATTAAGTACGAGTGAAACGGAACCGTAATCATCATCGGGTTCGTGAGAGAAAGCGCTAAAACAGCGGCGATGCGTCTCGCGGGGGCGGAAAGAGCAAAAGCAATATTTATATTGGCCCCGGCCAATTAGCTGCACTCACGACTCCCTCGACGGTTCGGAAAAATGAGCGAAATCCATACCGATATCTTCCTGCGGACGAGTATTTTCATAAATATTACAGTGGTACGAAATTTCAGGGGCGAAAACCAATTTTCTAAAGGAACAGACTAAAAATGACCAATAAAAGCTGATTTGATTTGAGCTTCGAGCACCGGATTTTTCAATAGCAAAGAAACGACACCCTGTATACGTTTTAAATAATCAGCAAATATCCGAGATGTGGAATAACCGGTGGCGTATAATGCCATAAACGCAAATTTTACGGAGTGAACCCGGAATAACGCCCTCGCGCCCCCGAAAATTGCGCTTCGGGGGTGTAATAATCAAAGCGAAGGGGTGATGCCGATGCAGAGACCTTCGACTTCTCTCCGAGCCATAAATACAACACCTCTGGCATTATTATAGCTACAGGGAGCTAATTAAAACACGCCTCCGCATATATGTAACTACCCCTAATGCCTCTAATACCGGAATTTAACGGAGAGGGCGCTTTATCAAATCAAATCGCATAAAATATTCAAACACCGCGAGACCGGAGAAAAGACGAAGAGCATTAAACATTAATTAGTATTTCGCAATCGATTCCGGACTAATGAAACCTGGATGATTTCATCCCCCCGTGTGTATACACACGGAAAATTTCAGGTTTTTATGCCCGCGCGCACTATTATCCGCCATTTGTATAGGCACCGGGGCTACATTTTAATTACGGCGACCATCATCAGCATCATGCCGGTTTCGCGTGCGAATAATACCCGGAAAAAAAGAACAGAGAGGGGCGCGGCACGAACGGGTGGGACGAGGATGGCGCCCCCGGATGGCCGAATCAATTTCGTCACTTCCAGTCAAAAGGTTTCGGTAATTGGAGCCCTTTTGTTATGTTTCGACCGAAATGCGCGTTTCATCCCCCCGAAAGCCGCCCGAATTTCGCGTCCAATCGCGACGCAGATTCTTCACCGCACCGGGGAGAGAGAGTGTCGTAATTAATCGACGGATTATGCGAATTTAATTGCTCGAAACGGCAGCTATTTCGCAAACGACTTCACTCAGTGATGATACCGGCGACGGCAAAGTCATTCCCCACAAAGACACCGAATTTTCCTTTAACGCGCGCGCCCTCTCGCACAAAGGCCGGAGAGAGGGAAAACGACCCCCCGACTCGGTCGGGTTTATTATTTCGCGATCCGGAGGAATCGGCCCGTTTCGATAATTTTACGGCGGAAAGGACCACCACTTTTACTGGGCCGGCAGTAAATTACCGCCGAATTTATGAAGGGTGGAAAACCAGATGTGCCACTGGAGACCCTATTCATTGCCGATAAAAGTGTAGCCCCCGGAAATTATGACAGCGGTTATTGGAATAAACCGGCCATGTGCGGGGGAAAATTCAACAAAAATGTACATTTCAACCCCACGATTCGAGTACACACGGATATGAGATGCAAATACGAGTACAAGGGCTACTTTATAAGGGTAGTTAAAAATGAGTCTGCCAACCCGTTCCATTGTGCAGTTATCCCAACAACTAAATAGACAATGAATAATTTTACTCCCCAGAGAACGCATACGTAATTGCACTTGGTTGTGGCTTCAAAACTATGTTTTACTAATGATGGTAAAGCTGCCCAATCCAAGGCCACAATTAACACTTTTTCTGACATAAGAGTTACAGGTGATTGAGTACATTCCCATCGATTTTTCAGTTTCTACGTTTCAGGACGAACTAATCATTTTTATTCGGGTCACTTGGAAATTTTCATTGCAATCTGATATATCGATTTGAGGTCACGAAAATGCGAAAATTCACCATTGGAAAACTCGTCCACCGCATGTTACCGATCGGTTAATGATTAAAGAATGCGTCAAATCGGGCGCGCATATGAAAAATGCCCGAATTGTGATATAAAACTGATCCCATATGGCGATCAAAAAAATTCGGACATGTCTGTACATTTATAGTAACGAGGCAAATATGAAATCGTTTGGCACTTCATGAAATTTTAATCACGGCCTCATCGCAACATCTGCTTTATGGGCATAGTTTTTTTTCTCCTCTCGAACGAATAATACACGGACTCGGGCGGCAAAAGCGAACGAACATCGGCAGCGAGCCATTTTTATTTCGTTTCTCTTTTTTTGCGAAATTCACAATCATCGAATTGTTGCATATCCGGCTCTCTCCGAGGGAGCGAAACTTTTCGGACGGCGCGGAAATGCGCCCGATATACAAAAGCCCAAAAGTTTATTATTTTTTACATATTCATAGTCGATTATTTCCGTTCGGAAATCGCTAGAGGATAATGGGCCGAATTGAACCGTCCGACATTGTTTCGATGAAAACGCGCAATTTTGTTGTTAGTTTTAATTAAAATCGGACGGGGATTATACAGGGCGCCTCGCGATCGAATATCTATCTATCTCGGTTTAATTGAACGCTTCTCATTGTTCCCGGAAGACAAAGTTGGCGAAAATTGAATTACTACGTTTAAAAAAAGTAAATTTACTTTTCGTGACGGTAAAACAGGAACCTGTAATTTTCTAGACTACCCTCTGTTTGAAAGTGACGAAACCACCCTGCTCGTGAACCACCCCGTATAAGCCATTAGGGATACGCAAATATCGAAAAAAACGACACCCCTCGCAGTCAGTTTCTACCCAGATTACCCCACACAATATCCGCACAATATCTAGTGCGACCTCGAAGGGTTTTGCGTTCGAAAGCCAACAAAAGACTTTGGTTTTTGCACCCATAGGCTCTCATTATGGCACTAATAATTCCGAAAGGCCCCGACGTTAATTACCTAATTGTGAGGGGACGAAAATCATTTCGACTTTACCCCTGGATATCAAAGAGAGAGGTCAGCCTTTATACACCATCGAAACTCAAGAGAAAGCAGCCCCCTTTCACAATGGCCGATATGTGAACCGTGTCTGACGCACACGAGAGAGGGTCGCGACACGCGGAAAGCCGCAATTACCCCAGGGGCACTAATGGAACCGATTTCGCCCTCCGTCCCTCTCGAAAAGAAACGACAAATTTTGAGAAATTCAAGAAGCCCATCAGCAGGGAGGTTCCGATCGACCCTTTCCGCGTTTCGCACCCCTTCGATTTCGATGATGATGACGCCGCCCAAAGTCCGGGGACGCACCGGACCGAAAGCCCAATTTCCGTTTCCATTCCGGGCGGAATTGCACCGAAATTAATCTAAATTGCCGGTGTCTCTGTCCGCCTCTAGGCCGGCAAACAAACGGGACGATACGCCGATACCGACAAACGGGAATCGCTATTTACGTTTAGGGGAGGAAACTGCATAACACATAAGGGGGTGGACCGAGCCGAAAATCCCCAGATTTCCACCCCCAGTGCTCGCGCGACATGTCATTAAACTGTCCCAGTATACGAAAAAAGGGAGGCAGATGTCGCCGTAAAACCGTTCCACCTACGTATCGCTTTATACGACACCCCCGAAATTTCACGGGAGCGCCTTATTAATTTCACGTCTCTCCCGGGAAAGGGCGGCTCACGTAATGCCTATACAGACATAAGAAAAAGGCGGCGGCGGCGACGGTTTTTTTCCAGGGGGTGGGAGCGACCTGTTGAAACCGCCACCGAAAGATAAATAAGAAAAAAGCGCAGACGCTCTCCTCCTTTGAATTTTTAAAATTAACCCCTTTCTCGCCCCTCGAAAAAAGAAAACTCGAATTCAATTGAATTAACACCGAGACGGGCCATTTATTACGGCGCCTCCATCAATCACACCAGAGGACAAGTCGGGGGTCTTCTCGCAAATGGAATTCGGTGCGAATTCGTGCACGAACGACGACGTTTCGAATTTGAGGTGTGCGTGCCGTAAAAAATGGCAATTTCTGAACTTTCAATAAATCGTTTAGTTTCGCGCGAAACTTTGAGATTTCGATATAAATGCAAAAAAGTCGTCGTCTCTTACCATTCGTCTCTTGGATCCGGAAGGCTCCGGTGCACGCTGATCATATCGCTGGCGTACTGATTGAACGCGTTATTTTGCCAGCCCAGGTCGACCAACTTCTTGACTTCACCTGAAATAATAATCGATTTTTACAGTGTCACGTCTTTCCCAATAGGCCGATAAATAAGAGGCGAGGCCGGGTCGAAATATTGACTTATGGACCGAGAGCCTAAGTGCACACACGTCGAAAGTTTCAGAGAGGGTGGATACACCTACATGAAGAAATAGTAATCCGGCATGAAAGAGGTCGCCAACCTCCACCAAAAACGTCAATTTATGAGCGAGTGTATGACACAGAAATTCAGAGAAAAATCATAGTTGACGAAGCAATTTGCGCGTCTTCTACAAATAAGTTTCGCAATTTCTTTACATCACAAATGTTTAAACACTCCACTACAACAATTAGAATAATAATACTACTTATACTAATATCGTATAAATGGGTAATGAAAATTACGTAAAACCACTGTAAACTGAAATTATGCAACGAATATAGAGAGTGTTTCAGAACATGGGCCAAAAACTAAGACATTTGTTGGGTTTTCACGAAAGTTTTTTTGTGATAAAAATTCAGGCATTTTTTCAATGAAATTCGCTGATGGAAATTACCTCGGAAATTACTTAAAAAGTTTGATGAAAAAAGGAAAAATTGTTCAAATTAGAAATGCAAAAATACCTTCCAAGATGAAAAGGCCAAAAATCATGCTAATGGCTCACATCGATTTGAACTAACTAAAAGTGCATCAGTTGGACCAAAAATCTTTCCAAATTTGTAAAGACAAACTAGAGAATGACATTTTAGTGATTTCTGCTTTGTAACAACAGATTTACATCCCAAATTTTGGCATTATATGAACAGGATGTGGACTTTTAAAAGTTAGTTTTCTTATGATTGATTCAGTAACAAAACCATAACAAAATTGACATAGGGTCGGTTTTTTTCACTTCTGGTTATCCCCCTGGTAGCTAACTGGAATCTTGGACTGTGACAATCCTGGTTTAAATGAACCAGAAGAGGTCACATTCAAAGATCCAGTTGGCTAATCAGAGGTTTAATCAGAGGTGGAAATATAGGGCCATAACCTAATAAAACTAAATTACAAATTCGAACAGATAGGTATTAACTGAAATACTGGGCCTCAGCTGATCAGACTTTAGTCTCTTCACCCCGAAACACCTTGTGAGAAATTCGGGGGTGAATTCCATAAAGCGTCTGCAACCCCCCGATGTATCCCGCGATCGGCCCCGGAATAAAACCGGATCCGGGTGGATGAAAAGGAGCCCGAATGCGGCGTCTCGCTAGGTGTTTTACATTTATCCGAGGATCCACGGATAATGGCGTTGCGAAAATTGCGTAACACCCCCGGGGACGGCGCGATCCCGACGCAACCGATACGAAAATATAAAAGCGCCTCCGTTTTTTTCCCCGAAAGGTTCTCCCGGGTGGCGGCGCTCCGAGAAAAACCCGCCGATCCCCGGAAAAAAGGGTCACGCACCTGTCAAATTGGCGGGCAGGACGACCGCCTTCCCCATCTCCCCGGCCTCGTCCTGGGGCGGCACCAGCACCCCCGCGTTTTCCTCCACGAGCTGCACTTGGGGTCGCTTCCTCCTCGGTTTGGGCAACTTGACGTTCGGCTGCGTCTCTTCGGCGATTTCGTTATTGTCGAAGCGCTGGTTGGCGGCGTCCTCTTCGCGTTTCACCAGCGGGAGAGCGACGCCGGCGTCGCTGCGGTCGCCGCCGTCGTTGTACAGGAGGAACGCGATGGTGAACCACGCGGTGCCGACGACCACCACCAACTTGAGCAGGAAAGAGCGCTTCCGCCACAGCAGCCCCATCTTTTGACGATTCTGTCACGATTTTGACAAGATTTTGTCAGGATTTCGTCGATGAAAATCGGCAACGTCCACACACTGTCGCACCGTCACACGTCTCTTCTTATCTTATCAGCTGTCGTCGTCGGCTCGGGCGATAACGAGTTTGGCATTATTTTTGACAGAGGCAGACGCCACGGTGACACTTTCCCGTCGGATTTCTAGATTTCCAACGTGCCGTCTATCGGTTTATCACAGGGGCGATGATATCGTCATTATTTGATGATTGCGGGAGGCGAAGACTGATATGTTCGATGGGAGGACCTCGCGGTTGGCGACGGGCACCCCAAGTCCATTCCTGCAACGAAATCAGAAAATTAGCATTCTCACATCTTGAAAATTTTGAATAAATTTTTGTTAAGTCCCGTAACTTCTTTATTAGTTGTGCTATCGAGTCGAGTGAGGCGGGAATCGCTTAGTTTTTTTAAAATCTATAAGGAAAAGTGTCCACATTTAGATTTAGATGACATTAAATGTTTTTTCAATTTTTGAAGAAATTTTTGTCAAAAATTTCAAAGTGCCGTAACTTCTTTATTAGTGGAGCTATCGCTTAATTTGCTGAAAATCTATAAGGAAAAGTGTCCAGATTTAGATTTAGACGATTTTTGAAAATTTTGAAGAAATATTTTGGTCAAAAATTTCAAAGTGCTGTAACTTCCTTATTAGTCGATATATTGATGAAAATTTTAAATGGGCCTGCAATTGAGTCATCAGGACTGGGAAAATTCGTCTAATATTGCCGTATCATTGAAAAAAAGAGTCAAATTTTCATTTTTCGAGAGCTACCGGACAGGTAGTGCTGCTGATCATAGCGCAATAAATAGAGAGCAATAAATCAATTTTTGAAGACTATATCGAAATATCTCATACCAGATATGACAAAATATCTTGTATAAATCTATTTTTATTGTTCAATACTACCAACTATATTTACTGCTTTAATTTACGGAATGTAAGTACCTAAGTATTATGATTTGAGAAGATGTCAGATAAGAACAATTAATGTTTTCCATTTGAGAAACTATTTGTTCTTTCTACGATAAAATCGTATAAAAATCAGAACTACCTATGACAATCAGAAAAAGTTTTTTTTCTTAAGATTTTCAATTCATCACGCTGGAGAATACTGGAAATGCTAAATGTTACACCCTGTATCTATCGAACCACCATGTGTATAATAATAATCCCGAATTCATGACGGAAAATAATCCTCTTTCCTCGAGTATTAAAGCCATCCTTGCGTATTTACATAGTAATTTGTAATTATAATAGTATTACGATAATTGCGCAAAAATAGCCTTGTGTCAGAAAATTCAACTCAGTAATAAGTAGCATCTCGGCCGGAATAATGCCGAAGGTGACGTCTATTTTAACAATTATCCACACTCGGTTTGAAAACGTTCACGGTCACAAATCATCATTACATTTCAAGACTCCGGAAGAAAGGAATTTAGGTGAATCCGGGTCCGAAATGATCGTGAAGGTCCAGCATACGAGGCGATGTGGGCACCGATGTATCCATAACGCTTATCATCAGGTGATAAAAATAAAAAATCTTGATCGATTCGGAAAGGGTGTGAAATGACATGATCAATTCTCGATAAAATCCATTGTAGTCGAAATTCGGTGCGCCTCTGCCTCTTTGCCACCATCGATTACGCCACAACAATGGCCTTTTTTCGCACCTAAAAGCCGATTATCGAACAAAACAAGTATCATAGACAATGGCGCAACCGATCCGTCACCGCTTTTAGCGAATTATCCGGAGGATGACCACGTTTAACAACATTTCAATCGGCTCCCCGCCATTACCGGAACGCTCCGGATCGCATAATACAACAACAATAATAATCGCATTAATAACGATGAGAGATCGGCGGTAATTTGCGCGTTTAGACGTTTCTCGTTAATAAACGGAACGAGTCGCGCCCCCGGGGGGAGGCGTCGCGACGCCGAGGTGCCCCCCTCTCTCGGGAAGATAAGTCTCGACGTCAAGACGAAAAATCGACCCCGTTATTCAGACGGATACGGTCACAGATTCGCCTCGAATGATAATGCAACCCTTTCTTATTAAATTCCAGTGGCGTATTTACCCAGTTTGCCTTTCTTATCTCGAAATCCTCCCCTTGTTTCGCGGATTTCCACATTCTCTTCCGAACGCCATATTGCACCTAAAATCCATTCAAATTTCGGTCGAGGATAATTGCGTTTTGATTTATTCGAAATGGAGCGGCGGGTAACGTCACGGAAGACTCCGGAGATCAACAAGTCGACCGGAAGCGCGCCCGGCCTCATCAATCACGGAATCGCCGAAACTCCGGTCCGAGTCCGGAGTTTTTCCGGCGACATCGAAATTCGCGACGTGCGTCCTCTCCGAATATTATTTATCGTCCGGTCATTCGGTGGCACAAAAAGACCGCACAATGTATAAGGGCGATACCTACATACAGCGGTGATAAATTACGTCATTATGCGGGCGAATGTGAAATGGTGCCCTCCGGGGGTGGACGGGGGGGACGTGCCCGGAATCCGGGGCGGAAAAATCGCGAGGCGCGCAATCGGACCCCGGAAAAAGGGCGCCGATATGTTTATTCGATGAATCAACGCCATCATCCCTTTCCTTTTCCCCTGAATAATATATCGAACAAGAATCGGACCCGTTCGCACCTCCGCTCTCACCCCGAGACCTTTCGCACCCTCATTTCGGAACTTTTGACATCATCCGGGTCGCCCAGATCCGGAAACTTTTTCGTCGTCTCCCGTCCCTTTTCGCGGGAAATAGCGGCGGCGAGATCAAAGGGCGCTCCGGTGAAATATCTCGCAAATTCCGCCCCCGAGAGCGCGGTAATAAACTTGGAGTGGGCAAATCGCGAAAATGCGACTTTTGTGAAAGGTTTTCACGGGATTTTCGCTAAATTGTGACGTTGCACTTTGCCATTTTTCTGGTGGATAATCGAATAGCCGAAACGACCTTCAGGATGTACCCAGGTATTGTAGTGACCTTAAAGATCGTGATTTTAATACCGGTAAAGTGCTCACTTAACATGGAGATGATGGAGATTCGAGTCCTCAATCCGACTAAGTGAGAACTGGAAATTTATATTTATACGGCACGTTTATTAGGTATTATTCTCAAAAAGGATAACACGGATCTTCATAGTCTACGCTGTAAAAGTACCTACTCGTGAACAGATCTTCTCAAGTATTTCAGATTTGAAAATGAAGATAAATAATTTTTTGTAATTTTTTGCAACAGCATTTCTGTTTGATGATTAATCAAGAGACGAAGAAAATCACAAAGATCCGTAAACTTTATCATCAGTGATCGAAGCAACATAGTTTGTGTGCAGAGATTACGTGATCGAAGCCTCGAAACCCATTAACGATAAAGTTCAATGCCGTGATGTCAACCGGTGTCTTCTTCTCAATTATAAAGTCACATTTTTTCTAGTTAAAGCGGATACGAGGTCGAAACCGTAAAATTTCACTTTTTCACTATTGTGGATAGGTTATCGAAAATCAACGAAAAAGATTTCAATTAATTACGAAATCCTTCACAACTTGCACCTACTCACTTATCGTAAATTTAATGCGAAACGTAAGCTGAAAACTATAGCTTTAAGGCTGAAAAGTAACGAAATTACGTCAAAAACTTTAAATTAATCTGTTAATTCTTAACGAGGGCGCGAAAACCACCCCCCAAAACCACCCCGGAAAAAGTTCCGGTACACAATCGTGGCGTTTCGCGGGATTTATCGTTTGGAATTTTCGTCACGAGTCTTTTAATTACGAGATTCGCGTTTCCATGAAACTTTTCCGAAAAAAAAAAATCATTTTCCCCCAACGTAAAAATAACACAATGGAATTTTATTATTATTGAGAGAAGATGAATCGAAGGTGAGCTCGATCGTGAGAGTAAATAATAGACGTCGATATTATCATCATTACGGTGAGGGTGTCACCTTTATTATTAATGGCGAAAAAGCGAACCCTACACCGCACCGGAGACCCCTCATTTAAAATTTAGATTTTTACGCAATTTCGATATCGCAATTTTTTAAACGTTCGGTATCATAGTGTAATTACCAAAACCAACATCGCTGTTATGTCAGAAATCTAATCAGGCAAAAAGCAATTAAGCAATTTCAGGCGCGGTCGATTATTATTAACTCACCCTGTAAGTATCCGGTGGGGCTTCCTTCACACATTAGAGACTTCACGAAACTTGGGGTTTTTCAGCAATCGCGGCCATTTTCGTCTGAAAACGAGAAACGAACGTGAAAACCAGTTTCGAAATCCTTGAACTTATGTATTTTCGGTAATTCGACGAATGGCAGCTATTTCAACTTTTTAACACAAAAA
Source organism: Salpingus planirostris (assembly GCA_949788335.1). Classification (NCBI taxonomy): domain Eukaryota; kingdom Metazoa; phylum Arthropoda; class Insecta; order Coleoptera; family Salpingidae; genus Salpingus; species Salpingus planirostris. The sequence goes on from OX460926.1 coordinate 4,620,799, forward strand.
TCGATGATGATGATGACTCGACGAACTCTTGCTAACTAACTAACGAACTTTTGCGGTAGGTGCATTACGTTAAAATGTTATTATTACTAGTATATTGATAAAAATATGGCCAAGGTCGCTTCTGATTTAGCCGGAGATTATCGTCGCATAAATTTCACGTTCCTTTCACTTATTTCTCGATGTCTCATCGAAAATCCCCGAAAACCGGAACGCTGCCTATACCTGCATTATAAATAAAATGTTATGATAAAGGTTAATGCTCCTAATTGTGCATCGTCGGGAGTTATTAGGGCGAAGAAACGAGTCGCCAGTGCACTCGGCCATTATCGATACGAGGAATCGTCGTCATTACGATTTTTCCCATCGGGTCGCTTTTTACCGTATCGTGACCTCTCAAGACTCGTCGATTTTCATCTCGGAATATTCGAAAGCGGCTCGATATAGAATGGATGCGACCTACCCAAAAACGAGTGGGTCGGATTCTTCTAATGACGCTTTGTTTCCTTCTCCCATTAACAAATTACACCGAACCGATCGACTTTTACAATCGTGTCATATTCGCGCGGATAAAAGGTGAACGTTTTAAAAATGTCAAGAGTCACCATCTTACGAAACCGCCGAGAGTTTCTCGAGGATGCTACTCGAATTTTCGTAGGAATTGCGCGGGGAGTCTCCGGTGAAAGATAATGCGGGACTCCGGGCAACGTAAATCCGGAGTCTTCGCGATTTTTCAAGGCGAAGAAGAGGTCGCTTTCCTTCGCTCGCAATAATAAATAGAAAGTAAGCCGAAAGGAGAGGTCGCAGGTCGCCGTGATCGAGTCCCATCCTCATCCTCGTGATCGAGGAGGTTTAAGGTTAGAAAAGACACTAAAGGTCGCCCGTCGCCCCCGTTCTCCATACGGATTATTATTATTCAGTGCCGGACTGAAATGAAACCCGGATTTCGCCCGGTAAAAAGTCCGGATTACGAGCGACATTTCGATGTCCCGATTTAATTGCCACCCGGAGTCGTCCCTTGATTGAATTTTCAACAGTTCTGATATTTTGGGGCGAAACCTGCTGATTATTTCAGGATTTTCCGAATACTTGAATAAACCGGTTAAAAATATTACTAATTCGCTTGATTGATTAATACGCGGCCACATCGGCGTAAATTCATTGGCTTTGCTGGGCTTAATGAATAAATTTCCACGTATGATTGTTCAAATTTAAATTAAAGCATTAAACAAATAGGGTTTGATCTGATTCAGTGAAAAATTTATGTTTATAACCGGAAATAATTCCGATCCGTATGGATTTACCCGAAATCACTATACCCGGAAACGCGGGAGAAAGGGCTTCTATCCGGACTTTTAATTCGGTGGAAGGCACAGGGGATTTCAACTTTAATTACCGAAGTAACTTTAATAGCGTAATCGTAAAAATTTACGGCTGACGTTAAAACTAAACGTTTTGCAAGTACTTTACGCGATAAGAAAATTGTAAAGATACTGGAAATAAATTATGAATAGTTTCGCTAACTAACCGATTTTCCAAATACTAAGCTATTTTTAAAGTACTTGTTTTTTTTTTAATGGCCCGATAATGAAAAACCGATATACTTATACCTACTTTCTGTGATTGAATTTCTAGATTTTTCTCTCAAAAAAAAGTTCACCTTTACTCAGGCCCATTTTAGACTGGCTAGACGAGTAAATTTCGCATGAGCTTTTAGTGCTCCCACTAATTCCCGTCATTATATCGACCGAGCGGCGGCCTTCCCTTAATAGGGGAAATTAATAAATATCCATTAAAGAAAACGGGCGAGAATAATAAGCCTCCTCAATATCACAGAGCCCATTAGCAAATCGACCGAAAAAACGCGCGATCGTCTGAAAATAAACCGCCGTAACCGAAAACGTCGCAAATTTCGCATCACGCTCTACGTTCTCATTAAGGGCTCGCATTATTATTAAGGGCGGCGTATATCCACGACGAGATGCGAGCACGGTTTGATGTGTGTGTACATACGTGGTTAGCTGCCAACATATTGCCGCCTATTATCTTAATCAGACTGCTAATGATAACGTATACGGCTAATTACGGCCCTTTTGTCATGCCCCCGCCCGCCCCGCGCATCGGGGGAGGATGTTATACGTATGCGCTCCGCAAATTACCCCCGGGAATGCGAACAATGAGCGGGGGCATGCACGTTCGTCGGGTTGGCACCCATCATTAGCCCCGAAAACACCAGACAGCGTGACGTTAAATTACGCAAAGTACGATCCGAAAACTCCGCGATTATGAAGATGATTCCGCATCTGCGCTACGTTCGTGCATTAGGACGTGAGTGAAGTCGGTACCCACATACGGAAGGATCCTCTCATGTTTATGCATGCGATAGGGAAGATGTCTCCGTTTTAGTGCATTTCTAAACACCACCGCATTATCTCGGAAACTCCGTGCGGTTGAGGTGGGATAAGGGAGGAAACCGTTCCGGATTCCGGAAGTTGGATTAATAATATCCGGGTCTATCTCTTTTCCGCATTCGAGTTGAACTTCATTAGAATTTCAAAATCGGGGGAGATTTCCGGTCCGCTCTAGACGTGTAAGTCCAGGGATTTAAATTCGAGAAAAAATTTCAAATCAGGGTTTTTTTTTATTGAAAATTCAAGTTGGTACACTTTAGAGCTTAGTGAGTTGTTATCTTCGAATCGTCTTGGGAAATCGAGTCTTCCCTGAATCGCTTTGAAACTACTGAAAGTGAGGTTAGAGTCACTCATGATGTCAAACGCTTTGATATCTAGTTACTTTTAGTTTCCACCAACTGTCGAGTTCTCTCGATAATTCACCAACAAAGTTTCGTTGATCGATGTTTCACGATTCTGGATATTTACGTGACTTGTAACCGCAGTGTGCAAAATAAATATAACTGAAAAAAATAGTAAAAGCATTCGACTTTTAATCAACGCTGGGCGGTTGTCGGGTTTTCCGTACATAAAAAGGGGCGAAAAAAGAGAACGTCCGGGTTTTATACAAAAGGGCGAGTAATGAAATTACGCCTCACTTTACAGCCGTAATTGCCGTGATTACGCCAGTCTAAATACACAAATACTCGAGAACCGCCCAGTTTTCGACCACCTTTTCATCGTCGCGACCCCACAAAAGCGAAACCATCGGAAAAGGAGAATAGCGTTTGGACTTTTTTTCCCGAAACGAATCACCACAAGAGCGTTATTTCGAAATAGCGGCGATATTCCGCATGCGAATACGGCAAAGAGCGAACAATGCCTGGATAAAATATTCAGGCGTGTCACACGGGCAATGATTTAATTTTCGCGAGGGCGACAGGTATGCGCATTTATACGTGCGTCTCTTCGAGCTCGAATTATTTTCCTTTTTCTTTGTGATTTCGTTTCACATATAAATCCCGTCGTTCCGGCTGGCTGTTATTATCCCAAGAAAAAATTAGATTACACCATAAATAAAAAAAATTAATGGTCTTCTCTTCTCCGGATTTCTAAATGCATCATTTTGAAGCATATCGTAACGCGATATTAGTTAACCAGTGCTGAATTAGATGTAATTCACACGAGAAAATAACCGTAAATCCGTCGATGGCGGACACACACTCAATCTCGTTGCTCAAGACCGGTCTTTGAGTAGGTATGGAAGTTCAATGCGCGATTTTGGTTTCGATGGTTTGTACATCATTCAAAAGTGGGGCACGCCTCTGCTGTAATATAAAATAAATACCAAATGTGAATCACGAAACACAACAAGGAACTGATTTACATAAATAGTTGTTGATTGAAATGAGAAATGTATTCATCATCTTGAATTCTTATTCGAATTCTCGTTCCTTTCATATTCGTTTTTATATTTTTTCGCAATTATAATTTGTCTGCCCGCTGCATCAGTTGTCTGCACTCTACAGTTTAGTTAAATTGAACACTTTAATTGGTGCAGCCTCAATTAAAAACCACGTCTTAATTATACTTATTAAGGTTTCGGCGAACATTACGAACGCTTACTTTTATTCGATCATAATATTATTTGAGCATCTTAAATTGTACGCGATTATCTAAAATAATAGTAGAAAGTGGCCACAGTTAAGTAACTTAAAATAAGATACTCAACTCGCTACTTATCTTGAGAAACGTAAATTAAAGTAGCAATCTCTGGCCTCCCACTGGATTTCAGTATTATGCGGATATATTCGAAATAGTTGGCTTCTTGAGATCGCAATCTGGAAACCTGAAGAATGGAATCTGGGTTGCGAAATACTTGCATTTTATCCTCTGTTTGAAAATAATTAGGGATTTTTTCAAAGCATTTCCGCTGATTACGCTGAAAGCGAGATAATAACCAGTTGAATAGTAAAATCACGAATGTTTTAGTTTCTGCCAACTGTTGTTAAGGATTTCGAATGAGAAACATCAGGTTGGGAAATACCTACAAAACGCAGGAATTTATGCCCAAATTGTGGTCGGAAAATCCACAAAACACGTTATTATTGTCGACAGTGATATTAAAAATGCAATGATTGAGGCGCACATTATTCATGCAAGGGTCTGCTTTTCCCGATGGCAGTTGAAAATCACCAGTTATAAATGCGTTTTATGGGAAAAACTTCTACCTGGAACGATAAAATCTAATATCGAATGCGAAATCGATGGTACGACCACCATTAACGAAAATTATGATAAATTGACACTTTCAGGGTTTCAGAAGTGTACCGATCGACCGGAATTACAGCCAAAGAAAAACGATAAACTTTCATTTAAGCACTTTAGTGATGGATCATCACGATGGCCCCACATAATCAGTAATTACTTTTACTTTTACACATCTGACGGATAATGATCATCATCAAGGAGGAATTCAATTTGAGTTTACGCTTAGATTTATCTCGTGTTTTCCAATATAACGAGAGAGAGATTGAAAAATCGCCCCGTTAACTATAAAAAGAGAGTGAATTTCGTGAATAATTGAGCCTGGCCTAAACGAAAAAGGTGGATAGGGGAGGCGGCTCGGAGATACTTAGTAAGGATTCGTATAAATAAAGGGGTGGCAATTTATCAAAGGGGTTGATTGTACTACGACCGTTTCCATTGATATTTATACGATAGGCCGCCCGACTCGATTCGCCCGATTACCGTCACCCTAAATTACCGGATTTTCGATAAATCAACCCCGGAAAGCCTCGTGGATTCCGCCGTACACAATATAGCCCAAAGACACAAATCTGAACCCATTATAATCGGTCTCGCCCATCATCACCACGAAAATCCGAACCGAATCCGGGACATTATTCATCGTGCATCTGAAACCGCCGAAATTTTCGCATCATGAAAGCTCCGCGATGTATGCAATAACGCTCGATAAGTTCGGCGTTAATTAATTCCCCGGCCGAATTGAGCAAATTCCAGTCAATTAATTCACAATATCCAAACAACGAAATTTTGATAGTCGCCAGATGAAATCTAGCACCTATCATAATAATCGAGTATTTCGAAAGTCTAGTCGGCACTCGGATCTTCCTCATGTTTATCTAATGCTAATTCGAACCGCAACTTACGAGTAATAAGTAATAAGGAGAGAAAGTTGCGGTTTCCATCCGAAACTAACGACAAACGGAAAATTCATCATCGCCGATATTCATAAAAGAAAATCCGTGTTGCATAAGTAAACAGTCGATAATGGAGGACTTTACTCTTTCCCGCTCCCAAGTGTGGAGACAACCTAGAAGCCTCAATAGTAGAAAGGTTGTGTTTATATCCGAGTATTGAAATTACTCCGGTACTCGATCACGTTCGATATATCGAACGCATCACTTTGTAACATAATTAAGAGCGGCTTCTGTGAAAGGCAAATGTGCGCAACATTCCGATTTCATACGCCATACATACATTATAGCAGAACGTAGGCAATGCAATTTCGAACCGAACCGGAAAAAATCAGAAGTATCAACGATTATCGACGACAATTTTACTATTTCTGCCCAAAAAATTGTCCAAATCTGACACCTAAAATCTTGAAATGAAGTTCTTTAGGTGATTTGAAGGTCTCCACCTCCAGAAACGTCAAAAAAACAGTAACAGTTTTGTGAGTATCACTGATATTGATAATCGATATACAATCGATGTTATCGATACACTATCGAAACTATCGATACTCACTTTTGCAGTTGGAAAAAATGGGATCCGGATTTGGGGCTGATGGCGTTATTCAAACGAAGAGGACGTAAAAGACCGGAAGGGAAACCGTTTTCACGGGCGATCGGGCGATCGTCGGTCATCCGCGTTCGGTGTGCGCGGCGCGTCTCGAAGACGAACGGTAATGTCCGCCGGAAGGGCCGAATCCAATAAGGGGAAGCGACAGAGAGAGGTCGGGCACTTTACAATCGCAATAAACAACGGCGGGCGGATTACCGATGCAGTTAGCCCGGATCAGTTTCCACTCGTCCCGGATTAGAGCGGAGCTATACGGCCGGAAGATGCGCCCGCCGCGCCGTCCGGAAAGATTCCGGGACCGGATCCGGTTTTCGGCGACGTTTACCCGAATTTTCGCCGAAAAACCGGCTGAATACTAATCGGGCCCGTTCGATACTCTTCGCATAAATCACGACGGGTCATAATTATTCCGGCCCGGCGCAGATGTCGTTTTTATCAACCCCACGCTGACGGTCGAGGACGCGCCGATTGAATCCGCAAAAAGGCCCGGACGGCCGAGAAACCCACGTTTTTTCCGCCATAGCGCCACATTGGACTCAACCACCGAAAATATTCAATTACAGGCCAAACACTGGTTTTATCACGGAATGCATCAGTTTCTTTTTATTTAAAACTTCAGCCTTTCGATTTCAGTAGGATTTTCAGTCGTCACAATGGCGGAGTCCTTTAATTATGTGAGAGAGACAACATGCTCTGCCCCCGGTAGGGAATTTTCGGTTTACATTTCAGTATAGCCAACTGGTTCTTTTAGTGACAAAATAAGTGTCTGCAAAAAAACAAGCAACTATAGTTTCGAGTTTGCATGGATTTATTTATTATCAGTACCCGAGTCAGTACCAGTCCATATTTATTATTTATTTGACATCCTACACTTTTTCGAATCTTGGTGGCATTCTTTTGAAGTGAATAATTGACAGATTTTACTTCAACAATCCAAAAGTCATGTCATGCAAGCGGGACATGACACTTTGTGAAAGTGAGGTTATGATTCGGTTATATTTGGCAGTTTTGTCACCAAAAAACTAGAGATGGCTAACCTGAAAAATTAACAAAAATCCCCAAAAGGACTCCGCTATTGCGTTTCAGTAACACTCTATACTCTGTATGATAATAATTAGAGCACGTTGCAAACGCTAACAGAGAACGACATCATCAACGTAAGCAAACACTATCGAATCGAAAATTTCATAATTGAAACGCTACTATGAATCCGGCCAAAAGGGCCACTGATTCGATCCCCGACCCATAATTCGTCGTAATAAAATCTATGATATTTGTAATGACGTTTTAGTAACTTTTGCTTTGTGTCAAGAATTTAGTTGGCAATAAATGTCAAAATCGAAATGTTTCTGCCGTTGAATATTCTGTGGCAGCAGCCTACTACTTATTTTATTTTGATTGAATCAGTGACAAAACCATGACAAACCTAACAAAACTAAATTACTGTTTAGTCCGTCATTACAAATTTGAGCAGATAATTGGCGGCGGGTACCGTTGTCCGGCTACTTTTAACTCAATTAAGTCGCAGAGAGGATGTCGTTAACGCGACCATACCCGTTTTTAACGGGACCGTAACGGCTCTTCTCGATCATCCAATTAGCTTTCCTGATGGATAATTATCGTACGACGCGAGAATTACACGAGCCCGAGAAAAATCGCGGTGAAAGCGAGACACGACAAACAGGCTCGACCTTTACTCTTCCTAAATGCCAACCGATTGTCATTGATGATGCTGTGCAATTAGAGAGTCGCCATAATAACGAGCGCGATTCGATTTTTCATCCGAGGGATGAAGGAGGTCGCTTCCGGTTCATCGGACTCACCCGGGTCGAAAGTAAAGTTGGAATTGAATTCCGACGGGGCGGAAGTCCCGGAAACCCGGAGTGCACCCGATGCGCCGCGTTTCCGGGTCAGTTTTGCGATAATTCCGGTATTCCGGCACGCGGCGGCGCCTCCTTATCCCGGCGAAAAGGGCTCATCCGCCCCGAATGAATTATTTATGGCCCTCTTCCAGTCCATCGTTTCCTCTTTTGAACAATTTGCGAGAGAGAGCTCTGAACGCACCGCCGGTATTTGATTTCGCTCAGGATTCGCAAGACCTTTTGTGCAATTTGCGCCTATTCTGTGCCGACGAATGCAATCAGCCGGAATGTGATGAAACGGCGTCTATTTTGCAAAAATTCGTTTCGTTAGCACGCCCCCCCGAGGCGCGACGTACTCCTCGCACGCAAAAATTGAAAATATTTCGCGTTATCTGGTGGAAATACCCTGTCGGAAAATCCGTGTCGTATCTGGTTCGCGATATGCAAAGCGGCCGTGTCCTTCGCACTCACTTACGCGAGTCTGTTTGCGCGCGGGACGCCAAAAAGGCTGCCATCGCCGGATCTCATCAATTTTTCAGGCGCGGTGTCGCGTTTTCCACGACAGACTCGGGAAAAACCGAACTAAATTGGGTTCCGGAGTTATTTATCGAGCGATCCATCTCTCGGAGGCGACTGAAAAATTTAATCAAACCGCAATTCCTCATTGTTAAGCGAAGACGAAATCTCCGCGACTCGAACGAAATCGGACAAGCGAACCGAAAATTAATCCCGCATAGACGACCGAAAAGACCGAGCCGCGTTTCGGATCGATTTTTCCGGCGAGGATAAAAGGTAAACATTTGGGGAAGTTCGCGAAAATCGAGATGGATTCGCCCGCGATAAGGGCGTCAATTTAACTGGCACTCACCTAACCGGGAAATTCGCTAGAGAAACATTTCCCTCGTAGGAAACCGGTGGAAAGTGACCGACGATTAAAACGATTCACACTCTGATAAACTCGATATAATACGAAATTGCGCAATATTCGTTAACGAAGAAATCACCACCGAATTTACCTAATTAACTGGATTTTTTAGAGAAAGACGATTAATTTTCATGGCTCATGAAATTAATCTACCCATATCAAGACTATAAAAGAGGATTTCGACTCGAAACGCACATAACCTCTTCGACAGTCCTGTGGATCAGACTTTGTTCCAAAAGGAGGTCGAAAAAGAGTCGAAATGAAGATCCAGTTCCTCCTAATAACCGCGATTTTTTATCGAGTTAGTGCCGGTTATTCCGGTAATTTCCACAGTTACGGGGGTGCTGCTTTAGTCAACGACCACGTCCCCGTCATCCACAATGGAGTACCGGTAGATACACCGGAAGTGCAAGCTGCAAAAGCTCAACATTTCGAGGCTTACAACAGGGCGGCCATCTTGGCAGCCAAACAGCCCTCGGATGGACAATACCACGAGAGAAAGACCCAAACCCAATTTTACCAAAACGGATATCAGCAAGGTATTTGAAAAAACCAAAAAAATTTCGAAATTCTAACAAAAATTCACTTGTAGATACTCCAGAAGTTCAACACGCAAAATCTCTTCATTTAGCCGCCTTCTCTAAGGCTTCCTACAACCACGGTTACCGATTCAAACGCGGTATCTACAATTTCGGCTCAAACTACCAAGGGCACTTCAGTAATAGCGCACCCGAAGACACCCAGGAAGTTCAGTTGGCGAAATACCAGCATCAAGTGGCCCATTTAGTGGCCCACGAAAGGGAGCACAATGGTCTAGAAGAAAGCGACGGTTCTATAAAGGCCCATCAGGCCCATACTGACGGGTATTACCACATTCCAATAATCGGTAAAGATGGCGTTCCTGTTGACACCCCGGAAGTGCAGTCGGCTAGAAATCGGCACCTTTTGGCCCATTATTATGCAAAATCCGGGCATCAGGTGCAGCAGTCTTATGGGTTTTCTTCGGATCATGAAGGCGCTGTCATCGGGCCTAATGGCGTTCCTTTCGATACTTTGGAGGTGCAATTGGCGAAAGCCCAACATCTGGCTGTCTATGCTGAAGAGAGTTCCAAGCACGACCAATGGCGATTGCAGAATCAGGGTTATGGAGACGAGGGCCATTATTAGGAGGATTTCGATAGTTCTTTTCGACGAAAATTGGTTTTCCTGCACCCCCGTAACGTTTAAAGTCGATCGAAATCATTAGTCAGTCTTTTTGTACATAAGTGACGAGTTGGAGAAAGATTTAAAATATCGTTGCGTTTTGATGAGCCCAAATCCTCAATCCTAGGTAACTTGAAAATGAGCAAAATGAAGCACAAATTAGCATGAAACGTTCAACTCTTCATCGGGTGAATCTGCAGACGACGTGAAGTTGACGTGGGGGAAATTTTCTTTTAAGACAATAATACGCGAAATGTCAAAACTGTGTGCTCCTTCTGCTTGGATTTTGATCGAGATGCGAGCGTTTTCCTCGGCGATTTGGGTTTCTCGTGACACCCCGTACGAATTCCGGGCATTAAATTGTTTCGCACATCGGGACTCGTAATTTATCACGGGCCGCGCCGGCCGGGTCCGTTCCCGTCAACTTTATGACAAATCGTGCAAAGCCCGATGACGTCCGCCCCGGAAAAGTCCGGGTCTAGGACGGCAGCAGATCCGGGGGATTTTTCCGAAACTCGAGCTCTCGAATTTCGGATCGAAATTCCGGATTCGGCTCTTCCCCGTTTCCTTGCGCAAACACGGGCGCCCGCAAAGCCAAGTTTACTCGCTACCATATTGCACACACAACGGATACGTCTTATGTACTCTTGTTTGGTTGCCTCGTTCGGTCGGATGTGTGCCTTCGACTTTTCCGTCGAAAAGTTGGTCGAGCGTCAAAGCTTTGAAGCGATTTCGCGATGCCCCACTCACTCCACTTTCCTCTCTAATTGATCTCTAATTTCAAAGTGGATTAAAATAAAAACTACACTGGCAGATTCATTGAGTGAAAAAATCTCAAAGTGGGCTTTATTTTTTCAGTAAAATTTCGGTGGACTTTTATCGGGTTTGTTACACGGAAACGAGGCGTTTTATTGTGTGTACACTCGAATTAACGGCGTGAGGGTGTGTAAGACGGCGGGTTTTATCGGGCGCCTCCGGGGAAACTCCGGTGCGGTTTCCGGGCGATCACCCCCCTCTGTCGTTATGACCGTTATCCGACCCCCCCGGTTACTATACGTGACGTCCTCTCTTTTTATAGGACTTTTCGCGGGAATTTCCCAGATGTGTTTATAGGGCTTTCGATACGATTCCACCCTCCTTTACACCAGAAATTTCGGTCCGAAATGATAGCGACTTTGTTCTTCCAGATAACGCGCTAACGATACCGGACGAGAGAGTTCCCTCCGCAGGAAATTAAATAACTCGTAATCGCCCCGCTAGTTCGGGTTTATTTATTAGAGGAACTAGGTCGATTTTTATCAAAAATCCCGGATAGATGTCACAATGGTCGAAATTCGTAATTCCCGCAGGATATCGCGGACAAAAGCCGGGTCGCCCTCGATTTTGCATTCAGGTGTTACTAGCAAATTTCGGAGTTGACAACCCGAGAACGAGTTAATTAATTTCGACACGGCCCCATCATGCGAAATGTTCGAAAACTAGAACGCAGAGGATCCTCCGAAAATTTCGCTCTTTCTGAACGATAATCGCCCCCGATTAAATTAAACGAGACTTAACGTTCGAAACTTTTCGTTTTTTTCCGCGCGAATTCGAACTGCGTTATTACCATAACTGCCCTAGTCTCTTCCGTTTCCCGTCTTCCGGCCGAACGAACCAGTCGAATTTAAAACCGACCCCTGTCCATTTCCCTCCTTTATTCGCATCCTTTTTGCCTTAATTAAAAAGATTTGGGGAAAAAGTGCGTCCGCCATTTATTTAAACTATCGGCGTTTCAGGGCCGGATCAGGAGGGGGTGGCAATTCCGGCGCCCCGAGTCTCTCCGGCGTATGTTTATATTCATTTTATTACCCGCTCGACACTAAGTGGGGCGGCCATCAAACTTTGCCAATTTAGAGGCAACTTCCATCGTTCTGTAACCGCTAATTTATTCACCACGGACGACGGAGACCCGGAACGCGCCCCCCTCCTCCTCCGTGTACAAATGGGCACTATTACGTACACCCCCGAACCCGATAACGAATCCGGCGCTCGATCATGATATTTCGGAGGAATCCTCTTCGACTGGATATATGATGGAGTTTCTCCTATGACAATAAAGCGGGTTTATACCGGTTGCGAGTTTTATCGCGGTTATTACGCCGTAAAACGTGTGCAAACTCGCCGTTAAATCGCGACACCTTTACTGCATATAAACCCCCATAATCTGACAGGTGAGGTCAGTGGCGTTCGACCACATTTTCACCACTAGAAATTCATTGTCTTTGGACTGACGCCTCGATAGAGTCGTTATCTTTATCGGTCCGAAAGTTGTGAGCTTCTGAGTGATAAATTCAAAATTTTCAACGGAAATCGCCGTCTTTTCCACATTTATCTTATACAGATTTTATGGACCTTTTACGATCTTTCGATTGATTACTCAAGGCTCAATTTTATTCGAAATTTTTCCAGACACATTTTGACCAATTTAACGAAACTTTTAGAGGGAAGTTGTCGGATAAAAAGGGGAAAAGGGGTGACCAAAGTCCCCGCACTAATTCGGCGTGCAGGTCCGGCGGCGCTAACGACCGCAGCGCCGTAAAGTCGACGCTAAAAGCGTCAGCGCCGGCCCTGCACACACCGCCAACCGGACAGGTATTGCAACGCGAATTTCCCAACGGTACAGTTATCCTTTCACGCGTGTACACCCTCAAATGTTCACCCGTCGTCCACTAATAATAAAAAAAAAAGTAAGGGGTCGGTTTTGCGCCGAGAAAAACGACGAAAAGCCCCGACGACGGAAATAACCTCGTTTTCCACCTTCCTACATACGGCAAAGCCATCAGCGGTACAGAGCGGAATGGGTTTTTAACTGCACCACAACTGGTAATTACTGTTACGACAGAGACGACGGAATCATCCGAAGAAACCGTAAAACGACCCGCAAAGTGTGGCTCGTCGGATTACCTCCCCTACAGAGGCCATCATTATACGTCACTTCCCCTCTATTTTATTGCGATTGTTTGGTAACAAAACCATGACAACACCTAACAAAATTGTTTGGGGATACCTACGGTAAAGTTGGCAGCCCTGCTACCGGCGCCGCCTATGCTTTTCAAGACCCGCTATAATGGGAACGAGTATGGGAATGGTAAGGTCAGGCGAAACCAGCTCTGCCACTCGATGGTTTTTCGATTCGCCTCCCATCATCACCATGGTCAGTAACCTCTTCTCCACGAATAATGATGATAATAAAATATAACGTAACTATTGCCAAGTCTTTTCCCAACGGAAACTTATTCCAACTCGGATTATAATACCTAATAATAATAATAAAGAAGTGGATGAAAGGGGCCGGTGCGAAGTTCCGATAAGACTTTCCGGGCGACCTCTTTCGCTGAGGGGAGTCTCTGCGAGGAGGCGATATACGTTCCGTCGTCACCTCTTTCGCGCGGCATAATGAAACTGGATTTTCTCCGCCTTTTGAAAATGCGCGTCATTGTGCGCCCGCTCCAAATTAAAATTAACGTGGCCATTTTGCACCTCCGCCCGCGATAGATCACATCCGTGCGTTCGCGAGGAGTCGGAATGGAGCAGAGCGCGGGCTGCGGGCCCGGATTTGTGTGCCGGGACGTCGTAAAAGTTTAATTAAAGCGTAGCCCGAAAGCTCCGGATTTAATAGGGGCGGTCTCCCTTAGGAAACCGCGCAATCTACCTGTACATGACGTACGGAGCGAATATCGCCCGGGCCTCCCCTCCCGGCGCCATTAAAATAACCACCTCCCCTCGAGCGGCCATCATTGATATAATTTCGACCGTTTTCCGCCGACTAGTCGATGATGCGGTAATTAATGTTTTCGGTTATGCGCGGCGGTTGGAACGTGCCCAATCAACTCGAAAACACCTATAAATCAATTCGATAAAAAGCGCTAAAGTTTATGGTCGGCTTGTACCAACCTTACGCGTGTACGAGAACACTTGTAACAAGTTTCGGAAGATTTAGGATTTTAATGGGACTCGTTAGGAGTGAGACAGGTGCTCGCCGAAAATCGTGAAACGTGACCGGAATGTTACCACTCTTGCGCTGTCAAAAGTGACAAGTGACAGGTCTATGTTACCGTAATCGTTGTAGTGTTGCGGGAATAATTACGGCTTCGATTTAACCTTACAAGGGTTGATCGGGTAAAGTTCACTCTCTGTTTGGTAGGGGAGACGGCTCCAGTTTGTCGGTTTCTGCATAGAGAGCCAGAAGGGATACTTGCGAAATAACAAACTGCTTTCCGATAATCGTAAAGTTTACCGGTTCGCGAAATGGCCGGCTCGACTCCGTAATTAAGACCATTTAGGGCCCTTGTCGTGCAGATTGCCCATCATTTGCCATCGCCAGCACGACCCCTCTCAATACAAACTCGGCTCCGCTCGGTAATTGGAGGTTATGCGGTTCAGACCAATCGCGGGCGTCCGTTCGATGGACAGCGTGACGTCATCGACCAATGGGAAGCGATTTTTCGCGAATTCGGCCAATCGGAGAGCGTCCACTACGGGAAACATGATCTCGGGTCGTCCGGATGTCCCGATTAAGCCCGACGCCAGGAATCGATCGTTTCAATCATAATAATCGTACGCAACGCGTTATTTCTAGCCCGCTCATAAATCCACGGCCCACTTCGATATATAACGATATTCCGTACCATGGATGTGACGTGAAATTAATTACGTCACGACCGTCGTCCGGGGAACGTGCGAAAAACAATCGGGATTGACACGAAACGCTTTTGTTCGCCCATCGCCGTCTTTGATGCGGTCGTGTGGAGAAAACGCCGTAATAAACAAAGGAAGTCCGTTTTTATCAAGGCCGAGCAGATTTCCTTTCCTCTGAACAATAATAATAACGATGATGGCGATAATGAGAGTGGAGCGTGATTCGCTGACGGTAAAAGCGGGCGCATTTAATTAACACCGGCCGGGCCTATTGTTTTCCGCGATTTCCCATCGCGGGGAATAAATTATTTCGACCGTCTCGTCTGGGGGTCAATAAACACGTCGAGGGCGCTTAATCGAGTGGGAGATTCGAATTTATTCGGTCTTTTTCTCGTTCGTTATTATAAGAGCGTATAAAGTGCAGATGGGGGCTAAAATTAGGCCGGAGAGTTGATTTACCGATTATTTCTGTCCCGTGCAGAAAACGCGTGTACTACAAGCGACTAGAGCTAAAAGGTGGTCTAATTTCGTGCCCAGACTCGGGGGTGAACGTCTCGATTTCGCATTCGATTTTCCATCGGTGGGAAGAATAGAGGAACGAGCTTCCAGCGAGAATAAACATTCCCCAGTTATTATTTTCAACGTTTGCTTTGCAGATTCCCATTTCCGCTATGCCGCGTCGTCCGTATATAAATTAATTGGATGAAACTGTCAAGTCGTAATTCCATTATAACTATCTCTCGGGTGATAGAAGAGAGAACGCTTCCCAGGCGCATAACATTATACACCCAAAGTCGACTCGTTCTACAGGGTGTTCCTGCAATAATTGCCGAAAGCTCCGATTGCTTCTAGTCTAGTATAAAAAGGTGGGTAAAAGCTCTCTTTCCTTGATGATATCAAAGGGCACAAGAGCCACTTTCCATCACGGCTCGCGAATAATTGGAACGCGGTGCAAGAACCGATGATTATACTCCGGTGCGAGAGCCACTAATGGCGATGGAAAAAGTTGGGAATCTGGTGTGAAAATGCGTGAAACTTGGCGAAAGCTGATGAGTTCGATTCAGCGCATACCTCTAAGCCTCATCGGTTCTTTTCAGGGCGAAATCGCCCCACTATAGAGAGAAAAGTCGCTCCATTTTATCGCATGTAGTTCCCAATTGAGTCAAAAAGCTCCAATTCTACTTCATTTCGACGTTTTGGATGGCTTCTTCGCCCGTATTTATACGAGTACCGCCGACCAAGTTCGAAACTGGGTAAAGATGCACAAGGAAAAGTTTCAAACACAAAACTACTCGTATAACCGAAACGTAAATTTATTTTTTGATCAAGGTTGGTTTATGGTAATAAAACTTTGCTTAAGCGAGTAATCCGAATGTACACATTTCGCCGCCTAAACTAATCTGCATACGTTCCGAGTCTTGAGCAAATGTTGATCATAACCAAATAAAGAGCTTTTTCATGGAAAAATCTAAAAGCTCCGGTAACCAAGGCGACGAAACAAGACTCCATTGTTTGTAAACTTAAACCCCTTAACTCGAATGATTCAATCGTCCCAACTCGAGGGATTTTACAACCCCCAACGTTTAAAACACCAGAAAAATTTAATGGCCCGTAATCTTGAAACCAGCCCAAAGTGCGAACGGACTCTTTTTTTTAGTTTTGACAATTAATAAACTCGTATCGGGGTTTTATTTATAAATGCGGAAATCGCTTGTTTGGTTGTCTAGGCGGCTCTGGTGATAAGCCCACTCCGGATGGGTTACAATTTAATTCACTTCCTATTATAAGTATAACTTAATAATAATAATGGTAGTAATAATGACGTTGATAAAATTGCGATTAGATTAGAGTGCACTCGTGCCGATTACACACGCGTAGGTAAAGTAGGTAACAGTTTAAATAATGAATCGAGGTGAATTAGCGTCTTTTGTTCGGTCGGGGTAATTGGGTTGGAGATTTTGCCGCGACAAGTTTTGCCTCTCGTCGCTAATCCGGTTAATTAATCGAATTAGCGCGAATCATCGCGGGCGACGTCGCACCGGAAAAGTGCCGTTACGGTTCTACGTGCGTCCGACGACCGGAGGTCGGCCCTCTCGAGGAATTTCTTGTAGGGTTAAGTCTCACCTTGTGCGGGGTGGAAAGGGCGCTGCGGTATCCGGTGTCCGGTCCTCTGGCACGCACGGAGCACGCCGGAACTCGGTCGATTTCGGTGGATCGGGGCCGGAAAAAGACCTCACCTCGCGAGCCGCGGTCCTGCACTGAATTGTTGACAACGGGCCGAGCCGACCGGCTGATAGTACCGCCGCGGCAAGAAGAACGCCCCTCCACATGGTCGCCAGTGGCGTGCGCACACCCCGAATATGGATTTTTCTTATTTATGTAATAAAGCCAGGTAATTTATTTATGCGAGACGAACCGATCCACCCCCGTGCCTCTTCCACGGCGTCATCGAAATCCACCCCCGAAAAACGCGACCGAAATCGTCCTATTTCAAATAAAGAGGGGCGCACTCTAATTATAAAGCGCCGATAATTAAAGGGGGTACTCCAATTTAATTGGCGGAAAGTTCTCCGATTCACTATCTATTTTTAATCCGTATCCTCAGTCAGACCTCTCTAGTAAGCTCTTTAGTTCGGTTTTATATCGTAAAGAGGCATGCAGTGTTTTCGAGTAGGTAGGTCGAGGTAGAAACGCGATTAATCCGATCCGAAAGCGAAAAAATACCGTAAAAGTATAAAAGTCGCCGATCGATACCTCCCATACACTCTGCCATAATTTAATTAAGGCGAATATTTACTTTTACCATCCTTTTTAGGGGTTGCTACAAGATTGAGGCGGGGTAAATTGACCTTTCGCGTGATCCGAGCCGCTATGTCGGGTAGGCTCAAGTCGACGATTCATAATTTATTGAGGTATTTATCATTATTGCGAGTAGTCTCGAGAGCGAAAGCGCGCATCAATTATAATTTGTAAATTCGTTAATTAATTGAGGAAGGAAGATGAGATCTAATGAAACACGAGAGATAATTATTGCACCTGGCGCAGAAAATTTATTATTTCGATTACATGCATACATAATGTTTATACCTAGTTTAAGTCAAGACTCGCTTGCGAGGGCGCCATATTGACGGAATATGACAAATGAGGTGCGGAGAAGACATTTTGACGTCTGTCGGATCCGATCAATATGGCGGCGCCGCACGAGTCCTCAGTGGTGTCAAGTCTACTTAGAAGAATTAATAAATAATTTCAGCAATCCTTATTACAAATCACGCCTAGATGAGAAGCCACATTTTTTTCCTTGTCGTTCAAACTACTCACATATAACAAAAATAGTTACCAATAGATTTTAAACTCACATTAATAATAAAATTAATAACAATGATAGAGACAGCACTGGATACTCACAAAGCAGCCAACTTGTGAGGCGGCCATTTCTAATGATTTGTAGTGACTATTAAAAAAAATGGCTGACTCGCCAAGTCATCAAACGTCAGGATCACTCAAGATGGCCGCCTTGAAAGTATCCAAATGGAAGAAGTTATATTATTACACAACCATTATTTAGATACTTTTGTTATATTATTTACACCAATAATAATTAGCGCGACTATTAATCAACTGAAAATCAATGAAAACATTTTCAGTCCACAATCAATAATATTGTTTGTAATAATTATTTAATTAATAAATAAAACCGAAATCCTCTCTCTTTTTAATAGACAGAATAAAAGTGTGTTGTATTGTTCAGATATAAAGCGAGTGAAGTAATAACACACATTTAGAACTCGACTCTCTTTTCTATACCCGCGATATAAAAAGTGAAGTAATCACGACTAAATTAAATTAATCACCTAATTAATCTGACTGAGATCCGTCGAATAGACGTAACGCTTTTGTTGCAGCACGAACAATCTCTTCTCCACCGCTTCTTTATCTAGTAAATCAATTCAGAGACATTAATAAAAATAAATTTTCGAAAAATGAGACTCACATCTAATTAAGAGCGCTCTGTCCTGTTGCGGGACTTGCTGGGACAAACTGTGAAGCAAAATCTGAGCCGTTTGGTATTTTTCAAAACACTGCTGCGGATTACCAAACAACTCGTCCAAAGCTGCAGTTTGACACTAAAATCATTACCCAATCAAACTAGTCGGATTTCCAAAAAAAAAGCAGGATTACTCACCATGTATACAGCGTGATCGTAAAGCAATTTATCCGCGGTAATATTTGCGATTTTCGAAATCAACTCCGGACTATTCATTTGCTTGCATTCGGCCAAAGTCATCCTAAATTTACTGTACAGATTCGACATCACTGAAACGACAATAAAATAACCCCCATATCGCACTTTCCTTTAAAACCGATCTTACCTTTTTTGACGGTCGAACTCGCCCTCAATTGGTTGCTCTTCATCTGAGACGTACCAAAAGACAAACCCGAACCCATCAACTGCATCGCCCTGACTAATAAAACGAACCGCTCGGCTTTTTTACCGATTTCGCCATAAAGTTGCGACGCCAATTGCACGCACGAATCGTGCGGGGCCGATAACGGGGCCGCCCTTTCCGCCGCCAACTCCAAAATGCAGTTGCTCAGCGCCATAACGAAGTTGAGCTTCGCCAGCGTCTCGTTGTGCTCCTTCTGCAACGAAAACCAAATCGGTAAACCTCTCTTAGTGACATAGTTGTAAAAAATACAATTAAAGAGATCTTTATGAAAAAAATCCCTAGATGGCGCTCTAACTGTGTACCGACAGATGGCGCTCGATTTCGCTACTCCCCAATAGAGGGCGCCACTACTAACCGAGTGCAGATTTCTACAGATTCCTGTTAAAATGATAACGATGAAGGAAATATACCTCGAGGAGCGTCTCTTCGGGCAGTTCCGGTGCCAAGAACGTGATCGGGTGCTCGAAGTTGCTCGAGGCGTCGTTGAAGAACGTCTGATAGTTGCCCATCTCGGAGATTTCGGGCAGGGTGACGGCCCGAGTGCAGTAAGTGAGGCCGGGCGACCGGGTCGCGTTGTTGTTCTCGTTGTTCAGATTGGGCGTGCTGAGCATCGGCAGGCGGCTGAGGGCGCCGCTCATGTGGGGCGGCGAGACGGCCGACGAGCGGCGCAGCTCGCGCAGCGGCGAACTCTGCGCGGCGGCCACGTTCAGGGCGCTCGGCGACACCGTCCAGAAGTTGGCCGGCGGCGGCGTCTCGCCCAGGCTGCCGCCCGACGCCGAACGACGCCGCCCGCCGCCAGGCGGCGTGCCGATCACGAACTTGACCGACGGCGGACTGAGCGAGCTGATGTCGATGTCGTTGTTGTGCGCCGGCCGGTTCTCCGAACGGCGCATCGTTATCGGCTGCGAGCGCGGCACGTTGCCGTTGACCTGCCGAAAAGCGCCATCTTAGAATCGACGTTCATTTTATTATGATCGATTTAGTAGCAAAACCATGAAGATTAATAGGGAGGGTGCACGCATAACCTAAAAATCTAAAACAATTGAAGTCTGGGGGTTAAACAAGCGTTTCCAAGATAGTTACTATGTAATTGGCAACGCTGGATAGCTGTGTGGCATTTTTATTTGGCAGTTACTTAACCTCATTTTTGGTGGTTTTATACGGGAGATTTTTCTCTCCTATTTTTTAGCTTATTTCATCTAAAAACTATCAAAAAACAAGGCACTAGTCGGGCATTTTGAAGATAAACGCAGAAAACAAGCAAAAGGTGCAAAAATCGGGAATACAACTGAACTTCAGGAAATTTGTATAATGTGTGATATTATAACTGTTATTTTATATCGTTTTAGCAACAATTTTATACGCTTACCTTAAAAAATATATAAGAAAACGGAAAGCAGTTGAAACTTGCGTGTAATTCATAAAAATATCCGAAAGACTGTTGAATTTAAATTCCCGCTGAAAAACTGACAAATATTTTTGACTTTTCAATGTTGCCGGTTTTAGTTAGCAACTGTTATTTAACCCCCAGACTTCAATTGTTTTAGGCTTTGAGGTTATGCGTGCACGCTCCCTATTGTTTTCGACTTTCAAATTACAAATATGGCGGCGAAAATTGATGGATCACGGTAACTATGGTTACAAAACAAATTGTTGCCAACCATTTATCTGCTCCCCGAAAATTCCCTAACTGTGCGATCGGGTTACAATGCATGTAACTGACGTTTACTGCGATTGTCAGTCGTACAAAATTGGCAACTTCACATGGCGGTCATAGATAAACGTAATTACTATTCAAATTCGAGCCGCTTTTACCTTGGTCGGGGTGTCGTCGCGTTTGTCGTCGAAGGCCTCCCTCATCGAGGGCACGGGCACCGGTTCTGCTACGGGCAGGTGGCTCGGGCGCAAAGGTGAGGGCAGATTGTTGGAATTGTTCGGTAACGGTTTCCTGACCGGAGTGGTTTTGGATCTGTCAACAGATCTGTCATGGTTACGCCGATTAAATGACAGTCGTCTTGGTGATGCGGGTTGTGTACTCACTGTTTGTCGATTATTTCGCCGCTTTCGGTCAAACCCTCGGGGATGTTGCGTGACACTATAACATAATCATCTTCAGGGCTCGAGCTAAGTGTTATTCTTGTAGATCGCGGTGATTCTACAAGGAACAAATGATCAATGATTGTAGCGATATTTGAACGTTATTCCGTGTTATTCGATTAGTTGCCATGGTATTGAAGAACAGCAAGATCCTAGATCTGACAAATTAATTCACATTTCCAATAAACAGCACCAAGTGACGTCATTTGACAGTAGTTAGGTCTACTGACTATGTCGGTTGCATACACTCAAGGGGACTTTTTATTGGAAATGCACATTTGAGAAAAATTAAAGAAAATTTAGTGATGCGAATCCGGAAATGTTCAGTTTTCAAAAAAGTTCAAATTTGCCAGCCTAACCGAGGGGCTGATCACTCAAAAAAATGTGTACAACCATTTCCACATTTCGAAACAGTTCCGGTATTTCCTTGGGTATTTCCGACAATTAAAAGTATTTCCACGTATTTCCGGATATTTTCACATATTTCCATGTACTTCCGCCCAATTCCAAAAGTTTTTGTCCATTTCCATCAATTTCCAAACATTTCCACGTATTTCCAAATATTTCCACGTACTTCCAAATATTTCCCACCTATTTCCAAGCATTTCAAAAGCACCCCGACACTACAGACATCTACCGGTGTCCGTAAAATTCTCATCATTATTAGGTTACCTACATCAGAAGTTACCTCGGAAGTTCCCAGACAGCACAAGCATATCCAATGGATGTCCAATGGATATCCATGTATGGACATTTGGATGTCCAATGGATATCCATGCTCACCATTATGGATGTCCAATGGATGTCCATTGGATATCCATTGGATGTCCATAATTGAATAGTTCATTGAAATCGTCATTTAAACCATTAAATCACCAAATTTTATTTTTTATACTGTTTATCTCGCTGTTTATATTGTGCTTTACTGAAAAAATCTTTTGTCGTTTGTACCAAATTGTGAATAACGACGTTGTCCAGAAATGACTATGTAATCAAAATCTTAATGACCATCATAATGTAGAAGTAGAGTCAAATTGGATCAGAATCCAGGTTATTTGCAAACAATACTTAGGATTGTAATCACCGAGACCAAGGGAGATGATCTAATGTAAATTTAGCAGAGGATATGGGCTTTATTCTGACGATTTAAGTTAATGATAGTGAGATATAAATGGTAGCGCCCCCTATTGTCTGTTATCGTATGGATATCCATTGGACATCCAATGGATGTCCAGTGGCGTATATCCATAGCATATTCGCCAATGGATGTCCATTGGATGTCCATTGACGTATGTTCACTAATGGACATCCATTGGATATCCAATGGATATCCAGGATATTATGGATGTTGTATGGACCTAATATGGATATCCATTGGATGTCATGTGCTGTCTGGGACCCGAGGCGCGCGAACTCAGTAAATACCGAGGTGACTACCGTAATGCTCGTCGTAATGTAACGTAACAAAATGGCGAACGGAACCAGATGGGAAGGGCGATGGGCGAACCAGTTACATGCGCATGCGTACACGATTCAGATTTATCCATTTTAAGAACTATTTCCCAACGTTTCACAACAATTTCCAGAATTAACCGTACAATTTCCAACCATTTCCAACCATTTCCAACTATTTCCACTCATTTCCACACATTTCCATTGATTTCCACCCAATTCCAATCATTTCCACAATTTATTTCTAATTTCCAATATTTCCACAAGTAATTCCCGATATTTCCATCAAGGTTGTACAACCATTTCCAGAGTGATCAGCCCCTCGAGCCTAACCCTATTTTTCCTATGTATTTTTTCATTAAATATTTTAACAAAATTCCCAAAAATTTGCATCACCATAGAAAAATATTACTTCAATAAAAAAATGAATGAAATGAAGAATTTACGGGCGAAATCCTCACCTGGCTCCACCCAAGTCTGCGAAAGTTGCGTTTTCACTGGAGATGAATTTTTCCTCGCTGCAACCCCACAAGTCGGGGGTGACCCGATCGGTAAAGGCAGATCTTTGATAATAAAAATTAATAAAGAACGAAAAAAGACCTGATTTGCACAAAATTACCATGTTGGAGGGGACTAGTGGCCTCTGGAGTTTCCACCCTCTTCAGAAATTTGTGACTGTAGAAACCGTCGACATCCATTCGCTCTTTCGCGTTCATCCTGAGCAACCCGAAAAGCAGATCCGACAATTCTAGACTAGTCCCTGAAGGAACTCTATCAAAAGAACACAAATCACAAAATTACAATACAATCCTTATTAGCAAAAAAAAAGTTATAAATACTTTGGTGCCAGATTGGGGCTGTTTTCGTAAGAATTCCTCAAAGCTTGAGGGGTCGCGGCTTGAAACGGGGCCTTCCCGGTCAAACACTGGAAAACTATCGTCCCTATACTCCACAAATCGGCCTTCACGTCATATTCCTTGGACATGAGGACTTCCGGAGCCTTAAAATCACCGAAATTATAGAAATCTGACATTCTAGCGCCCTGTAATGAGACTCACCATATACATGGGGCTTCCGCAGAGAGTGGCCGCCATCACTCCTTCCTGCAAAAACCTGGCAAAGCCGAAATCGGCGATCTTCAATTTGATTTGAGAGGGTTGCGGATTCGGCACGTTGTAAGTCAACAGGATATTCTGCGGTTTCAGATCTCTGTGCACGATCTTTTTCGTTTGGAGCGTTTTCATGGCGCGCGCCAATTGCACCAGGAACAGGCGAATCGTGTCCTCGCTCAGCGTCCCTTTGGCCGCCAGATAATCGGCCAGATCGCCCCCTTTGCAGTACTGGGGGAAAAAGCCCGAAAATATGAAACCGAATCCAGAGAGAAAGTCAACAAATATCGTTATCAATTTACCATAATACAATGTAACGAATATAGTTGAAGGTAGAGAGAGGTTATCTTATCTTATCATGGGGAAAGAGGAGTAGGTAACTTATATTATAATAGCTCCGTCACTCAACCGGTAAAGGTGAGATAATCACATGCTCTTAAAAAGTGTGAATAAAATCGAAATAGCCCAACGATGAATAAATTATTCGAGATATCAGTAGTAGTGCTATTATTATCAGGGTAAGTCCGCAATTCTTCTGTAAATTATCGATTACTATTATTGATAAGGGAATCATAGTCTGTAAATTAGCTAGATAGGTTAACGCCCAAGTCGTAATTTCCAGGTACGCGTCGACCTTAGAACTGACAGATCTGGATCAGTCCGAGACGTTCTTAGATGGAAAAATCGTAAGTTTAAAGCAAATAATGCAGTCTCGGCATCATCAGTAATTTTATGGCGTTTATTTTCGTTCCTAATACCACTTAAATATTTGCACTGATAAAAACTCTTTCCAAATAACAGAATGGCGACGACGCCCGAAATGACGACGAAAACTTGTTCATTTTCGACCAGGATCTCGTCGAAAACTTCGGAGATCCGGACGAAATCGGACATTCGATATTCCGAAGAGACGCCGAAGAACAAGATACCACAGGACTACCGGATTTGGAACCCGACCTTCCTCAAGGTGCGATTCTCTTGCTGTGCCGCCATATTGGCAGGTCCGGTGACAGATTTCCCCAAGATGGCGGCAATGCAAATCACAAAATCAATTTCACCACCGGTAATTATTATTTTTACAGAGACCGGTGAAGATAGCGGCGATAACGAACGAGATAAAGTAATAAATGAGCAAATAAACGGAACTTTGGATGGAGGAAACGAAACTGAACCAGAGAATAAACCGGAAAATCTAGACAAAATCCAGAACGAAGTAGAAACACCCACGGAAATCCCCGCACTTCCAGAAGTGGAGGAAAAAGACGAAAACACCGATAACGAAAACAAGGATGAGGCAACAACCGTCGATGGGGAAACTAAAGAAGAAAATGATAAAAATGAAGAAACCGCAGATAAAAATAACGAAGAGCCTGAAAACACCGATGAAAATGGCGAAATCAAGGTGGAGGCAGATCCGACGACCATTCCACCAACAGAAACTGAAATCAACGAGACCACAGAAGCTCCACTGGAAGAAACGACAACGAAAATGGAAACGACGAGGAAAATCGAAACCACGACCGCTGAATCTGTAATTTCCACTACGACCACGGAAAAAATCGAAGCGCCTCAAGTCCCCGATTCGCCTAAAATCGAGTTGCCTCAAGAAATTTCGACCACAGAAAAAGAACCGAAAATCGTCGCTGCCAAAGAAAATGGAGAAGAAAGCAAATTCGCGCAGAAAACTGAAAATATCGGTGGGAAGGGCAAAAGTGTTCTCAATAATCCAGTCGATAACGAAGCTAATAACAGCACAAAAACTGGCGAATCTAAGGAAGAGCCCTCTACTGCCGGTAGTAAAGATACCAGTATTTTGATATTCCTATTCGCCGCTGTAGTTCTGATTGGTTTACTGGCTTTTGCTTACAATTTCATCAAGAAGCGTCGTCAAAGAAACGCCGACTTGGAGCGGGTGGAAAGAGGGCCTTCGGCGATCAAGCGCAGTCTTCAATCGTTAACCAAGGCGGTTAATGAGGAGGAAATGAAACCGTTGACTGGAGAAATTGCCCACACTTCGGAAACCAAAGGCTACGCATATCAGAGCCAACAGCAGCCGAATAAGACGAGTAATGGAGACGCGAAAAACCAAGAAGTTGAGGGATAACCATAAACGTGATCTAATTTGCTAAGACTATTTTTACCAATAATTATTACCAATATCTACTTATTCTAAATTATTAGACTCCTTACCTCCATTACGAGAAAGACTGTTGTCGGAAATTCTTTGTAATCTAGAAGCGACACTACATTTTCATGATGTAACTCTGTAAGTTCCTGAAAATGGAAGGTAAATTGAATAAATTTCTCAATTTTTGTAAATCGTTTTCAGTTTACCTGCAAGATTTTTATCTCTTTAGCTAATAAGCTCTGATTCTTAGCCAAGTTCTTCTTGGTTATGCACTTGATCGCTACGGTCGAGCTGTGATTCTGAAAAATTAACCAAATTAGGTACATGAATTTCTAAATGATGAATTATTGAACAACAAAGGGATACCTTCTTATGTCGTCCTTTGAAGACCAAGGCGAAAGCGCCTTGGCCTATCATGTCTTTGGTGTGGTACTCGTAATCGCCGACACTCTCCATGTTTGATCAATTAATTACCGAGTCGGCAATCACACGAAATAACGAAAATTATTGCACTGCTACAACACAAGAGCTAATAGGTCAAATTATATTCTGCCCTTTGATGTTACATCTTGGATTGATACCGTGTAAAATCACAAGTATCGGTTATTCTGCTCAATTGCAGATCGATCTCACTTTAAAACACTGTAATTTTGTGGATATTTTGCCAAAAACTTTCAATTAATTATTAACATTACTGCGACACTTCAAAACAGCTGACGCCATATTGACTTTTGTTGACATTTACGTCACAACCGTTCAAGGGACCAACATAAGTCTAAGCACAACTAAAATCCCTACAAAAAAACAGATAGGCAACCAATTATACATTTGAATATTATTATAACTGTAATAAGGTGAATTTGTTACAAAACAACTCTATTCTAGTTTCTTATATAATATTTTAGCCCCTGTTGTAGTTGATTTCTTCAAGTGCTTCTCCAGAGATTTCAGTTTCGTTTTTAACAAATCTTGAACTTCTTCTGAGCCATTTTCGAACACATTTACCAACAAAAAGCATCCACGATTCAAACCAATCCAAAGTTTCAACTGAAATAAGATTAATTAATATTCGCTACTTCCATAAATGTATTTAAAACCTTACAGTTGTCTCGTCCAAAGCTTTGGATAATGCAAGACAGAACCCTTTATCGGGGCTTTGTTTAGTCAATTTCTTCAAAACCATGTGCAACCCAGGATCCTCCACACCTGAAATTTCTGTTTCTTGCGACTTCACTTTCCAATCGGATACAGTTATGATATCTACAATGCTATCGATAGCTTTCTGTGCTTGCTCTGCAGTAGCAGCTTTCAAAATTGCCAACATTTCATAAGCCAGCGATGAATTGCTGAGCCAAAAACCGGCATCATCGGCGACCAAACTGAGCAATGTGTCTAAAGAAATAGCCAGGATTTCCGAACGTCTAATCTCTGGTTCCTTTTTGCAAGTCGACACTTTCCGTCCTTCCTCCAATTCCTTGATGAAAACGGGATGGAAACAGGTGGATTCGCCGGGAGCCACAAGCCATAGCAACACTTTGCGGCCCCAATCGCTCACTGCCAACTCTCTGGCGTTTTTCAAAATGTCCGCGATTATGACCTTCTTCAAAAAGACCGTATCGTCGGCAGCATCGAGCACTGTTATAACGGTGCAATGGCCGTGTTCATGCTTCGACAATTCCACCACATGCTCCTTCAGCATTTTCATTGCGGCTTTTCGGTCTTTATTTGACCCGTACCAGAGGCATTTCATGGCAGCCCTTGACCCGTCTTTGCTGTTGCTAATCACGACTATCGAAGGCACCAAAAGCGCGATCACTTCGGATCTGTCTTCATCACTACACTCGGAGAGGAATTGGTTGATTACCGTTTGAATCATTGACGAGTCGAGTAACTGCTTGTTGATTATCCGTAAGATGTTCGCTTTCGTTGCACTCAAGGTAGCTGATTTTATATCGTTACTAAGAGCGTAGACATCACGTATGTGTTTTACTTTATCGTCTTTCGATTTTCGGTACATTTCTCCGTAAAATTCCTGAGTCAGATGTTGCTTTTGTAAGGGACTGGCCCAAGTCGTGTAGGCGTATTCGACAACAGGAGCGCTCAAAGTATGTGACGTTAGTTTCACAGCATTTCCGTAAATTTTGTCGATTATCGATGATTTAGTTTTGGGATTTCCGTACTTTAACAATCTTTTTACGCAATGAATTGCGTATTTCGATTGCAACATCGCGACAGTGCCGGGAATGAGCTCAGTAGAGATTTGCTCTTTCACTACCGGCGAGCTGTATTTCAGGAGCCATTGCACTATCCGAGAAGTATCGTGAGCTAAGACGAACTTGTCGTACAAATTCTGGCCCTTCAGTAACGCGTGCAGTTCGTTGATGAGTTTATTACGTTCCTCTTCGCCCCCTTTCAGGGTCTTACAACGCAACTTCTCCCCGATTTTCTTCACTTGCGTTACAACATCGAACCCTGTTCGCTTTTGTTTCCGTTTCAAAGTGACTTCCTTCTTCTTCTTTTTGAATTCGTTCCAATCTTCCGGCTTTTCCAATTTAGGTTTGAAATTACTTTTGGAGCCATTCACAGGAGCTTTTTTCTTTTTAAAATCTGGTTTTGTGACGGGTTTGGACTTTTTCTGGAATATTGAGGCTTTTTCTGAATTCACTTCATTCTTAACCTTTTTCGGCTCGACTTCTTGAGGCGAAGATTCGGTCTTTGAAGCGCGTTTAGGCATGTTAAATCACTTTGGAACAGTAAAACTTACATAAACGAGCACAAAATTTACAAGCACGTGTTAAGAGGTTAGAATTTTGACGACTTTGACACTTGAACTGACGGTGACAGATGACAGAATTGTAAATGAGTGAAGTTAGCACATAACGTTAAGCTCTCTTGGAAAACGCGGTAAATTTGAATTAATTCAATCTTTGTTGTTCAAAGTGTTTTTAGTCAATAATTGTAATATTAGAACGCAATAAAAATACGAGTGAAGAAAATTGTCCGTATAATTGCTTTTAATTGAAGTTAAGGAGTGTATGTTATGGATTTTAAGTTAATTACATCTCGAAGGTATGGTGTGGAGTCATAGAAGATGATGTAATAGAAAACTAAACTTTTCTAAAATAAATACGATAAAATGTGTGTGACTAGAGTGAAAATTCGAGATTTTTTTAGAGAAATCCAACGTAATAATTGAAGGCCACGGCTTTTAAGGTACCAAACTGGTACTTTAAATAAGTCGTATACTATCGCAGTGGCGTACTGAAGTGTGATACATATCACCCCCTAATTTAGGAAGTCTTTGTACAGGCGAATCTAAAATTTAGATCTGATGTTAGCAGCGGACCGAACTTCGAGCGCGGTCATTGACCTCAAAGAGGTAACAATCTGATTTACGAGAAAAGCTATAGGGATTATATCAAAATAAAATTTGCAAGGAATCAAAGCGGAAACTTTAAGCTGCACTTTGGTGTATACCGCTTTGAGATTGGTAGAATTTTCAGTGGATTTTTGAGTGATTGAATTTGAGCTGCGCCACTGAGTCACACCTATTTATTGTAATAGATGTTGAGTCTCCCGTATTAGTAAATCATAACAGATAAACAATAATTTTTATCGCCAATCATAAATCGCCTCCAGAAATCCCTGGATTAGCAAGCAAACGATCTAATTAAAAAAATGCGTCACAAAGCCGGCCCAGTGTTGTCGCCTGTAATTGAATAATTCAATTAGTATGATACTCACAGGACGAACAAAACGACTTCTATGCCTATTATCGTATTTTTTCCTTGTTATGACGAGTTTATTCATTCCGGGTGGTATGTAAAAGACGCACCAAGGCGAAAATACTTAACGACTGGATGTAGTTTTCCCCATGTTTGAAGGGTGATTTATTTCCGAAATTCATTAACTTTCCGGTCTATTGCTAAAAACCTCGACACGAAACGTATAAACCGCAAATTATTTATGCGATGGGATAATGAAAAGCAATTCCATTCAAAGATATAATGCGTGTGGAGCGTCCCATTATTAGCACTAATTTCTTCCTCACCTTCCACCGTGAAATCGTATCCACCCATAAATCCTCATTTTTTAAGGATTTAAGTTATATTAAATTAGTTTAAAAATTTATTATGCGGCAGTCCATCTTATTATATCCGGCGATTCATGTCAAGGTATTGTGTTTAAATCAATTTTTCAGTCGACGGCGGATGTAAATGTTGATCCAGACAGGCGGATTTAACAATGGGATTGTGTAACTTTTCGTCACAAATTTCGACGCCTAAAAATGTCGCAACAAGAGCGTCCAATGGGCACCAACCCATCCGCTCCGCGACCAAATTACGATATTTAAATTCCCTCGAATAAGTCACGATTTCCCAAATTTCTCTATGTAAATGTAAAAACACCATGTTTTAAATATTTGTTTATACGAAAAGGCACATGTTGGGGAACGTTTATATTACTTTTGTCCCATTAAAATTATGAAATAGAGCTGAAGTAATAATAATGTTTACAATAAAATGAGGAAAATTCAATGGCCATCATGTCAACGACTCAAAACGTACATTACGAACTTGAGGATTATTACAACCCAGAGCCAAAGTGGGAGAAAAACGCAAGGTTAAGTTCGACACTTGAGCTATATAACCGCCACCCAAGAATAAGCTCCGGTGATTTAACATTCCAAGTCGGTGGTGTGATAATAAAGACAAAACGCGATGAAGTTGACAGTGAGTGCCGAAAAACCAAAATTTCCGAAAAAAGTGACCATTTTTCAATTCCAGATAGCTCTGTTACTCCCGGCCTTCCTGCTGACGGTCGACGCGAGCGGTTACGGCCTTTTGGGCGGCCTGAACAGCTACAGCACCTCGGCCTCTTCCAGTTACGGTAACTACAACGGCTATTCCGGCTATTCCAGCAGTTACCGGCCGGGCGGCGGATACGGCGGCTACTCCACCGGATATTACCGACCCGGGGGCGGCTACGGCGGATATTACCGACCGGGCGGCAGCAGTTACGGCTCTTACGGTAGCGGATACAGGCCTTACAGCAGCGGCTACGATTACGACTTAGGCTACGGAGGGTTAGGGGGCGGCTACGGCAGCGGCTACTACGGAAGCTCCGGCGGTTACGGAAGCGGCTACAACAGGGGCAGCTACGGAGGCTACGGGGGCTACGGAGGTTACGGGGGTGGTCTCGGCAGTTACGGAGGTTACGGCGGCTACGGATCCGGCGGTTACGGATCCGGGGGTTACGGATCCGGGGGCTACGGCACCAACTGTCTGGGAGGGTACAGGGCGGGATGTTCGACCGGGGGTAGCAGCTATTACAAGAAATAAAAATGTGATCTGATTAAGTTAAGTTTTAGTTAGTTTTGTAATTAATAAGGATTGTTGTTCATTAAAATAATCATAAAACCTCGAATATCTCATGTACCTAAGTTGTAACGAAAAATAATTAATAAAAATAATATTATGTCTTATGAAAGCAGCATTATTTATTCAGAAAGCGCACGCGGTTTCTTATGGTAGGTACTTCCTTGATACTATAATTATTGCAATTATTTAAATATTATTAGCGTGATTACGTTCAATTACGGTAATAATTACTTGGGTCCTTGGTCAAAGGGCATTTATTTGCGTCTGAAATATATCGTATCAACTTATAATGTGTATTGTTATGTAGGTAGATTTAATGGTGGAGAAAAAGACACGAGGATTGATTTTTAATTTTCGCGTTCTAATTTGTTCCAACGTTTAACATTATTTGGTAATGTGGAGGTGATACGCGAATTTATCAGTCGATTGCGTAACGATAAACGGCGGATTTGGAAAAGACAGTGGGAAGTTGGCGAAAATACGAAATGAACGTGGGAGTTGACACAGTTTTCACTTTTACTCTACTCTGCAATCTCACCTTTGGAATTCCCCGAGCAAGGGACCTCTGCAAGGCCTTAAAGTGACTCAGAATTCCCAGATCTGACGAATTACATAATACACAACACCCTAATAATTAATTATTATCTAATGCATTTATTTGTTGACTAGCGAATTTTCGGCTCATGAGAAAAACGTATAATGGCCAATAATAAAGTGACATCACACTATTTATGTAATAATCTTATAAACCCGGCGAGAAACACTCTCACTTTCAGAATCAGTGCTTTCTTCGTTCGATCAGATCAAGTCGACTTTATTAAAACGAAAATGAACTCAATTGTAAGTACCAATAAAACTTTGTACAAAAAAGTAGTAACAATTAGAAATTCAAAAGTTTATATTAGTGTCCTTCTGGTTGGTCCACTCGTCTTTTTCGTACCCGCAACGCAACGATAAAGCTTTATATGAAGAATCACCGGAAGAGCGCCGAAGAAAAAACGGTAAAAGACCTGCCAGGCCTTGTCGAGGGCGAAATTACGAAGACCAAGGCCGGACTTTCTTCGATCTGACCTACCAACAAGCCGACATCAATTATAATTACAATTACAATATTAATTGCGGGGGCGGGGGAGGACTGCTCGGGGGAGGAGGCGGCGGAAATAAACCAGGAACCGGTGGTGGAGGCGGCAATATACCCCAACATCAGCACCACCAAGGAGGCGGCCTACTCCAGGGCTTACTAGGAGGCAATCAGCAACAAGGGGGTGAGTTTTCGATTTTTCCTAATAAATCGGGTTTATAATTGCGTCAGGGGGAGGAGGGGACAACCACCGCCCAATAATCGACGGTCTTTTGGGAAACGGGGGCCTCTTGGGGGGCAACGGCCCTCTTTCGGGCATTTTCAGTTTCAGCCAGTCGCAAACGCAAACGCAATCACAAGGCGATAACGGTGGTGGCGGCTTCCTGAATCCCCAAAGCATAGGACAAGGAATCGGCTCTTTCGTTTCTCAAGTGGGGGACGGAATCGGGTCGTTTCTGCCCTCGCAACAAGGCGGGGGCGGGCTTTTCGACGGGCAAGGGATCGGCTCCCTGTTCGAAAACGGGCTTTTCAGCGGCATTTTCGGTGGGGGCAATAATAACGGCCCTTCGAGACCGCCGGTCGTTTCGAATCCTGCGCCCCAACCGGTAACCAGGCCGCCGCCCCCGATTTACACCACAAGCGGGCACGAATTGGTGACCACCCCCAAACCGCCGATCGATCCGGACGTTATTTATAATGACGAGAGGCCCGTTCACGAAGATCACGATGCTGTTGTTCCAGATACCTACATTTACAACAGGCCCGGTCAGTATTCTTCCAACAAGCCGATTTTCGGGGATTTTATACAAGATTTCAGCCAGATTAACCCCAATAAGGTTATAAGGCAATTTAACAGGGGCATTAACCGGCTTGGGCACCTTTTCTACAGATAACAGTCAGTATTTACTAATTATTTAATAATTTCAGGAGTTTTAATTCGTTAGGTAGGCAACCAGTAATACATTATTATTTCTTTTCCAGCCCCTAACTCCTATTACAACAGGCACAGATACCCGAATTACAGTCGGGATTATAGTAGTAGAGGGCGTTCAAATAATATAAGATTCGAATAAATAAATAACATTTGTAATTACATTCTTATAAGTTAGTTAAAATACAATATATAATGTATAAAAAAATACTATAGTAAAAATTGTGACGATTATTCTTCATATGAGTCGTATACTTGGCGTTCCATTGGTATAATTTCGTCAGGATTATTATAAGACTCGTAGAAGTCTTGTAATACTTGAGGTCGAGCTTGCCCCATGAAAGGTTTTACCATATTACCCTTAATTTGTGGCACGACAGTACCAACAGTCGCGTTTTCGTTCTCTTGAGGGTTGATTATTTCCAAATCAGAGGGCGGGGACGCCCTTAAGAAAAATTCCTGGGGGTTTTGGATTTTACTGTCATTTTTCACTTTCAATGTCTGATTGTACAATCGTTCAAACATCAAAGGGTTGATCGCGCCCAGGACTTGCTCATCGCTTTCAGCGAACTTGCTTCTGGACTGTACTCTTTGATTATTTTGCGGGGGATTACTTGAAGATTCCCGATTTTGGAGGTAGCCGATAAAGTCGTGCAAAGTTCCGTCGTCTAGAGCCACCCCAACGAGATTATTTCCCTTTTTCACGTTTTCCTCATCGCCGTTATCGCGGAAATACGTTTTCAGGTCTTTGGAGGACGCCCTCCCCATGAAAGGCTTCATCAATTCCGGGGGGAGGTATAAGCCGACTTTATCGTCTTTCTGCGGCTTATTTCGGCTCTTATTGAATAAAGTTTCGATGAATTTCCCGACTTCCCGATCCTCCTCGCTGACTTTTTTAGTCTTGTGATGACTGTGATGCTTTTTCTTCCTGGTTTCGTAGCTGTGGTCGTTCGTGATGATTCCGGTCAGTTCCTTTTTCATTTTAATCAGAAAATCGCGGAAATTGCGCGCACCTATCGAGACTTTCGCGTCCTCTAAAGTGCCGATGGTGTCGCCGACGGTATCGTCGATTATGTCGGCGTTTTCGTTGAATTTCTGCATCAATTTCGCCAATTTCGCCGACTCTTTCGCCTCGCTCATCCGCATTTTCAAAAGTTTCGGTTCTAAAATGATTTTCTCGAGGTTGATCTTACTGGAGGATGGATTCGATATTCCGACTGCGTCCATTATGTGGCCCAATTTTACAAAGTTGGGCCTTTCGCGGGATTTGCTCGCTCCCAGTAGAGGCTTCTCGGCTAAATCGAAAATTCTAGGGGTTATCAGTACAGGGGGCGGTCTAGAGGCCTGTTTAACTGCCGGTATTCTAGAAATCGGTAGAATAAATCGAGGGGCTGAATGACGGGCAGTTTTCAGGATGTTTCTAGCGTCGTGGGCGATATCTCCAATGTGAGAGGCAGTATCCTGTCCGGATTTTATACTATCTCGCACTATCTCCCCTACTCGTTTAAAAGTGTGCGAGAAATTCGGGGAGTTTTCGAAAATCGGTTCTTCTTCATTGCTTTTACTTCTAGAGGTTATCACTTTGTTGAGTTTTTTCGAAAATATCTCCGGATTTATGCCTCCAATCATGTCAGAATTACCATCTTCTATCGCTTTAACGATTTCGTAATCTGAGGGGATTACTAAATTTTGCGGTGGAATTCTCATGGCGCTCAAAAACGTGTTTTTCCCAGATCCGATCAAATTCTTCACGTGGTACATCGGCGCCCTTTCGTCCTCGAAAGCTTCCCTCGTAATCGTTCCGAAATTTTCCAAGGTTTTCGGAATGTCCAATTTCGCATTAGGATCGGTCATCAGTCTAACCAGCGGCACCGATTTTTTCACCCTGATTATTTTATCGAAAGGATTTTTCAGCAATTTCTTGCAATTCTCGTCCAGTTTCTGCTTGATCGAGTTGAAATTATCCAGAGACCTTTTGGATAGGTCGCTTATTCTGGCATCGTAATAGCGGCTATCTCGTCTGGGTGTCCAGGAGAATAACGCGGGTGAACCCAAAGTTTGCTTAAAAGTGGGACTTTCGGAGTTTTTGCTGAAAATCGAGCCGATTCCGTGGTAATAAGAGGGTAGAACAGGAGTTCTGAAATTACTGGAGAATAATTGATTATTCTCGAGTCTGGTTGGGTGTCTCGATAAAAAATCCATGACTTCTTCGACTTGGTTGAAAGGATCGAAAGCCTGGCCGTCGCCTTCATTTTGGAAATTATTCAGCTCTTGGTTCTCCCTTAAAGTCTGGAAATTTTGACTTTGACTTTGGCTTTGCTGGAACACTTGCTGCTGATTTTGGTGGAACCCCTGATTGATATTTTGCTGGAATCCCTGATTCTGGTTCTGATGGAATCCGTGATTAGAATTTTGAGGGTAAACATTCCCTTGGTGATTGATGATCGGTGACGTGTACAGTTGCTGCTGCTGATTTT
The DNA here is from genome assembly GCA_949788335.1 of Salpingus planirostris. Lineage (NCBI taxonomy): Eukaryota > Metazoa > Arthropoda > Insecta > Coleoptera > Salpingidae > Salpingus > Salpingus planirostris. The sequence goes on from OX460926.1 coordinate 4,656,788, forward strand.
GGTGCACGTTCAAGTTAATTCCGGGTGCGGTAATTTGCGTCGGCAGCAACGGCAATAATTGATGATCTCCTCGAAAATGCGAATGTTGATGAGTGTGCACATGACTGTGGCTGTGAGAATGCGAATGTGCGTCGGCTTCTGCGTTTCTCGAATCGAAATCTTCGAAATTGTCTTCGGGCGGTCGAGGAATTTCTTCGGCGGTGCGCATTCTCTGCTGATCGTCCATCAAAAAATTGGTCTGATCTGGGAGATCGTCGTTCGCGAATTCATCGACGAATTCGTCGTTCATTTGCCTCCTGGGACGGTTTCGAAATTTCGATAAGCGTGAAGATAGTTTATCGGTGTTCTCTTTGAATTTCTCCTTGTTTTTCGCTAAAATTTCGGTGTATTTCTTGGGTGGTTGGTTGATTTTACTCGAGATTATCAGAGGAGTGAGTGCGAAAAGCACCAAAAAGCGGACCCAAATCTAAACAATTACATTATAACAATCTCAAGTCTAGAAATAATCGAAAGCAACTTACCATTTTTCTATTGTACTTCCTATAACTATCACATTTGAGGATCAACTGATTCGATTTTGAATGAAGACGGCTATTATTGGTACTTGGAGTAGAAATATTGCTTATTAAGCAATTTCATTATTATTACTTATTGGCCTAGGCGAAAAATTAGTCCAAGTTCATTCAGGTGGTTCAACAATGAAATCTTGAACAATATTTATATTTATAGGTGTACATTATTATTTATTTAAAAATATCTTATACATATTACATTACATAATTACATAAGTAAGCTCTAAAATTGGTATGGTAAAGGCAATAACATAAGTGAATAAGGTACATAAGATAACGTAAACGTAAAACATTATTACATAGGCATTAAAGTTGGGTACAGGCAAGATTAATTAAATACACAATTATACACGATGGTTATTTTATTCTCAACCAGTTCTTTTTTAAAATCATTTATTAATTAATTTATTATTTATTAATAAAATAGAAACTATTTAGCTTCGATTATAGCTGAAACAATCCTTGCGTTTTTAATAAATTTTTAGTTTATGTCGTATAACAATAACTGTATCAAAACTAGAAAACCCGTTCATGTACTTGAAAAGTGCATTAAATGCATTCTAGTTTTGGAACACCTACTGCATTAGGTTAAGGAATTTCATTATCTTACAAAATTTACAATGTTTTTTTTTTGAAAAATAAGCGAAAAACACAAACATGTTCAAAAACTCTCGATAATAAATTTAAAAATCCCTTTCTAATATTTCTTCAAATATTTTTTAATTCGTGTTAAATACTATAGATGATGTTCGGTCGATATTCTTCGTTTTTTCCAAAATTGAGTAATCCAAGATTACATATCTGATTGGTCGGGACCTAAAACAAGAAAAATTCGATTAAATCTGAAACAATTACGTAATGGATCACTGGAAGAAATTTTATTTGCATTTGTAAGTTAAAGTACTCAAATTAATTAAGTATAAATTAAATTAAGAAGAAGACACTCTGTTCATGCACCAATCAAATCTCTAGTAATTCAAATCCATTAATTAAGACACAAATAAATTAATATTTGTTAAAAAAAATCTCTATTTATAAGCAAACTACACCTTTTTTGAAGTGATAAAAAAGGGAGGAATGTATAATTTTTATTACGAATTCGAAATGAAGCCACTTTAACAACATCCAAATAAATAACAATATAATTGGTTAATCGATTATTATTGGTGATTATGTGGAATTATTAACAAAATACTTGCGGCTTTAAAGTCAAATGCAAATAAAATCTCGTGTTAATAATAATAATAATCTAAATCGAGAGCACATCAATATCTAACATTAAATAAATAAGGTGGAGTTTACTCCGTAATAGAGATAGAATATTTAACCATTAGAATCGACAATCCGTATGAAATAATCTAGACCACCAATAATAATTTTGATAGGAATTAACAATGATGATGAGATTGTCGAACTAATGTCGTATTTATTAAGCCTACCAGAAAAATAAAAACGCTACTAAAAAAAATAAAAAATCCCCTGTAATGGGTGATGGAAAACAAGGCAAAATAAGGCCAATTCGGGTATAATGTCAAAGGTACCTCGGTCCCAATAATCCAATTCTCAAATCAAATTTTTTCTCGTAAATTCCACCTCCTCATATCGTTTCGATCAGGACGCACTCATCGTGACCTCGTTAGCGGATTCAAGGGATTTATTATCGGGATTGGGATTATCGTCGTCGATGTTAGAGTCGAGCAATTTCATCAATTCCTGATGGACATTTTTCGAACTCAAAATTTTGGGACATTTCGCCAACAAACCGGCGATTGCACCGGTCTTGTTACCGCCAGAATGCTCTTGCAACAGCCTAAACGCCTTCGAGGGTAAAATATCGTAAGACTCCTCATCAGAAGCTGAGGCTTCTTTCCAGGTATCGTAATATTGCTTGTAATCGTTGTAGAATTCTTGGGGAGTTTGGGCAGGAGTCGAGCTTTCGGTGCCGTTTCTCAAAGGCGACAGGAAACTGCTGTCAGGTGTTGAGGAATAATCCAGTTCTTCTTGGAGGATCTTTTTAGCCGCAGCTTGTAATTTCTCCTTAGGGACATTTCGAAAAACTTGCCCTTTTTTACGTTTCAGCATACTTTGCACCAATTCCGAGACCAATTTTTCGTTTATCACATCGGCTGGTGAACCAGGTGAAGTTATGCCACTCGAAGAGAAACTTTCGTCACTCACGTTCTTCAAAGGAAGACTCAATTGGTCTCTCATTCTCGCAGTCTCTTCTTGCCTCTTCCTCACGGATAATTTACTGAACTTGTCTTCCCGAATTGTTTCTTCTTTAGTTCGTTCGATTTCCTCGTTTTCTTCATCGTCTTCGTCCTCGCAACCTTCTTGCAGTAACTTGAACAGTCTCGAATGCGTGGCGGCTCTTTGATATCGCGTCATTTTCTTCAATTCCGGAAATTCTTCCGTGTCGGAAATGTGGCGACTCATGTCCGAAGTGACACCGGAATCGCCTTCTTCTTCGCTGAATTCCTCGAGACTGCTTTTGGTCGAAGTTTTTCCTATTTCGATTGCGTTAACTTTATCTTTCACCGAAGATTTCACTCCCTCGTTTTTGGTCAGGAGGTTTTGCTTCACTTTTATGCTCTCTTTCAACGCTCTGATCCGGTCCTGGATTGAAGGCATAACCACCCCCTCTGTCTCCACTTCTATTTCTTCTTCTTTTAGTAATTTTTTGGTTAGATCTTTTGTAATGACGATGTTTCTCTCGTCTTCGCTTTCGTCTTCTGATGATGATGACGATGACGACGACGATGATGATGATGAAGAAGAAGAAGCCTCTTCGTTTTTATTGCTCTCGCCCAAGCTGCTATTTCTAGAGCTGGTGGAGCAATATGTTTCTTTCGGTAAAGCTTCAACAGGAAGAGTTTCTTCTTTTATCTCCTCAATAGGAGCAGAAGGTAAAACTTCTTCTTCTTCATCGTCTTCAATTTCGGTTTCTTCGTGTTTTTTAAGGAACGCTCTTTGGGGTTTCGGTAGATCGTCATCGTCTTTATTGAGGATTCCCCACCAATCTTCCTCACTAGTTTCGGATTCTTTTCCGGTTTCTTCAACAACTTCTTCTTCGGGTTCTTCTTTTTGTTGTCCGTAATCCAGTTCGGTCAAATTCTCCACGCTTTCGTATCGACACATCGATCGATTCTTTTTCGGGGTGGTCGATGGGCTTTTCAGCGTAAAAGAGGCAAAAACATCCCCACTATCGATGGTTTCTTCCCCATCGATGACGGCGTTGTGATCTTCGCTCAAACTGAAGACTAGAGGAACTCTCATGCTGATAACGGTCGAAGTGTCTTCTTCATCGTCACTACGATCGGCGATGGTCGTAGAATCGCTCAAAACGCTCATTTCTCGTTTGGAATCGGCAGATCTTTCGCTTTCTTCAAAAATAACACTCAATTGGTGAGGAATTGAATCGCCATCTACGATGTAAACCGAACCATCGTCTTCGTCTTCTTCGTCTTCGATATCCGAGCACTCTTCGACGACAATTTGCTCGTCTTCGTCGATTTCTTCACTTTTTTCCTCATCTTCGTCATCTTCATCATTACTGTAAGCGGCGTGGATGTTCTTCACCGACCTTATAGCCTGCAGACTGTTATTCCGAATAAGCGGAGTCTTCCTCCCGTCATCCTCATCTTTATTGTCTTCAGTTTCCGTTTCCGATTCAGATTCCTCGGTTTCTTCGGGTAAAGTCGGCGTGACCACAATACGAGGCGTCTTCCTCTCCTGATTATCGCTCAATTTCCGATTCAGATACGCCATTTCGTCCGTCGAAGAATAATTGGGGTCTTCGACGTCACTATTGGGCATCCCGTAAAACGGATAAGGCGAATACATCGGGGGATACCCGTAATAGTAGCAATACGAATCCCAATCGCCGTAATACGACCCCCAATCTTCGTTTTGATCGTGACTTTCCCTCTCTTTTGGGGCCGATTGGGGCGGGTAATACGGGTAGTACCCCCAACATGGCGGCGGTACCGGCGTCTTCCGGTTATTCTCGCCCCCGGACTCGCTTTCCGGAGTTTGGGGGTGCATGTAAGCGTAAGGGGGCGGGCAGTACCCCCAAAAAGGCACCGGAGTCGCGCGTATGTCTTTTTCTCCATTATTCGCATCCTGTTCGACTTGTGGGTCACTATTAGAGTTATTGGGAGGGTTGGGAGGGTAGTAATAGTTGTAATAATAATCGTAAGGTGGGTAGGGGGGGTAATAAGGGTCGTATCCCCATTGGGGTGCGTACGAGGAGGGGTCGTAGTTTTCGTTAACTTCATTGGCATTGGCTACAACAAAATAATTTTGACGAGACTTGTAAAAAGAAGAGGGTAGGCTTTCAAAAAATCGGGTACTCGTTTATTTAAACTGTTTTTTAACGATTTTCGATAAAGTGACGCGTTTTGTGAGGGGAGGGCACTCACCACAACTATCTGGGGCAGTCATGGCTTGCAGAATTTTAAAGGATCTGCTCGGTATCGAACTCCCCGTGTACTTTTTCGGCTCTGGGACTGTCTGCTGGCTGGGGTGCACATAAGGCTGACTGGGCTCGTCATCCCCTAATCAATAAAACCAGAGTTTTCACAATTTCCACAAGTGGAGGTCTTTGGGACTTACGTTCTATCTGAATCGGGATAGTCCTGACTTGGGGGCTCCTGGTTCCAGCTGGATTGGCGTTGGCAGGTCCACGAGGTACTGCAAGTACCGAAATTAGTCTAAAATCCTGGAAGTTGGTTTGATGGTTAGTTTAAAAGCGAGAAATCTGGGTTAGGAATCGGCAGAGCACCCTCAAAACCAGTAAAACCGTACCCGGATTCGGTACGGGGTCCGGAGTCCCATCCGTCATTTGCTGGAGCAGTTTAAAAGCCTTGGACGGTATGGCAGGACCCCGATACCTCGGGTCGACCTCATTATGCAGGTAATTATCCTCTACACCTACACATCGGGATTTTAGTGCACAGAATAAATTAAAAAGTACGGCGAGAAGAGACCCTGCACCCTCCCAATCCTAAATTATAAAAGTACTGGGATAATATGAAATATGAAAATACCGCTCTCGTCCAGTATGCGAAAAACACGGGACGGGATGGTTCCGCCTCGATAGCGCGGGTCTTCCTCCTCTTCCGAAAATAAATCGCAAAAATCATTAAAAAGCGGCAATTATATCAACGAATCCCATAAACGCCCTCACCTTGCTTGAACCTATTCATTAGGTCTTTGTCGCCTTCCGCCAGTTTGAGTTTGCGCATTTGATCCGCCGCGTTTTGCTGGGGGAACTGCTGGGGGAACCTGGGGGAGTGTTGGGTGATTGGGGTGTCGTCTTCTTCGTCATCTTCTTCGGTGTTGGTGATCTTCTGGATGATTTTGAACGCGTTCGATTGCGCAGGGCCCCAACTCTGCTGACGGGTCAGTTGCCTATAAGAAACCACCCTTATAATAAACCAAAAACCCTAGAAAACCGATTCAAACCTTTCGTTTCCGGGGGTTCCGGGAGTGGCAGGTCCACTCGGTCTTTGAACCGGAATCGCCCTTCCTCCTTGAGGTCCCGGATGTTGAAGGACCACCGGTTGCGTCACGAAAACCGCATTAGGGTGCGCATTATTTAAAGGCGATTGCGGACGCTGCTGGAACCTCTGCTGTTGCTGGGGTGGCTGATAAGACACCTTTACAAAAAAAAAAAATCACCAAAAATCCCTTAAGAAAACCAAAATACAAACCTCAGGAGTTGGGGGTGAAGCAGACGCGACATTTTCCCTCTTAGCCCAAGGCGGGATATCCTGCGATTGCTGCTGTTTCTGCCAAGGTTTAGGCGCCTCTTTCAGGGTCGGAGTAGGGGGCGACTGGGGGCTTTGCAGGTCGCGTTTAGGCGGAGAAGGCGCCCTCTTTTGCACGTTATTGCTACTAACCGGAGGGATGTAAAGCGACCCCAAATGTGCGGTACTGGTCTGAATCGGTTCCTCCCTTTCCACCACGTTAGGTTGCTGGTACCTTTGCTGCTGCTCCTGTTGCTTCAAAACCCATTCGGGTTGGACGACCGGTTGAGCCCTAGCAGGAGGGCTCCACTGTTGCTGTTGTTGCGTCCTGACAGGAGGCGACCTCTGTTGTTGTTGCTGGGGTTCCTGGATCGGCACCGGAGAAGACGCCGCCTGATTGGCCCACCTTTGAGGCGGTTGCGGTTGGGCTTGAACTTGAGGGGGCGCCCTGCTGGCCAAAACCGGAGGAGTCCTAGCCTGCTCCCCCTGGCTACCGTTGTACATCTCGTCCACGAAACTCTTGATTTTCGGTCCTCCGGTTTTCCTCAGCAACGTCATCGGGTTATCCGGGATGATTTTCGTCATGTCCGGTCGCTCGATCACTTGATTATCCCCGGTCGTGACTTTCTGGGTGGGTAAGGGTTGGCTCGGCGGGGGCGGCGGAGGAGGGGGGCCTTGCATTGGGGGTGGTGGGGGAGGCGCCCCTCCTCTGGGTCCGGGGGGTGGCGGGGCCGGTCCTGATGGGAAGACCTGCACGTGCATTTGGGGGTTCATCGCTGCCAAAGCGGAGGGTGGGAGTTGGCCTAGATTGGGTGGGGGTGGTGGGCCCCTTTGGGGCTCGGGGGCCCCGGAATAGTTGGCGTTTCTTTCTATTCGACGGGCCATCCTGGGGGACTTGATTTCGGACAAATCCAATCCGCCGGGAGTGTAGGTGAACGGCTTCTTGTCCTGCTTCATCATGGCGTTTTGGACACACGGAGGAGGCTCCATTTTTCTTCGGATCTGTCAAATTTTATCAAGTAATCTTTCGAGATTTTTGTGTTTTGGTACCTCTTTTGCTTTGTAATTGATGGGAATGTGTCCTGTAGTTGGTAGTGTCGAAATGGGACCTCCTGGTACTGATGAAACTCCCGGACCTGCAAACCCTGACTGCGACCTGGAAAGACGAATTCGTTAACTCGAGCATATCTAACGTAATTATTTTAATCGTTTTAATATAACGCGAACATCGGTGAATTCAAACACGCAACTAATTTTTCTAATTTGATAAAGAGCGTTGGTACGCTTTGGTACTGCTCGGATAATCCGTGCGTGAAGAAATTTCTTTATTAAGATCACTTCATCTATATAAATATCGGGTCGTAATTTATGGCGAACATTCTCAGCTTGGTTTGCTTTTCTTCAAGACAGGCAACATGGGAGCTACAGTGAGTACCTTTTTACCATAATTCTCGATAAAACCATTAGAAATTCCAGGTACTTTTAATATTCCACATGGTCGCAAGCGTTTTAAGCTTGCGATCAAACCAAGTATCTTACATAACCAGGGGAGTACCTTTACCGTCTCACATTACCAACAATAATGATCGAGTGGAAATCAAGAGTAACCCTTGGAAACCTCTCAAGTATTTCTACCAAACTTTACCAAGTTCGAGGAGTCACCAATATGGAGTGGAGTCTCAAGAAGGCGATCTACAGGGTTACCAACATTACAAATCGTCTTCGAGTTTCAATATCGAAGGCCCCCATCAGGTGGAAACTATCAAAACTGACAGCTACCACAAAGAAGTGAGCCCTTACGAAGTTTCCGGTTTTTCCGGTTACCACGATAGCGAAAACCACCCGGAAATGGCCCAAGACCACGCAGAAGTCCATTACCACCAACATAAGCACGTTCACAAGCACAATCACAAACAGGACCACGTTCACAAGCATCGACAGGATCACAAACACGACCACGGTCACAAGCACATGCACAAATCGCACCACGATCACAAACACCACTCAGATCACAAACACGACCACGTGGGCGACCACGTGCACGATCACAAAGGCGACCACCATCACAAACACCACGGTGAACACAAGCACAAACACCACGACGATCACAAGCACGATCACAAACACCACCAGATGCATAAGCACGATCACCATCACGGTCACAAGCACTCGCATCATGGTGATCATAAACACGGTCATCACCATGGTCACAAACACGATCATGGGCACAAACATGATCACCATGGCGATCACAAACATCAGCATCACCATGGAGAGGATCACAAACATCAGCACGGGCATAAACATGGCGAGCGGCACGGACATAAGCATTCTCACAAGCATTCGCATCACAAACATTAATTGATAATTGAGGTTTTTTATGTTTTTTATAATAAAATGCTTTGAATTGGGTAACTAAATCGGCTTTGTTCGGGTATTTCTAGAGCATGTTTTGTTGGAAATGAGACACGGCGCGTGGGTGTAAACTATCTAGGGTTGGTCCGATTTATTATTCCTGGTACAAGACCTCTCCGGCCTGGAAATTGCATCACCGAATAACGAGACCGATATGTTGCGGTCGAAAAGAAGTGAGTAAGGAGTTTAGTCACTCCGGCCGTAATTTGCGTAATAAATCTGTCGCTTCGGCTTAAGCGGCCACGAAATTACAATGTTTTGGGCTCCGAACACTCGGGCCGTTAAAGTGGGGCGAAGAAAGAGGCAAATTAAGTATGCGTAAAAAATCGAGTCTCGTCTAGACGACTTGTAATCTCGAGGAAAGTCGCGCAGGCGCCTCTTCTCATCTCGAATGAATTTGCATGTGGATTGGTTTTTAAATGGAATTTTACCTGGTGAAAATGAACGAACGCATTCGGTTCTCGGATTCGGCGATGAAGAAGAGCAGCGGCGAACTAAACGTGTCGTCGGCGGTTTTAAAACTGCGCTATGCCAGAAATGAAGACCTTCGAGTCTTCGTAAATGCTTGCCCTTATAAGGAGATTTCAATGCCGGACTTGATAGAAATTCGATTTCTTTTCGACTTATTTTTATTCCTAAACGGAATCGATCGTTCGATTATACCGGCTCTCGGAAGAAAGGCGATAAATAAATTGAACTGTTTACTTTGCGAGTGAAAGTCCGAAGAAAGCGAAGACGTTCTTAGCGATCGAGGATGATGCAGGGAAAAATCCGCTCCGGGCTATAGACTTAAAATAACGCGTCAGGAATTCGGTCAAAGCCGCATATTATTGCACTCTCAAATAAAATGACTAAAATGCCGTCTACTTTTAGTTCATTATTGGGCTAATTATAATAAAAGCGTTATTTTAGCTGCGGCAGATCAGGTGAAGCATTATTTCGGGATGCGTAAGTAGAGTCGTACGCATTTTTTCCAAAAAATCTATTTCTGATAGTTAGCTAACCGGTTTGATATTTTCGGGATCGGGATATATGGAGAGGCCGGTTCCAGAATTGTAATCAGAATCGCTTTTTTAATCGTTTATTATTATTAAAATAGTTGTTATATAAATTTTATTAAAAAGCTCACTTTACAAGGTTTTTTTAATCATGGGGGGATTAATAAATCGCAATCTTTCACTATAAGGTGGTACTTACTTAAATTATGCCAATGCCAACAAAATCTCTTAAACTAAAGTCTCAAAATAGCAGCATTTCGCATAAAAACTGACATTTGGCGCATTTGTGAATCATTGCATGATCGTCCCGAACACTCCCGAATGTACGCAAACGTCGAACGTGGCTAAATTTGGACGTCGAGGGCGTCGGGACGCTTGGATTTACATTAAAAACGTCACTTTTCTTCAATTGTAACAAAACATTCTTTCCAGATTCGACCATGAGTAACATGACACCCCTTTCTCTTGGGATTGATAGAAAATTTAAAAATTCCCGTAAAAGATTAGGACGGATGATGCGGAACGTGGAAAGTTACCTGAAAAACCTGAAAGTCTGCTGAAATTTTAACACGAGAGACATCTGTCGCGTTTTTCTTTAAGCGAGTTGCAGGAAACTCGCTGAAAACGAATCGCCTCGATTTTCCGGATCTAATTCCGTTGCGAGCACTCGATCGCATCAAGCACAATCATTTAAACTTGAACGCATTGGCAGTAAAACGTTAACCTTTGATTTCTCTTAAGGTACAACAGCAGAATCGTAAATTTCAAGGTGTTTCGTATTATTGGTGAGGTCAGTGGCGTCCATTTGTCATTTCTAATAACGTAAACTGGAATTTCACGAAAGGGCGCCACTGATTTACCGATTAATAATAATCAAACCTGAAATGGGAATGCGTCCTCGTTAATTGAAAATTTCGCGTTCGATTTCCTGGTGCAATGAGGAAGCGGATATCGCAAATTGCAACAATACATTTCCTTGAGACAATGAAAATTTCAAAGTTTTATCTTTAAAACCGCAAACACGTAAAGTATACATATAATAGTGTTATTTGCAGTGTTCTCTCTACGTAAACACTTGTATTTCCGTTTTATTTATCGCGAGTATAATCAAACGAATATGACACATGATACTTTTTTGACCGAGTCTTATTATTATTTAAAGTTGATTCATCATCATCATCGCATTTCGCCTTGAATAATTTTCTCACTTGAAGCACGTTTCACATTAGAATTCACCAGAAAAGTACAATTTATGCAAGCTCGGTGACTAATCCGTAATAGCCGTAATGAAAATATTTTGATTTTTTCTATAAAAATAATTATTACGGCATGTTTATTTTCCTTATTATTACATTGGTGTTTTTGATAAGTGAGTAATGAGTAATTTCATAGATAAAAACACGATTTCCCCACATGACTTATCAATCTTATCAATAGTATTAGTACAGCTAATTCACAGGAATCCTGGACGAACTGTGGGAACCTATAAACGACAATTTCATATATCACATAAATGAGAGAATGGCTATAAAATCGAATGTATGGGTGGTCTTAAAAATAATGATATTTTAATAGCGCCATGTTATTTTCGCCTAATCTTCTGCTTTCGGATTAACGCGACCATTCAACTTGACCAAATCGCCGGTAGATCTGCAAATAATCCCAATTAATCAGCATTTAATATTTCGATTAATAATAAGGAACTCACTCTAAATTGTTGAGAATATTTTGGATGTTGTTATCTTTTTTGACCATCATTTCCGGTAAAGTGGCGACGTATTCGTTGGCCTTACCATGGTAAGCGCCATACATCGTCCTCAAGGTGCCATAAACCAATTTCTTGACTGCCGGGTCGTTCTTGTCAATTTTTGGCGCTCCGGTATTATTTTGAGTCTGACTCGGCGCTGTCGGATTACTCTTGTTATTGATCGCCAAATTTTGAGTTATTTTCGGCGCTTTATACTGCGGAGGCATCATCGGGGGCGGCGGAGGCATTGAACCGAAATTAGCAACAGGTGGTGGCGGCACTAACGCATTTTCCTGATTTTTCGACTCAGTTTTCGCGTTATTTTTCAAGTCATTTTCAAACTGCGCCACCAGGGGGCTCTTGATGGATTTCTGCAAGGGTGGTGATTTGAACGAAGGCTTCTGGTTTTGGGGGCGGTCACTCAAGTGGCTCGCCAATCGCTGGATGGTTATGCTCTTCCTAGGCTTGTTAGCGATTTTCGGATCGTCCTCTTTCGAGATTTGGCTTTCGAACATTTTTATCGTGTTGTTGATCGGTCTTTTGGTCTCCTGGATGGTTTCGCTTTTCTGCACCGATTTTTTCGACTGGATTTCGAATATTTTACTGACTTCACTCACCGAATTGCTAGTGGTAGGGGGCGAATTTTGGATCTCGATATAAATTTCGCTCTTCTTCATAACTTGGTGTTTATTTTTGTTATTGCCGAATTTGTGGGAATTATCTGTGACATCGATCGACGCAATCGAAGAACTCGAGGTGTTGTTCGAATTCGTTAAACTATTAGCAAATGAACTTATGCCGCTGTCTGATTTCGAGCTCATCTTATCTTCGTCATTGTTCTTCCCTTTATTGTAACCGTCGATGAAATTCATGTACTCTTTGTAGGAGGGTCTGCTGTTGTTATTTCTCGTAAGGGTCGCCATAATTTAACCGCCTGTTGCGCACTCACGATTCAAACTTTGTCTAAGATATCAGCCACACGCGACATTGACTCAACTCGTACTAAAGCGGCTGCTTTAGTGCTTTAGGTGTTTAACGGATTGGAATTTTTAGATGATATCACCTTCGATGTAGTGGGAGAAATATCGTACGTTCTGAAGCGAATACCGGTTATTATCAATGGGTTATTGTTTTTCAGGAAATTATCCTGAATTCCTGAAAGACTTTTAAAACCCCTAGACTCAATAACTAATGGAAACCCAGTGAATTAAGGCTCAATCGATAATGATAAATAAAGTCCATCACTTTCCCCTATTTCCGATCGTATTTTCAGTCATGACTCATTGTAGTTCAATATGATGACTTTGGAAAAAGTGAACGGAAATGGTTGACTTGACCACATTCACATCGGCAGATGGGTGCCCGCTGGGCTTTTACTCGTAGAAAGTTCCGCATCTGGATGATTTTAAAACGTTTTTGACTTGTGTAAATCGTAAGTCCAATGACTTTGTCCGGTTGGATTCGGATCGGGATAATATAATTGGCACCGCTTCTACTGATGTTTTAAGAGTCGGATTGGGAGTAGACTTTTTTATTAAAAAAATATCTCGAGACGCTCTTGACCCGCAACACTTGGTTTTGATTCGTCGTCGATTCAATGTCAAGTCTGTTTTATTATATGCTTTTTTAAATTTAGATATCGACAACTGCAAAGACGTGGGCGGCTCTTTATCAAAAAGGCGATTTTATTCTAAAAGTTTCCATTTTAGAAAAAGATCATAGATATTGATGTGATAAAAATTCCGATAAGATAGATAAATCCCTATAAAGATTAGCGTTATTAATATCGCCTATTGTTTTATTATTATTAGTATTTTTGAATTTCCGTACTTAAATTAAAGATTAAATGGGGGCTTAGTTCATCAGTGATGATAATCTAGATAAAAATGATGATGTTTTCTTACCCCTAAAAATGAGGCGCCTCGTTCATAAAAAAGGGGCAGTTTTGGGAGAGTACTTTTCACCTTTCCAACTTTCCAACTTTCGCATCGAACAAGCGCCACGTAAACTGAAGACGCGCCGCGACGCTACAGGCGTCGAACCAACAAGAGCACTGTACGTACGATATAGGAACCGAGGACGTTGCCTCATTTTGATGTAATCCTGGACCAGTGCCAACGATTCTATCCTGGAACCGAAATAAGGCCTTCCGACTTTAAAAAAGACCAAAACCACTACGATACCAAACGCCTTGAAAATGCGCGACTCGGTTTTTACTATTTTTATTCCAAAATTATAACGTAATATAGGTAACTTCAGTCAGGAAGTAATTTGTTGAGGTGCTCCTCGTCTATCGAGATGCGGAGATTTAGTGTCAAGGTGATTATTACTCGTTTTTGGGTTAAGGTATACTGAAAAATAAATCTGTAAGGAACAGGAAGACAACACGACTCGAAATAGATCGCTTCTGGGGATTACCTTTTTTAAGCCCCAAAATAAGTAGGTGACACCCTAAATTACCCCCGTGAATATATCACCACCATGATCGTAAATTCTAGAAAGCTTCATTACTTTCTATACTAATATAATTTGAAAGTTTCATTAGTGATGGGATTAAGTATATCTTTAAATTTCAATCGCTGGATTAAAGTACTAGCAGTTTGTGTCTTTTTGCGTTTTATTCAAAGTTTGATTGAAGTTACCAAGTGCGTGAATTTCTAAAGTCTGGGTGAGGAGGAGGTCGATGCGCTGTGAAATGGTACGGTTTTGGTCGTCTAAAAATAAAGAGTGCTATTATTTTATTTTCTCTGTGTACGCCAAAGTTTTATCGGTAATTTTTATCCTTGGCTAGCCGTTTATTTTAAAATCACACGCTGTCGATCACACCATCAACGCGGATAACGCGGGGGCGACCACCAGAAATATAAAACCAAAAATGTAAAAATAGGAAGAACGTCATCCGAATAAAATATGAGGTTCCCAGGTAGAAAAATTGTTTAATCATCGGAACAAAATCAGCAATTAATTGAAATTTAACGACCAGAAACAATTAAATACAAAATTTGAAAATATTTTCAAAAAACTAGGTAGGCAACCAATAATACTTATACGCTCACAACAAAGGTTTGTTCGTAAATAACCTGACTATAGGGTGTCTGCTTCTAACTCACAAGGTAGAAAGAAAAATAGTACGCGCTAAAAAATGGCTGCAATCAGCTGATATTTGACAGTTTTGACACTTCACTGACGTGTCTGGCATGACGTCGCCAGTTCCAGCGAGATTCTCATAAATTATTCGAATTCCGGCGTCGCGACGGCTGACACGATCATCCCTAAATCGGATTTAGATCCAGGATGAGGGAACAGCTCTCGGCGGCGGTCTCCGAACTGTAAAGAACGCTGTGAATGTGCGGTAATGAGGCCTCATGGCACCACAAATTCAAGTGCCAGGGCAGGTTCATCACTTGCCACCGCCAGCAGGAGCGGCGGAGAACAGCAGTGACGATAATAATGAGACAAGCGATAGTTCGTCCAACAATTCAGACAGTGAAAACCAGGAAAATCAGGACGACGGCCCGCCGGTCTTCAAAACCAGGATGCTGAACCTGTGCAAGGAGCTCGCCGTCGTTCTCCTAGTGGCCGCGGCATATGCCACCATAAGCAACGAGTAAAAACCGCCCCTAAACATCTCCCTCTCATTAATTCATATCGATGATTTTTTTAGGCAACCACCGAAGATCGGTAAAAGCCCGGCGGCCTATCCGTTCTTCCCGAGCGGCTCGATCGTCTCCGATTGGTACAAAGGCGAAGTCACGAAAGCCATAGAGTTGGCCAGGACTTCGGACATCGCTTTCGTGATGTTTTACGCCCCTTGGGACGCGGAAAGTCAGTCCGCCCGCCCCGAATTCGAGGCGGCCGCTCGGCACATGCGAAATGTCGTGAATTTCGCTGCCGTTAACTGCTGGCAACCGGGAGGCGAATGCAGGAAACAGTACAGTAAAGTGTACAAATGGCCGGTCCTCATCGCCTACCCCACCCACGGACGGGGGGTGCAATATAACGGGCCCTTGAAGGCGGCCCATTTGATAAAGTTTCTTCAAAACGTGTGCACGCCACTGGTCGCACCCCAGAATGTCAACGATCTCATTAGTAAACACGATGTAAGTACTCGGTCTTTATTCAGACAGGTCTGGTTGAGTAATGACGATTTTATTCAAGGCTGTGGTTTTGGGTAGTTTAAATATGTCGCCGGGTAGTCTCGAGTATGCAGTTTTCTACTCGACCGCCCTAAGATTCCTCGAGAAAGACCCCCTAAAAGACGTGGCTTTCGCGGTTGTGCCTCGAAACGGAAGGAATTTACCCAGAATTGGATTATACATTTGGAATGAAACGTTCATTTATGATGGCGAATGGAATTCCGAGGCTTTACTAGGTTGGGTTTTGAAAAATTCCTATCAAATAGCCGGCTGGATCACGCCAAGCGGTTCGAAAAGTCTCTCTCTGGCCAATACGATCCAGCCTGGGCCCTCGCTGATTTTGTTCACCCCGAGGAACCCATTTTTGGATGATATCGATATGTATCATTTGGTAATATTTCGTTATTCCCAGTGGGTAATGGGTGGTTTTACTCGTTATTTTGTAGTTGAAAGAGGTGGCTCACGAATATTCGAATTGTAATGGAAGCCACTTGATCGCATTAAAACAGCGTTTGATACAGATGAGGAGGCTCCGGGATCGATTACATTATCATGATTTGAAAAAGAGATGCGCTCGGAAAGAACCTGACGGAAATACCCGAAAAGTGATCGTGCCTCAGGTACCGAAAAGTTGGGCCAATTCGACTGTGGCTTGTGACAGTTGCTCTCCTAATTCGGGTGGTTGCCATGACAGATTCGAGGATAAAGAAGAAATCTGTCTTTCTATAAGAGATAAGACTCGTTTCTTTAAAACTTCCATGTTGGGTACTTCAGATATCGATGACAAAAGGTCACCTCGAGCTTTGGAGAAGCTTTGGAAGGTGGAGGAGTGTCGGAGTCATTTCCTAGCCGAGAAATATCGCCCCCCCATCTTCGCCGAGGAGGAAAATGACAGTAATAACGATAGGTTCAATATAACTGGAATGGGGTGTAATACGAATAGGAGTTTGGCATTTATCGCCATGGATTCCCTCCATTATTATCATTTCGCCGAAAAGTTGGGGTTGAATTTACTCGAGATTAAAGACATGACTGCCGTTTTGATACTCAACGATGAGGTGAATAATATTTTCAGTTGGTTTGATGATGAATGGGTGACGAATGATATTTTATAGCTGGAGACGCACCATATCCTGGAGGGACCTGTAACTGGTTCGAAACTCCGCTACTTCATTTCGAATTTCACTCGGGGGATATTACCACGTGCCTTACACCCGAATCCGCATTTGAATTCGAAGAATACTCACATTTACCCGCAGATCAGTTGCGTTAGTGAAAATAATGCAGATTTCTGTATTCCGGAATTGGACTCCAACACTTTTTTACCGACAGTCTTGCAACCTAACAAGGTGAGGTTCATTTTTCGAAACTGATTTTTATATTAATTTTGTTGGGGTTTTAGGCCGTTTTAGTTTTCTATTATTCGAGGCAATGCGCTTTTTGTAAAGGGGTCGCATTCAAGTTCCTCACTGTTGCCAAAATGTTTTCCAATAATGAAGCAAGTGATTTATTATTCGCCCGAATCGATGGAGACTTGAATTTGTTGAGTTGGGAGTACACTATAGAGAGCTACCCTACGATTTTATTTTTCCCACCAAATAGGTAATTTGATGATTTTTCATTATTCGATAAGATTCAAAATTTGAAAATTTCAGAAAGTCTGAAAGTAGGGCTTTTCCCAAAAGCCTTCCCCTGACCGTGCCAAACTTGATTGGGTTCATTTTGACGAATTTAATAGAGCCAGGACTGAAACTTCAAACGATGTGGGCAATTTGCAATGAATCTAAGGTAATTAAAATTTTCAAATCTATTTTCGAGCCTATTTCTGTGCCATAATGACCTCATAATCAATTTTCTATTTCAATATGTAGTTTGAGAGCGAAAACAAAGATTGCGTGTCTTCGATAAGAGTGGAGATTTTAGCAATGATAAACTCGTCGTTGAAAGACTGGCGAGCTGTGGATTCGAGAGGAAAATTAGAAGTTTTGAGAAAATTGCAGATTTTGCGTCATTTGCATTTATTATTCGTCCACCATACGCCAGACACTGTTGAAAACGTGGAAATTCAACAAAACCTCAATAAATTGAAAGGATTTGATACTGTCGTTATCCGAACATGAAAATCGAGTATTAAAAAAAGCCAAAGTGCACTTATTACTCTTATCAACTCTTTATATTCGGATACTTTCATTATTGGTATCAATAGCGTTACCGACCTATTTTCAAGACTTTATCTGTGATAACATTAATGGTTTATTTAAATATGTTTGTTTATTATTATTATAATAAAAATGTACATGAAAACTTGGGGACTCATAAAATGAAATAAAAAGGATTTATCAAAGTCAACTTTATTTATATTTAAAAATACAAACTTAAACTTTTTTATCTTCTCGGTAGAAAACTATAACGCGCATTTTTTATTTACAGAGTTGATTAGTCGAAAATTACAAATTTAACAAGATAAATAAAATAATACACACAAGCGTCATTCATTTCTTCCATGCGTTAGCATTATTATTAGAATTACTACCGGCACCTGGTCCAGAGAACAAAGTAGGAAAGTGACTATCAAGCGAATGCAAATTGTAATGTTCAGTCAACTCCCTTTTAAAAATCACCTGCTTACAATTTTCACAAACTAACAAGCGCGATTTACCCTCACCCGAATACTCCCTAAACAGCTCCTGTTGCTTCTCGATATCGGGTAACAAAACCAGAAGCTCAGGGAAGACCTCTTCAAAATATTGCCCTAAAACCGATTTGCAGTGTTCGTAATACCGAGCGGCCGGCAGGTTGCCTTCGCGAAAGAGAGCCGAATAAGACTTGAATTCCTTGATCATCTCGTTATCGAGCGCATCCATGAACCTCTTGATCAAATTCTGATTACGCTGAGTGAAATTCTTCGGCTGGTGGTAATTCGACGGATTGATCGTGTAACTTTGCCCGCTGCTATTAGTGAAAGTCAAATCGTTGGTCAATTTCGGGAAATTCTGACTCAAACCCGGGGGAGGTTTCGTCGGAAATCCGGGTGGCGGCTTCGAATTTTCCACCAGAGTCAAAGAACCTATCTTCAGTTCGGAACGCTTTTTGACTATCCCATTTTTCTCGACCTCCGAGTTATTGCTCTTGTTCTTTTCGGCAGTTTTACCAATTTCGTACAATTCCACGTTATTATTGTTGTTGTTCTTCTTCTTTTTGATCTTGGCTTTATTCGATTTAGTCCCTTCTATACTGTCGACGTTGTTCGACGAAGAAACGTCACCTTTACCCGATTTATTGTTATTGGTAATATTATTAATAGAAGTTTTACTAGTCGAGGAGGCAGAAGTCCACGATTGAGTCACCGGAACGGTAACGCTCGACGATTTCTTATCGTTTTTCGGTTTAGAAAGCGTGGGGAATTGACTCAAATCGCTGGGCGGCAGTTTAGGAGCGGGCGCCACTTTCGCCAACTTGGATTCGGTCTTTTTCGGCTTCTGCTGTACCCACTTAGGCTGCATCGGCTTCATCGAACCACCCAAAGCCGGAAAAGCTTCGACCGGTTTCTGGTGAACGTTGAAATCGCCGCTAGATGTCGCCGAAGGAGTCGCCCTGATTCGTGTCGAAGTTACCCCACTAGCAGAATTATGACTAACGTGAATCGAGACTTTTGGAGTCGAAGTTTGGCCGTTGTTACTAGAAAAGTCGACCTTTATACCTCTAATTTAAGAAAAAATCGGTTAAACTTACTTGAGACTGACGTGGACCGTACTTGTTGCGGCCGTCGTAGAGGGCGCCCCAAGTCTAGGGAAATTCTCTGAACTTTTAGTGAAATTCTCCGAAAAATTCGGCCTAGGCCCCCCCAAAGTCCTAGTAATGGTAACGTCCGGTTTTCTGCTACTAGGATTCGTAGTGATCGAGACTCCGGCAGATCGAGATCCTCCTACAACCACATTTTTACAGGAAACTGTAATTTTGCCATTACAGGAATCTGTAATTCGAATTTTTATCTACCTAATGACGGAAAGTCTGTGTCTCTCAGCGTACTGTTGACTTTTTGGGTGTAATTGATAGCGCTCAAAGGTCGCGGTTGTACAGAGTTCCCTAAAGCCGGAAAATCTTGAAGGGTCAATGGTGTTTGTTTAACCGGCGCAGAAGGTTCACTTTCGTACCCAATGGCGCCTTCTTCACTCCTAAAATAACCGTTTTATAGTTTCGTATGAATTGAGCCAATAGAAATATTGTACCAATCGGGGGTTGGTAGCAGTTGCCGCTCTACTGGTCGTTTATTTCTGTCCGGTCTCGGTCTCGGGGCTAATGTGAATTCCACCTCCAAGGTGCGAGCTTGCTTCGCCCCCTGTTTGCTCAAAAATCGCCCATGTTCTGTGGCTATGTGAGCTGGAATCACAGAACTGTCATTAAAAATATTCGGGAAATGCCTCAATTTTGACGGTTTTGACAGATGTCAGTTTCGCACCTTTGAGGTCTATGTCGGTCCGGAAGACCGCGGCCAACGGCATGTTCCTGCAGTCGCCCTCTTCGCACAAAAAGTGCTCATCCTTGAAGTGCTCGATGAGGTCGGGCAGCGAATTGTAGTACTGGTGCTTGCCGTCGGCGTCGCAGAAATGGCAGAACAGGTGGTCGCGTCTCAGATGGCGGAAGAGCTCGTCGCTGTCGACGAACCGCGTGTCGCAAAACTCGCACAGCGGGTGGCCCCGGTGCGAGGTGTTGTCGGGGTCCCCTTTGCGACGGTGGCGCCCCAACTCCTGTCGGGTGTAGCAGCGCCGCTCGAAGCAGAATATCTTCAGGTTTCTCACGCATAACTCGCAGAAGAGTAGGTCGTGTTTGCGGCGGACGTGGTCTCTCAACTCGTGGAAAGTCGGAAAGACGTTTTTGTGGCCCGAGTCGCCGCAAGTCGTGCACCGATACTCGAGGAATTCCTGATAGCGTCTCTGGATGTCCGCAGATGCGAAAATTAATCCGTGCTTTCGATCTTGCAAGTCAGTACGTTGATAACGGCGGAACAACGACTGGAAGGTGTCGATTTCTTCACTGAAAATGACCTGAGGACAAAAGTGGGGTTATGACATAAAAATTCGAGTAAAAATTTATCTAGAGATAACCGAATGATAGGATTTAAAGCCTACGTAACGTAATAGTACTCATTTAAACAAGACTTCGCCTCCATATTATAATCTGTTGAAATTATTAATATTTTAATTTTTAAAATTTTTGACAGCTGTTGGACACAAACACTCCAGATTGGCGAATTTCGAATATAATTCTATCTTGTTATTTCTAGAGAGGGTGGTCCACCCTTACCGGGATCACTTTCTGTTATAATTTCTAGTTTGAAGTGGTCGTGGGGGCGCCAAAACCTCTCATAAGAAGTTGCATAATATTACACTCTAAAAATAGAATTCGCATCTGGATTTATAGGGGGGGCTATCACGGATGGCACCCTCACCTTGGGCATCAGTCCCCGACAAATGGGGCACTCCTTTTGGTCGCAGAGCACCCTCATTCGAGTGGAGCACTCGAAACAGACAGGATGATCACATGTTCCCACCGAGTAAATGTCGACGGTTTTGCAGCAAACGACACACAATTCGCTGTCGGCGGACTCGTCGGGGGCGGACATGGTGGCGGTTACGTGGAATTTGTTCTAATTACGCTGTAAACACAACCTAAAACGGTGAGGTGACAGCTGTGACAGTTGGACAGTTGGTTAACACTTGTCAACTTTCACGGCGAAGTGATGATTGATGACGTCAGGGGGCGCCACATTTCCTCCACGTGTCCAAGGATTTTTGTGGTGAAAGAAAGAGCAACACCTAAGGGAACCACCGGAAAATCTACTCGATTAAATATTATCTCAAATATCCAATTTCTTGTAATTTACTGTACCATTTTCGAGAGGTTAATATTTCCATTCTGCTGATAAAACAGGAATTTACATTGCTGTTTACCATAGATTGCGAGATAGACTGTTTACTTAGTTTTTAAATTTTATCTGGAAACCCGAGCTGGTACTCTCATTAAATGGATTTTTCGCGTAATTTATAAAGTAGAATATCATATAACATCATGATATAATATAGTCATGCCATGCAAAAGTGGAATTGCCACTTCGCTCCATTGAGGATTTTCTCTTGTCCTAGTTCAATTTACGATTGCTAACGCAATACTCATATAAAAGCCATTCAGAAGTAGGTAAATAGGGTTAATTGAGGTCGCTCCACCTACTTTTATCACTCGATTACGCGTTACACAATCAATAAATCAACCTTTCATTTAAATTTCGCGGCAAATTGGCAGACTGCGGGGGTAAATTCAAATGAAGTCTAACAGATTGAAAATTTGTTAACTGATCAATAATTCTATATCACGTCTTGATTTAGTGACTATAAAATCAATTAATATTTTTCAATGCAATGATTTTTGCATTTTTCAGTAGGAGTTTTGTACGGGTTTGGTGTCGAAGTTGCGACTTTGAGTACGACAGTAGTTGATCAAAACATGGAGGGTGCAGGTGCGTACGGAGGCGGCAAAGCGGGGGGCTCTTTCGACCCCATAGCGTTCGCCCAAAGGCCCCAAGTGATCCTGCGGGCCGTGTGCTGGGTAAGCCACCAAAAAATCTTATTTATCCCAGAGTTCCGCCCTCCTGACAACCTCCCAAAGCGAAATATTCAAATAATCGATTCTGACAAGCACCCCTGGTGGGGGTGTGTCAAGTGTGGGGCTATTGATTATTCAAAATTCGAAAAGACAATAAAACTGCTTAATACTTAAATGAACGGAAATCCATTGAATTTGCCTAATTGGATTCATAAAATTGCTAAAATAAATATTTATCCTTTGGTGATAACGATTTCTTTTACAGTTATTTTCCATAATAGTTTTCGGGTGCATATCCTCTCAAGGGTGGCAGTATGACAGCACGACGAAAAAGGATGAATGCCTTTATAACGGAGACACTAACGCGTGTAATTACGGTGTCGGGATCAGCGTCATAGCCTTCATGGCCAGTATCGGCTTCTTAGCCGGAGAATACCTTTTTGAGCAAATGTCGTCTGTCAAAACTAGGAAACACTACGTTTTGGGCGATCTAGCCTTTTCAGGTGAGCCGCCATCGACGATAATCCGAATAAACTAATACCGGAAAAATTCCAGCTTTCTGGTCTTTCCTGTATTTCGTCGGATTCTGGTACTTGACAAGCCAGTGGGGCAAATCGAAGACACCTCTGAACAATTACGGTGTCAACAACGTTCAAGCCGCCATCGCTTTCTCGTTTTTCTCCATCTTCTCTTGGGCGAGTATTTGCGACTTGCGACGCCGCCATTTTGTCGATTTGACAGATGTCATGATAACGTCACTTTTCAGGCCGGCTGTGCTTTCTTCGCTTTCCAACGTTTCCGCCAGGGGGCGGACGCGGCGTTCGCCACCAATTACGAGGCCGACACGAGTATGCCCGCCGCATATCCCTCGTATCCGGGGCGCCTGGACACGGACCAGCACTACCAGGAGCCCCCGTTCTCCGCGGGCCCCAACCAGAGGGGACCCACCGAGTTTCAGGCGCCCGCTTATTAAAATCCTCCGCGTTTTATCGTAAAATAGCGAAAATATTATAGCGCAGCTGCCTCGTCGTCTCAACCGATGCGAGTGCGATTTTACCCGAATCGCACCGATGGTATTATCAAGTACTTAGGAAACGTGTTAGAATACTATTACAAAAGATTTCGTTCATTAACCAAACCGATATGATTGGAGATTAACTATTCCTCTCGCCTCCACGATTGTGTAATAATCAGTATTTTCCCAGAAAAGTAAGTACCCTTCATAATTATTTGTGATGAATATTCGTCATTATCGAAAATTGTATTCAAAAGGTGAGAATAATATGAGATACGTTGATTATAAAAATGTTATGTAATTATTATAAAATAGAGAGAAAATGTTCAATGTACAGTACATAATGATTGTCGAAGCTTCTTGTAGCGTTGCCCATCTCGTTTAGGAGTCTCATAATATTTTAGATCGAACTGGGGCCAATTTGTCTTGTGAAAGGCCCCATTCTATCTGAAGTTCAGTTTCTATAGTAATTGTGAATTTATTTCCTGGTAAATTTCGTTACGGTTGATGGAACGACAATAAGATGAATCTTGATAAAGCAGGCACTACTATACAATTATCACATTCTGATTATAATTATTAAATTGAGAATCCGCCATATTGAGTAATTTTGACGTTTGCTTGGAGAAAATGACAGAGCTCTGTAAAATGTTCGTCATAGTTACGTTGAACGCCCAATAAGAAATGATTGATTTCGTAGGAAGTTACATATCGGCACAAGTTTCTTCTTATTCATATTGTCAGTGCTTTATATTGCAAAACTTGAAATTCAAATTGAAACAAAAATTATTAATAAGTGGATGTCGCATAGTAAAGTTGTTCCTTGTCACGATACGATAATAGTTTCTTAGCGTACATACATTTAATTAGCAATAATAAATAAATAATTATGACGATATGACTTGAAGTATAGATACTTCAATTTTACGTTCTTACGAATACTCACCCTTTCTCGATTCGGTTTAACGATTTAATGTAACATCGTGGAACATGGTAATTATTACGTATACACGGAAAGACACTTTAATTTTTTAATTATTTTTATATCGAGCAAACGTTATTTATTTTTGTGTATTTAGATAATTATGTATAAAGATTGAGTGTAATTGAGTTACCAAAATAAATGTTATATGATTAAACTAAAAAAATCTTTATTCTTCTTCAATAAAATTACTACAAAAAACACAAAACTTATTCATCCTACAATTATTGTATAATAATAAAATAATCTTATAATTTTTATCAAAATTATTCGAAATTTAAGGCCACTGGTATCACAGGCATTTTACATGCATCTTTACGGCAAGTTTAGAGTGATTCTTCTGTTTTGGGGGCATCCTCCGCCATATTGAATGAGTTGACAGACGTCACTGTCTACCAATATGGCGGCTACTTCCCAATTGCACATTTAGCTACACTTATTACGAGATCTACAAAGCTAACTAGAAAAAGAACAGAGATCAAAAAATAGGTGTCTGATATTATAATAATGTCACGTGTCCTAAATTGGCTGAAACGACCATTTCCATTACGGCCTGAAAGACCACTTGGACGTTGGCAGTATCGGTGGCAGTGGTGAAATGAGGATACAATACTTTTCTAGAGTCAGAGTTTCGCAAAACAAATTTGTGTTGAATGAAGAGGGCGCCCCGGTCGACATCGCGGTCCGGTCCTGGTAAAAATAACAAAGATAATAAACCAACTAGTGTGATAATTAATTCATTACCTTTATAATCGGGAAAGTACAGCCTTAGATGCCTATCAGAGTATAAAATTTTATCCCGAAACAGGTCAAACTTATTGAGAAAAAGCACGAAAGAAGCGTCTCGGAAAAAGGGGTTGTTAACGATTTGTCCGAACAAATTCAGACTCTCATCTAGCCGATTAACCCTAGAATCTTCCTATAAAATAAAACTTGGTTTTCAACGATTCAATTGACAGTTATTGAGACTAATACCAAAAGAGTCATATCGTAGCCACTCAAAGAGACCACAAAAAGTACAGCTCTGACGTCGTCAAAGCAATAGATCCATTTGCGCCTTTGAGATCTTTGCCCGCCCACATCATACATGCTCACTATCATATCGTTAATGCGGAAATGCGTTTCGATGATTCCTTGAGTTCTTACTCTCGCCCTCAAGACGTCTGTAGGAGTTGGCACATATTTTGGATCACAGATTCGGTCCATATTTTGAAATAAACTGAAAAATAGTTAATTAAAAAGAGTTGATATAATGCAAACACCTTACTAAAGAGCAGAGTCGTTCAGTTCGTATTCGTAGCCCCTAGAGACGGCCAGCCTGACTCCCCTATCGGCCCACAAAGCTTGTAAAGAATTGGCAACATCAGGAAGTACGGTGAAACTCATATCGAAGCAACTGCGGCTCATTAGGGCATTCTGGGCGTGTTCTTGATTGCGATTGTGTTCCAAATTGATGCGTAAAAGTCCCATACCGGCCAGGACGTACTTCATAGAAGCCAGGAGATTGTCGAGAACTGTGGGACGGAAGCTGCTCAATTCGGCTTGGCTGAATCCGTCGGCGTGGATTATCTTCATCTGTTTGACCAGGGTGCTTTTACCGCTTTCTCCCGCACCTATTTCGGGAGAGTTCGGTTAGGGTTTTTCGGGGTTTATGGGGGTGTTTTCTCTTACCAAGCAGGAGGATCTTTATAACGTTGTTTTGCTGCTTGGCCAGCTCGCCCAGCTGGCGGTCTATCTCCTCGCTGCGTCTTCGGGCCTTGCCCTCTTCACGTTCGACCGTTAAGCAGGCGCCCATAGCCCTTACATCACGGACAATAATGGAAAGCGGGGAGTTTCGGTTTGTTTGCTCAACTGGGCGATTAGAGGTTAGAGTAAACAGATGTTGAGGTTATAGCTGTCCTTGGAATTCTCTTCAATTATCGGAAACTTCTTTTTTACGCAACTGGAACTGTGTAAACTGCTCACACACAAACGATAAACATTAAACAAAGAATATAAACACAAAAATTAAATTATAAATAAAAAACGAACACATTCTGACGTTTTATGTCATAAAACTGTCAAATGCCAAAATTTACATACAGATTTCTGTAGTACCTGCTAGAGAATTTCAAAGAAATAAGAATAATTCCGCTACAGAATAAGCTCTATAATGTTGTATAAAACCAGCAGCTTGATATTCCTAATTAGTGTGAGCATGAACGGAATTAAAAAAGAACTAATTGCATTTTTTTCTAGCCTTTGGTTAATGATGCTTCCGCTAGATGACGCTAGTGTAATTTGACAGTCTTGACATTTCCGAGGCGTCAAACATCCGAGAAAAATATTCTGGATTTTTGTGCAAAACAACCCCCCGCATTGCGCCCCTTTCTACTAGTGATGGCAGTTTATTTCGTGTACTCTTATTTAAGTGAAAAAATGTGACCTTTTCAGCTGGAATAAAAAACCCGATACCCCTTGTCGAAAATTTGGGGGTAAACGCTTTTCGGGGATTTCCCGAGACACGATAATGGATAACATGAGCGTCATTTCGTTATCCAGCTCCTCGTCGGAGGATATAGACATGACGCGTGATATAGGATCACCACAGTCTTCGCAGAACGCAAGCAACCGATTGGACTGGCTCGGAAGCCCTAGAATGCAAGCGATTTTCAAACAGATCGAAGCCTCGACCGCCGCAAGACGACAGCTCACTGAGTGGGCTTGCTCGTGCTCGGTCTGCGAGACCGCAGGACGCAGGAATTCTCTGGATTTGAACGAATCCGAAGACGAGCGAGACGATAACGATAGCGTCACCATTCGGGTCGATTTCGAGAAGAACTCCCAAAAACCGCCTTGCGTGAGAGCCCAAGAGGCTCAAGCACAAAACAATAACAAACTGCAGAACGTCCACAAGACGTTGGAAGATAAAGCAGTTAACGGTTCCTTATTAAATAAATCAAGTCTGTTACCAAGGCTGGTTAACAAGAATAAAAAGGAGTTTTGCAGTTATTTGCAACTCATGGATCCAGTGACGGATCCTACAGAAGATTTTTTATCAGCCAATAATAGGCGATCAAATAGAGTTAAAAATAATGATAAACAAAAAGAGAAAACCAAAGTCGTATGCGAAAAGCCCCAAGAAGATGAAGTTCCCACTCTCAAAACTTTCGAGCAGTTGAATATCGACATTCATAGGATAGGTGATTTACTCAAGAAAAAACCCAGAGAATTACTGCCTCTTCCGGACGCTCAGTATTATAACAAACCTATTGATTTCGAGGAGTCGATTAAAGATATCGTTAAAGAAGCAGGGAAATTCAACAAGAAGATCAATGGAAATTTGAAAAAAGATTCTGAGCCACCAGTGTCAACAAAAAAAGGGAAATTCAAGTTTACCAACGATAAAGAAGTGAAAATGTTGGCGCCGAAACGCACCAAAGGCCTGTACAACTGGCGAAGAGTGAACTCGTTACGCAGCAAAGGACGGTGAGTGACTTTTCGAATATCAAGACGTAAAATAACTTTAAATAATTTCAGCTTGAAAAATGTGCCTGTCGACGGACTCTTATTGCAAAAGAAGCGAAAACTGCTGAGAACGAAGAAGAAATTGGTCAAGAAACCTCTGAAGGTGCAGAAACCTAAAAAACCGCAGCAACCTGTGAAGCCGCAGAAACCTGTAATGCCGACACCGGAGGACCAATCGCGATGCGAGATCATAACGATCGTCACTACACCGTCAGACGAAGAGCACGTTCGCGAAAACGCGGACCTTCGTAACTTCGTGGACGACATGCTGGAATTGGATCATTTGAGCGAAGAGCATCGGCGCAGCCTCGTCTTGAGTCGGATATTTTTCCCCAACTCTATTGCCAACTGCGTGAAGAAAAAATCCCCGAAAGAGGCATTCAAGAAAGCGTGCAAGATTTTTAGCGACCTTTCGAACGATAATAAAATCAGGAGCTTGGTCGCACCTTCGATTATTAACCAGAATAAGGAGAAACCGGAAATCGAGCAAGAAACGCCGACAGTTGATGACAAAGTACAAATTATTACAGAGCACAGTTACGCCTCTCTCGATACAGACGAATCTTTATCGGATGAGGACGAGGAGGACGAAGAAGTCGAAAGACAAGAGGAAGAAGTGGCTTCCGAGTCGGTTCAGGTAGATAATATAGTGGAGACTTTTGATGAAATCGATCCGGTACCTCTGGAGGCGCCTACGGTGAAACCGTCACCCCCGAAAAGCACTAAACAGCTTTTGGGGGTCACCCCGAAACCGAAATTGTTCGTTTTTAAACGCAACACTTGGGACTCGGGGGATCAAAACAAGAAAATGGACCATTCGATCTCGATCTGTAACGAAAATGGGGCGGTTTTGGGGGCTTTTTACGTCGACCACCACTTGGTTGTCTCGCAAAAGCACATTGTCGCATTTTGGACGCAAAGCGCGCTCGGCAACGTCCTGGGGGCGCAAAACATGTGGATCCCCCTCGGACAGGCGAACCGCCCCGCTCTGCACACGACTTATCTGCAGAAAAGCTCGACGGAAATGGTGGTGGCAGCTGACAGTTACGTCGCATATGCCGAACTCTGGATGAAGGAGCACAAGTCGGATTTTCGCGAGAGACCGATCGCGGACGTCTTCGTCATGGTCTACTTCTGGAAGCAGGGGATGAAGGAGCCCGACAAAAAGGCCCTGCAACTCGAAAATATCAAAAGGTGCGATAATCGAGATCTTACGCAACTAGTGCGATAATTATGCTATTTTCAGTAACCCGGACGATGTTCAATACGTCACGGTTAAGGCGCTATGGCCTGGAACTCAACCGAAGATCATTTCCAGTTGGCATTCGGTTAACGGTAACGAGAAGAAAACCGAAGTTCATTCGTATCTCCTAGCACCCGACTTTCAAACAGTCGCCGCCGTTTTACACTTCCAAAGTGTCCCCCATTACGTCTCCTCCTTGCATAATATCGAAGGTATTTTACTATTTTTATTATTTTGGGGATTTAGTGAAAATTTAATAAAAATTGGTTTATTTTAGATTGCGATAATCTCGTTGCGGGCAGTGGCGAAAATAGGATGACTTTATGGCATTCGGAAAGTGGTTATGTGGTCGCCACAATCACTCTAGATTTCATAGATCACCCCTTGAGGACTTTATGGGCCAAATGCGATAGGGTAATTTGATTGATTATTTGTGATAATTTCGTTATTTGATTGGTCGTTTTAGGGTTTCTTCTTTACGTTGCAAGAGGGCGCTGATCAAGAGTTGCACCTGATCGCGGTCAATGGTCAAAATTGGACGTGGAAAAAGTTGCAGACTTATCGGCCGCAGCCCGGTTTCGACAATTTGAGTTCCGTCTACTCGGAGAACGGGATTCTGGTGGCTTTTTACAAGCAGGGGATTTTGTGTTGGAACGCGCAAAGTGGCGAGCCTGTCATGGAAGAGGTGCCGAACGACATCCGGTACATACCTTCCGGAAGGTACATGATCATGGTCTCCGACGAGCAGGTCATCGTCAAACACGCCCTGAGCCACCTCCTCACTGCCGAAGACACGTAAAATCTTTAAAAATTTCGTTATTTGTTGACTGATTTGATTATTTTATTTTATTGTTCTTAATATTATTAGTCTAAATGTGTAAAACAAATCGTTTTATTTTCTATTTATAAGCAGATAACTTTTAATCTAGCTAAATTAATTTCAAAATTTTGGCGTTTCATCCAAAGTCTAACAATAATCAATAATAGTATACCTTATTACATAATCCAAATGTGGCATATTATAGAGTTTATGTATTTCGAAAACAAATCAATATATTTTCTACCAAACCTCACCAGTATTTGGTACTTTTAGAGCGGCCATATTACTCCTGTCGAATTCAAAATGGATCAGATACCAATTTAACTTTATTCAATTGAATGGTAAAAATAATACATTAAACATTAAACCCTCTAAATTTTCTCACATAGTGATGATAATAACATAATTGATATAAAAGAAACTTTAATCCTACTTAATAGAGTGTAACTGTTGGATTCTAATCTTCTAAAGTGACGTTCTTAAAGAGATAGGACATGGACTCCTTATTGTGGATTCTGCGGATAGCTTCCGAGAGCAAAATGGATATGTCCACCGTTTTGATTTTATGGCACTGCATTTTCTGCAGCTCGTGCGGAATGGTATTAGTCACGACGACCTCGTCGATCGGCGAGTCCTCGATAAGTCGGGGCGCATCCGAAGACAGCAATCCGTGAGTGGCCAACACGTAAATCTTGTAAGCCCCACGCTCTTTCAGCACCTCCGAAGCGGCGACGAAAGATTGCATGTCGTCAATCAGATCGTCCTGGAAAGAACCAGTAAGTTATCGACTCGGTCCTGTCAAAATTACAGGAACCTGTAACTTACCACCATGATGGCGATCCTTCCGCCCACATCTCCCACCACGTTGATGGGCGGCTTCTCCTTGGCGATGTGCACCGGCACCCCGACGCCCGCGTCCATGGTGCGCGATCTGGGAAGGGTCGGAGGCGAATAGCGCCCATCGACTTCGTCACTTTCTGACTCTTTTTGTTCCCCGTGAATGACAGCGATTCCTAACCTCAATCTCTCGGCGTACGAAGTCGCCTTTTTAGCCGTGCCAGGATTACGGGCCACGATAACCGAGTTCCTGTAGTCTGGGATCTGTCAAATTTCTACAATTATGTCTACTCGTGATTATAGAAATATAAACCGTACACATTCTTGGATGTACTGAAGGAGGAAAGGGCTCGCACGGAGGTTATCGACAGGACAATCAAAGAAACCTTGGATCTCTTTCTGGTGGAGGTCCATGGTGATGATGTGGGTGAGACCCGACTTCACCATCATCTGGGCCAGCAGTTTGGAGACGATGCTGCCGCGTTTGCGCATCTTGCACTGTTTGCTGTAGGGTAGATACGGGATGACTCCGACGACCGACTTGGCCGAGGACGTCTTGCAGGCGTACGCCATTATCAGCAGCTCCATGATGTTGTTGTTACAATCTCTGCAAGATATTTTAGTATGAGGATGAGGTTCCGTAATATTTGAGATTAATGTGAACCCACTTTGTGCCCGTCTGGATTATGTAGATGTCTTTGCCGCGCACCGAATCGCCGATTTCCACCATGGTCTCTCGATTGGTCTTGTGGTACACGGCGCAGCCTCCCAGTTTGATGCCCAGGCGGTGGGAGATCAAGTTCACGAGTTCCGGGTGCGAGTTGCCTCCGACAAGCACCACGTCTGAGGTTTTGGGTGCATCCATGATGTTCAACGGTTTTCTTCAATCTAGGAAGACGGTCGAGTTTGATTTTAACCATTTTAAATGCAGAGAAAGAGGTGAAAAAGTACTTACAAAGATGGTACTGATTAACTGTTTGCTACAACGCAATTTTCGAGCCAAGCTTTCAATAATAATTGAAAGTGACTAGGGTTTATAAATTGACGGTGAATAATTGGGATGGTGGTGTAAATTTATGGTAAAAGGTTGAATTGCGGATTAAAATTAAAAAATCATATTTTGCTTAACAGCAATCATGCAGGGACAATTTGACAGCTGACATAAACAAACGAAGTTAGCTCCAAAAGAAACCAAAACTGACAACACAAAAAGTGTCAGATCAAAAGTCCCTAGACAAATCTAACCTAAAAATTTTAAATGTCAGGTTGTGGCGCCAAGTGAATTTTCGTGTGTTTTACGAAAAATCGGCCGATTCCTTCATTAAACGTACTAACTAATCGCACCTGTGGGTTTGAAAAGATATTGTGATTGAAATGTACTCATCAGTTGATTTTTGCAACCCCAAATGAAGAGATGATCTCCTGTATTGACAATCTGAAATAACAGTCCTTATCTTCGGGTATTTTTGTGATAATAAACTCCTGTTATGGCATCGAGCGAAGGGTGTATCGCCTCTAGTTCATCTACATCACAAGAGGCTGACCAAGATTTCTCTCTTGTTGATTCTGACTTCCAGTCATCGGAATCGCCGGATAACAAAACAGCTAAAATCGAATCTACTACACCTCTAGTAAACGGTAATTAAAATTTAAAATTACTCATTAAACATAGATTTGACGATAGACTTATAGGTACATCCAAAGCAAAGAAGAAGGAGAAATTGGATAACACATCAGATTCTCCAAAGATAATAAAAGTGAACGATTCTGCAATAGAAGATGGAACTCCAACAATAAAGCGTAACGCTTTCGAATTGATGATGAATAGTCGCCACAGCGTAATCGGACGAAATTCCCCAGGAAAAGAAATACAGGATGAAGATGATGATGAAGTCCAGGTAACGGAGAAGAAATCTGCATTATCAGCTCGTAAGAAACTTCTAGAGAATTGGTCAGACGCTAAAGGTGCATCAAAAAGAAAACGCGAATATGAAGAAACCGGAAAAACGATTGTGCATAAGCTTGATAAAAGAGCTAAAAGGATGAAGACTCTTCTGAAAATTGGAGATAAGAGTGAAAGTGAAAAGGAAGTCATTACTAAGAGAAAACGGAATAGGCGGCGAAAAAACGCCGTCAAGTCCGATACTGATGACTCTAGTGATTTTGTCTTATCACCTAAAACTGCGAATGAGAAAATTGTTAAATTAAATTCTACTTTTTACCCCAAGAAGAAAGAAAATTTGTTGATAGAAGCGTGGAAAATGAAAATAGCTTTAAAGATGGATGTGCAGCAAGAAAAAGAGGAACTGGAGCAAAAGCAAGAAACGAATAACGTTGTCGTTAAAGTAGAACACTGCGATGAGAAAGAGGTTGAAATCGAAGTAGATGAAGAAAAATCGCCAGAACCAGAGATAATCACGGTGGCAAGTCCGGAAACGTCTATAATTAAAGTCGAAGATGATTTAACAATGGAAGAACCGATTGTCGGTAGAGTAGAAAACTGTAATGGTGAAGAGTTTGAGACCAGAGTAGTGGAAAAACTACCCGAAATCCAGGTCAAAAAAGAAAAGAGATCAGTTGGTCGCCCACGAGGTCGTCCAAGAAAATCAAAAATGAAAATAGAATACTGCAGCGCTGAGGAATTTGAAACTGAAATTACAGAAAAATTGCCAGAAGCAGAAGTGAAAAAACAAAAGAGATCAGTGGGACGTCCCAGGAAATCGAAAATATCACCTGAGAGCGATTTATTAGAGAAAGAACCTATGGTCGGTAAAGTAGAAACCTGCACGGTTGAAGAAAAACCACTAGAAACTGGTGAGATTAAACGAGTGTTACGCCCAAGGAGATCGAAAATATTGGTGGATTCATCAGATGAAGAAGTTGCAGAAACCCCACAAAAAGATTCCGTTAAATTGGCTCCAATTTTTTTGAAAAATAAATCGACCTCTAAACCGAAACTGGACCCGAAAGTTGCCGAAGCTCGCCGGGAATTCCTCCACAGTGGAATGCCCTCGTCATATGTCAAAGAACGAAATAAACTACAGGAACGGTAACTATCAATAGTTTTAATCACTTAATTGTGTAATTGAGCTCTAGTTAATTTTTATAGTTTAGAAGAGGTAGAATATGACGTATTTCCGGTCATCAGTCACGTGCAGCAGAAAACCGACTCGAAATTCTGGAATTTACCAAAAGTATCCAATCTAGAATTATCTCCTGTAACTTCATTAATTATCGCACCATTAATGGAATTTAAGTCATATAAATTAGTTCGCCCTGACAAAATGAATGGACAAAACCATGAAAAACATGACGTTAATTCGAAATCTTGTAAGGCTTTAGTGAAAGAGATAAAAGACCGGAATCCTGATTATCCGGTTTTTAAAGTTTTCAAAATTTTACGCGAAAAGAGCGGATATTTTCAGAAGAAACCTTGTCCTAAAGTTTCTGAAAATCATACAAGTCCTAGAAAAAGGGGGCGCCCTAGAAAAATCCCGGAAATTGTACCAGATTTAATAGAACTACCGCAATTAGAAAATGATTCGACAATTTCCGGTCTAATGTGGACTGAAAAGTATAGACCCGATTCGTCTTCGGACATTTTCGGCAACAAGAAAAGCACCGAATCGCTGAAAAAGTGGCTCGAAGGCTGGTCAAATCTGAAAAAATCGAACGACAGTGAGTCGGATTTCGAGATTTCCAGCGACAGCAGAGACAGCAGCAGTGTCGGTAAGCGCGGAAACTGCAATACGGTCGTCATCACCGGCCCTTCTGGCAGCGGCAAAAGCGCCACGATTTACGCCATCTGTCACGAACTCGGCTTCGAAGTTTTGGAGATTAACGCGTCGAGTAAACGGACCGGCAAAAAGTTGCTCGCTGAAGTTCAGGAAGCCACGCAGTCGCACCAAGTGAAGAAAAAGGACCGAACTTTATCGGCGAACGATAAAAATACCAAACACGGAAAGATGTGTGCGATTTTAATCGAAGATGTCGATTTGGTCTTCGATCAAGACGACGGATTCATATCGGCCCTCTCACAAATCATTTCCACGAGTAAAAGGCCGATAATCTTGACCACAAACGATAAAAACTCCAATCACATTCAGAAATTTATCAATCAAAATAGGATAATAGAGTTTAAAGCACCTTCTTTAGCGGTTTTAGATGTTTGGTTGCAAATTTTGTGCCTCCTAGAAGGCGTTTCTATTGATAAAGACGTGGTTCGTGAAATTATGATCGTCTTCAGAGGCGATATGAGGAAAATCCTGCACCAGCTTCAGTTTTACGCCACTTCTGTAAAAGCCGATGATACAGTTCCCTGTAATTTTGATAAATCGATTTTTAGACGTGATAATTATAAGAAGAACGATTTGAATTTGTTGTGGTGGAATCTCCCTCGATTATTAAATCTCAAGGATTATTCGAAAACTCGTCTCGATAATAATAAAGATCTCGAATTTGATCAAATTCAAAGTGGTGATGGTAAAAAAGATATGGAGGAAAAAACTAAGAATTTGAAGGAATTGGAATCGGTTTTTCAAATTTATGATACTTTATCGTGTTGTGATACCTTGCAAGCGAAAAAATTCGAAATTTTGGATTACAAGACTGGGAGATATCGAAGTGGTCTCAAAGATGGATTATCTCTTCAAGAAAATCGAGATCTCCACAAAGACCAAGCTACTTCTGCCGATATTACAGATTTCTTGATATCAGGAACTTTGAAATCGTACAATAACGGAAAGGAAATCGAATTAGATCATACGTTACCCAATCACACCGAAATTAAGTAAGTTTTCAATGATTTTTATTCGAATTTCTGTGAATATAATTTTTTTTTCAGGTGGTTATCGAAACGAAAAATGGGCGAAGATACTTTACAGCAAGCGCTGCAACCCGTCAACTATTTAGATTCGAAATCGATTTATTTAGATTACGTGCCAACTTTAAGACTGATGGCGCGACTGGAAAATGATCGAGCTTCGTTTAATACGAAAAGAAATAATCGATTTTTTAATTATTTGAGGAATCTGGGGGTTCGCACGGAAAACGTAAACTGTAAACTTGCATGCGATGTGTTTCAGACGTGACCCGTACATTTTTAAACTTATTTCCATTTTCAAAACCGCATTTATATCAATAAAATAGCCAAATAAAAACCCATAAATTTAACCCACATTATTAATATTTATTTACCTGATGTGGGATAAGCGAGTGTTATCCGAGGATCGTTGATGAAAGGGTCGGTTTTGTGGTCTATACAGGGTGTCACAAAATATTATGACTGGAAACGAGACTAACGCCTGCTTATTATACACTCGGGCCTAAAACCCTCTTCTACCCCGAGTTACGTGCCTAAACACATAAAATTAAGAGAGGGGATAAGTGGATGAGATATTAAGGGTGGTGTATTTATCTAGGTAACGCATTGAGTGCCCAATATCTATATAATATAAGACCACTTTGTTTGGTTAGTGGTAATTTGTTGGTGATTGCATCAATCGGCCCGAATCCAGGAATTTCAATTAAATCATTGCGACCACACACGCGTGTGATCTTTGTCGAGGGTCTGAGGGCAAAGTGTCCCTCATTCGACGATAATTCACGAGGATTCCTGCGATCCACCCGAAATCCATCATCCCTCAATCATTACATTAAGCATGAAGATAGTTAATTTCTGCCGAAACTATCGGCGGATTAAGGGGGCGGCGTTTAATCGGTTTTCCGTAGCTTTTCGGGCCGATTAAAAGTGACGGCGTTCTAATGCGTGGAAATCCGAGTGCATTAGCATTTCGGGGGCGAATAAGTAGAGTATTTCAGATGACGGTAATTAATTTGGCGGCGTTAATGGCTCGCTCCCCGGGGCCGGATTAGCGGTGTAAGGTGCACCCCCTTCTTCGATAAGTCACCCGCCTCCCTCTCGGTCTAATAAACCCCAAGACGTTATTTTGCCACCGCAATCGGGTACACCGAACCAGACGCCGTTTATTCGAGTATACGAATCTCGGCCAATTTGTTGCTGAATTAATAGAATTTGCTGTTTTTCCTATAGTTTATGATTCGATATCAAATTAGTGTTTGTTTCCCCTAATTAACGCCGTAAATGTGTAATACCGCACGAGTCCCATAAATGGAATAAATCTCGCACCCGTGTGATTCGATTGAATCTCTCCAAAAATCGATAAGTTATTATCATCGCAAATGAGAGAAGGAGCGAAACGCGAGATGAAGGGAGAAAACGCGCCGCCCGCCCCCTGGAACCATCGGGGTGGCATACCTATGCAAACCCAATTTAAATTTCAATCGGAATTTCTAATTAAAAATAATTAGTCGCTTAAACGACATCGGATATAAACGACAAATCGCCGATGGATCCGGCGAACGAGTCGAAAATTGTGTTCGCCGTCGTCTTCGGGTGGAAAAAAGGTCGAGAAATCCGGAAACTCCGGGCGCACCTTGTACGCAGACATCACTCGGGGTGGTCCCGGAAAGGATGAGCCCTCCTCTCTTGATGTTGCCTCCTTGTGATTAATTATGCAGGCCGCTCTCGAAATC
Source organism: Salpingus planirostris (assembly GCA_949788335.1). NCBI lineage: Eukaryota > Metazoa > Arthropoda > Insecta > Coleoptera > Salpingidae > Salpingus > Salpingus planirostris. The sequence goes on from OX460926.1 coordinate 4,693,965, forward strand.
TTGTCCGCTTTAAAAGAACCAGACGACTTTATCGATCCGAAAACGCCACCACCGCCGGGAAAACCACCCCACCTGCTTTCCCGAATCGGAAAAAAGCGCAATCCGTCCAAAACCTTGCGAAATTTGGATCATTTTCGCCGGGTCTCCGGGGGTTGACAAATTCGACCCTCCACGAATAACAAAGAAAGCTGCGGCGATAATTTTCTCTTTAAATATTTACGCGCCCTTTCCGGTCTCTTTTTTATCTTTTGACGGGCCGAGACCCAATCTGTTCGGTTGTCTCTCGGGGTGTAATGAAGCGGGCTTCCCTTAAATTAAAGTTATCGAGTGAGAGAAGGGTGGCGGTGGTGAGACGATCTTATTCCTTACCTGGGATCCTCTCGCTTCGATCTCGAATGATTGATGATGGCGACGCAAAGAAAGACCCTCTTTCCACCCTCCCTCTCGACTCTTCTCCGTTCTTTTGCGTTTTTTCTACAGAGGGCTGGAAATATGTTGTCGACGATAACGGGAAATTAGCGACCTTATTACCGTCGAGGATTTAAATAAATTTTCGAGTGATTTATGCCGCGCTTTTGACCCGATTATTATCGGTGAAAATAATGAGCGTTTTCGGGCCGAAGGAAATCGCTCAATTATTATAATGACGACGAATTTACTCCCCATTTCTTCTCATTTACAGGCTAGAAAGTAGGTAATTTAATTTCGAATGGATAGTGGAAAACTGTGCTCGAAAACCGCGACAGCTTTGTATAAAGCGTAAACGCTTATGCATGCGGGGAAAATTCGATATTGCAACGAATCAAACAAGTGGCTTTTATTTTTATGTAAATTTTCGTGAATTCGCTTCGCATGTTTTTATTAAACCAGTCGAGCGTTACTTTATACTTACACCACCCGGACGGCTTATTATTATTCCGTAATAAATAAACATCCACCTGTGGTTTTAATAGAAACGCACACAATAGAGTGGAAAACGTCGACTTTTTCCGCCACAAACGAAACTAACGGGGGCTGGAAATAGTAACCCACCTTGATGATGCGGAGGGGTGGCAGCCGCGTTTAGTTCACCCTAATCTATCTGCATACGTCTACCGCTAACAAACTCGTTAAAATCTCATTTCTGTGCCATCCGGGGCCTAAAATTCGATTCCCGCCGTAATTTCGAGGCGAAAACACCCCCCCGGAAAAAGCGCCACCGTTTTTTCCTTCGCGGTACACCCTGTATACTTCCCCTAAAGGGTGATGTAAAAGTTTCCGGATGGATCCCGAGGGGTGTCCGCCACTTTTGCCACCTCCCCTCTCGAATATTACTGCTCTCGAAGTATAATAAAACGATAACGTTAACTGCAACAATTTATTACAACGAGAAAGTGCAACTTAAGCGTTCTCGGCGACGTGGGATTATGTGTGGTACAGGTACGGGAGGGCCCTCCTCGTATAAAACGGGAAAATTAATAGTTATGACCCACACATGTCGCCCCTATCCCATCCCGGTTCTGTAACTACCCGCCGTAATAATAACGGGAGTAATAGGAAAATTGAGTCGCTCCCTCGAGTGTTTTTTATTAATAATTTATTCATATTTCTGGTGATTGCTTACAATATAAAGTGCAGTTTCTACCTAATTACAACTTTTTTAATCTTTTTTTTCATCGTGTCGTCATCGACGTCGTCGTCGCCACCATAATCGTCATCCCCGAATTACTTACATGATTATCATAGTTATTTATGTACAAATATTATTACATTATTATTATTTTATAGGTAATTACTAATGTAGAGATGACGCGTCTACTATTATCGGAGTACAATGAGTATTTTTCATCTCTAAATGTGGCAGTTATAGGTTTTTACGCCATAGTCATAATAATAATCGTTCGTAACTCCCATTTCATATATCATTAAAGTACATCTATAGGTATTCATCTATCATAAAAGTAACAACAAACAAAAATAACAAGTCCAGAAAATTATACACCGGAAAGTCATGTCGTGAGAAGTGCACGGAGAGTGGGGGTGACGACTCCGCCCCCATGTAGTTCTCTCGCAAAACGACTACTTCTGGGATACACTATTCACATTCAGCTTTATGGACTCACCAAGTCGATAGTGATTAACGTTTCAACAATTCAATTAGCGCAATAATAAGGGTAACCAATTTTAAATTAGATCTATGTACAGTCTCAACGATTTTCTTATTTAAATTTCACATAAACTACAGTTGATTCAACTCCATTATCAAGCGAACGACCCTACGAGAAACGCATATGGGCGGAACTACCCCCTTCTCCATGCGGTCCGCTTTAACGGTGATTAAGCCGGAGAAAAGCATGGGGAGTGGGGTTTAGACACCCCGCCCATGTGTTTATCGGTAGTGTCGATCGCTCTAGCAATATTTACAATAGTCTACACTTTCAAATGAACATTCGGAATAATTTGATTGAATTTGTGGCGAGAATTAAGGGGTGATCTCGACTTTTTTCGCGTTTATAAAAATGTGTACAATTTCGTAATTCAACCCCGAAAAGCGGGGTTATCTTTCCGTCCCTCCCGTACGTGAGGGGTTGTTTTAGGGCGATTAGACTAATAACAACAATTACACGCGGATCCCTTTACATATCGCAGGGCCTTTAATTAGTGAACCCTTTTTGGCAAGTTTGCGGAATTTCCGTCGGTTTTTTTGCAAATCGTTGATTGATCGAAAACGCGCAAGTGGATACAGCGGCGACGTGACTCTGGAAATAAATCTATTTCTCGGGGAAATAAGACGAAGAGGGTGGGTACCGAAAAAAGCGAGTCGAAAGTAGGACGGGATATCCATTTAAAACGCAAATTCGTCTCCTTCAAAGCAAGTGGCATGTGCGAAAAACGGCATTAAAATAATTGATTCCGTCCCTCGTATACATGCAACCCTCTCCGGATCATAAATATTTACGAGAGATGGCCGCGATTTCTCACCACTATTCTTGTACGATACAAAAGTTTTGCTTATCCGCCCGTGAAAAATTATGAGCGAATTGCGGATATTTCTCCCTCTCACGGGCGATAATAACTTATCGGGGATTAAAAGTGACCAAGTTGGATGTGTTTCGTGTCTGAGCCCGGTCAGTGACAAAGTAATGACATTAAGTCGGGGCCATTATCCCCGGCACCTCGCTCTCCCCCCGAAAGCCCGACTTTCCGGGCCCCGGAAAAACTGTTATCAAATATTTATGGAGCGCGTCCGGAGAGGACCTCAAACCCCCGACCGGACTAGGAGGTCTCCCGCCGCGAGATAAAAATGAATAATACGGTCCATATTGAAATTTGTCCGGATAAAGTGACGGCATAAATATCGTAACCGAACCGACCCTGTATTTATCATAATGGCGGAGGGGTTCGAGGTGGAGTATCATCAATAAGAGGGATTTGTCGCCACTCTCAAAAATAAATAAAAATAAAAAGCGGGCGCTTTAAATTAAAGAGTGGATTAAAAAAGATGGGTGATCAATATGGTGGCGTCCTCTCTCAACAAAGTTGTTTTTAATCACTGGCAAAGAACAAAAACACTGTCAAATTTAGCGGAGATTAATCTCTTCCCCTTAAAAGATAAATTGGAGATTTTTAAAAGAGATATTACCCGACCGCTGAAACTTTTTTATATTATATTAGGTCTTATTCAAAAGGGAGATAATATCGAAATGGGGAAACGAAAACGGGGTGTTATAATTAAGTAATGAAGTACCATACCCTTTCAGTCTTTCAACCCCGGCGGTTTTTTCAGTGTTTTCAGCAAAATCGTCTCTGAAAGCACTGAAATCGGAAACTAATTACCTTTTCAAGAAATCGTTCACAAAATCTTGTTATTATTTATTTAGTAATTGCAAGTTTCCTGACTGGAAGTATATAAGTTTCATTTCGAAACTTATTGATAAATTTCTGATTGGTGATTTTTTGGCATAATCCCCATCGGAAGCTTTTAATTAGATGCGGGTGCACGTAAAACGCTATCGGTGGTAATTTCCATTAGAGGGACAGGTGGTGGAGTGTTTTAGGTGTACCGTGTACGTAAATCTCCCTGAAAAGTGAATTTGCATGGTTTTCGGTGTGCGGTAGACTGCGTCAAAAATTTATTTAATATATTTGATTTATAAACGCTAAGGTGAATTTATGGGCACTATTCTCTTTTCGTTCCACGCCGTGTATGCAAACTCTGCAAAATTTCGTGTGACCCCCTCTGTGAACTTGTTCAAACATCCACATCTCTATTCGCATGGTTTTAGAGAAATATTTTTCGTTAGAGAATTCAATTAATCCGAATTTGATTTCAATATCATAGGGCAGACGGCATATTAGAGGGCACTTCCGTTATTATTACCGACGATATTAAAAACAGTTCTGTTGACTTTATACAGAAAATAATAATATGAAAGTAAATGCTATACATTCATTCCATATTAAATATTTTCGTTTTGAGGGGACGAGAATTTATTAGAAACGGGCAACAGACGAAATTGAAATACAAACAGGCAATCCACAAACAGAGCAGAGAGGTGTTTGACTTTGTCCTCTCTCGGGGCGGTTTTCTCCCCAATTCTCTAAAAGAGGTTCTTAATGCAATAGAAAAATCCGCGAATTTTCAACAGTAAAACGAAAATAAAGTCGTCGAGACGATTCCACTGTAGTAGGTTAAACGTAACGGGCGCGTTCTAAGTTCAAGATGATGGCACAAATTAAATTTCATTCTTTTATTATTACTGGTGGCGCGTTGTACTATGAGGGGAGTTTTAAAAGCTTTTTTATTCGCGTATAAAGGTGAAAAGTGAATGAGTGGAGGAAAATAAAGTTGAAACGTGTGTACGACCTGAGATTATTAAAACTCAATCATGACAAGACGAGATCACTTTTCCCTCCCTCTCTCTCTCGTTATTATTATTCTAAACACAAGGGAGGAAATTACCTTTTTTTTTGCTCCCGCTTTTAAAAGTTGTGAGCTGTAATTGTAATAGAGCGAAAACATTTTAAAGTAATTACGGGAAACCTCCAGAAAATAAATAATTAAAATTCATATAACAATGTAACAATTATTCTGATTCTCTAAAATTAAAAAAATATTTAATGAAGTCACGACACAGCGTATTCAATCATCTAACTACTCCTTAAGTCTTTACAGTTACGTTCTTACATTATCTAAATTTATTTCTTGCATTTTCTAAAAAAATGTTCGTTTGCGTTTTAATTATTAATCAGTTAATGAATAAGTCTAGAGCGGAGCACGTTTCGTTTCAACTGTCATGTTGATTTTACTAATTCAGCAGGTTTTTTTAAAGATTCGGATACATTTTTTCCGTAGTTGGAACAGAAACGAATACACTGTAGAATTTCCCAACGAATTTCTATTTGGCACATTTACCCAGCGTTCAACAACTGAGGAGATTCAAGTCCAACCCGATTCCTTTTACAGTTGAGCGCATGGTATTAACGAGTTTAATTCGAATGTCCCTGCATTCTCATTTTAAAATTAATTTATATAAGTCCCTAGGTATTCATTATAATATCATATAGTAGGTATGGAATTCAAGTGAAATTCTCATTTTATATAGGATTGTCTTTTTTGTATAAGTTTATTCACTCACTGTGGAATTGTTTTGGTGGTGATTTCACATATCAAATCGCGAAACTTTTCTACAACAGAAACCGGAACTCCTCTCTCGCCTATATCAGCGGCAGCTTTAAACGAAATCATCCATTTCACACCGGTCGTAATTCAACTAACTTAACTCAATAATCCGCCCCGCTTCCAGAAAAAGAGAGATTCCAATTTAGAGTTAAATTTTCGGGGGGGTTAACTCCGAAGGCAACGAAATAATACGCACACGCATTACCATATTAAACGGAAAAGATAATTGGTTCGCGTCTCGTCTACCGGCCACGAGATGGCGCCACCGTACGACCGCGCCTCTTAACCTCGAACCGCGTTATGTGAATTCACCACGTGATCGTCGACCCTCGAAGAATCGCCGAAAGGCACCGGCAGATAATAATTAGTGAGCATGGGGACGGACGGGCCGACGTGAAGTCGCCCTCATACGGTCGTCTCGCGGTCCACGTGTATGAACTCGACCGGGGGCGGCGCCTTGTGTCAAGACGAGTCGACGCTGTTGTCCAGCACCAACCTCGGACCGGTCAGCAGCTTCTTCTTGGCCAGCCGCCTCCGCCGCCTGGCCCTCAACCGGTGCAACGTCAGGCATATCAGCAGCACCAGAGAGGACGCCACCGCCGCCGCCGCCGCCAGCGCCGCCCCCGGCAGAGAAGTGAGCAACTTGGAGGCGGCGCCGCATTGGCCCTCCGACTCGTCCCACCCCGAAGGGCAATGGTCCTTGCCGTCGCACCACAGCGAAGGGCTGATGCACGCGTCCAGTTCGGGACACTTGTGGGCGCACTCCAAGTCCGTCTCGTTCGTCATCGCACTCGCGTTCACCGGCACTTGCAGCTGCTGCAAAAGAGACGAACGAGAACGCGATATTTCCAACCAGCTGAAAGCGGAAATCCCGGGCTCGTTCCCGATCCACTCGACCAAAAAGTTGGGGGGACGTTGCCGGAAATGGCCGGCGCCTTCGCCCCACCACTCCTCGCTGAAGACGTGCACCGCCAGCGGTTTCGCCCCCGGTTCAGCCGGACAAACCGCCCTAACCAACTTAGGCGGCTTACCCGAGTAGATCAACACTCTATTGGTGGTGGGGCAACGAACGGATTCGTCCATCCTGGGTTTCAAGGGGAGGAAGGCGCCCCAACTCAACACGAAGAGGCTTCGGTTGAAGCGGGCTTCGACTAGCCAAGGTACCCCTTGGCATAGAGTCTCCTGGCGGTCGCTAGGTGGCGTGTTGAATTGTACGTCACCTCCGTAACCGCTCACCCTTTGTCCTCGAGGACACTCGGGCATTTTGACGATTTCGAACGTGGCGTGGAAGTGTAAAAGCGTGAAGTCCTCGGTGATGTTCATGTCTTTCGCCGTGAAGTGGATTTCTAGAGTTCGGGACGCGGATAAGAACACCAAGGGTTTACTGGACAGGGAGGAGTTGTCGCAAATGCAGGCCCTAGGCATGCGGACGTCCCTCCACGGCAACTCCCATACGCTCAACTCGGAAATGCGTGAATTTGGGTAGTAGTCGCAAGCCGGTCGATTGCTATGGGGGTCGTTTACGGTTTCGCATGCAGGATTCGCCCCAAACGAGGCGTTGTTAAGGGTGATTCTAACCCTTTCCCCTGGTTCCGACTCGAAACGGTAAACGCAGTTCAAGTCTTTGGCGCCTCCTCTACCATAGGCGAAAACATTGCGCGGATTCGTTACTTCACCCACATGACGTTTACTGAAGACTCGATGACAGGAATCGTCGTTTTTACCCGGTGAAGGTTCGCCTCCTAACCTCGTATCCACGAACTCGTATTTCAGGCGAAACGCTGCTGGGTGTAAGGCGGTTCCGTCTTCCGTATGGTGTTGGACGACCAATGTCCGCCCGGTCGATAAGTAGCTTTCCTGTAACGTGCAAGGCCTGGTCACACGAGTCGCGTTGGTGAGGGCGCTATGGTCGCACAATTTAGGTGGTTCATCACAACGATCCTCCAGTAGAAGATTACCGTCCCAAATCCTCAAACGGGTAGCACATCCCCCACCAGTCGAAGAATTACCGATCAAGGCATGAGCGTTTTCGCCTACCAAAAGTGCGCGTTGACTATAAGAAACGAAACTGACCCAGACCAAATCGCCTGGGTAACCCCGAAATCGGTAAGTGCAAGTCGTGTTAGGCGGAAGCGAGTGCCTGGGGCTAATGAGGCGACCTTTCCGTCCTCGCCCAGTCCAAACCTCGTCACTGTCAGGACTGGTTCCGTTCACATCGAAATCGCACTTGACTTTATGTCTCGAATAATCGAGCGAATCCGAGTCGGCGAAAATGACGTCCACGTCCAATTCGAAGCCTCTCAAAGGCGAATGCGATGGAGGCGAATGCAGGGGTATGCTAAACGGGGACGAATGGAAGGCGACTAACATTTCGGGTCCTCTCGAGATCACCCGAGGCAACCAATCGCCTCCACAGTACTTGGCTAGTACTGGGTCGTTGGTGGATCCTCCATCGTAGAAGATCAAATGGTCGCGTTCGCCAGTGCAGTCCCTCCAAGCTCTAAGGGCGCGGGCTGTTTTGTTTAGCCCTGCTACGTTTATCGAACGCTTCATGTGCATCTTATGGGCTGCTTCTTGCCTTACTGCGATCATTGCGTGCTTGCAGGTCGGTACGAACTTCTGCCTTAAGCTCCAGTAGCAGGAGACGTTCCTGGGGTACATGCCGGGGTAGTTGGGTGATTGGAGTCGGCAGGGTTTGCGATAGCACTCTTCGAACTGCCTCGTGCAGTAGGTGCCGGGGGCCACTTGGCCCCTTTCTAAGGGGGCTGCCGGGGAACCGAACCGGACGACGGCTTCCCGGCGGGAGACGAAGCGGTAGCGCAGCTGGAACTTGAAGGGGATCTGGGGCGAGCCGAAGAGCTTGACCGTGACGGTTACCGTCGAGGTTTCGCTGTAGTAGGCGGCCGGGCCCGAGGAGGAGCCGCACCAGGAGCCCCCGGTGAAGGGGCGGCCCAGTTCGCTCAGTTGCATGTAACCGTCCGGGCAGCCGTCCAGGGCGGAGGACTCGTACCGGCCCACCTTGAACTCGTCGAAGATCAGCTGGAACAAGACAAAATTTTGGGTTTTGAAAAGTTCGGTCCTGGTTGAACGTCTGCGAATTCGGATGAAGAGGACTGACGATTCATTTCCGGTCTTTTCGAATGACAGAGACAACATGAAACATGATAGAGACAACAACAGCAACGATTCTGACAAGCGGCCATGATTTTTATCTCTGTCACTGTTTATCTAATGATTACTATGTGAGATAGAGAGATGGTCATGGCAAACTCGACAGAAAACCCGTTTGTATAAACGGTATCTTATCTGAAAACTATTAGAAGGAAAGAGACAGAACGATTATCATAGCCTCCCATTATGAAGAATTTTTTTGGCGTCTCCGTTTAAGTGGGGCATGACATTTTATGAAAGTTGGGTTATGATTTGACCAAAATTTTAGGAAAAGCTGTAAAACCTTTATGAGTTTTTTTTTTCAATTTCTGATAGCAATGAAACATGATGTATGAATTTGGCGAAAAAAGAAAAATCCGTCCACTTTCCCCACCGAGGGTGTTGGTGATAAAGCTCTGTATTTCTATTGTAGGCATCAGGTGCACTTCACGGTTCGCAGTTCGCGCCGAACGCCGGTACTTGTCATTATAATTGGATGGGGTTTCATTTTTCAATCCGCCTTTGTGGCGTCCCTCTAATGATACGTCGGCCGATATCGTCTAATGCGCTCCCGCCGGGGTGACGAGGGATTTGATTCCCTTTGATAGTTGTCGGCGGGTCGAGTAAGAAAAGCCACTTTATTGACGTGATCCGGCTTTATCATCGCGAAAGACAAAAAAAAGGGAGGAAAGGTCGACGGCGCTTTCCGTTTGAAAAACGGCGCTTGGACAGTCCAGTGGCACTCTAAACGGACAAAAAATCAATCAAACAATCACTCACCGCTCCGGATAAACGGGACGCTTTCGGATTCCGGACAATGCAACGATTTTATCGCAATTTTTTCCGAGAGCCAGGAGACACCTCAATTCCAGCAACGAAGCAAATATTTCCGCAAGTTATTTCGCGGTGTGTGCCTAATTTCGAGATAAACTGATGGTGATAGCGCCCGGAAACGTGAAAAGCACACATGTTCTACCCGGATAAACGATTGCGTGATGGCGGGAAGAGAGCTAAATGCGTTAGGGGCGGATTTTACAGAATTAGGGCAAAATGATGTGTAAGTCTTGTTTTGTCGGAGGGGCGCCATTATCCGTCTTGATAAACGACTTGACAATTATATGACCGGGTTAGTTAGAGAAGACTTTCAGTCGGATACTCGGCAACGTTCGCCATCATCAATCAACGAGACGCTCCAGGTGAAAGCCGAACACGTCATTGCCGCTCCTCTCCTTTGCTCTTGTTATGATAATATAATAAGTATCAGGAGCGGCTGATTGCTTGAGCTGCGTTTGAATTATTATTTGCTTAATAACCCTTGGAAGTGGCGAGGGTATATCGGAGAAACGCTTTTGCTTTACTTTACATTCGTTAAATTTGTTTCCCAACTTTCGCCTGAACGTTCTTGATGATGATGATGATGATGATGGTTAATAGGTAGAGTCCCTCGAGGCGTTTCGCCTTTGAACAAGTTAAGATTGCGTCTCTCTTTGTACCCCCAAGAAATCGAGACTGGTGGCTTATTAAACTCCGCAAGAGGTAAACGTCATAGAGGTCAAGTAAACTGGCATTACGGAGCCCATGACTCCCAGTCAAGGGTCGGTATTTTCGAGAAGTGTATCATTTTATATTATTATGAAAAGTTATTTACGGGATCTTGAGGAGGGGCTGGTATAAAGTTGCCACCCTCGCTTTTGCCCCCGTCACGACAGTATAGCACAATAAACTCCATGTACTTACTTGTGTTCGCCAATTTAGTTAAAGACAAGTTAAACTTCGAGAGTTAATATTTGCAGGAAAGTTCCCGTTGTTTACTGCTACTTACTTGCTGCGAGCAGAGGAGGCGAGTGTTCCCGCTCGACGGGTTTTTACACCCGAGAACAGGCACCCTCGAATCATTTCCTCCTCATTTCCAAGTCTTTTGAAAACGAGAATCGAGAAATTCTAGAAATATCCCAAGATTCAAGTTTGACATTTCTCGTTTTGGGAAAAAAATCCTTCACGTAAACCTCACGTGGTCGCACTTTCAAACGATGAAGAGTGAATTCAACCCAGTTTGACTTTTTGATTGGAAAATCGACAAGAAATCCTATGAATTTCGAAAACGTATTTTGCTTGTAGATTTTTGGGATTCCTCGCCTCCTCTGGGGTTTAACGGGAATGTCCCCGTATGTAATGCAAATATTTTGGCAAATCATGTCACGGTCCCTGTAATCTCGCAGGATAACAGGGAAACGCACGGTCCAGGGCCGCATGCACAAGCTGACGTTATTGCAGTGGAAGTGCATTAACAATTCACCGGAGACGTATCAAGTGGCAGCAGCGATACGTAGAAGCCCGTCCGATATCGCCCCATAATACGCTTTCACAATAATATTTAGCACGAGTCGAACAATACCGACCTAAATTTCGAACAGGGCGATAAGTACATGTTTACCGCCCTCCCTCTCCAGTATATCGAAAGGGGGCGGCCCTTTAATAACAGTAATTTCACGTGGATTTATGCCCGATGGATAATCCACAGTGCGGATTTGCGTAAATCTCTAACGATAATAATTATGATTATCAATTAATAATCGACGTTATGGCCGGAATGGCGCATCGTCATCAAGGAATTCGGAGATTGATCGCCCGGATTAGTTTTGCAACCCAAATCGCAATAAAACAAGGACCGCATATCCAAAGTTTGCGGTTTTTGCAAGAGTCGTTAGTCAAGGGAGCTTGAGGGTGGCGCGATAGTGTTCCTTTTTCCCACCATCGAAGACTTAAAAGAGAAAAGATACGAAAGAAAACTTTTTTACCTTTAATTGCGCCCGGAAAGTTTTTCTTCGAGTCGCACCAGGAACGTATTAAGTGGTAATTTGCATTCATCACCCGGACTTTTTCTCTTCCTTTTCGCGGAGACTTTGCGGGGATAAAGGCGCCCCCTAATTGCGGAATCGGACGGTGCGCCCTTAATGGAGGCTCCCCTTCCGGCCGACGGACCGCAGAAATTATCAAAAGGCGATCGTTCTTCCCGAGGTTTAATTTCTCGGAGAGGCTCCGGATCGACAAAAGATAAATATCCTCGACATCTTTAATCCAGTAAATCTCGATGACCAGAAAAAGTTTGTCCGAGAGCAGGGGGAGAGTGTAAAGGAGCTTTGTTCGGGAATTTTCCGAACCTCTCATCTTTTTCATCCTAGCTAAGCAAATTTCGCCCCTGATTAATGGAATTTCGTATATACCTAACTCATTTTTAATATTTTCGTGCGGTCGGGATTTTTATTAGGGGAAATACTGCCGATTCGGTCATAATTCCGGCCATGACAAATCGCGCGACCCGGAACCACCTCATGAGTATTTATGACGGAAAAAACGGACCGTTTTGATTTTACCGAATTTATACGAACAAGTCTCTTCGATAGGAGCCGATCGTTTTCTTGGCAATTAAAGGTAGAAATGTCCCGCGGGCCCACATCCATTCTTTTCCGCGAGTACGGAGAGAATAAGGGAGAGGCAAATACGATTAGAAGACGGGAATAAGGGAAATTTGAGGAGAATTGCCAAGGGATGATCCGGTTCACCCAGACACGGAGAAATATCTCTCGATTCTACATGTGCACGGCAAATACTACATAAATTGGACCCAGGAAATCGCCGACTATGCGCAACCGATATAATGGAGGGAAAACTCACCCCGAGTAACCTGGGAACTTGCAATCAGATAGCAAATTTAATAACCATTTCCAGCAGGCGAGAAAAGGACTAATTTCTCGTATTATGCCATCACCACCCACCGTACGAAATTTATTTTGAGTTATAATAGTCGTACATTTTTGGGTTGATTTCGTTACCACTTTTCGGGGCGAGAATGGATCAGTTATTATTTCAAGGGAGGGTCGGTTAATTGGGGCCAATCATCCCTCGGAATCACATTATTCGGGAATGAAGGTGGCGGTTTTGTCCGCGTACAAAGATAAATTACGGGGCAAAGGCTCCGTCGAGTTCCCTTTTCTCCGTCTCCTCATTCTTATTCTAAAACTAACTGAAAGAGAATTGATTGCGTCACTTTAAAAACAAACTGTACACTTCACTCCTACACAGGGCGAAACAAAGAGTGCGAATAAAGAACGACCCGATGGGAACGGGGGGCGCGCGTTTTATCAAAATCTTTTAATCCGATATTAGGGAAAACGGTGAAAAGTAGAGTGATGGGGCGCCGTCGTCTAATCTGCAAACAACAATTAAGTATTGTGCTTTTCTCCCTTCGCCCGTGTAAAGTGATCCTAGACATTTTTGATGGGCGACGCGGCTTTTTGCGAGAAAGAGAGTAATGACTGACAACTCGATTTATTTAGAAATTACTCCATTTCTTGCCCCGAGCACGAAAAACACCCGAGAAATTACCAAAAATTCTTAACTACTATTTCTATGTAAATAGGTGGATTTCGCATTTTTCGAAAGCCTCGAACTCTTGGGGATTTTCGATCGAGCAATACGGAGATTAAAAACGTGCCTAATTAGGTTCCGTTTCCGTGCACTTTCAAAGGGATTCGTTAAGTACCCTGAGCCCCAATTAAAAATTCACGCGAAAAACGAAAGGTGCCTATTTATGACCTATAAATAATTCAATTTTTCGGGGCGGAAATAATGGAGGCCGGAATTACTTGGCACGATCCCTTATTCGCACACAGCGTCGATAATGGACGTTAACCTGATTTAAATTAGTCGTTGTGTGTGTGTACGTATATCGACGATAAATCAATGGTTGTGCGTATAATCGTTCCAACGCGGATAAATCACCCCCGAAATGGCGTTGTAAGCGGTATAACATTGGACGATTTCTGCTGAAAATCACGAAATATTTGCTCATTATTATGGCGCGCCGAAATATTATCGCTTCATCGTTGGAATTTAGAGGGAGACTGAAAAAGTTTCAGCTTTTTCTTGATTAAATAACGAAATAAAATATTCACCGTACAGAACACTAAATAAACATTTCGCAGCCGGCGAAATCAACCCAACTCCCGGGAATTTTAATTATGAAATTGCAATTAACGACTCACGAGACGCCCTCTCCCGTTTTTCCTTTGAGTCGAGATTATTTCGAGTTTAGTTGAGGGCGAGAGATCGTCTCGGGCCCGGATTTTAGCCAGTATTAGGTACGAGATCCATTAAAGTTAATTCATACGAACCCTTAATAATAAATTTTCGAATATACGTACAAGAGAAGAAGACGGATTTAATAAATGCGAATGGGAGACTTTTAAAAATAATCTCAAAGTCGTCAACTCTTATTATTCCCGTCAAGCGCCAGACGTTTTAATAACGCATCGGCCGTTCTCAAAGAGGCGCATCGAAATCTCCCTTTTTCCTGTACATTATGCACGTTCAGGGCGACCCGCGGCAAACGGAACAGAAATTGGCACTCTTCTTGGGCGCATTTTTTAATTCAGTTCCGGGCCTCCCGCGAGACACTGTGTACATATATCAGAATAAATTTTAATCCTACACACGAATTGCATTCCCGGGTATATCAGGAACATTCGTTCGTTGGTTGCATCATTATTTATATTAGTTTCTGTGTGAATTAAAGCCCAACCGGTCGTAAATTTTACTCAAGCTTTTCCTGTAATAGCACGTGCGCCTTTTCCAGCGAGCGGGTAATACCTCATGGGTAATTTACAGAATTATTATCGGAGCGAGTATCAAGTTATAACCTAAATACGAAAACATACACCAAATGTGTGAAAAATAGAGAAACCAACAGGAAGAATGATTTTCAATTTTTTTTTCAAGGATAATCAAAATAATTTTTAAGTAAAAGTTGTAGATATCGACGAGACAAACATTTTTTCAAGAGTAGTAATTTTTGGTAAGTGCTCCGATTTTCGAGATATCACTCATGAAAGCCAATTTTCCTAAAATTCAAGCATTGAAATCTCTTTTTTTTTGTCGACAATTGAAAAATTCTCTAGACGAAAGTTGTAGACACCGACAAAACAAACATTTCTTGAAGAATAATAATTTTTCGTAAGTGCTTTGGTTTTCCAGATATCACTCATGAAAGTCAATATCTGTAAAATAAAAACCACCAATAAAAAAATCGAAAGCTTGGGGATAATAGAGTTGGTAAGTTGGTAGGCACTGATACCAACTGTCCAAGTTTCACCCTTCATCGCATGAAAGTGCGGTTGACGTGAGGTGACGTGAAGAAAACTTTTCCAGATCGAGAAACGGTCAAACGATGAAAATGTTACCAATTTTTGCGAATTCATCATTCAATAAAGAGAGAAACAGCGCAAAACATGCAATAATCTGCCAGGAAAATAATTTTCTTTACAATTATGACTTCTCATGAAATTTACAAAAAAGGCAAAAGATCATTTTCACTATAAATTGTGCAGGAAATAGTTCCACGTCAATTTTCGAGAAAAAAAGGTACTGCTTGGCGTTTTCCAGTGGCGGAACGGGTGCGCAGCGGTAGTGTCAAACCGGAAGTGGGCAATAATTCGACGTAATCTGGATGTGGATGAGGCGGTCCGCGTTATCTCTGCGATATTCATCCGCGAGACAGCCGGGTCGACTTTATGAACGCGTTATACGTACGACGGGGGCAGAGATAGAGATTGCGCATAATTACCTGGACTATATCGCCGTGGCTCTGGCCGTTGGCGGTGAACGTGAGGTGGCACAGGAACGGCAGCCGGGTCTCGGCGGACTTGGCGACGCGCAGGTCGTACGTTTTGCCCACGTCCCCGTAGTAAGTCCGGTTGCACACTGCAGAAGAAGAAAAAAAATACACAAATATATTACCGATGATGCGTCCTCCGGGGACCGGCCGGCCCGTCATCCCCTCGATTTACGAGGGCGCGGAAAAATCGCACGCCTTTTCCGGGACGCCCGACCGGAAACCCTTTGATCATTTAATCCCTCTCTCTGCTACTCCTAATATCCGCAAGAGGTACCACTGCGCAAATAGAAAAAGGCGCTTCAAAGTGTGATTACGCTCTACCGGCATATTTCTCCAGAGTCTAGTCGCAGTAAAGTCTCCGTGAAAGCTTTAAGAAATCCACAAACCTACCAATAATAATGAACGAGCCCAGTGGTTTTATCCGTATTTATTTCTTTTTCAGGTCTCTAGCTTTTTTGAGCGAGAAATTTTAATCAAACAGTATGACAGTTTTGAAAAGTTAGGTTATGTTATGATTCGGTTACGTTTGACAGTTATGTCACCAAAAAATTAGAGTTGGCTAACCTGAAAAATCAACAAAATCCCCCACTTCAGGAAAAGCATGTTGTCTCTTTTTAGTCTATCGCTATTGGAAGGCCAGGTTTACACAGCCGAAGTCACTAAATCTAGTTTCTAGTCACGGAGTGGGATCGCTTTTGGGTCTGTATTTCATGTCGGCGAAACAAGAGTTGGAGGAAATTGTGTTTCGGCACACGCGTTAAAAAATCGTCGTTTTTCGGTTGCAGCGAGTTATAAGGGAGAGCGCCGCGCACAATATAAACTCTAATTACGAGTTTTAGGAGGGAAAAAATTGCAATTACATCCATTCAAGCCGGGGATGAAATATGTCAGCGAGTAAAACCGATCCTCCCCGGCCGTCTCTCTCGCTCCCCCTCATAATTTCGCGGCGCTTTTTCGGTGTGTGCACGCGTTATTTCCTCCCTTGTTGTTGTTTGTCGGCGGCGGACGAAAAGGCGGTCCGCATTATACGAGGGCGGCATTAATTAGGATGCGGCCGGATGGTATAGTAGGTATCTGCTAATAAAATTGTCACGGGGCCGTTCTCGCGCGAGGCGCGACGTGCTCGAAATGCGAAACACCTTATTAATCCCGAACGCCCACATCGGCCTCATCGTCATACCCATCGCCATCGGGGGACAAAAGGGGGGAAATTTCGACTTAAAATTGAATTCCGCCCCCTGATAACCGCGGGGCTGGATGAAGCGAACTAATAAACTAGCTGGAAAAGAGTTAAAGCGAACCGCAACTTCGGAAATCTTTTGATCCCTTTTACGGTGGTACAGATCGGGGCAGAAGAGATCATCATCTTAAGTGGACTCGATATTAGAAAAAAGTACGGACGGAACGTGCTCTCTTTTCTTCCAGTGATGGGTACTTTTACCCTCAACTACAGATGTTGTCGTTATTTCTTCGGGGAATGCCGCAGGGATTGGGGATTTCCTCCCTGTTATGGGAAAGAAATCGCACTGGGATGGGGCAGAAGTTGCAGCAGACAAATAACCGAAACTACCGCTTCTCTTTACTACAGGGTGTCTTCTTAGAGATTTCCCAGATTCTAATCAATTTATGTAGTTGCATACTTGGAATAATCTGCGATTTATTTCGTTTCAAATGGGTCACTCGGTATTATATTCGAAACGGGAATGCTGAAATTATATTGCATCTCCCGGATCAACCGGACTGGACTTTATAGCGCATCCGAATTGGACTTCATCCCTCCAAACGGGAAGTCATCATAATATCCGCGTCGTATACAGGGTGTACTTATCTCGAGCTAGACGAAATTAATACTGTTTTGAAGCCGGATTTATACGGCTGGATTCTGGGGAAATTTCGAATTTCCAACTGTCAAAAAGTTACATCTCGCCACATCTCGCTAACGTTCGAAATTCGAATAATGGACTGGTAGCGAGTACACGCGTACCCGATACGGGGTAGAAAAAGTTGGATTCGTTGTCGAGGGGCGCTTTTATCAGATTGGTCGATTATTTCGGTGGATGCAGCCGTCGGCGGGAGCATATTTCCATTTCGCGGTTAGATTTATGCAGAAATGTGGATTAATGCACAAAGGGCTCGCAGGTTTTCGCGCGATTATAAATCACCGAGGACGCGTTCATTCGGTGCCACCCCGACACTGCGAAAAAACAACACGCTTTTTAAATACGCCGTCCTCCCGCTCCCGTAATCGTCGCGGTGTTGATGGTACTTTATTTTATTTGCGGCGCAAGATACAAGAACGCAAAACTCGCGAGATAAAAGAGAATAAATTTCTTATGAAGTTCCCGGAGAAGAACGGCCGAATGATAAAACTCCACACTTAAAAATAAGAGGCAGCGGGGAGGAACTCTACAACACGTAAGTAGTAGTAAAAGCAACCCCTCGATTACGCCCCCGGTGTATGACAATATCTCGTAATATGGGGGTATTAAAATGACACGGGCAAGAAAGTAGGTGGATCGTGTCCGCCATACCAAAAGCCGCAGTTTTAATTTCGAACCAACTTTTTAAAATTACACGGTGACCTCTCTCCCTCTATGGAAAGAGGCTGTTGGAAATTGCTGCAGCTGCAGGAAACTTTCCGGCATTGGGGGGCGGATGCCACCTCCACCTAAACCACCCCCTGCCAGCAATTGGGAGAACCAACCCTTTACTCGGGCGATATTCAATTGCAAATTGGATTTTTGATTAATGCGCAATCCGCCCTCACACCCAGCCGAATAATGAACGATTTTTACGATTATTGGGGGATCTCCCTGCAAAATAATCTGATTTACAAAAATGAAATTGTTAACTACAAGAAGCAACTAAAAATCAATTCTGTTTTTCGTGCACCTGGCTGGTTTTTCCTGTGGCACCCTGTATGGATATAGGGTTAAAATTCGAAATGGGGTGGAAGAGAGACGGCGTCCCGGGAATAGATCCAGAGAGACGTCATTGCGATATTCATTTACAGCCACCGCGCGGAATGAAATCTGCAGTAATGCATTTTCTCGAGGCCCGGGTTCGGGGTGAACTTGACATTTTGCGTCAGCAAGCGATCGTCCTTTTTCCTCCCCTTCTGCGGAACGTCCCCGCCAGATGGGGGATTTATGTGAAATCACAAAAGCGCTTGCACACCTCTTCTTTCTTCCCCACACTCATCTCTACTAATAATGAGAGACGGGGAGGAACATCGCGAGAGCACCTGTACCTAGACCATTAATATCGCAACTTTCTGATATTGTCGCAGCCCAACATCTTAGACAAGAGCGAAAATAAGACGAGCGCGAAGAGAGGAATATTACAAAGTTAGACATCTCCTCTCTATGCGAGGAGTCCTCACCGGAGTTTACGGCTCTTATTATACGCGCACCTATACCGGAGAATCCGGGAATTTAGTCCCGGAATGAAAGTGATTTTATTAAACTCCTCTCGCCGGGAGCCGGCTGCCATATTGCCGGTTCTCGACTCGAATTATTATTCGTACTCCGGCGAAACCAAACATTTATTATTACTACAGGCGGCGAACACACACGTTAATATTCGTACGTTCTCTTCGGTATAATTGCACCAGGTGTTTTCAAATTAACGACCCCCTCTGTAATAATTACGCCGTCGGCCGGAAAAGCGGGAACGAGGACGGCAAAAATCGCGACTGTCAATTAAGTCAGGGGCGGATTATTCCGGGTTTCCGGAGGAAGCTCAGGGGCGGAGTTGGCCCGTCCGCCCGCAAACTCGAATAAAGGGAACTAACGGATGTGACCCACTTATTCGCGCTCCTTATGTGGGTCAGGTACATAACGTACAGCCCAGGGAGCAGAAGGGTTTATTAACGTAAATTGTATAAACGAGGATGGTGAATAAATAAGGGGCTTAAACTTCCACAGACGTTATAATTCCGGCGCAGAAATAACTAAGTTCCGTGGGAGAGAATCGACGCACGCCCCTGGAATATGGAAAAGTCCGGGATTTTTCCAGTAAGTGACTTTTCGAAAGAGCGCGGTATAATAGCGATAGCGCTGGTGAATTCTTTTCCCTACAAATTGCTTGACCTCTGGGAGGGCAAGCGCTGATAAAACCCGAGCGATTCGTTAATTCCGAGCGAAAACATGCGGCAGTCGCCGCAAAACAGGCGCGATAATAATAATGATCCGCAAATTGTCGGCGATTTTCCTACTGTTTACCATTTCGAGTGAAATCGTGGTGAAAAGCGAAGTGCTTTTCGAGAGTGGCTGGATAAAGTTCCAGCGACAAGGCAGACGTCACAAATTCGAGAACGTGCAGCACATCGATGCGGATTTGGTGGGCGACGATAAAACCCTGATTATCGTCCGCGCGAAGTACATCGAGAATTTGCCGGCGGGCTCTGTGCGGAATCTGGGCAAATTAGAAAACCTGCGATTGGCGTACTGCGAGATCGTCGCGATTTATCCGGGCGCTTTCCGGAATTTATCGGCTTTGAGGACGTTAGAATTGCAGGATAATCAAATCGAGGCGATCGAAAATGGGGTTTTCGACGGTTTACCGGTCCAGGTTTTATCGCTGCAGCGGAACAATATCGGGAGGATCGAAAGTGACGCTTTCAAACACGCGAAAAACATCACCAAAATCAAGCTGAACAGCAATAAACTGAAAATCTGGGACCCGAATTGGTTTCAAAACCTGCCGAAAATCACCGGAATCTACATCAGGCGAAACCGAATCACGAATTTACCACCCAATTCCTTTGCGAATTTGCGAAACGACGTGAAAATCTACCTGAGTAAGAACAAACTAGGAAAATTAGAACCGAATTCGTTCAACAATTTGGTGATTTTGAGTCAACTATGGCTGGACCGAAATCGATTGATCGAACTACCCGAAAATGCGTTCAAAGACTTGGAAGAAATCGACGTTTTGTATTTATCCAGGAACAAATTCACGGAAATCCACAAGAAAATCCTCCCAAAAATCAAGAAAATCGGAATTTTGGATCTGTCGAATGACTTGATGGAATGCCTCCCGTACGAAATAATCTCAGCCGTCAATTTAACGAAATTGGAAAGAAGTAACGTGACTTGTGAATGTGCCAACGACCTAAGAAAAAGACTTGCAAATGAAGGAAAAATCGCACAAATCACCCTAGATAAAAAATGCGATTGAAATATTCGTTACCTGTCATCACTTAGCTCTAATAAACTTAATCCTAAAAGTTGTAACCTATTCTCGATTGGGGTGGATTATGATTGGCTGTCAACAAGAGACCCGTCAATTGATTGGCCGCACGATATTTCATCCCCGAACAAGAATCGACTCGATAATAATTCATCCCACACACTTTACATCTCTTGTGGGGGAAAGGGGGCACGCCATTCACTCTCGAGAGCTTTTTCGCTTTGCGAGCAATAAAAATTTCTACATTATTTCTAATCTGAAGCCCTCGTGGATCCTGAATACAACTCCTTTACGAGAAAGTGAAAGCGACGGGGGAGAACGCGAATTCCTTTTACTACAATGAGAATCTACATAATATAAAATACAGAGTAGGACAGAAATATCCTACGGAGGATCTGGATAATATCGCGTGTATGCTCGTGTTTTATAAATAAGCGGGACCGATATTAACAATTATAATTAATTGAGATAATTACCAAATGACGACAAAACATGTTGGCTCAATTGACCCAGTTTTAACCTTTTCTAAGTAGCAACGATTAGATCCGAACGCATATCTTCGAGTGTTACCAACTGCAACGCATCACACAAATCCGTTTAAAATGAAGACTTTGATATTTTTCGTCCTAATTATCGTCGCATCGGCGATAAAGTTCGCCAATTCGTCCCAATCGGAAAAGTTCCTTTTCATAAGTGCGAAAATTATAACGAAAACGACGGTGCACGGACATTTCGTGCGAAATCGCCGAATCTTCGAGATGCTGCAGTTCATCGATCAGCACAATTTCGCCGACGTCGAAGACCTGAAAGTGGTGCGAACGGAGATGCGCCAACTGTACGAAGGGGCCGTCAAAAGTCTCCCGAAATTGAGAGAACTCCGCCTCGCCAATTGCGAAATTTCTACCATAAAACCGAAAGCCTTTAAGAATCTGCCGAAACTGATCGGTCTTCACTTGAACAACAACCGCTTGGAGGAAATCAAACGGAACGTCTTCAACAATTTACCGATCCGCGCGCTTTTTTTGCAGCGCAATTCCATCTCGATAATCGAGCGAGGGGCTCTGGACGATATGCCGAACTTGGAGCTGATTCAGATGAACAGCAACCGGATTTCCGAGTGGAGCGGCGCCTGGTTCCAGAACGTCCCGAAATTGATAAACGTGCACTTTCGGCGTAACCGAATCGCGGAAATTCCGGCCAGGGCCTTCGCGAACATCAAAGGCAGCCACCTGGTCGCCGGCGCTCACCTCTACGACACCAACATATTTCTGAGCAAAAACGCCATCGCCCGGATCCACCCGGAAGCTTTCCAGGGGCTGGAGGGTGCCAACGGGGTCTGGCTGGACCGGAATCGGATCGAGAGCCTCCCCGCGCGGCTGTTCGCCCACATGGACGAGCTGAACGCGCTGTACCTGGGCAAGAACCGGCTCAAATCGGTCGAGAAGGAGCTGCTGGCGATGGGGCGGATCGAGGAAATGGGAACCCTCGAACTGTCCAGGAACAGGATCGAGTGTTTGCCCTACGAAATCGTGGCGCTGGTCAAACACACTTACGTTGACGGCAACAGAATGGACTGCAACTGCCTCAACAACTTGAGGGAGAAACTCGGAGAGGCCAATTTGCCCAACACGGTCGTGGGCGACGAGGAGCGCTGCTAAAATCGGTAAAACGAAAAAAATACGAATATTTTCAGAAATTGCGTCTAGAAGGGCAAAAATTGGGCCGCAGTGGTCGCCCCCGATTAGTCACGTCATAGCTCGTTGTTTAGGGCGCGCCAAACCTCCCGAGGATCAAACTCTAGGGGCTAACAACCAAGTCACCTAGGATGACTAAGCAAGGCGTATCACACAGGAGCATCCACTGCATATCTGACTAAAGTGGCACTAATTATATGTAGTTACTAGCAAATTCCTAATGTTAGCGAGATGTAACGTAGTGACTTTTCGCAACCAAGTTGGCAGCACTAATTCACCCGCCAGTCATTGTTTTACGTCAGGTAGAACAAAGCGCATCCTTTTCTAATCTGATCGAGTTAGAAAAGGATACACTTAGTAAGTCGAAATCTGCGCCGAAAATCTCCTGCGGGTGCAAAATTCACCCTCTGTCACCTAACCTCTAATCTAATTCAATCTAATTCCGGAATTTTGTTCTTTCAGGTGCTGGAATCGGCTCGATTTGTGCATACACTGACCTGTGCAGTAGAGGGGCTCGTCGGAGACGTCGCCGCAGTCGTCGTTGCCGTCGCAGTAGGCGTTCAATCGGACGCACCTGCCGTTCCGGCAGGGAAATTCGCTGATCCTGCAGGCGGGTCCCGGGCTGGCTTCCCGCAGGAAGGCGACCACCAGGACGGCGGCGAGGCACAGCCGCAATCGCATCCCGCTGTAACGATAAACGGGGAAAAGGGAATAAAAATGCGGCTCTTTGTGGCGCACGTTATTTCGTCAGAGGACAATGATACGACACGCGCTTCCACACGGGATTACTTTAAATTGAGGATAATTGCCGGGCTCGCCGCAGGATTACCAGTGCAAATGTCCGATTTATCGTCCCCGCAACCTAATTGGGATGTGACTGTGTGGCAACCCTGAACTTTTCGACGTCCCCTCTTCGAATTAAATAATTTTTATATTTTATTCGTTTTCATTCATTTTTTCCCTTATTATAACTTATTTATTGCGAAAGGGGTGGGTGTGGGGACGAATCGCGTCTATTGAATTCGCGATATTATGGATTTTCCGCCCTTTACAAAAGGAAGGTAAATTAGATTAGAATTAATTACAGTGCGATACGGCATATTGCAGCGAATAATAAACAGTAATTAGCGGGGTTATTATTCCGTAACGAAGCTTAATGTGATTGCCGCATCTCCAGCGGATTACAAGATTTGTTTTCGCGAAAAAGCACCTGTTTTTATTGCGCCCAACAACGAATGCCATCAACAATTTTCCGCAGAAAATCACGATTTCCTCAAATTTCAGTCGGCGATAATATCGTGCAGTTGGGGCACAAACACGGGAAAGCACATCCGATCTGAGGATAGCTGACACTAGATTATAAACAAAACTTTTTCGGGGGGCAGAAACTAGAGATATATTACAGGACTTGGACAAGTTTGACACTGGGCAGATACCGCAAGCAAGAGGACACCCCAACCCCTCTCAATATGGCGAGATTCCCGCTGATAAAAAGTGGAGGGGTGCATGGGATAAAAACCCCAGGTTTCGTTCTTATTAAATTTTAGACAGTTTTAGAGCAAAGAGTCGAGGTTTCCAGCGAAAATTGCGAATTTTTGTTGCGGTCTGGCCCTCGCTCCTGCTGCAGGTGACGAGCCGTAACGCTTTCCGGCTCTCCTCATGCATAATATGGATTTTCTTTTGAAGTCGCCTCTAATTACTTGGTAATTTTTAACGCAGACATAAAGGTAGCGTATACACATTAAAACCAAAGTGACTTTTTTATTTCAGGTCCCCGGTCACGCTCGCGGCGCTCCTTATTTCCTCTCTCATAATCAAGACTTAGTCATCATCACCGAACGAACCGAAAAGCCGGAAGTTTTTCCCTTCTCATTTATATTTAGGGGAGACGTATTAAGGCGCCGCCCTTTCAACTTAAGTTTATACTCTCGCCGGGTTAATCTCTGATGAAACCGGAGACTCCACCTCAGACTTTCGCCTACACGAATCGTTTACGGCGAGATTTATTTCTTATTAAAAGCACCCCGGTTTTTATTTGAGGATTTCGCAAATTAAAATGCGCGACGAGAGGAAAGCGCGTGGTGGGAAAAGCTCATTTTTGTTGTGCAGATCGGGCGATCCGCTAATTGACTGCCCGGAGGCGGGCGAAATGCGGCCGACCTGAAAATATTTTATGCCGGTGTTGCTGCGGACACGCAAACAATTCGCCGCAACCGAACCGGACCGCATACACACCCTCGACCCTCGCAAAATACCTCCGCAAGCCCTGCGATATATTTTCGCAAAAATCTAATTACATAATTCTCCGCGCTCTTTTTGGGGTCGCGTGCGCCAGGGGCGGCTATAAAAGCGGCGAACATCGGGATGATAACACGACGAGAGATTAGCGATTGTATGGCGTTCGTATTGTGTAAGTTAGATAAACAGACACTCCCCGGGGTTAAATCCGTGGGCGGTTAATTGGCGATAGTCACGGGACCGAACCGGATTTAATTGCCGGACAAAACGCCTTTTGCCGCCGAGCCCATAACCGGAAATCCGGATTTTTCACCCCTTCCATCAAACGAGCTTGACAGTTGGCTAAAACGAAAGTCCCTAAATGATTCGTTTTGGGGATTTCAGCGTTTACCAACTTGACTGCTTGGAAAAAGCTCCTGGTAATTTCGAAATGCGTACGGGGGAGGAAATTTGCGTGGCGGGGATGATTGATTGTCGTGTGGCGGTCGGTTTCCGGGTAATTTGACGGCGGGAGTCGACAAAACCGCCGGGGATAAGATGAAGATGTGCGCCTCCCCGCCGTCATAATAATACACGTATAAGTGCAGGCAGAATAGAGAGCAGATACAGATATAATTCGCGTTTATAAATCTTGTCACGTAAAAAATCTCAAGTGGCCAATTCATTTTAAGAAGATAAAGCAATTACAATTTTTCAAAACGTCGGGAACGAAATTAAACAAGGAACGTGCCGCGCCATCCCAAATTACTCATGTCTGCTCTGCTCTCGAACGCCGAACCGAACCGAAACTCGTCTCGTCTCTTCGCGACCCCCGTAATACGTGAGGGAGGTCGCTCGTCTTCTTCGATGATGAAAATTCGTTTCTGGTCTTTGTCAGAACTCTACTCGTGGAGAAATATCGATTTCGATTATGACACGGACGGGAGAGGACCCGATTTTTTAAGTGGAGGACGGTACGGCTCGTTTATCAGGCTAACAGCCGTCAAACTACAAGAGGAAGAGAAAGAGGATATTGGAAATAACTCGAGAATTACCCCATTCTCAAGACGCACTTTTGCCCGATTCTCGAACTTCCATTACTTTTAATAGAGATGAGAGGGCCTGAAAACTCTTTTCACAACCGAATCTGAATAATATCCACAATATTTCAGAGGAGATATAATGGAGTGCAGATACCGCACACTCTTATCTTTTCTTTCTGCCCTCCGTTTGTGGTGATGGATATTCGAGTAACTCCGGAAAAATTATATTTTGATTAAATAGGCGGGCTGAATCGGGGTGACGGATCCTCCATAATCCTAAACTTTAACAACAAACAGAATGAGAAGTGTTGATTCGGTCCCTGAAAGTATACGTGTGCTCGTTGGAGCTGAAACCATCTCGATGAAAGATGGAAAGCGAGAATGAGTAGAGCGAGGCGCTACGGGTCGATAATACAGATTCCTCTACACTTCACCCCCAAGTTTATTCAATTGCGGAGATTTAATTTTTCTAATCAGACGAATGAGATATCATTTCGAATGAGTCGAACGAAACCAGAGTTGAGGAGGGCTTTATCGCCTTGACGATTCGAGATTCGCGAAGTTAGCGCTCTCCCGATTAAGCTAACAGTATAATTATTTTGATGTCCGGCCATCAACCAAACAGAGTATAGAAGGGATCCGTAATTGGGAACGGCGCATTCGAGCGAAGTTACCCGAGAAGTTGGAATGCGCTAAATGGCGTAGTGTTTCGTCAATTTACATCTCTAGGTGTGTATCAGGGAGTACGGTGCATATTTGCCCGGCGCATCCGCCAAAACTGCCAACTGCACCAACTTATATAATTCGGTCGCCCGATTCATCAAGTAAAACCGCTCGGTATATCCATATGTGTGCCGGCTCAATCCTCGATATAATTTCGAGCAATTACCGCGTACGTCAAAGCCAGGCCTGCACGTGCTCCGTTTATTATCGACGATCCGGGGGACGAGGGCGACTTCTTCCGGGTCGCGCCGAAACTGGGAATCCGGGGATTTTCTTACGGTAATGACGGAAACGCGATTTCAATATTGCGCTTCGCTATACAAAGTTGTCGACTTTATATTTATGTCTGGCGCATAAATTCCGCCCCTTCACAAGGTGGATATAACGGTTCAATACCGCACTTGTGTGTGCGGTTTTACGGTGACTTGGCTCCCTCGCATTCCCATTCGCTCATTTCGTCGCATTATATTCGCGTTTTAGGACGGATCTTACCGCGCCTTTATTGCTTCCGGTGCATTTCAATCGCGGGACTTTATCGCCATACGCACCTGCGCTGAATACTTTTTGATCAATTCGAAAATCCGGAAGAATTTCGGTCAGAAGGGGCGAAAGAAACTGCGAATACCGCCAAGGTGATTAATTCTTGGGGGGTTTCGTTGAGAGGTCAGAGCGCGGAATGAATAATGTTTTAAATTAATTTCGTAATTAGTGGAATTTTGCAAAGGGGATGCGAAAACAATGGGAGAGGCGTTTAATCATTCCTCCGCCATATACGCGCATTCCTTTAATTTCATCATCGTCACAATTCCGGGGCCGTAATAACGTGGGAAACGGAAAAGTGCGGATCGCCTTGAAAGCGATTCGACAATCAATTTCGGGGTGGAACTTTCTCATTTTTCGGTGAATAATGAGAGGGTGTGGTGGGTGCATCTTATTGATGGCGGATCCGGTGAAATATTGAGCTTCCATCCCGCCGACATGAAGCGAATTCAATGTAATGAAAAATGTATCATTCAAGTGTTCCGCAAATCGACCCGGGGTTCTCTCTTATGTGCCCAGGTTAGAGTGGGGCTTTCGCCACATAAAGATTCCGGCGCTTTCTATGCAAAAATCCGGAATTTTCAGACGAAATCCAGATTGAAACTTAATACGCCGCCCTAGAGCCGTAAGTGTACAGTGAGGAGAGAAACGAGGAGACCAAACATCTCTTCAAGTTCCCCAGGTATAACCGGGAAAATATGTTACGAAACTCCATTTAAAAGCTTGATTACTTTATAATGTGGATTTTTTCCTGCCCGGCTATATTAAAAATGTCAAATGCACTACACGGCGCTTATCCTCCGGTTGTTATTATAATAATAATAATCCTGAAAACTGAAGGAAATGAAATATTTTTTCTCCTCTGGCGAAGGAATTCTGATTTGGCTGATGGGATAATTTTATTCCTAAAGTTTAATTAAAAATGTTCCCTAATATGGCGAGAATTTCCATCATTGTTCCAAAGCTCGGCTCGTATTGTATTATTATAAAAGTCACGTATAATTGTTGTACCACAAAAAAGGGACTTTGACAATTTAACGAGCGTTTTGTTTGGTGGTCATCATGCGATTATAATGAGTGTCCATCTCGCAGAGAGATTCCGAATTCTCTTATTTAATAGAGGCATTTCGGCCGGTTTTAATGAAATGAGAGGATTTCGGGAACGGGGCTTTTGTATAATATGCGAAACGATCGCCTCGTCGCGGTTTAAAAAGTTTATAATTAATGTATTTTCTCCTCTTATTTCGCACGAGGATTTTCGGGATTCTCATCGGCGCATGAAAATTCTGTGAATAAATTGGAATTGTACGGTTCAAACGGACCCGACCCTCCACCCGCCCCTGTGGTTTTAGTTCTGACAAATTTGCGTTCGCGAATAAGCGATCCGGTTCGGCTTTTTATGCGGCAAACTCCGGGGAACCCTAATTATTATCACGGCACAGGGGCCACGAATTACAAGAAATTCTGCAAACTTTCCAAGGTAATCTCCAAGAAAGTGCCAAGTTTCCACGGAGAACATACAGGGAAATCTAGGGAATTTCAAAAAATCATGGATTACTTCTCTAATTTCTATAAAATTACTTATCTGTAATGACTTCAACAATTCACAAAAGAGTATTAATTACCAAGGTTTTTCATAGATGGCACTAATAGTCGAACCCAATTAGAGGGATTGTTGAAGAAGAGCAATTTGTAGTATTCCGGCCATTCCAGGTCTTTCAAACCCGCAAAAAAAAACTAAAAACGCTGAATTTTTCATTCCCTTTTTTCTATTTCTCTGCTTGATTCGAGCAGGATCAATCGAGAAGACCGGGCTTTTCTATACGTGTGTGAGAGTTTCGTCTCTTATTTCCTATTTTCTCATTTTGTACTACAAGGAATTCCCGTGTTCTATCAGCGCGTGTTCTCGATTCCGTCCGGGTCGCCACCGAAGAAATAAAATTCCGGCGAATTATCATAAATTTTAAACGGGACCACCTTTTCCAGAAATAATTCACTGTGCCGGATCTGATAAATTTGCGGATGTGAGAGCATCGTCGCCGCTCGGTGCAATGTTTGTTCACTGCATTTAGCTTTTAATCTAACATTTTCCACACGAATTACCGTATTTATTAAACCGGGCGAATTTCCGAATCAAAGCGATCAATTTAAATTGAATCGCGGAGTTTGATCGACTCCGCCAAAACGTGAAGATTCGTCATCGGCTCCTTTGCCATTACCTGCGCAAACACGGAAATCGTTAACATCATGGCGCGATTACCAGCTTTCCGATGTGTTTGCTCCCGGATTAATTTCAGGCGCGCCACCTGAGAAAAATGCACCGGATTTAAATCCCGCGGAAAATAAGTGCTTTTTTCGTGCACGTTTGTGTTAACTCCGTTCTCGGAGATTTCGGCTCAAACGTGGACGTTTTAAATAGGCGGCGGAAATCTCGAGTGCATAATATTTTCCGTGAGAGAGCCCCCAAATAAAATGAAAGACGGCGAGACGGAACGAGACGAAACGTTTCGGCGAAGCAACGAAATGTGAACATTTCCTATACGCGTTTTAAATATGCAGATGCAAACGGAGCAGATAGAATCACTCGCGAATTTTTTTCGACTACACTTAAACAAATATTTAATATCAGACTCGACTGCTACATTTATAATAGTGGAATTAGGAGGAAAAATCCATGCAAAATAACCAGCGATTAATTAAAAGTCCGGTTAACACCGCACGAGTGTCGTTTGCAAAGAGGGCCGAGTTGTAACGGTAAAGGTTCGCAAGTAGAATTATCTTTAGGCGGACTAAACTCGAATTAACGACATCCTATTAATTCCGATCGAAGTCCGGGGGATTAGGCCCTATGTAAAGACTCCTTTACAACATCGGGGTGGAAGTGGAGCCGGGCCCGTTCCATTTCCTCACAATCAATCACCTCGTTCCCTCTTCCAATTTACACAGTCCGAATTAAATCTCTTTCGGATAGTTTTCGGCCCGAATTTTCGGCTCCGGATCATATCGGATGCATGTTGCGACTGATTGCGAGCGTCTTCCGGGCAAATCGAGCCGCATGCACCCCCTGCATCTTGTATTATTGTACACGGAGAGTTGCACTCTTCCGGATTTATCTGTTTGCAGCGCGCACAACGCAAATAGCCGTAAATAAAGTTAGGCGTAACGAAATTGGCCCCAATAACGTCGCCTTTCAGCCTGATGAACAGACCGAACGTCGATTTCCGGTTCGACAACGCCAACAGCCGTCATGTTATTTCCGCAGTGTTTGTTCACCTGCCATCGACATAATCACGACTCCTCCATTTTTATTTCCAAGTGCATCATCGGTTTTTCCATGCGCCCACTACCGAATTCGACCCGTTTTGAACGATCAAAAAAAGTCCGGCGTAATACGCGCTTTCATGATAATTAGCCTCGCCGTTTTAAATTCCGGCAGCGATTTGATTTGCTCGTGAAAACGACTGAAAATAAAGGAAAACATGAAAACCGGAAGTAATTCCCTTATGTTCGTTTGCTGTGAGCGAGTCCCGTCACGCTGGAATTCATAAAAGCACGTATTAATAAACTTTCCCCCGAAAAACACGAAATCCTGAAAAATCGGTAAAACGAAAATTTTCCTTCGTCCCCGGTATATAAATCGATGGGTGTTTTGTTTTATGGGAGAGTTGACACGTACTGCGACAATTCAGCGACCGTAATAAAAAGAAATGTCGATCCGGGTTCGAGTGGACCTTTTACGGCTCTCGGGCGAGAGGAAGCGGAGACCGTTTCACGGGTGAAGTTGCTGTAGCTGCTTGTTTTGGGGCAGCTATGTGCGATTTACCGTTCGCCGGTTTTCTCCGGACAAAGTCCGGGACCTCGGCGACCCCCGCAACTCCGGGGGACTGCGACTTAATCCGGGGCGCGCCATTCTCACACCCGGACGTGCAACTTCGCAATCGAGAAAAGTCGAAAACTCCCGCGCGACGTTTTACGGCCCTTTTCGGCTAGTCAGCTCCGGAAGGCAGTCGGACGTTATGAGGAATTCCAGAAACCACACGCTGTCTGACAATTTCACATATACTTGCTCTGAAAATTTTTTCAACAGTTCCACAAAACTGGGATGACATTTCACAATCCGCCTAATTCTTCAAAAATATTAGAAAATTACTCAGAAGCTCCATAACATTCATTCTCGGCACTTTTATACAGGGCAATGATGTAAGTTGGGTTGCATACTTTCAGTAGGTCACGTGGTGTCCGGACTTAAATGAAAACCCTGTATAAGATTGGACTGACAGACCAAAATCCACGTAATTGCTCAAAATCTCTACAACATTGCTCAAGAGTTTCACACGTTTTCTACTTTTCGAGTAATGTTATATTCAGGGCCGGACTTAAATGGGGGGCGATTCCTCAAATCGTTGGGGAAATGGATGGATCTCGCCGGGCGGGATTTTTCAGAAATTGCGGTCCATTATGGCGCCCACAATGGGGAGCGCAGGTACGGCGATGATGCGGAGGTCGGAAATATCGAGTAAACATCATACGCGATGTTATAAAAGAAGTGGATAATAAAGGGCGGCCTCTGGAGCGCATCAGCGCCGGTATAAACGTGATCTACGGGCTGAATTATGATCTGGTAATTAAATTCCGTCGGTGTATTTTAGTAAATTGTAAAGCGGGGACCGTGGTCGACGTAATCCCGGGCTTTCGCCCTCCGCCTCTCTCCGTATGTCACTCGCGTACACACACAGGATTTTTAATCCGGGCCCGAATTTCAATTAATAACGGTACACGACCTCGAGCTGATTTTTCTGCGTTCTGCAGTATGAAAATCGCGTCGAGTTACTTGAAATCTGGTAAATTATCGGTATGAAAAACGGGCGATAAGCTTGGGATATTGTTGCGCGAATAATTAAACTGCACTTTTGCCGCGAGAAATTGCATACTCGCATGCCGAAACGGAATTAGACGTGATTTATACACTCGAAGCAGATCCGGTAATTAAAGATATGAAACTTTATACATGGGCGATAAATTGATCAGGAAAAACCGCGGTAGATCTATCGGAAAATTTATGATTCGCCCGTCGGAATTAATTCCCGCCAAATTGGCCGGCTCTTAAAAAATAAAGTAAAGAGAAAGTTGAAATTTCCTCCCTCGTTCGGGAGAGTAGAAAACTTGAACGCGTGTCGGGCGCGATCTGTTTCGAGGAGTTTTATTTGAGTTGGTAATTGAAATTGTTTGCGTTACTCGGGCGATTTTCATAATTTACGACGTAATTCCTGCACCGGCTTAGCATCATTATCAGGAATAATCACTTTACCGCACTCTTACGTAATACCCTTCCGGTTTTCCTACCGTGCGTTATTATCATCGCCGAGTGAGTGGGTCGATTAAATCCCCCTTTGTGTTGTAATTTTTCCGGTATCTCGAGATAAGTTATTTCGTGCGATCATCGTTTCCACCCCCAGGATCGGTCGTATCGCGTCTCGGCTGGAGGTAAAAATGCCATATTTCATTCCCGTTCCGCGGGGGACGACGCCGGAGATGAGATAAAATAAGTGAGAACAAACTCTTAATTCGGCGGTCTCCCCGCAATCAGTTCCTTATCGCGTTCTCGCCGCCATTTCTCTTTTGTCCCCCCGAATGACGCAACTTTTCGGGCTAATCAATTTTTCACCCGAATTTCCCGGACGCAGATCGGGGGGCACCGGCCCGAGGAAATAAGGAGCCCCCCGGGGACGCATCAGCCTTTTAGATTTACTCTCAGCCCCATTTCGTGTTTCCTTTCATGTCGATCCTCCGGGGACCTCCGCAGATGCAATGCAGACGTCTCCCGGAGTTTTGCATATTTCCTAGCTGCGCCCGGAACGGAAATAAAATTACGCGGTAATATTTCGAAAAACGACCCGTTATCGGGGTTAAATCGTGGGGGCGTCGCCTTCGCGAAAAGACGACCCTTCTTGTACTCTTCGGCATAGTCTCGGTTTCGCAACTGTAAAAATTTATTTTATTGCCATCCGACCCACCGCGTTTATTATTCACGAGGTTTACCCTCTCACGTATTCATCACTCCCCATAATATTATATGGAAAAAACCTTTGACTTCTGGCAACATAAGGCGATGGCGAGGCCTCCACAAATAAAATTAGCATGTTATTCCATCGCGTTAAATTAATTAATTTCGTCACAAAGATCGACGCGTATTTGCATTTCCCGTTTTAATTTGCCTACGATATTATACAGGGAGCGGAATTATCCCATGCATATTCCCACGCATGTGTATTTCGAGGGGGCGCCTTCTGGAAATCGTCTTTACGTTATTAGTTCATAGATCAAAGAAAATTGGTAATTACCTAGTTGCCGCGGGGTAATAATTATCGAGATTCATAAATTTTCCCCATCGACGTCATCATCGTCAGCATCGCAATTTATGTAATTTGAATAATTCATCGTAGGAAATATCGGGAGCAAAAAGCGGGGCGCTCTCAAAAATTCACAACCGTAAAACCAAGACAAAGCATTTGCTCTACGGCCTTGTCTCGTTTCCATACAAAATTAACGCGAGACCAGTTGAATTTTTAATAAGTAATTTGAGCGGAGTACCGCCACCTCCCCCGCCCCGATCTCCATAACATCATCCCTTATTTCTCTAAAAGCGGTAATAATTCCATAGAAAGTGGCACCCGGTATGTGAGACATCTCGACTTGATTTGGTTTTATTTAAGCGCAAACCAATTTCATATCGAAAAATCCGTCAAAATTACACCTCCCGGGCACGGAACGCATTAAAAATTGCGCTTTTTATTTAGGAGCCTTTTCCGGTGCAAATTTAATGAACCAGTCGATGATTTTTCCGGCGTGGAGTGAAAAAACGCTCGCCCTTTTCGAAATAATAAACCTCCAGGTTTTACGCCCCAGTACGCAGATAACGGGCTCATTTATTCATCACAAAAAGGAAAACGATAAAGTAATGTGATTGGAACGCTTCCATATTGATACGTCATAAACAGAAGGCAATTTCCCTTGTACTCGCGACCCGCAAACGCGCACTGTATCACGAAATAACATGTCGATATGATGATGATCATGGAGAAAATTCGGTGAAAATCTTACTAAGTAGGTTCTAAAAATGCGTCTATTGATTTCGAAATGAGGACTTCGCCCTTCCCGCCGGAAATAATAATAAAACTCGAGAGCACGATCGCGCCAAAGGGAACGTGCCTAATGGCCTAAAAACGTTCATAAGACACCCCCGCACTCTTTAATCGAGTGTACAGGTATAACGAGACAGGTCCGGGGGAAAAGTCGATGCACTTTTCGGGGTCGAGGCGTGCCCGCCGCCCGTACGAGTCCTGGGGGATGAACATTGGCGCTCCCTTTAAAATTTCAGGATACGGCATTTCGGGGGTAGAACGTTTTGCAGCTGCATTGCAGATTAGGCGGCGTTTTTAGCACGTCCCCTTTATTATTACGCGAAACAGCCCCGATCTTTGGGGGCGGATAACCGACCCGGCCAGATATTGCACGATACTGATAATGGCCGTGATAATAATCCGGGAACGTGACTGCGACCCCACAGACCGCATAAATGTTTAGACGACTCGTTCCATCGATCCGAATAAATCTGCACAAATTTTTCGAAAAAGACAACGCTCGTGTATATACTTTACAATGTTAACTCCAATTAAGCAATTACCGGGTAATTGAATCGCGTTCGTTAGCGAGTTTAGCTCCGGCAAATCCGGTTACCGCACACGCCCCGCCGATATATTAATTGAGCCCCCCCTTGGAAAAAAACGCGACCGCGGACTAAAATATAAGGGATGAAGACGCTAATGGACTATAAATTGAGTGGTGATCCGCGTGTCGCCAAATTGACTGGTTACGTCTCGTGGTCGAGTGCAGACGATGCAAACTCGAGGGGCTCGCCGCCGTCATATCCGCCCTCTCCACCCTCGCGACGTTAAGGGTTGACGAGAGCGACCTCATTAGGCCGCGGCCGTGATTAACACGAACCAACCCCTCGCACAGACCCGACTATTATCAGGCGAGGGTTTCGTCCCTTTCGATCAAGCCAAAAGTCCCTGAAACCAGAGAGTACAAAGAAAGTATTGAAACGTCCAAATTACCCTCGAAAATAGATAGAGGATCTGAGGCCATCTCTGGTTGAGGCACTGAAGCTTTATTCGGAAGAAAGCTGTTTTACCTACGAAGAGAAATCTGGCAACGTTGCGAAATGTGCGGCTATCTCGCTCACACACATTGCGCGACGATTGCGGCTCTGAAATGGTGGCACGCTGCGTTGCCAGATTTACGCGAATTCTCTGGTACTGTGATGATGATGGTGTCGCACCTTCCTGCCCCTTCAAAATGGACTAATAATGATGTAGATAATTCGGAAAGGGTGATGCGCAATGATTACGATTATTATACAGGGTCCGTCCCGTGGAAATTGTTGTTGGGGGGTGGTCCCTCATTTTAACTAGGCAACTTCCTCCGTCTTCATTACAAAGTAAAATTTTATGCTCGGGCGGGTCTTGCGCTAGAACCGGCGGCATAAAAGTTAAAATGACATCCCGGCACCTTATGTTATACAACGTACTTAGGCTTAATGCGGCGTAATTGCGACGTAACCGTAAATAACGATAATCTCGTGTGCGCCTAACCCATAAATGCCGTTTAATTTCCTGCTTAAAATTTCGGAATCGCGTTCGAGTCGAACTGGGTGGGTAATTGAAACGATATCACAAAAGGCGCCGCCGTGTAGTATGCAAAACACGTCATCATCTTGAGAGAGCAATTCGGATGGGAATATGTGAGGTGAGAGGTTACATCTCGTACGTTATGGAACCGGCTGGGTACGACTGAAACCGCGAACTCTGAGTGCAATTTCGCTTGATAAATAAACACGTCTAGACTATACAGTGCTAGTGACTGCAACAGTCGAGGGAGGAATTATTATAAAAATGTGCCAGTAACATCCGGGGATGGTAATTACGGTTGCTTAAAATTTTTAGCAAGAGTGGCGCTTAATATCTCTCGACATTCGACAGGTCGCGGATTCGGCGCCCTCTTCCGGAGAGGGCGGATTTATGAACTCCGTGTACCGGGTGTAATTTATTTGTTGGTGCATGTCCTTGGCGTAATGCCTCAGTTGCGTGATT
The DNA here is from genome assembly GCA_949788335.1 of Salpingus planirostris. Classification (NCBI taxonomy): domain Eukaryota; kingdom Metazoa; phylum Arthropoda; class Insecta; order Coleoptera; family Salpingidae; genus Salpingus; species Salpingus planirostris. Next base: position 4,730,012 of record OX460926.1, read on the forward strand.
TACGAGGCCGCACATTATGCGGCGGATCTCCATTCGAAATGCGTTTCCCGATTTCCACCCCCGAAAGAGGGAAAGTGGAGCATATCGCGAACTGACGGTTAATCCACTGTATACAGGTCTGTTTGCGCTTTTCGGTTATCCGTATTTTCGGCAACGAAAACCGGGAGAGACGGATCCACTTTCCGGGATATAACACAATGAAGTGCGGTGGAAGTGCAGCTTGTTATTTTGATTGCGCGCAGTTGGCACATCGCACACAAAAGGCCCTCGTATTCCCGACTGGAACAAAACCGTCCTGTTTTTGTTGCCGTTCACCTTTCCCAATTCTACGCAGAATTAAAACCGATAAACTGAACTTTCTGAATTTCGACCTTTTTCCTGATTATTACGACTCAGAAAAAAGACAGATAACGAAATTTATTATCGGATTATTTCGGGGTGTGTGTCGGTTTCAGGGAAAAAGGGCCCTGCTTCCTTCCCGCCATAAATCATTAAGAGAGGTCCGGCGAATGTAAAAATAAACCGAATCGATACATCTCTATTCAACGTAATGCTCGCAAAAGAGTCGATTCGGAATGATGAAAAAAAGGGAAAAATCCCCGGGTCCGGGCGAAAAAAATCGGACACAATAGAAACCAATTTTTCTTCGGTGCGGATCGCGGATAATAATCGCGTTCGATATCGCACATTGTTCGATGGCGGTTTTTTTTCCGCGATTTTTTCGATGGGAAAATATGAAAATCCACCGATCGGAGTACTTTCGGTATGCGGAAAATCAAAGACGACCCGGATTTATGACCGCAACTCGCGCCCGTTATTTAATCAGCGCATTCGCGGCTCCGGATCTTTTATACACGCCCGGAAAAGTAGGGGATCATTCGATTTATCTCCCGCATTACCACTTGCCGAAGAAATCCTTCGGGGGGTAGCGATTTGAATAAAACACATCCAGAATAAATTTCCGTCCTCCAACACTTTCCCCCAAAAGGGCCACCACTTATTATAACTACACCTAAAAAAGAAATGTAATGTTCCATCACATTATTTGTGTTTATAAACATGGTTTAGGAATGGGGAAATTCGTGATTCGAAAAGCGTCTCGATGCTTTTTCGCTTGTCGGATTTAGCCTGGCGGAGAGTTTGGAAGATTTAAAAGTAAACTGCACCGAAACTCGTTCCGGATACTTTAAGTTAAGACAACCCCACCGATAATGTCGCGTTCGATGTTAAATGTGCACTTATAAATAAAACCCGAACGGCGGACGTTTATCTTCTTCCGCGATGTATAAAAGAATTAAGCGAGACAAAAAGAGCCCGAGCCATAATAATAATTCAAAACTACCCGACATGAAAATTTTACTAACTCGTGTTCGCCCTTTTTCCGCGTGTTTTTGCGACGGCCCTCGCGTAGATTGCGGATAACGGCGGTGCTCTCTTTACGAATTTATTGCGTACGTGGGCCCGAAGGTCCGCGAACAAATCACCAAATATTTATCTAGTCCGGGAGTGGAGGGACGAAAGCATTACTTTCCCCGCACACACGACCCTTCCAGTCGACGGCTTTTCCCTGCCTCCCCGTGAGGAAAGAGCGTATAGAACAACAAAACCCGAGAGTAAAGAACAAGTTGTCCGATCCGAAAGCCCAGGGCATAAACATAAACTTAAAAACGTGGCGTTTGCGCTGACGTTACCGCGCCCTCTTCCTATAAAGTACTTCCCTTGGAGGACGTGGAAATTTCGACCTACGACCCGACCCATTTCTCTTTTTTCGATCGAGTGTACGCGAAACGCGGATCGTCGCACAAACGCGGACGGAACGACGGCATTCCGGATAAATTCGACTGAAATTCACACGTTTAATGCCCCGGAAACGGAAATTCCACCCAGCCACACAAGGAAACTCATAGAAAAGAAATCGCATAAACTTTTCCAGAGGAAAATATGAAAGATGCCTAAAAAAACTGAGTCAAAACCAAACAGGGGTACAGGATGTTTCAGGATTTTCAGGATTTTTCAGGTGAAACACGTTGAAACACGATATCGAATTGAAATGATAAACAATTTCGAACGAGGTTCTAATGGAAGTTGCAATTATTCGATCGGGACTTAATCCGTTTGTGTATTATTTTGTGCCCCGTTTGCGTTTGCACATCCCGTTTTACGTTCATCGAAAAATCCCCGAGTTTGTCTTTTTTGATTGATTTATCTCGTAAATCTGATCGGATCTTTTATAGGAAATGGGAAAAAAATGTTATTACCGAAAACGCATCAAACTTTAAATCACATATAAAATAAATAAAAAAAAGTATCTCAGAGAAGAGGCGGTAAATTCTGTCGAAGGTCATTAAGGCCCCTCGAAACTTTTTACTTCCATCTATGCAGTTTCGAGTATTTTCATTTCCGCGGGAAACTATCGGGGAGGAAAAAAGAGGGTTATTCGCTGATTGAAAGAACAGATACCCCTTGTGATGTTCAAATTGGGAATTAACGCCAGGATCATGATCATCAACCCTTCATCTCTTTTACTCTTTTTTCCGCCAGACCAGAATCAGACGAACGAACCTCTCTTTCAAGTTCCGTCCGTGCTTTTGCACTCTTAAAGTGGATTAGGTCAGCCCCGAAGATCGCTTTTCTAAATCAAATCGAATTATTAACGCGGCCGATCGCGAAATTCACGACCGGACGGCCCCGCATCACTCCGTTAACATAAAAATAACCAGCAAATTCGATTCCTGCAGTAATCCGGAGTCGGGCCTCAGGTGTGCGAAAAATCCGTATATAGATAATTTCCGGCGTTTTCCGGGCAGAGTGCTCGAATACCGTTCCGGTCGGTGCAGAAATGACGGATGTTTGTTTGCCCAGAAATTGAAATATTTCTATTAGCAGCATCGCGGATTTCCCCCTTTTCCCGGAATCGGGTCGACGGGGGAAGTTTTCGCCCCGAAATTTATACCGTTTAATATGCGTTTCCACCACCGACCGACCGAGCGATTTAATATTTATGCATAAATATTCGCCGCGGATATTTGAATAGAAACGGCGATAATTTATCGGCGACAATATGGACGTATAAAATTCCGATTCACTCGACGATGTTTTAATTTACGAGCGGACTAAACAATAACGATCCGCGACGGAAAAGCGCGAAACCGGGCTGCGCCGGCTCCGGAAAAGTTGCACGCGCTTGAATGACAGGCCCGGAACGCTGCCGAATTGATAAAGATCTGCCGGGCGACATCCGCGGAAATTCCATCAGCGCCCGAAACAGCCCGGCCGAAAGCCCCCTCTCTCCGACATTAAAAGACAAATCTATAAACGGCGCGGATATAAATCCGGGAAACCGTTCAAAGAAAGCGACACAATCGCGGAGGGGGCGAAGACGTCTAATGGGGGGCGAAATCCCTTCCGTTCCGACCGGAATTTGCGTATTCGCCCCGCGTCTACGCGAGCGGACACTAGATAACATTAATTCTAATTAAAGTCTAATTGCTCGAGTCCACGATTTCGTGTTCGATTATACGACCTATCTCCAAATCGGATAAAACAAAGGGCGACGAGTTAAAAGCCCCCCGGACATTATAATTTCTATCCAAACCCAAAGCTAATTGTATTAAACGCACTTTCACCTAATAGGAAAAAGTGCTCGAAACCAGCGAATTTTTTATAAACGAGGGTCGGGAATCCACTGAAAACTTAATCGCCGGCTATTTCCTCGAGAAAGATATTTTACTATACAGGGTGTCACGACCATGTTTTTCAATGAGCACACCCTGTATGAGGTTCTAGATATTATTAGGTGTAATAAAAACGGCAGTAGAGTGACACGGTATACGGGGAAAAAATCGTTTACGACCTGTTTCATCAGGAGATCGTAAAAAAGAAAGACCTCATTCAGTCACTCACCGACCCATTCGGTCAAAAGGGCGCTAATAAAATATTTCCCTTATCATCCGTCGAATTAGTCGTACTTTTCTCGTAATCCCACACGATCATAATAGCCGATCGAAATGATAGAAGTAGAGTGAGTGCATGATTTCGTGTCGGAATCACCAGATAGTTACAAGTGTCGAAAATTGTGGTGGTTGAGGGTTGAAAATTACGGTCTCTTGTCGGATCCGCTGTTGAAATATCGCAATTTCGCTATACGCCGTCGAATAATAATCGTTTGAAGTCGAAATCGGAAATTCCCAAAAGGAAAACATCGGCTTTCGGGTGAAAGGCGCTAAATACTTATCTGCAGAGAGTTTCGGCGAGGGTTGAAATAAAGCAGCCCCTTCTCCCCTCCCGGTACACGCAGGGCGACGTATGTGTATACACAGACATGAAAGGGCTCTCTGTGATGTTCTTTCGGGATGAATATTTATTTTGCTGCGACAGCGACCATCATCAACAGGGAGCAATTTCCGCCTTTTCCCGATACGTCATCGGGTGCCTCTTTATCACGTCAAAAGTGTGTACACTCTGTTTCTGTCGATTAGACGGGCGACTTATTCCGGGTCCTCTGCGCACTTTTATCCGTCTAATGTCGGCCGATGTAATCTGCGCCCGGTCGAACAAAAGCGCCTGCGGATTGAACGGCACTGGGGCCCCGGCCACATTGTCCACTTGCCGGCAATTTGCTCCTATTGTGTGCGACTTCTATCACCGTTTATGCCCTCCGGAGCATAACAGCGAAAGAAGTCATTGTCTACAGATAATTACCTCCGACACTTTCCGCTCTCGACCGAAAACTCCAATTCTCGATTCGCCGAAATCCCCGAAATCGCCATCGCAGGTAACGACTGACTTTTAGTAGTATGTGGACAGATTTCGATTTAGAGGACATTTAGTGATATTTCAATTTTCCGGTCTAACTTTTGAACCGATCGAGATTTCGATTCGGGCTACCCGACAATCGAAAGAGAATCGAATAATCTATTTAAAAAAGTATAGACATGTCCGAATAGCTTTCGAATTGACCGAGAATCGTGCTTTTTAAATTTTGGAGGTCAAATTTTTACGAAAATTTCAACGATTTTCGTAAACTTCAAAGTGCCGTAACTTTCTTATTAGTCGAGATATCGATGGAAAATTCAAATTGGATTCTAATTTAGTCATCAGGAGTATAAATATGCGTCCGGTATTGGTTTATCTAAGAAAACAAATGTTCCAATTTTCCAATTTTCAACTTTTTGAAAATTTCAAAATGCTGTAACTTCTTTATTTGTTGAGATATCAATGAAAAATTTAAATGGGGTTCTAATTGAGTCATCTGAAGTGAGAAAATGCGTCTGATATTGGCGTATCGTTGAAAAAAAAGTCAAATTTTCAAACGGCCATAACTTTGTTATTAGTGAAGCTATCGAGTCGCACGACCCGGGAATCGCTTAGTTTGTTCAAAATCTATCAGGAAATGTGTCCGGACTTTGATTCGGACGACATTTAGTGATCGTCGAATTTTTCAAAAATCCATCAATTTGGGGTAAAATTTTGGTCGAAATTTTCAATCGACCATAACTTTTGAACCGAAGCTTTGATCGGAACCAGCGGGCGCGCATTCGAAAGGGCGTTCAAGAATCTACGAATCGCCCCTAGAGCGCATCGGAAAAAGTACTCTTTCATGTGAATTATGGCCTCCGAAAAATCACCCAAAAATCGGTCTCGTAAAATTAAAACCGGTCCAACTTTCGAACCGATCGAGATATCGATTCGGGCTACCCGGCAATCGAATGAAAATCGAAAAATGTATTTAAAAAAGTATAGACATATCCGAGAAGCTTTAGAATTGACCGAGAATCGTGCTTTTTAAATTTTGGAGGTCAAATTTTTACGAAAATTTCAACGATTTTCGTAAACTTCAAAGTGCCGTAACTTTCTTATTAGTCGAGATATCGATGGAAAATTCAAATTGGCTTTTAATTGAGTCATCAGGAGTAGAAAAATGCATCGGGTATGGGTGTATCTACGAAAACAAATTTTCAAATTTTCAAATTTTTGACAAAAACTTTAAAGTGCTGTAACTCTTTCATTAGTTGAGATATCGAAAGAAAATTTAAATGGGGTTCTAATTGAGTCATCTGGAGTGAGACGATGCCCGTCTAATATTGGCGTATCATTGAAATTTTTCCAACGTTTAATTTTTGGTGACATCAGCCAACTGCTTATTTTATTTTGATCGATTTAGTAACAAAACCAAACAAAACTAAATTACTGTTTGGTCGTCAATACAAATTTGAGCAGAGTATCGATCGCCGATTAATTAATCTCGCTTAGCGCCTTTGCGATCCGGCTCCACCAGACGAAATTACTGCTAATGGCGAAATTGAGATCCAGTCGGGGGCGGCTTATCGACGGGTTTTTTCCGCTTTGGCCGGGGGCCCGGGGGCGATTCCGCTCCCGATATCTGCGGCGCGCCTCCCCCGAGAAGATGTAGTAACGCGATCTTGGTAAAGTGCCTCGAGCCCCTAAATATTCCGCTCGAGTGGTCAAGTATTACCCGATTCACACATCAACCCCCGGGCCGCCGCCCGATCCAGAAACCCACCCCCGGAACGGGCGGAACGGGCGGAACGCGCGTTCTCCGGAGAGAGACCGATTCGAATGCGCTAATTGAGGATAACTGCCGCGTCTTTGACTATGGCCAGAAATTTGAGGGAATTATATCCACCCTCGCGTTCCGGGCAGGTGAAAGGCGGACGCGATTCGGCTTTCTTCGGACGGCATATTATCGCGTTCTATGGGGAAATTATCGGAATTGGGGCTTTCGCGAAGCAGAACGCGAAATTACCATTTCATCCCTTTGCACGGGGTGGCTCAGGAATCTCATATCGCCCTGGAAAATGTCACACGATCGAAAGAGTGATATATTCCAGGAGCAACTTTGAAAGGGGAGACAGAATTTCCCTAGTTTTGAATTAAAAAATCTTCTCCCCTATATGAAAATTGATCTTTCAGATGGTCCAAAGAGTTCGATTGACTTTGTTTTCGCTAATACGGTTATTAGGCCGGCATAAGTTCGGAAATAAATTGGGTTGGGATTTATTTATCGGGCCTATTCGCGGGATTGGAGTTGTTTTCGCCCTGACGTAAATCCGATGTCGGTGGTTGGTGCACACGTCATTCTTAGGGTGGCTCCGCAGTAAACAAGTCGCTGTGTGGCATAGAGGGCGCGCGGTTCGGTCATGTCGAAAGTTGCGAAACTCCATAACCGACAATAAATTTAATGCATCGGGACTTTTAGTGACTGTCACCCGGATATTCCCAAGACGGGTTCATCCACTCCCTGTTTACGCGGGTGATCTTGTATTTCCCTGCAATGATTTAAGACCCCGGCCAAAATTACCTTTATTTTCGCACCCCTTATATCGCGTACATAAATCCGTCGCAAGTAGGTGCACACTTATTACCCGAGGACCGAACCGGAGTTTCCCGGTTCAGACAGTTGTGAACAGACCGATAACTCACCCTCAAACCAGACTCGACTATTTATTAGCACGCGCGAGGGTCGGGAAATAATCGAGCCTTAATTTATTGTCGCATCAGGTGATGCAGATTTCGAGCAAACAAACCCATAATTCGCCATTTCCAGATACGAGTATAAGGGGACCGGGTATGGAAAATGTTAAACGGTGTAATACAATGTCGACTTTAACGCGACCGTAAACTGGTTTAAAAACTTTTTCATTGGCTCGGTAAAATTTGCATTTTATTCCTCAAGGTGCGCGTACTAAATAAATCAAAAGAACCTCCATTCGGAGATATGATGTAGGGTAACGGGCCCTCCTAAAAACTTTCCCAATTTAAGAAAAAAAAAAGTTCGTTTTAATCGATAATCCATTATACACCGATCCGATAATGGATTTTTACTTTTCAATAAGTGAAAGTGTTTACGTCCTGCCTTTCGAAGTAAGGGTCGAAGTCTGTCCCTTGGGTGGCGGAAAAACGTCTACGCGCCCTCCCTTACGTCCCCAATTTCCGTAAAACCTTCAACATTATCGTAATGTGAAATAAGCTCGCGGTATGCAGGAGAGAGCTTTGGGATTACGCGCTGTAAAATAATTATGGCGTGCAGGTGTGCGACAAATTCTGCATTTTCCCGGGACTTTGCGTAATCTGTTTACGCCCGGCGGACCGTAATTTTAGGGAATCGGTTGTTTCTTGGTCAGTAATCCTCACAGCGGCCTGCAAATCCCGCTGATGTGGGGATTAAAACCGCGCTATATCGCGTATGCGCGCCCCAACACTCGAATTAGTAAGGAACCGTGAAAATTTACACAGGGCAAGAAATATTTAATCACCCAGGAGGGCTAATCCCTTACTGCACAAGGTGCATCGACTCCATTAAGAAATTACATTTGACAAATATCGTGCTCGCCTATATTGAGGTCGTTGCATTTCAGATTAAAGTTGACGCAGGTTGAATTATTTACACCGGCGGTGTATTAAAGCCCTTCCTGAATTTTTCAATGGTTATTATTACAGCCCTGCACAATATCCCACTCTGTTATTAGGCGGAGCTTTCAAACGCGCTTTATATCCGCCGTAACAACCTGATTAGGACGTGAAATATTTCACGGTTTTCACAATCTCATGACTTAAATATATTCCGAAAATAGCCAATTTAGGCTATGAATTAATGAAACCACTAATGGCGGGGGCAAGTGTGGAGAAGTTAACTTCACTGTGTACAATTAATGCGATCCATAGTAGTTGCACTTTGTTTGCTAATTTGATTCCAAGACAAATTCGCCAGTGTAACTTCGGTTTGTGTAAAGTAAAGCGGTGAGGTTAATAACTTTCGGGGTGAGTTACCATTATCGAGAGCACTGGCCCGAGTGTATTACCAAGTGGAGTTTCAGGTTATGCCGATTTTCGATATACCGGGTGGCCTGAAATTCTGCGGCCCCCTGTATAAAAGGGGCCGTTTCCGTTCGAGTGCGAATGCATGAATACCGCATCGACTCTGATTTATTTCCTTACTTAATTTTATTGCAGACTTTCCAACCTAAATGGGGCATTAAATTGTTTTTGCAACCTACCGCAACAATACGTTATAAATACTAAAAGCAAAGTTTACTGGTGCACGCATTCGTAATAACAAGGGTTGCGACACTTTTAATGGGGGATGGAAACGCGGGGAAAATTATTCGTAAATTTCTGGGATGCTCAAACGGTCGGCTCAATTTGCAAACTTGACACTTCAACTTGAATTTCAAGTGGTCGCGGTTATTCCGGTTATTCCATTCGAACGGCGATAATATCTCGGTGAAAATTGGTGAAAATTGGCAATGTCGGGGAGGCGGGTATCGGTTTCGGGATTATCGGGATCTACCAGGAGACTTTTCATTGTGTGCCTTGCGAAAAGCGCTCGAAAGTTTTCCAATCTAGCAATAATAATATAAACGCGATAAAAGTTATACCCTTTTTCGTCGTTAATTTACCCGCGGGTGTGTTTTTAACGAGTGCGACTCGATTCGACAGACATTCTCGTTAGGAACTTGTCGATTCCGACGACCCCATCTAATACCGTCCGAGCTACGTGTGCATGATGTGTCTATTCGATTAAACTACCAACCAACATAACCTCCCTTTCCCCCCATCAACTTATCATCGCTAAAACACAGAACGGGGGAAAGCGGAAGCGCAGATATGGAATTATCTAGCCTACCGAGACGCGAAAGGGCTGTTAAAACAAAGCATTTATCTGTCTCGTCTTCTGTCACCTGTCATAAAAACAACCGAGCTGGGTAATGGCCGCAGCAGGGGGGGGCAGTGGAAGGGGTAAGTGTTTCGCCCCACCACGATAGCTTTGTCCTTGTCACGTGGATAAAAGGGAAATGGCGATCGAGGGGAGGCAGGCCATCTGTCATCCAATTAAACGGATGGAAAATTCGGTCCGGACCCTCAAGCCGAAAGTTTAAATTGGTGTCGCCGGTGGCTCTCCACATTTCGCACACGCGAAAATAAAATAATTCATCCCCGGATCGCTTTTTGTCTGTGTTTCGTCGAGCGAAAATCAACGGAGTGGGTCGAGATTGTGCACCGGAGCGAAATACGTCGTCGTCGTCGGTTCCGAACAATTAAATCCCCTCAAACAGAAATCGATGATGATTATGACGATTTCGGATTTGGATATTCGAAACATATACCTACCTCAAGAAAGCGAGGGCGAAACGAAAACGTTATAAGTACGAATTAGTTTTGACGGTTCCGTCGTTATTATGCATCTCGCATAGGCGGGAAAGATACCCACAGACGGTGCGTAAACGAAATACAGATAGGAAAGGCCGAAAAAGTGAGCAAAACTAAATAAAATCCACTCGTGTCTTAATTCACGACACGACCCTCAGGAGAAAAGTCTCCCTTACTCACCCCCTATGACGATGATCGAATTAGTTTACCGCACAACAAGTGGAACTATCGTCCGAATTTGGGTTCGGTTCGTGCGGTCCCTCGCAGATAAAGTCCGGTTTAACCGTGATTTACTAGTTGAATCTTATTATGATTTCGCTAATCCCCATAATAAAGCGCTATACGAGTTTGGAGGTTAAGCGTTATTAATATCGGATTTGATTAATCATGAGTTTCGGGGGGCCGATTTCACTAGTGATCCGCAAACTGGAAATTAGGTTAAGCATCTTACAAACAGAGCCAATGATTATTGCGCTTGCTACTCTCTAGTGGAGTATATTGTGACTAGGAACTGGAAGAAGTTTTCATACTCGGGCGGATCGGAGCGAGTTCGGGTAAAGTCTCCCTTCTTACCCTTTCGCCCTCCCTATAATTAAACAATTACTTGGCGGAAACTTGGCGCGAAATTAACGGAGCATAACCGGTTATCCCTGCGTGGTGTATTTATACGTAAACGGAGCCCCCATCAATTATTATTGCACCCGGAACTCTCCCCAGATATGCATCAAGCGTACCCCCATAATTCCGGTCTTTCCATATTCCTGCGGAGGGAGTTTTTCCGACCTAGATGAAGGAGGTGTCGATGGATGTAAAAGACGGCCCTTGGGAGGTTTCTTATGGGCCCTTTTTCATTTTATGTGTACGTATAAAATAAAACGACTGTATTTATAAATTTCTCGCGTCAAAGCCAATTTCGTGCGTCGCTGGTCATAGAAAAGCTTGACAAAAAGGGAAATTCCCCGAGTTTCCTTTCATCTTTTCGGATTTCCACCCGAAAAATCTCTTTATTAGAACCCAGTGTGCGAGGCGCGGCCCGGAAATTATTATTTTGATAAATTCGTGTAATTATTATTATTTATACATAGGAATTTGTGTTTATTTTATTAAAATTGAAACTGTGCGTGTTTTTCGGAACGGTGCATCCGTTGATCCGTGCTTTAATTCAACGCGACACGCCAAAAAGCCAGATATTTCGCGTCAATTCCGAATGCGTTTCCATAAATTACGAACATCGACGGAAAATTGGTGCACGATTGTGACATATTTTCCAAACTCCGACTCGACGATATAATAATTAGTTGTCATGTCCATTTACGCGCCGGATCGACTAAAAGACCCGTCACCAACAAAATTGCTAATACTTTTTCCGATAAATAGAAAAACGTTATTGAATTCGCGCGAATTTACGATAATCACTTCACCCACCTTGAAAGGGCGCCGTCCATTTCAATTAACGAGCGGGCGATCCATCTGCAACAAGAAAAACACGACTTCAATGAGAGCGGCCATAAAATAAACGCAAACAATAGAGAGAACCAACTCATATATTAAAAGTCCCTTTATGTTTACAATTTCATACGAACAGTGCGCCAATTATGCAGATTGCGTGCGATTTAATATACAATGAGCCGATATTTTATTCATAATAGCGTACAGGTAATAATCACAATTACATTTGTAATAATCCATATTAATATTTCCCCATATCTATCAAAGCTAGTTATTATTATTCGTAAAGTGGAGAATTTCTCTATTTCCTGCAGCACCTGGCTTTTAATTAAGCTTCCCGATCTCATATAAGGCCATTGAAAAGTTTTCGTCACCAAAGTTGTAGTTTTTGGAAACGATATCGTACAATTGCGCCAGTTCGTCTGGTTATGTACTTTCCGGCGCGTAATTGGCGAAATATGCAAATAGGGGCTTCATTAGATTGATACGTGATAGATTATCTCATCGTGCGGAGCTCTAAAAGCGTCTGAGGCACCCTAATGAGGGTTGTGTCTTGGAAACTATTCGCATACTGATGAGTTTCCTCCACTGTTTCGCAAATAATAACAACAATAACCGAATTTCGGTAGTTGACGCCTCCGAGACTAATCACAGATGAATAATCATCACCCCTCCGCATTTTTTACCGGAAATCTATAGGGATTTTGATTTTCCACCAGATTCGCGAATGATACAGGGGAGAGGATTCGGAAACGGATAAGGCAGACCGGGCATGTTCGGTTTATGAATTTACACGTAAACGGGCGTTCAGACAACGCCTCGGCTGCGAATATCGGAATTCCTCCGAGGGAAATTCCGGGCCTCTTCCGGGTACGCGATAGCTCGCCCCCTCTGTTAGAATTGCGATGTGGTTTTAACGGCGGCTCCGACAATGCCGACATGATACACCTAATAATCAAAAACGTACAGCACTCCCGAGCTTCCCGGCCAATCCTAGAGAGATAGCAAAACGTAATTTCCTCCCCGCGTCTCGAGCACAAGCACCGAAAGCACCTTTTTTCGCACTCTCCCCGTATAAATAAGCGACCGCGATAATGGGCCGTCCGTAACCGCCCACGGGCGTAAAAGGACCTTTTCCCGGTTCGATCCCGGATTTTCGATGCTCTCAATTAGGGGCGCGATCCGTTCGAAGTCGGATCAGCGAACGCGCCTGCAAAGGGAATAACGAAGAGTGCGGAGGGAGCTCGATATGCGAACGGATGCTAATTATGCCCATTATGTGACGGGGGCGCCTTTGTTTATGCATACGCGCCAAACTTGACTCGAACCGGCACAAGCAATTCCATGAATATCTAATGCAGACGCCCGGAATTTAAATCACGACCTGACGGATAATGATGACGGACGAAAAGGATCTTATTGTGCCATTTAAATATCCCCGCTCTTCATTCACGGTAACTATTCCGTTTAATTTACTTTAAGTAACTTTATACAGTGTGTGTGTTGGCCGGAGTTTTTGCCGATTATTAAACGGGCCATTATGGCGGCTCTGATAAATTCAACCCGTTAACTTTTCGCATTTATAATGCAACAACAAGGGCGGCGACGACTCGGTGTTTCTGGGGCAAAAAGGGCCGCTTATTCATTGCGATAAAATGGCGAAGAGCAGCCGCGACCAATTAAGGGGTGGCGGTTGCAATAATGGCGCGGATTATCGCGTCATTAACCGGATTTAAATCGGGAAATTCGCGCGGATAACACGACGCGGATTAAGTCGCACTTAATTTTTACCTCAGACTGAACGCGAAACGTGCCCCGTCGCCCGAAAGCGGGACCGAATCGATGCGTTTATTTTCGGGGTCGTTCCGGGATGATGAGAAATATTCTATACAGGGAGCGTCGGGGAACGCTGCCAATAAATTTGTCTCGATAAGATCTACACATGTCGGCTTCGGGTCGGGGCGGCACGGGGGGCGGTTTAGGTAGAAATTCTACATTTAGGGGTTGCTCGAGTGAATACAGATGCTCGAATTTCAAGGTAATTTACTGTAACTGGTTCAGATAAACCGCTGTATTCAATTAGGGGCGGATTTTTACATAAACTAATCCCTCTTCGATCGATAGGACGAGAAAAGCGGGCTCCACCCAACTCGAAGAATAATAATACCAAAGTCCGTAAAGAACTATCATAAACACTCCGGATTAAGTATCTCAACACGACCGTAAAATCCGGGAAGTCGAGTTCGATTCGATTTGCGAACTCGAAATCTTATTATAATACAATAATCCGGAGCTTTTAACATCCAGGTAATGAAATTTTTCCGTGAAATATTATATCGGGACGGGAGAATAAAAAGGCGGCGGATTTTACGAAATATATTAAAATTTTAAGTGGGATCTCATCTCGTAAACAGCGACGTTAATTCGTGACTGTTGAGGGTTTTTGCAAGGCACCTGCGAAGGTGCAATTTTCCACTTAATATAACTCAAATTCACCCCGTCTCCTTCTCTCTCTCTTTTTAGGCGTCCTTAATAAATCCGGAATTACCCCGGAGCACGGAACCCCCGGAAGGCAGATATGGATTTCGAAATATCCCTCTCGTTTTATCAGGTGGCGCAATTAATTTCAATACAAATCCGGATTTCGTAATTTCGCTCGGGTTTTCGGGCCGCCCGCAAACTGTTTAACCAAACGGAGCTTGTTCTCAACTTTTTACATAAAATAAATGGGTACTTTCACACTTAAAGCTCCCAGGACTTACCTGTTTACGCCGTAATGACACTTTACACTTTACAAATGATTCCTAAGCCCCTTTATAGCACGCGAAAAAAACCGGGTAAGGTGAGATGGGTCTCGGTCGCGGAATAAATCGATTCGAATTAACTCCAAATGTCGGGTTATGCAAATGTATTTATACAGGACTGGATTAGTGTGCAATCAGGGCAAGGAACGTGTATACGTGACCGAGGCCCTCCAGTGGATCGTGCACTCGGTTATAAAGCCCGACTCTGGACAAACGGAAAGGGCATTATAATCTCTTTTAGGTACCTCATCAATTTCGAAACTTCGGAATTTCAAAGTTTTAACCCGGTTTATGTTTATAAAATACCTGCGACGACTTTTTATTATTATTTTTCTTCGACTCACTCGGTATTATATTATGGTAAACGCGAAAAGGCACTCGTATTTTAAATTACAAATTGAACAAAGCCCTCGGTTACCTGCGCGGTAATTTCATGCGGAATTTCCGCCGGTTCGAATATGCCTTTTCGCCCATTATGATAACGCATTCTTGTTCTCATATTCGCAAAGAGAGAAGAGAGCCGCGTCTTAATTACTACCAACTAGACGACTACACTCGCGGGCTTCATTTTATTTTTTCCCCCTCATTTATTAAGCCCTCCATCAGCCCGCTCTTTGTTATTGCCTCGTTTTCTAAAGAGAACTGTGTACACAAGAGCGGTACAAGATGGGGCAAATCCATGTAATGAGGTTGCCACCATACTTTACTGGCAGTGACACATAAATTCCGCCACATTTTCGACATTTTTCCCCGTCCTCTTCATTACCGAACCCGGAGTGCATTAGTTCAACGAGAACGCGTCTTTATTTTCGTATACAGGGTGTGAATTATACAGGGATTCGCTCGGTATTAGAGGTCGTGACATCTGATATGCAAATTAAAGTGGTTTTGGCCCTTCAAATGCAGAGACGTTGTTATTATAAATTCACAATCTTAATTAAGACAATTGTGCGACATTGTGAGATTCCGTGTATGTTCTAGTTCCGTTCACCCCCCGTTCCTTGTCTTGTTATGACACCGTGAGTAAGAGGATGCGATTCGGCTTAATGAGCTTCTCCCCTCGGGATGATCCCTGATTAGTGCGGCGAAATAGCGCAAAAATTCCGGTTCCGGGTGTCTGAGAAACCGGAAAACAATTCGAATTAGGGTCGAGAGTTGAGAGGTTACTGTACCTATACAGGGAAAGCCAGTCACTTTGATACGAGCACACACGTACGGCCACGGGGAAGGCCGGGGCGGGAGGGAGACATATCACACATGATTTCCCTCCTACAAGTCCTCCCTTTAACCCTCCGCGGCCCTTTAACCCTTTGATGGATTGATGAATTCCCGTGCAAATCCGGGGGCGTAAAGTTCGCCCCCTCTTCCAGAAATGAAATATGGTAAAGGCCTCGACAATCGATAATTACGTCCTTTTGAATGCATGAAATATCCGAAAATCGCGTGCAGCCCCCACAGAAAAACGCCGATACATCACCGAGTGCTTCTTTTTCCATCATCATCCCCTCTCATAACCCGTATGAGGAAAACCGGGCACGAGACGTTTCGTGTCTGGAACTAAACAAAATTCGTGACTGGAAATTAAGTGATAATAATGAAGTTTGAACTTTTGAGTCGTAGTCTGGCGGAGAATAAGTCTAAATGTGTATAAGAGTACGAAAAGACGGCGAAATATATCGTGCGAGCTTAATGCCGGTCGATTTATTGCCCGGTTTCATAAAGGACAGCGGCGCTAAAGCTGTAAAGCCTCGAAGACGCATGTATTTTACGATTAACCCCTAAACAAGTTTTATTGCGCGAAATTTAAGAATTTAATGCCCCGGGATGCCTCGTAAAATCGCCGATTTCGTCCGATGCTCGTAATTATCCGGGCGAAAAAATCCGCGACCGAAATCCGGGGGGGATTGTTATTATTCTTGACCGTTCTGTTCGTGTCACGGTTCATTCCTGCCTCTTCATCATCGACCCTCATCCCGTTTCTTCCCACCTTCATCGACCGGTTCACTTCTGGAGTTCGTGTCTCCACTTTTTGCCGGTCCGAGTCGGGCGTCTGCGACCCTAATCGTTATCTGCAGTCCACTTTTCGAATTTTTTCGGGGGCGAGCCCGGATTAATCCGAGCGCCGAAGTTTCGGTGCCATCAACAAGCCGACGAGGCCCGGACAGGGCGCGAGGGAGAAAGGGCAGAAATAATCATTGCCCTTATAAACTAACAAGACGCGTATATATTACGGCAGCGCCAAGTCTGCGCCAACAACTCGGGGACTTCAATTAATAACGATTCCCATCCCTTAACTCTTCCCGTTCGCGCGCCTTCCGCTGCGTAACGAGACGACCCTCGAATAAAACCTCAAACACGGGTAATTTCGCACGACGCATCACGTTACGTTACGTAATTAAAGCGCAAAGTAAATATATTTATTGTCGATGGCGTATAATAAAGCCAGTTCTTTGATAAATGCAGTATCGACTCTCTGGATGAGAGAATTTAATTGGAAATTGGAAACTTTCAGTAACGAGACTAGTTATACGGTTCTTCTGAAAATACACGAAAGCTTTCGAATGATGAAAGCAGTGGCGTAACCCATAATTATGTTGGCAGTAACTAAAAGTCCCTAGATTCCCCACTTGACAGCTCCACAGCTGATTAATCCAAACCTTAACCCCACTTTTAGACAAAACCTGGATTTTCCTTTCCTGCAAGGCTGCCTGATAACATATCGTCACGAAATTAACGGAAATTGAAGCTCTAACTTCAAGCGCCACAATTTCGTGCACGAGACTTGAATAGACATTGTGGTTGTGTGGTCTGAAATCGATAGTTTTTCTCAATGCTGCGAATAACGATGATGATGATGATGATGATGGAGGGTTGGATCTTTCTCTGGAGATACGTCTCTCGACTTTGAGTCAGAGTCGGATCTATTTCAATTCGAGCAACAATGGCCCGATTATGGTGCAATATCACTAATGGGCCTTTTTATTACCGCAAATACTCCGCCAATTGGGACTTTATATAGATCGATACGACTCATGCTTTTCCACTTATACCGCGGAAGAGAAAGGAGAGAGCACAGACTTTGCGGAGATTTTCTTTGGAGACTGGTATAAAGTTAAAGTTGTTGCATCGTATCCGGCGCACGTTCGTGATGTTGATATACATGAACCTGATGCAAGAATTAATCAAAACTTGGTCTGAAACTGAGGGAGAAACCGTCATCATCATAAAGTGTAACCCGGCCCCGGTTGATGGGGACGGATAAAGCACCCCAGAATCAACAAAACACAAAACCAAACAAAATGTTAAGAGCAAATTGGCTTGTGTCGTGCTCTACATGTGCGTCCTTCTATCTTCCCATCTCGTCTAGTGCACGAACATTGTCACGATAATGACGACGATACAAAATCATCAGAGGGTGGATTTTAGATAAACGTGTCCTTTGTTATAATACTGAAATAAAATTGCCGCGGGGTGTACACACAACGGGGGATGAGAGAGGAATCCATCACGAAATTCCCCACAAGCATAATAATCCAACCCCTACACAAGATCGAGCATATGTAACAATAATCGTGGAGGATGAATCGAGTGTAATTTTCTTAACCCTATATACGCTTGGAGCTGATTTTGTCTAATTTGTCTTGATTTTAAAGAAACTGAGACCCGCACTCTAATAAATTAAGCACTCTGTGCAATTGCAGATTTATTTTAATGGATTAGAGGACTAAAGACTGTAAGGTCATCTCGTTCTGCTTGTTGATTCTTCAAATCGCCATTATGCACCTTTGATAAATTGAGATTTCCTTTAGAAAACCGTTCCGAAAAGAGGAAATAATATCGCCGTCTCGAATAATGGTAATAATTGAGATTTCGAACGTCTTTCCGCATCAGAAAATCCATCAGCGGGAAGGAAAAAAACGGAGAGAGGGTGGAACGCATTCCGCTTTGCCCATATAACACAGGGAGGACCTAAACTGAACAGAAGCGGAGACGACGACGATGTCAAGTAGAGAGTGAAGTAGAGGAGAGCAGTTTTAATATTTCAACGAAACGGCTTTTGTTTGTCCCTGTCGATTGTTGTTTTCAATTGAGAAAAGGCGACGTCCTCTCTCCTCCCTTATTTCCGACTGCGGCGCACGGCCCTTTATTATTTCGGCATCACCGGGGAAAAAGTGGCGGCGGAAAAGAGACATCGTTCCCTTTATAATAATTATCCTCGCGTTGTTCATTTCCAACCCCCCGTTCGGCCATTTTCATCATTCCATCGTAAAAATAAGGTCCCGAATTTATTAGGTCTATGATTTTAGGACATAATCGCTGTACGGGCTCTATTTGCGTTCGCTGATGGTGATTACAAAAAGAAGGAATAATTGGGCATGCCTTGGTTAATTTTTATCGAACATGAATTATGCACGCTTTACGCCTTCGCCTTCCATTAGTACTTTTACATTTCGCTTTTGCACTTTACCTCTACCTACTGATGGCCGATTTGATGAATTTCGCACTATTCCTCTTGGCAAATATTCCATTCCGGTGAAAAGCTGCAGTCGGTTTTTGGCAAAGGTAAATTAATTAATCTATTAGCACCACTTGAATTTTAAGGAGGTTCTCTTTTTGTAACGTCCTTGTTCTCGGGTGGATTTTCCCTCGGTTTTTTAGTATTTATAATCTATTAGGGCGAATAAGAGAGCAGCGACCCATAAAATGAAACATCAATTCTGCATCAGCACACCACTACTGGAAGAGGAAATGAAGAGCCGGAAGGGAAACCGTTATTAAATTTACGAAATTGAGATTATTCCATTACGGAGACAGGTCAAAACATTTGTGATGATACGACAATAACCCTCTCCTTCCGCCGCGGTTGCCCGAATCTAATCAAAATTAGGGTGGATTATTATTGTCACGAAACTGTAAAAATCCGGTGGAAAAAATTAACTGGGGTTTTTATCATTATTTGCGTGCCTTTGTCCGTATAACTCCATTATCCTTGCGACTTATCGTCCTGACACGTATAGGTGTGGCGTCCCGACGCCGCAAATATACACGGAAGGGTTCGCAGACCCCGCCGACAGATCCGACGCCGAACGATAAAGAGGGGCGCTTTTATTGCGCCACCCCTTTGCCCCTCCGCAATTTGCGGAACTAATTTGCGTATAAAACTCGGGGGCGAAAAGAAGACGAATAAATTCGTGTCAACTTTCAAAAGAGGTGATTCTCATCAAACTCGGCAAAAGAACGATTTTTCACTCGCAGAAACCTCCGCTCCCTTCTTTCCCCCGTCGAGGGTTTTATTTTTTTTTATGGGAGTAATAAGGTAGGTGAGATCGATTATGCGATCGTCTTAACGAAATCGAATTATTGAGGGAGTCGAGCGCGAGGGGAGGTTTACGGGCGAATTTAATGCGATTTCGATGAAGGAATTTACATACCGAGCGAAATATGGTGAGAG
The DNA here is from genome assembly GCA_949788335.1 of Salpingus planirostris. Taxonomy (NCBI): domain Eukaryota; kingdom Metazoa; phylum Arthropoda; class Insecta; order Coleoptera; family Salpingidae; genus Salpingus; species Salpingus planirostris. The sequence goes on from OX460926.1 coordinate 4,749,887, forward strand.
CACCCTCTTTTTACAATAAGTGTGCAAAAATAGAGCAAAACCACAAAAATTAATAAACATCCTTTCGGGAAAAAATTTCCTTCACGTAAACTTCACGTCGCCCACACTTTGTCCTAGTTAAAATTGTTTAATTTTTTACAAAGAAATCGTCGGGTTGGTTTATTACGAGCATATGCAGAACGGGGTGATTTATCTTGGTTCGTAATTTCAACAAGTCGATTAATAACTCGGTGGAGCAATTTCGGGCGAAACGCGGAAACGAAGAAAGAGAGCTTTCATTCATTTTCGCTTGTTCCGGTCGACGTGTTTTATGTGTGTACGATATTATGTAAATTGATGAATTTTGATTAAGTTCGGTAATGAGCGCAACACGCAACTTGTGAACTTGCGACAGGTGGCAGCGAGCAAACGAAATTGATGGTCGCAAATGAGTGACACGTCGCATTATTCATATCGACCGGCACGAAGAAAAGACCAGAAAATGTCCACATGCCAAGTCTCAAACGGATCGGAAACGAACGCTGACCATCGCCAATCAAAACATGTCGAAAAGTGGCTCCAATAATATCAGAACCAACATTTTCCTTCTGCAATTCTCCGACTATCAATTTGATACTACACAGTTTGAAATTCCTTCACAAAATGCAATTAGAGAATACAAATGTCTTAAAATTCACGATTATTTCAAATGGACCTCATTTTCCAGGAAAATTTCGAATGAACAGTGCACTTGTTGTGGGACAGATTTACTACTTTTTTTAGGTTACATTAGTAAGTTATCTGAAAAGTGAAGATGTTATCAAAAAAAGTATTCTCCTACTTTGTAAAAACGATTCTCATGAGGATTTATGGCACTTTTGGCACCTTTTACTACTTTGAATAACTACACGGGGAGTATTTAGCAAAAATTCATACAAAATTTGACAGATGACATGGTTTTGACGTTTCTCTCGTTGGGTGAGAAAAAGTTTCCTTCACGTAAACCTCATGTCATCCACACTTTCATGTGATGAAGATTTCAGCGTTTCGTCACGTTTTGTGCTTAATTTAGCTCATTTTCAACAGAGTAGAATACTGCTAATCGGGATTGCGGACTGCTGGAGTGCGAGACCATCCCGCCGCCTAAATATTGACGTCCCCCGCTAACCCGATAAAACGTAACCGGGTCGCGAACAAGAGACCGGAACGGTTAAGGTGGTGGAAGGACGCGCACCACCGGGAGAGGGTCTGCGGCGTGTACACACAATCGTGTTTGCAATATCAGTAATGCATAACGCCCGGAGCCCGCGGGGGTGTTTGCGAGCCCGTCCCCCGGCGTTCCTCTCTTCCGCGACGGCGGGGTGTGCATAATGCGCCCCGTCTCCCCATAAAGCCGGTCGGCTGTTTAGTTAACGTATTTCGCCGTTACCAAGAACAACAATGTGCCGTCTGTCGCCATGGCGACAATCTTAAATTCGGGGGGCCCCGGGGGCCCTCGAACGGGAGGTCCGTGACGCCTTCGGAAAGTACACTTTTCCGCCCCGCTGTTTATTTATGTAATTGTTTCCGTGTTGTTTGCCCTGTCCCGGCGACGACACGACGTGTCTTATGAACAGAGCAAACATCGAACGAGACGTCATCTTCAACCGGAGCGAAATCGCACCAAACCAAACACGAATTAAATCTGCCGCTATAAAGTACACACTAGGGCTGCAATGTGCAATGTAACGGAAACGGCGTTTATTTTGTAATCTAGGCAACCAGTTATACAGTTTAATGCCCGACCTTGAGGGGTGTAACGACCAGGTTCACTTACAAGCATTAAAATCTCCTTTTTTCGCCGATAACCAAAAAATTCTTCAGATAAAAGTTGTAGGTGATGAAAGGGCGAACATTTTTTATGCATAGTATTTTTTTGTAAGTGCTCTGATTTTCGAGATACTGGTCATGTTCGCAGGGGTCGTTATAATCGCGGACGGGTCGTCCGGGTGAGTTACGGGGTGGCGGGTATAGTGGGCAATTATTGGTAATTTTATATCCATAACAAATATACGATAACATCTCTATTACGCCCGGATATTAGATTCAGATTACGTAAAGTATCACACCGTTGGGGATTATGCCGGGTGATTTACGACGACCCGGACGCCTTATACCCGTCGTCTTTGCTCCTCCGTCGCCAGAAATCGGAACTTACTTCTTGCCTGAGAATTTCGCGATCTGGGATTATAAGAATTTAAAAGTTTACGTCAAAGTTTGGGCGTTTATTACATTAAAAAAGTCAAGGAAATGCCTCTTCACTCCACGGGATGAAGGGTAAATGAATAAGATGAATTAGGAAACGTTAATAATGCTGATAACTTATTAAAAGCTCCTTCGACCGTGTAGACTCCGTCGAGTCGACCCGGCTTAAGAAAATTACTCCTCGAGACTCGCATTGTCTAGGACTTTTTGTCTTGGCTGGGGTGCACCATCAGTATTATAATGTAATATGAGTATCCCGGCCGCATGATCGATAAATAATTAAAATCTAATCTGGGGTGAAATCTGAAGAAGAATCGAACACACAAGGGGGGTGAATAACGGCCTGTTGATGTCGCGAATAGGTATAGTCTTCGGAAAATGGCTGATAAATCAAACCGGAATTACCCCGGCCCCTATACGATACCTGCCGGAGCTCCCGGAGCCAATTTACCGAGGTCGAAACGGTATGAGATTTTTTCGGCATGTCGAGTCGTTTCGCGAACTCGCTCACCGTGGTCTCGAGGTTAAAAATAAGCAAATTACGAACTCTCCATCCCGGAAAAACAAAACAGAAACTTTCAAATTCCGGTGAAGTTTATAGTTTACAGCGAACTCCTGGAGGCGAACACAATATTCCTTTTGTATGAGAAATATATCTAAGGCAAAGAGTGAGTATAAAGAAGAGAATCTCTATCACGACGTCTCTCTTTATTCGCCTTTACGTTGCCGGACTTTACTACTTGGCTCGGAATCGCCTTGGCGGGATTATACAGGTGATCATCGGCCGAATATAATTTCGAGCCTGACGGAGCAATTCATTAGTTGGAGGACTTCACCTTTGCCAATCTTTTCCGGGCCAAAGCAAATACGAAAAACCATCATTAGGTGAAAGTGAGGTTAATTAACTCAGTTTCACTTGACCTGTCAACTGGGATATCTAGGGACTTTGGTTTCCGCCAACCGTCGAGCAGTGTGCGCGCGCGCTCTTATAATTGGTATGACGGCGGTAGAAGAAATTTGCCGCTATTTCTGTTTCCGCTTATTACCCGGAGAGCCGGGGAAATGCAGCGGAACACTTGGAACTTTTAAAATTGCAATAAAGTGAGTTTCGCTGTTTGTGGCGACTCTCCGGAACTGATGCGGCTGGTGGAAATTAATTTCCAGCGGCGTGTTTACATTTAAAAACCGCACCGACCCCCGACCGGAACGGACAAACCTCCATAAAAAAATCGACAGATAAGACCCCCATTTACGGTAACAACTCATAGTTATTTCGACGTCACCAAAAAACAGTGAATTATGTGGGCCCCTGAAAAGTGTTAAGCAGGGTGGGTAACTCCACTCTCTATATTACCGTCATGTGACAGGTTGCAGTGGGGTAAACTATGCGTGTGATATTTATTATCAGTTTTTCTCCCGCTCGGCTCATTCGAAAGTGCGAATAAATTTATTGAGCTGATAGAGTTTGAACTCTCCGTTAGTTCGGTGATGGAGATAAGTCGGCAGAGCCGGCCGTTGGGTGTGGTAAAGTTGGGGATTTTCGAAATGTGGTATTTCGTACCTACGTGCTAATTAAACGAGATGTTGTTTCGGGGGCATAATTAATAGGGAGGATAGAGAACTAAACCCAAAACCCTGCTGCTGCTTGTATCCCTAAGTTTGGCTTCTGTGCGCTCTATCTATCAACGTCAATTAAATTAGAAGAAAAGGCGGAGCGAGGGCATCGAAACTTCTTTGTCATCGATTAGAGGCCGGCGAAGGGGTGGAAACTGTATGCAGGTAAATCAATTGAATCCTTTTCTGAAATGGATTTCGGCTCGAGTTCTACAACTCGACTTAACTTAAGGGTGGAAAAGTGGGATCGAGATAGAGAGGGCGGAGGTGCGCTGGGGTACGTATCGTGAATTTCAATTACCATCCAGACAGACACGACGGATTTGTATTGGCCGCGGTAGGTCGCGGAAACGAGTGTAAGAAATTTCACAAATCGTTTGATTTAAACCCGAAAGGTTGAAGAACCACTAGAGGCGAGAAATACGCGACTGGGAAAATCGCAATCCGGAAAATTAATTATTTTCTTGTTTCACACTTTTTCCCCCTGCACTAGACCCGCTACTGGTGCAGAGCCGAACCGCAGGATAATTTAACGCGACTTTAGGCACGAATCAAAGACCTAAACACCAATTAAACCCGGTGGGGGGGGGCGCAACTAAGGTGACGCAAACCGAAATAATTAATGAGGAAACGTAATTTATTTCTGATTAAAGTCGGAGGTGAAGGTGACTAGTTTTTCTTTAAAAATTGGATTTCATATTAAAAGTTGCGAGCCCTCGAGAACTCGAACGAAAGAAGAGCGAGCACCCTCGAAACGGAAAGGCACTTCCCTTAATATTAATAGAGCCGAACGCTCGAGCCTTAATTCGTATAAACATTTAGAATAAAGTGCGAACTGAATAATTGAGCAATAGAATAAACAACTTTTAGAGTCGCAAAAAGACAATTTTACCTCTGTTTAAACAAGTTTCTTTAAAACCGTATGTTGCAGCGACATACATCATCAGGAGAGATGTTCGAAAGAAATTTAGACAAGTCTCCACAACATGCAGCTGACGTTTATGAAAAGAACGAACGTTCGGAAACTTTATTCCTTTACCTCTACATCTTCGAGACCGATTATTATCGATTATTGGAACGGGGAACAAACAACTCGCGCAAACAGAATGAAACTGAATATTTGCGAGCAACGTGAGACACCCAAACCTTTGGGTAATTCGGAAAATGCAACGAATCTCGTCACTTTTCGCTTTTTTATTTATTTATTTATTTCGGGTCCTCTCGCGTTTCCTCGTTCTGCCGTATGCGAGATGATGAGTACGCCGTTGAAGTGTTAAAGAGGCGCTCCGGCGCATAAAATCCGTAATTACGTTGCAAAATTAATCGTTCAATCTTGACTCGACTCTCGACTCCCAACTCTTAACTCTCCCGCTCGACCCTTGAACCGAACTCCGTTCCGGGAGTTATTATCAGCACGAGCCGTTACTCCGAGACGCATAATGATAATAGTTCGTTATTTCGAAAATCGAGTCGGGGAAATCCGGACGGGGTCGGGTCGCCTCAAAGGCCCTTTGAAGTCTTGTTATTTCTCCCCGATTTGAGAGAATTTTTATCGAATACGAAAACGCGAACTCCCGGATAAATTCGCGTCGGGGCCGATTCCCGATTTCGGCCCACCCCCGTCCCGGACCCTGATTGAAATGAAAACCTTTAATCCGGGCGACATCGACCGGATTGCCCGACATCCCATTGACATTAATTAGAGGCGAGCGCCGTGTTTTAAGTCACCGCACTGCACGTATTAGGGGTGCGGCGCAATAATTCACGCCCCCCTTGAAACGGGGCAGAATTTTCGACAAGCCGGCCCGGTCCTGTGTAATCCGTAATTTAGTGCCCCGTCCCCAAATCCGATTACACCCGATTCCGATGTGACGCCCTGTATACGACGGGAAAGTGTCACTTCCACCCTCGTCCTTGCTTCTTGACTCTTATCCCCGACAGCCATCTTAAAGTTTAATTAACACTAAATACGCGTGCCTCCCTCCAAGGTACACAGATTAACTCCACTACCTTTAGCCGACGTTAGATGGCTCGATTTTCGGCGAGTTTGGTTCTGATCCGGGCTAAATTAGATCGTTTCCGGCTGCGGCCGGTAGATGGCCGAGCCGCAATTTCGCTATGCCTCTCGTTTAATTGGAGCGGGGTGGAAGGGCCGCTAATGGTGGTTTCGTATTGTGTTTGTGAAGTTCGCCCTTAATTGCGATCGATGGAGCAATTAGTGATCGGTCTCTTTCAAGTTATTCGTGATTTGTATCTGTGTGCCGTGAATTTGGGGAGTGAATTTATGTTGATGATTTTCGTAAAGACTTTGATTGATACCGTATCTACATATTATTGCGGAACCGGGCGGAAATTTTCACCCCTTTGCGAAATTATCGGAGGTTTAAAACGCTCCCTCGCTACATTTATTTCTTTACTTTTCGAGTCAATTTGAATTTTTTTTTAAACTTTCCTCTTTGTCCTCGCCGAAAGAATATTTGAGTTTGTCCATTAAATTTTCAGGCCTTTTTAACCGGATCGTATACGAGGAAAGAACTTGGAGTCGTTTCTAGTTTAAACCCCTAAACCTTCAGGCTATACTGTACTCACTCACAATAATAATAATACGTTCCTGAAAGTTTTCATCAGGTATATAAAGTCGTATTTCAGACTTTTCCAGAATGTGTGCGGTTGTTGGAAGGGAAAATCGATTGATTTAACCATGAATAGATTGGAGTTTAAATGGAAAAAAAGGAAACTGGTATATATTCAGTGAAGGAGTCGGGTCCAATTTACGAGAAAAGTTGGTCGCTTTTCGGGGGTGCGGCGTTATATTTCAAACGTTTTATAAGAAATAAAGCGAGAGATCTCGGTTTGGCTTCACTTCATGACCGGGTCTGGTCCGGAAGGGAGGAAAAGTTGGAAAGTTCTGCTTAATGCTACTTAAAAATGAGCGAAAACTCCTCCACCTGCCCCCGGTATATGCCGGAAAAGTCTCACCGGAATCCCGCATTTATATACAGGGTCAAATTGGCGATGGATATTGTATAAGCTGCCATTCAGGAGGACCGAAACGCGGCCAGGATAATCCCCTCCTATGAGGGATCAAACGGTTTCTAAAGCCCAGCACAATCTACCGAATTTCGGCCGGGAGAAGGGAATTCCCATAGATTTTATTCGGCCTGATTACTTATGCACCTCTTAATTTCCTATTTTCCTCCCTTATACAGTACGTAGGAATATTTTAATTAAAAGTTAACTCGGAACGAAGTAGTCAAGTGTAAGCCCAGTATCGCGTTTTCAATTAGAACTATGGTGCGATTCTCTAAAATTCGTATTACAGACTGTTACGATTACAGAATGTTAAATAACATAGCTCTGTTAGACTTGTCTTAACAGTCTCTTTATAGAGTTGCATGAATACCGATTCTCTAAGATGCTCTGTTAGGACCCACCATAAACGCACGAATTTTTACCGTTCCGACCCTTATGTTATAGAGGCGCAAGCGCAGTTTTGTTTATTATGGTATGAGAGAACAGCTGATAGACATGCATTCAAACTTTGAATATTTTGGTTTGTTTATTACATGAATTTAAGGACGTTTGGGTCGTGCCTCGGAATTGTGGTGTTATGGTCATATCCTTAGAAGTTTGGCCGACTTTTATGGATAGTAGGTAATATATTTCGATATTTTCATATTTTTACATTAAAAATATTTGAGCGCATCTGGAGACCAGAGATGAATTTCCCTGGACACCGTCATAAAATGTATTTGATAAATCGTTTGTGGGTCTTTTATGATTATCAGGGTACTGATTCCCAAAAATATTATGGTTATTCCAACCTTCATAATTTTCGTCAGGAAAAATTTCTTCATTCATATTTTGACTCTCGATACAGCAACGTCTTGGTTTGTATTTTGAATAACATATTTAAAAAGTGTTTGTAATTTCTTCGTTGATTTGCCGGTGATTGAAGTGAGTGTAGTGGTAGTGTGATCAAATACAAATACATTCGTTTATGACACTCCACATAACACAAGCAGGTACTCGATTTGCCGTTTTCGCCCTAAAAGCAGCCCGGTGCGCTTGCGTTATACTTTATAGTACCTAACAGAGGCTTTACAGAACCTCTTTCCGCGCCGTAAAATTACAGAGACTGTTAGCGACAAAATGTTACCAACAGCGCTGTTATTCCCTTACAGAATAGCTCTTCTGTAACAGTATGTAATATTATAGCGTTACAGCGTTTTTACATACTGTTAGACCTTAGAGAATCGCACCATAATTGGAAATTGAACTCCTGAACTCTCTTTCCACTCCACTGTTGCCGATATTAGGATAATATTAAAATGCTCCCTCCACCTCGCTCTCATTAGGTCCGGGGGTTCCCCAGTTCGAGCGCATAGGTGGTTCGATTATTATTAAGGCATGCCGGGCCCAGATGGCCTGAGAAAATGAGAAGAAAAATTCATGGCCCTTCAACGTATTCAAATTCTGCTGAAATATTCGTCGAATTAGCGGGAAGGTTTCAGGAATGCCGGGCTTTTTTCAGGTGCGTTCGATCTCGGGTGCGTTCCGAAACTTTTCGGTATTCGGAACGCGGCGAGTGTTGGAGCCAATATGAAACAATCAAATTCCTGTCGGTTTCTTGATGGCGGCGGCACCGTCTCGTGCAAAAGCGAATCGTTCCCCGTGGCGCATTCTCATAAATAGTTATAAACATTCCGGGGTTGTGTAGCATGTAAATCAGACGCAGAAATTGGGGAGGAGGAGACGCGGACCGTGTTCTTCGACGATATCGATAGTCGGGACGTGTCGAAACGCGCAGATTGCGGGAACGGTCTCGAATTCTCCAATGATTTAGAAATTTTCTAATGCAAAGATGACCGTTATGCCTCTTCAAACGGAAGCGATCGGAAATGTCACCTGTATGAATGGAAACGGGCTCGAAACGTATCGGAATTGGGAAAAAACCATGTGAATGCACTTTGAAGAGTGATGCGTATCAAATATCGCACACAGGAAGATAAGACCGGGTAAAAAGTAATCCCACATGTTCTCAAAACATCGAGAGGCACTATACGCGTATGATACTCAGTCGTATTAGACCTTCTTCCTAATAAAATAATGTGCAGCGTCGGTAAAGTGCTCTGTTCGATTTTAATCAACTTATCGTCGAGATTATTCGCATATCTCGCGGATTTTTGCCGGAAAAAGCGCACTCTTCGCGATGATGGTGAGTCGATATTGATGAATTCCCGATGTTAATTAAGTTTTAAAATGATAACGGGTGGAATTTTCCAGTCGGTGTTGTTATAATAGTGAAAGAAGAGTCGGCCGCTCGCGAGGAATTTTACAAGGATGTGGGCAGAGAGACGGCTGAAAATCTCCTGAAAAATAAACAAAACGGAACGTTCATTATTCGCCCGTCGAAAAATTCCAATCTCGGAACGCTTTCAGTTATTCAAGATAATAAAATGTTTCACTTGAACATCAGACGGAGGAGGGACGACGGGCTTGTCGCTTTGGGCAGAGAAAAAGCCGAAGAAAAATCGTTCAAGACTATCGACAATTTAATTAATTACTACATCAGCAACTATCTCGTACTCTACTCCGATAACCAGGAGACTTTAACATTGTTATTACCTTACAGGGACGACTGAATGCCTAATTGTAATGAAATGTCGCAGTTCTGTTTCAAATGGAAGACATATTTTGACTGACCGAGAGCAGTTTTTCACCATTTTTCGCCCCCTCTAAAACGCGAGCGCCTCCGGGTGATTAATCAAAGTCGTTTAGTCTGAAGTGGAGGAAAGAACCGACAGTTAAGTTTCTGTTTACAGCAAACAAAATGATCGAACAATGCACCATCAACCTCCCCTAACAAAAAAGCCAGTAGTTTCGACCCCGAAAAGTTCGCAAAATTCGACAAAGCTAATTAATTAATCAAATACCACGCCCCGCATAACATTCATACAGAGAGTTTCACAATTTTTCACTCGACCTCCTCATAACCAATCAAAAGTTAGCCAGTTGGCAACACCGAATTTTCCATACATTCAACATAAAATTATTACAATATCTAAATAAAGTTTATTCCATCAAAAAGAGAGCGTAGTATTTCAATGTAAATTCGACGTTATTTATTTGTTTGGGTATGGAAATTCTCGACAGAAAGCCGGTGTCACAAAGCAGAAAAGTCAGTAGATTTAGTTCGTCATTAAAACGATCAATAGGCCGTATTTCGAAAACACCCCATTTCAAAAAGGATTTATAAATCATCGATAAGCATCGGACTGGACAAAAAAAACGCATCACACCAAAGCTTAATTGATAGTAGTACCTGTGACTGGAACACAGATTGAATCGGGAATTATTTCAAAACTCGAAATTGAAATAAATCGGAGTTTTTTGGGTGGAAAAATTCCGCGATCGGTGTATTCATTAGTGCGAATGATGATCATCCAGGTCGAGTACATTTGCGGCTAATTAAACGTACGACTCTAAACACAAAGCTCAACATCGTCCTCGAGGCCCTTAATCGATCCACAAGTGTCCGGACGGGACATTTGTGTAATTGACTTTATTAGACCGAAAATTGTGGAAAAAGACCGAAGAGTGCTGACTCACAAGACAATAATGCCCGAATTCGGTTCTTCTATTTTGTGATCCGGGCTATAAAAATAAAAGGGAAAAGACAGGGCGCGCCGTTAAGTTGAAACCGCAAGTATAAAATGAGGTAGACTTGATTGGGGTCGCTCAGGCAAACCCCAATCCACGATTTTTCCTTTTTCGATTATTATTATCACCATCATCACGGGGAAAGTTTCGTTCCATTTCCGGAAAATTTATGTTGATCGGTGTGCAGAATTTCGGAATACAAAGGGATACAGTTTTAACTTTAACATACGTGCACGTAGATGGAGGGGGCAAAGTTTCTGCCACTCATTACCGCCTGAAAACGGCTGAAACTCGAGCAATAATTCAGGGGAACGCCTCTCCCCGCGATAATAAGCCTGTATTCCTGCGAAATTCGGCACCGGAGTTAGCATTTCTCATTTGTGATAACGGCATACGGACTCCCGGCTAATGCACGGATTTCCCCTTCGCCCTTTTCCCGTATTTATGCGAATTGCCGAGCCTGATGAATTTTTCAGGAGAAAAAGTCGTCCCACATTCAGGAAAACCGAGACACCAGCGTGCGATTCAACTGGAAGCAAAACTGCAAAAGTTTTCGCCTGAAACCCTCAAGTTCCCAACCGAATTTCCGCACGCGATAACTCACCTGAAAAAATCTGCGACTTTTCGCCGTCGAGGATTCAGTTCTTATCAACATGAAACGGCGATCTCGACACTTACTATAACGAGAACGCGGGATAATTGGCGGGCGAAAATCGCCTCGAGGGCGAGAATCCGGCGATTTCGCGCACTTTTCCGGAAGATCCGGGTTGGATGTTGGGGCTTACGGGCGGTTCGGCGCGGTCCGGTGCATGCCGTTCGGTCCGTGTTTTGCGGGGGGAATGTGTGAGCCCGGAGTGCGTTTGGCGGGCCGACGTTCCCGGATCCGATTCCGGACTTGACTGCGGCTCCGGGTTGTCGTCGTGGGCTTCGCCGGAACCGCCCGCCTGCGCAGCGTCATCGATTTTGCCGGACCGAACCTGGCCCGTACTCTCTCTCTCTGGATGTATTATACATGACCCACTCGAAGCCCGAAAACCGAGGACTTATCGGCGTGCGCCCACGGGGCCGAATTCATCCGCGAAATATCAAAACGGCTACGGGAAATTTTCGCCCTAGTGCGGCAATAAACTCGCGAAAACGCCCAAAAAACGACGAGGATGGGGTGCAGATAATTCCAAATATTTGGGAATTTTCGGAATTCGCGAATGGGTCGATCCGGACCATAACGCGATTCCGGTATCTTCGAACTACATAATAAAGAATCTCATCACTAATCGAAATATACAGGGTCTTCCGCAAGTACCGGGTTCAATGATTTTTTGACATGGATCTATTTTCATTCGCGAAAATACTGGTTTCTGATACATATTTTTTAACATTTTTGGCCCAATTTTAATAAAATGACCCACATGTTTCATATCTTCGGAATAAATCGTAGAAAGTGGAAAAAAATCGTCCGAGGCACTAAATCAGAAATTTCGGTATTTCTAGGGGATTTCCTAAAAAATTGTTTTCGGTTAATTTTTAATTTTATGGCCCACTTACAAATAACGCTGTATTATGGGGCAGCCCCTAAAGTTAACGTTAACTGCTTCTCATATCCGAATACAAGAATTCGCTTTAGTCTCATCCCCCCTCAGAAAAGGCAATAACAATTTGTCACCAACTGACCATACACGCCGGACCTCCATAATAATCGCAATAATGGCTCCTTTATGTACCGAAAATTCCGATTATTATACGAAATCCCACAATATTTAAAGCTCGGATCCGGATCGGTTCCGTTATTACTGCATAAAAATGTTTAGATTACAAATCGCTCAATTATTATTCGTCTTTTGAGATACAGTCCTTACAGGATTTAATGGCGGGGTAAACGTCACAGTCGACGTCATTATAGGTACAGATGTATCGTCGCCACTAAACCCTGGATGAACTCTACCATAAATGAAATGCTTTTTGGTTTATTTTTGGATACTATTATTATTGGTAATAATATTGGATTTGTGTATAGGTTTTGATGTTTCGCTATAATTCAATTGATCATATCATAATTGTTTAGAATGATTTTTCCCGGGTGATACCTACACTCATATCCGATCGGTTTAATAAATAAACAATAGGTGTTTCAATTGGGAGTGAAATTTCTAGTACATGATTACGAAATCCGATTATTGCTGTTGCGTGTAGTTTGTATATTATCTTCCAACGAACCGATTTCACCATTTCGATAACAGACAATTCATCTAACTATACCCCATATATTGGTATGATACCTCTATGTCGACTAAATCAGTAAACTGGATGATACGCTTATGAAATGGAAGCACTTATTAGGTGAGTACCTATGTAATCTACTGTTGCATTATTTAGATGAATCCAATACGTTAATATTTGGAGCATTTCCGTAAAGTTGTTTCTGATGCAAATCGATTTCGCATTCCTTATTTCTTGAAAAAATAAAAAGTTTGCGTCGAGAGAAATCCGGGGAGAAAGCGTTAACTTTTTGAAAAGTTTCACATAATAGGAAAAAGCTTCGCTTTTCTTTACGGCAAACAAGAGAAGACGTTTGGTCACCGCGTGCCGCATATCCATGCGGAGCATATTTATATTTTTTATTTAAACTAAAATCAACTCAACTTTTTAATCTCATAGTTGATTTATTTATGTGAACTTCGATACACAACAGGAATAAATCAAAAACTTTACTTCGGCCTAAACTCGTATTACAATAATATTGTTGTATTTCGTTGTACAAAGAAAAAAACTGGCTTTTGCCATGCCTCATCCAGTTTACTAGACTTGCAAAAAGTTTCATAGGGTATTTTCTTGGAACATGAAGAAAGAAATTTAAAATTGTATTTCATTTATTTGAGCACTTATAAAAAAAATGATAATTACACTTTTATTGTGTGAAAACGCCAACGCCAATATTTCTGAATTTGAAAGGCTTCCTCCTGTTTCGTCCACTAAACAGAAACCCATGAAAATCAATCAATTCCATTACTTAAAATCATTATATTACCATGACGCCTTAATGTACATCGTGTTCTGTGGAAAAGTTTGAGGATCCTCTGTTTCCAGATAAATATCCAAACAAGCACACAGCGAGATAATTTGAGCTGATAATAACCAAGTCGCGTTCAGAAACTCACTAGTCCAATCCACATTAATCGCCCTCTCCATATCCTAAAATCAAAACCATTTATACCAATGGAATAAAAGCATCATCATCATCATTAACTCACCCTAACATCGTCATCGTTTTGCGAATGTTTGACTCCATTATAGTTCAAACAAAGGGAAAACATCGGAGGGGTAGACGGATAATTATTTTTGATAACGACAAAGGCTTGCAAACTTGCTGATAAACCAAGAAAAAATTATTATGAAAATTATCAATAAAAATAATCACTTACCAGTTCCTCTTGACACAGTAGCAGCGTAAAAAATGTCACTAGTCGAAATAAATTCAGCTTCCACAAGCGACTGAGTGTATTTAGATTGACAAAATTGTTGATAAGTAGCCGAATGCCACTTTGTAAGACTGGAAACGGTACTTTTAGGAAGTTCCGCGCTCTTCGGGACACTCGGTACAATATTCCTTTCTGAAAAACCACAGAACTAATATTAATAAACAAACCTTCCACCTGTCACCTGTCAAAGTAACCAAAATGGCGACATCACGATGACTCTAACCTAAGTCTTCCAACTGTTTTGCGAGAATTTGGCGGCATTTCAGGCGATTCTTGATCGTCTTCATGACCAATTCGACACTGGTGAAACTCAATTGCTCCGACAGTTTCCTGGCCGAGGTGCTCTTCTCCAAAAAGTCCAATCCGCAGACTTTCTGCGCCCACCCGTAAACGTATCCGAGATCAGGAATGAGACTCTGAAACGAGCCGAACCCGACTTTCTTCAACTGGTAGCGAGTGCAAGGATTCGGACTCTCCAACCCGAAGTCCCCTTTGACCAATTCAACCAAAACGCTTTCGTTTGAGAGAACTTCTCTTGCCGCGTTTCCGGTTATGTTTGCGGGAACGTCGACGATAGAGGTCGCAGTAATCACCGCCAATTTTGTGTAGTAGGAGAATTTAATCCGAATCGAAGGACCCTCTTCGCCTTTCGAACGAACTGTCACTTCTATAGCGAGGGGATGAACCTCGAGAAGTTTCCTCTTTTTCTCCTCCAATGGATCGACCACCGCCACCGATTTCCTATGGCGACGTTTTTTCGGCTCAACCACTTCTTCAGCTTCTTGTATTTCGAATTCGGCATCTTGGTCATCATCTTCGTTGTCTTCGTTTAAAGACTCGGATTGTTGGAGCAGCTCGTTGAATTGAGACGCCTCTTCCTGGTCCCCGATTATCGAGACGCTCATGCTCCGATCTGTCATAAAGAATAATAAGTCGCAATTTAAGAATTCTGGGTTGTAACTTTACCATTGACTTTTCTGTAGGCGTCCACATTGGCGTAAAAAATGTAAAGTGGGTCAGGTAAAAGTGAAGCCAATTTGTGTTCGGCCAACGTTTTATCGATATGGAGTCCTAAATGTTCCTGGACAGGTTTGGTGGCCTCCATTACTGAAGCCAAAAGCGGCCCCAATTTATCCAGCTTGCCTTTTCTCTCCAATATATCCCCTTCGAGTTTCTTCTTCTCTTCTTCAAGTTCTTTGCATTTATTAGCCAATTCGATGCGTTGTTGCAGCTCCCATTCCAGGCGAGCCAAACGTAATTCGTGTTGGAGTAGTTCATTTTTCTCGTCGATATTATCGATGAATTTTTTGGTCAGAGTTTCAGGAGCCCCGGCTAAAAATTCCTCAACTGGGACTAAATCGATGCTTTCGTCTTTAGACTTGAATTGGAAACATTTCCTGTATTCGGAAATTAAATGGTTGGCTTCGTACAGTAGATTTTGATACTGCAAGTTGATGCTGTCAACTTTCTGCTTTTCGTTGGTCAATTGCTCTTTCGGGAATACAGATCGTACTTTCTCCATGCGGTTCAACTTTTTCAAGAGTACAATACAGAGACATATCTCGGTCGTTTTGTCTGTGATTTTACCACGTGCCTAAAATTCACACAAATTAACGTTATTTGATGCACTCTTATCAATGTTTGATAACTTACATCCGAAGTATGTTTGAGTTTCGATTCGCTTATTTCCCCTAAGAGTTTCCGAATCTGCTTGCATGTATCGAAGTAAAGTTGTGCATCGATATCGTTTGCGCGACTCAACGCTTCTTTTTCTTCAAATTGGATGGCTTTCTAGGGGTTTATAAACAGTGTAAGGGGGTACATAAACAAATTTACAATTTTCTAATTTTAAAATACCTTGTAGACGTCTCCATCTGCGTCACCATCTCCAGCAGTTCCACTTTCACGTTTCTTCTTAATAGCGCTTTCGCGAGTCGGCTTTTTTACCATTTTCGTTGATTTTTGGAAATTTTCCCAAACCGATAATTTGAAGGTTAGAAAGATTTGACACCTGTCATCATTTAGGGACTTTGTGGAGAATTTTAATTTTTGTTGGTAGCAATGAGGCGGGAAAGGAACCGTCAAAAAAACCTAACCTCAACCGTCAAAGGTGTTCTTGTTTTTCAAAAGAAGAAAAATGCTTATAAAAATGGAAAGAAAGTCGTTGGATTACGAAAATTTATCAGAAAAGTTTTCAAATCAAGTTACGAACTATAATAAACAATACTGCAGCATTTATCTGATTAGACTGAAGCAAATGACGAAATTATTGGAAGTGAGGATTGAGAAAAAGTGGAAAAATACTTATCCAATCTGTAAATTACATAAACTATCCGAGGAAAAGCATTCTAAATGTGTGGTGATCGGCACCCTTTTCAAGAACCAAAAATTGAAACCGTCGGTTTTGAAACAACTAGCCGAAGGCAACGCTCTTCTACCTCAACCGATAGTCACACATTTCACCGATAAATCAGACGAATTATTCATAGAAGACGAACTGCAACGCTACCAGCTTATAGGTGAACTGATAAAACCGCAATATTTTATATAATTTTACATAATCAATCGATTTTAATAGGTTCTTCCAAACTAAACTGTGACGATTTAGTAACCGGCATTACCTGTGCTCTGTTAGGCAGTGGAGACGACAAGGGGAAGTTCACAGTCGAGGATTTTATATTCGTTGGCTATCAAACTCAAATCGAAAGACCTCTAATGGAAACCGATCACTTTGTGATGCTAATTAGCGGTTTGGATTTAATAAACATCCAGAACTTCCAACCGAAACTCACCGCTTTAACGTACACCATCACGAATTTGGTCGAAACCGTAGGCGATTTAGAAACGCCGAGAATCATCAGGATAATAATAGCGGGAAATAGCACACGAACTGTGGCCGAAAAACCTGAACCGTCAATATCTATGCTATCCCGGAGACCCGAGTCTACCGATACGTTGGAAGCGGTGAAAATCCTCGACGACTTCCTGCTGCATTTGTGTCGCTACGTCGACGTCGACCTGATGCCGGGCGAGAACGATCCGTCCAATCACATTCTGCCGCAGAAACCGATGCACCACTGCATGTTCCCGAAGTCTTCGGCCTACAGATCGCTCAACCGAGTCACGAACCCGTATTTCGCCTCCATAAGCGGCGTGCAAATCGCGGGCAGTTCCGGGCAACCGATTCGAGACATTCTGAGGTATTCGGAGATCGCGGATCCTTTGGGAGCAATGGAGCGCTGTCTGGAATGGGGCCATTTCGCCCCCACCGCCCCAGACACCCTGGGCTGCTTCCCTTTTTACGAGGAAGATCCCTTCATTATCGACCGCTGTCCGCACGTGTTTTTCGCGGGGAACCAGAGGGAATTCGCCACGAAAGAAGTCAAAGGTATTTTTATTGTAGAATTACAGAAAAAAACGAATTTTGAGCTTGTATAAGTTCTTAAGTTGTTGACGAAATTTTTTTTTGGTCACCCTGTATACTTTTGAATGAGGTATTTTCATGTATTTTTCAAAATAGCTTATCCGATATATACTATATATACTATGGTATTCAACAATTAAGAACGTATTTTTTTATTTTTTTTAGTAAAGTTTAAAGGGCTGAAATAAATTTTTTAAAAAATTTCTGATGACGTCAGCTACTCCGAGTTTTCTATGATTCAGTAGATGGTGCCACGCGTAGTTACAGTTACGGTTTTGATCCGTGCTATGAGCAGCGGGTGTTTTCCTCATTTTCAGAGGCATAATCACATAATTTTATTAAGAACACGAAAACACGGATGTTAGCAGACACTCACATAACGTCAAAATGTCGGTAATCGGTAGTTCACCTAAAATTATTAATTTTTTATGAGCGCCATCCATCGACGAGCTGTGTCAACGATTTGGAGTTGCTGACGTCACGAAATTTTTTTGTAATCACAATAACTAATTGAAAACAATTTTTTTCAACAAAATTCTTACGCAGAAGTCATTTTGCGCCATATGCGAATATGTATCAGCGAGTGTATCAGTCATAAAATTTAAATTTTATCTCCCGTGAAAATACCTCATTGCCCTGTATATAGTGGGTGTTTGAGGAAATTGATTTTTTTTCAAGGATCTGAGGGTCAATCGGTGCGGCTCGTCAGCGTTCCAGAATTCGGGTCAACTTTTCAAGTGTCTTTGCTGAATTTGAGGAATTTAGAGTGCACGAATTTGAAGATTTTCTGAGATAAGTAAGTTTTGTGAAATTCTTCAGTGGGTGGGCTTTTCAGGTAGGTCCGACTCTAGGGCCGGTTTATACCTGGATCTGTTTAAAAATGCGGTGAGTCAGATTTTATCTGGGAAGTCTTGACCTGCATACGGAGAGAGGTCTCTTTATTATTGTTCCCAGAAGTGTATAATTATAATTGATTAAGTTAGATGAAATATAAATATTTGCCGATTCGCTCGCGCTGTGAAAAAATAACCAGAAACGACTTTATTTGTTTTCGAACGGCGCCTGGGGCTCCTCAGAGTGACCATTGCCCACCCGTAACCCATGCCGCATACCAGCATCCCTACTCTTCACTTGGGTGTATACAAACTCAAACTCCATTTCAAAACCAGATTCTCGGATTCATTCTGCGTCGTTTCCCGAGTCGGTTTCATTCAGTTCGCCGTGCCAGTCTTCAAGTCGAGTGATTACTTGAAACCGACTTGAGTAAATAGTTTACGTGCGCGTTGGTGTTTTAAACGATGAATTCGTCTCTTTTTGCGATATTTTCGTCGCTTCTTCTGGTTTCGCTATCGCGAGACGCGCTTTCGTCCCCGAAAACCGCCATTTACGTCGACAACGGCCTGGACCAAACGGCCCTGGACCGCGACATGACCACTCTGGAGAAAAAAGAGATGGAACTGGAAATCCTGAACTTACTCGGTTTACCCAATAGGCCCAGAAAGAACAACAACTCGCTGAAAAAATCGGCGCCTCGGTTTCTCCTCGACATTTACCAGTCGCTGATGGAGAAGGAGAACGAGCAGCACTCGAGGAGCGAAAGAAGCGCCGATATTAATTTGAGCGGTGACGAACAGAACGCCATCGAGGAGAGCGACGTTATCATGACCTTTGAGAGCATAAGTAAGCGAATAATTAACGGGAGGCGGTCGAAAAACGACATTACCGCCCGCATTTTAGTGCAGTAAAGAGCGCTTTCTTTAAGGTCACCACGTGAGCAACGTGCGCCACGAAAAGGGCAAGAGGCTGTGGTTCAACGTGACGGAAGTGCCCTTGGCGGAAAGCGTGGTCGGGGCGGAACTCAGAATATACCAGAACCCGAATTTGGCCATAAAAAAGAGCAAGCACGCCCTGTACACGGTCACCGTCTATCAAGTCGCCAAGACCGATTCCGGGTAAGGGTTTGACAGTTACCGGTCGATTAGAAAACTGAATTACCGGCTGAAATTGCAGGGAAAGGGAGTTGGAGTACGAGGCTGCCGTCAACACTACTGGGCAATTCACGGGGTGGCTCAGTTTGAATTTGACAGGTTGCTTACCGGCTTGGGTCGCTTTTCCCGATTCCAATAAAGGGCTCTACTTATCGGTACACCCAACCGATAAACCAAGTAATAACCGCGTTTCTAATAAGTCTAATAGATCGATTAATTTGGTGGTTTTCAGGTCACGAAATTCGTCCGGAAGATATAGGGATCGTTACGGTGAAAGATCTGGAGGACGAGACTCAGCCGTTTATGGTGGCGTTTTTGAAAGCCAAAAACCACGTCAAGTCCAAAAGGAGCGTTCCAGAAGAAGGGGCGAGTAATAAGAAGCGGGTGAAGAAGTCGAATCATTCGATGATGAACCCTTACCGGGGTTATGGTGTTCAAGGGAGCACTTCCAGGACTTGTAAAATTAAAACGCTTTACATAAGTTTCAAGGATTTGCAGTGGCAAGACTGGATTATCGCCCCTAACGGTTATGCCGCTTATTACTGCGAGGGTGAATGCAATTTCCCGTTGAATGCGCACATGAATGCGACGAATCACGCCATAGTGCAAACTCTGGTGCATCTGATGCATCCGTACAAATATCCGAAGCCTTGTTGTGCGCCCACGAAATTGACGCCGATTTCCGTCTTGTATTTCTTGGATGATACCAATGTGATCTTGAAAAAGTATAAGAAAATGGTTGTGAAAAGTTGCGGGTGCCATTAATTTATTGTGAATAATTATTATTAAGTCATCATTGTAAATAGGGTTTCATTCATTGCATCAATGGATTTTATTTCAAGCATCATCGGTGAATAATAAGTTAGATTCTCTTGTATTTTATCAATTCTAATCCCCAGTAACTATGGACTGAATAAATTTTATTATTTTATGAATTCAATTTTATTGTACTTATTATTGAACCTGAATAATATCGCTTCTTACATTACTGTTCTTTACATTTTTATTCATTTGGTATCATTTTGGATGTGGTTTGAGGCTTCAATTATAAAACCTTATCAGAAAATAAAAGAAATCGTCATAGGGAAAGTTATTGACCTAATTTTTTCAATATTACAAATTTAGTACGACTTTATTACCTACTTTAATTTAATGAAAGAATAAACACACATGATTTCCATAACAATTCTTGTATCAAAAGTATTGAGTTCCGACATGCCAATTTCAGTCTTCCCCATCCCATTTTTTATAAAAAAAATATTACTCAATAATAATTAAACGACATGATCTATGGACATGATGAATTAACTGAATACATTCCTTGAGTCTGCCTGCATATCGTTTTATTATTTAAAATATCTTGAATAAAATTAATTCGAATAATTTATAGCGAATTTGTACACGCAGGTGCGTTCCTCCTTTATTTACACTTTCTCTCGAAGTGGTGGTCATTTAAACTCACGCACCTTGTCGTGTCTTGTAGTAACATTAAGATCCTCACGTACACTTATTTCATCGAGTGAAGCAAAGTGTCGATAATTGAAATGGCTTATATGGAAAACTCGGACCAAATATCCGACGTCTTGAATGAAAACAACAATAATAATGGCGAAGTGAAGAAGTGGTTGAAGTTTCCTTACGAAATTGTGGATGTCGAGGAAAATTTAAACAAAAAATTACTTGAGGATTTTACTGGTAAATTATTATGAAATTAACTATTGGTGAACTTATGTGAATAATTTAGGAGAGAGGACGACTTTTGTCCAAGTAGGGCCAAAAAAGTGGTTCTTTCCTAGTGGATATCGCAAAAATGCGGAAAACTATTATAATTTCCAACCAAGACCTGACGATATTTGGATAGTTACTTACCCACGTTCGGGTAAATATTAATAAAACGGAGAATTATTTAATCAGTAAAACGTCGAGATTTTTCCACCAGGGACAACATGGACTCAAGAAATGATCTGGCTATTGGCGAACGATTTGAATTTCGAAAGAGCTGCGCAAATTCCGCTCGCTGAAAGATTCCCATTTTTAGAGTAACTAAACTGCCTCTAAAGCGAAGTTTTTTTATCATTATTTTATCTTATTTTCAAGGTTTAGTTCGTTTTTCCATCCAGAGGTTAAAAATGAATTTCTTGAGGAGAACGCCTGGTCTCCCGAAAGGTGCGCAATGATCGACGTGATTTCCGAGCCGGCTTTTATAAATTTTGCGAGATCCACCGAAAGGAGATTCATAAAGACGCACTTGCCTTTTGATCTTTTGCCCCCGAATTTACTGCAAGTGGGTTGCAAAGTACGTAATACTCTTTAACTTTGCGTGCTGCATCTCTGTGCCAGAATGTTTGCATTAATTTGAATATCGTCTAGGTAATTTACGTTGCACGCAATCCAAAGGACGTCGCTGTATCTTTTTATCATTTAAATAGATTATTTAGAACGCAAGGCTACTCGGGAGATTTCCCCAAATATTGGGATTATTTCGAGAGGAATTTACGTGAGAATTATGAATAAATTCAAAAATTAGATAACAAAATTTTTTATATAATTTACAGAGGCTTGGGCTCCTTATTGGACTCATATTCAGGATGGATGGGAAAAGAGAAATGAGGAAAATTGTCTATTCCTTTTTTACGAAGACATGAACAAAGTAATAATATGGAACTATTTTTAATTCAGAGTGCTTTTATAATTAAAATTTCGAATTTTTTGTAGGACTTGATGAAGAATATTAAGAAGGTGTCAAACTTTTTGAACTTTGATTACAGCAATCAAGAGTATTCTCGCCTTGAAAACCATTTAGAAATAAAAAATTTCCGCAATAATAAATCGGTTAATTTTGATCTATTGAAAGAGTTGGGGATCATACGAAAAACTGAAGAAACTTTTATTAGGAATGGGAAAAGTGGCGGTTGGAGAGATTATTTCACTGGTGATTTAAATGCAAGAGCTGATCGGTGGATTGAAGAAAATTTAAAAAACACTGATCTGAAATTTCCAAATTTTTAATAATAAATATCTAGTACATTATCATATTATAAATTAGATCTTAACTTATTGGATGAACTCCAGGGTCGAGTAAGTTGAAACAGTGTCCTTTGATACACCAGTTTGAATCCATTTGTAATTTTAATCCTTTACCTTTTAATTTATTTTGATTTTTTATAAATCTCCGAAGGGCTTCAGCTTTCTAAAATAAATTAGATCTTAAGGACTAATATTTAAGATTATTAAATACCTACTGATACAGATTTAGCTCGTCTTATTTGCCTCTCATTGATATTATATCCATCCCGAATTAAAATTGAATGAAGTACTGATAGAATTATTCTCTAATTATAAAATCACTTAACAAATACTTATACACTTACAATAATTAATTTTTGGAACGATTCGTGATATTTTCTGAATATCACTCTCATCACTTTCTTCTAGATTTTTCGTGCTAATTACAAATGTCCCACAAAGAGAAATCTCACTAAATAAAAACACATTTAAAGTGATGAAAAATATCGAAAATCGCTCAACCATTGTCGCTACGTTCTAAATAGAGTCTGCCACGTACGTGTAAGTATATGTTGCTTACTAAGATATTGTGTTTCACCCTAGCAATTTTGCAATGATCAGTTTTGAGACCGTTTTATTGTTAAATTTATTACTTTATTTTCATTCCACCGTCTTATTTATCCCAAGCTCGATCCGAGGCTAATACTTGATTATGAAAAACAAAGCATTCGATAACAACTATAAAAGACAACGTATTTCATAATAAGCTTTATTATAACAAAGATGTGAAATAAATAATCAAAAATATTTTTGAAATGAGTAGCGTCATCTTTTAGAATGCGACAAAACTAATGTATTCTTGGTTGCCTATCTTGTGTAAATGGTTATCATAACAACGTTTATAAACGTCTTTCCATCAGTCTGATTATCCGAAAACGGAGAGAGACAAGCGAAGCGTCGCATGTAAAACAGAGATAAAATTCGTGTAATTGCCAATCGACATTTTTACAAACGGCCCACATTCTGCACGCGAGCACGCCCATGTGGGTTTGTGGGGGTGCAGCGCCGAGGTTATCGTTTTTGAAGTTATAAATTATTGATAAACATACAGATCGCCGCTAGTGTTCGAACACCTTCGCAGGTGAGCTCGTATGCGACGAACCGAGTAGTTCCCACGCAAGTTTAATTTAAGAAAACCGACGTCGAAATATCTTAATCGAAAAGGAACCATGAATGACAGAACCGGCGCCAACCAGGGCGATTCCAAATCGGCCAAAGGAAACGCAAACGATGGCGCGATTGTTGTTAACAGCACAATTCCGAAAAACAGGTGGGCCCGATTAAAAAATTAATCCTTGTTAATGACTTAATCGTCATCCAGTCATCCTGACGACAGCCGCTTTAATTTACGCTAAATTAAAATTCATGACCGTCATATCCTTTTACTACATTGAATTGTTGCTAATTAATTAACGTGGGTAGTTTTTCTTATTAGCAGCTTTCAGGGTACACAGAAATATGTGGAGACAGTGCAGTGGGTAAAAGTTGAATTAAAGGGATCTGTAAATTTATTGATCTCAGGATAACACAGAACGTTCACTATTAGAGAAATTTTTTGGAAAAATCTATTCGGCTAATCAGAGATGCGTAATTTCCTGCGAAATATTTAAAAATGTAACAGATGATTGCTTTATACCGGGAAATAAGGAAAAATGGTTTGCACCTTTATTTGAACTCGATTCTGTATGTGTAACACCTCTTCCAATATTTCGTGCCTTATCAAAGTTGCCTAGGAAATAGCAAATCTCCGAAATATTTTTATCTCGCCATTGCGATCACCAGACTTTACTTAACACACTAATTGCGTGATATCCGACAGAGAGGAATTACTGAAATGGAACGGTTGGGGATACAACGATTCGAAATTCGTCTGCGAGGACCGGGAAGTGAAATTCACCGGCACGAGGTGATAAAAACTCTCATTATAAGCCATTACCAGTAACACGAAAACGACCCCATTTTCTTTCCGCGATAACAGGTACGCGATAGGAGAAATGCGCTTACCGCACATCAACCAATTCGTCTGGGACACCTTCAAGATCGACCTGACCGACCCCAGGAGACCCCAAGCGTTACCGGCGGAGAGCGGCTACCCGGAACCGCGGATAAGCGACGAGGACCTGGCCAAAATCGAGTCGCTCGGCATCAGCCATTCGAGAAAAGGCCTCGACCGCCTGGCCCGCGCCCACGGCCAAACTCTCAACGCCATTTACACGCTACGCAACTCCGCGTTCGAGCGGATCCCCGATCTGGTCCTCTGGCCCGAATCGCACGAGCACGTGGTGAAAATCGTCGAACTCGCCAACGAGAACGACCTAGTGCTCATCCCTTTCGGCGGGGGCACGGCCGTCTCGGGGGCAGTCGAGTGCCCCCCGACCGAAAAACGCACGATCATCGCCCTGGACACCTCCCAGATGAACAAAATCCTCTGGATCGACAAGGAGAACCTAGTCGCTTGCTGCGAAAGCGGGATAGTAGGCCAGGACTTGGAGAGGGAGCTCCGGAAAAGAGGGTACACTTCCGGGCACGAACCCGACAGTTACGAATTCTCCAGTCTAGGTGGCTGGGTAGCGACCAGGGCCTCCGGGATGAAGAAGAACGTTTACGGTAACATCGAGGACCTCCTGGTACATGTCAAGATGGTGACGGCCAAAGGGGTGCTGCAGAAGAACTGTCAAGTTCCTAGGCTCAGTTGCGGCCCCGATTTTAATCACGTCGTCCTGGGTTCTGAAGGTTCCCTGGGGGTCATAACCGAGGTGATTATCAAGATCCGGCCGGTTCCTAGGTGCACCCGATTCGGGTCCATCGTTTTCCCGGATTTTCAAGCGGGGGTCAAATGTATGAGAGAAGTGGCGAAGCAGCGGTGTCAACCTGCTTCGATTCGCCTGATGGATAACGGGCAGTTCAAATTTGGGATGATTTTGAAACCGGAATCGAGCTATTTCGGGTTGATA
This sequence comes from Salpingus planirostris, assembly GCA_949788335.1. Classification (NCBI taxonomy): domain Eukaryota; kingdom Metazoa; phylum Arthropoda; class Insecta; order Coleoptera; family Salpingidae; genus Salpingus; species Salpingus planirostris. The sequence continues at coordinate 4,775,295 of OX460926.1, forward strand.
TTGGACGGATTGAAGAAATTCTACGTGACGAAAATCAAGGGGTTCGACGTTGACCGGATGTGCGTCATGACGTTGCTCTTCGAAGGGGAAGATTCGGACGTCAAAGCCCAAGAGAAGAAGATTTACAATATCGGGGGGAAGTTCGGGGGGATGCCCGCGGGTCAGACCAATGGCGAAAGAGGATACATGTTGACATTCGTCATCGCCTATGTCAGGGTGAGCCACATAAAATCATTTTTCATAAATATTAGCCGAAAGGGTCACCTTAAGATTATCATAACATAACACATGAGCGCAAACAGAAAACTCTAATTTCTGGTATGTAATTACTCTTATGTACACTCATGGACAGAAAAATAGGGACACCTCGAGTGGCTGCGCCGGATTTAGGCAACCAAACATACACCAAACTTTAGTGCCAGCGTGAACGGACTTTGTCACGGGCGGCTGGATATTTGCTGACAAGTCAAAAATATGTCAATTTATGAAACTGTCCTCTTGAGTTTTGTGATGAAAATCGACAAAAAGAGGTTTTTTTACACATCATTCAGTGATAATAAAGTTTTTCTAGTGATCTTTGTGTTAAATGAGTGTTGTAAAATATGAAGGACAATAACAAATCTATACTTATAATGTGTGAATGTCTTCGAGATAAGGGGATTTTTCAAGACTCTTTTGGCGCATCTTCCCCTTCAAATTTCTTCGCAAGCGTGTGAGAAAAGTTGAGCGAGTGTACTCGTATCATTTCTTTTGCATAAAAAGTCTTTTTAACAGATTATTGGAGTTGAACTAATGTTCTGAAGAATGAAGGAAAATCATTTCAATTTCATAAGAAATGATGAGAGAGTACCAGTGTGAACGCTATTCCCGAACAAGGCACTTAACTTGTTACCCGCCTCACCACAGTTTAGGTAGAATTTGATATTAACAATGCCCTCAATAAAGAGAAGTTATTATTTCAATATTGAATTTGTTTGTAGTATTTATTTTATAACGGTAACATTGTGGTGGCTCTTATATCTTGCTGGAGCTGTTTTAGCTCCAGTTATTGGTGTCTTCAGACCTGGGTACTGCCGGATCCTAATGATTTTTTGAATAACACCAAATCACCAACCATAATAGAATCACAGTTCAATCACTCATAACCAAAATTATTACTTGAACACGTTTATCCATGAATCATTTGTAAGTGAACACTTTTTAATCGACTTTTTACCACAAAACTGAAGTGAAAAGGTCGATATTTTGACAAATTTTCGAGCTGTCAGAACATATCCAGTCGGCTTTGGCAAAGTCCGTTCACGCCAGCACACAATTTGGTGTATGATCGGTTGCCTAAATATCGGCGCAGCCACTCGAGGTGTCCCTATTTTTCTGTCCATGAGTGTACACATCGTTAATGAGAAACAATGTTTTCAATTCGAATGGTTCGCTTTGTTCTTCCGGTGCGGTAATGAGTGACTTACGGCACGGTAACGCGTGCGATAAGTGGCCATTACCGCACGGTCGTGTGTAAATCGGTGGTTTTCGTTCCAGGATCTCGCCCTGGATTACAGGATCGTGGCGGAATCGTTCGAGACCTCTGTGCCGTGGGACAGGACTCTCAGGCTCTGCGAAAACGTGAAGAGGTGCATCGAGTTGGAGTGTCGGGCCCAGGGCGTCGATCATTTCATGATAAATTGCCGGGTGACGCAGACTTACGACGCCGGGTGCGTCGTGTATTTCTATCTGGCTTTCAGCCACGTCGATGTGGAGGATCCGGTGCACGTCCATCACGTTCTGGAGGAGAAGGCGCGGGACGAAATCGTGGCTTGCGGGGGCAGCATAAGTCACCACCACGGGGTGGGGAAGTTGAGGAAAAAGTGGTACCCGGCGACGGTTTCGCAGCCGGGGGTCGATCTCTATCTTGCCACCAAACACGAGTTGGATCCGAAGAATATTTTCGCTACCAATAACATGGTCCAATCTAAATTGTGAATTTTAGATACAATCTTTTTTATGGCTTGATGTGCGGTAGTCTGTAGGTTATTAGATGTGATTTTGCCGGGTTTTTAATATTACTTAACTATTACCATTAGTTCTAAGTTACCAGACATCACCTTTATGTTGTGATAAAGAAAACAATATGCCAAATTTTTTTTATTTATAATTACCTCAGATTGTGTACTTTCTCAAGGTAGTAAAAACATTGTGTAGTTAATTTATTCTGGTTTTATTTCTTTAACTATGGGAACTTGCAATATGGCAGTATTTAAAGATATTTTTCGAACACACAAATCTTTCGTTTATTTATTTCAAGGCTTTGGAGAACTTAAGTTATTAGAACATTGATAAGAGTTTTTTGAAACATTATACTGTTATTACAAAAATTATCAAACACTTTTGACTAATAAACACACAAGACTCTAATATTGTTTAATAATAAAATAACTATTAGAATTGTTGATTGACCACATTCAACTATGTACATTAAAATAATCCATGAATGATTGATAAAGTGAATGCTAATATAATTTGTTGTGATTATACATCAAAGTAATAATAACTCATTAAGCACTATAAAATCACAGGACATTCCCTCATCTTGGTATTAATCAATTGGCCTAATACAAATATTGTATGGATTCAAATTTTAAACGAAATTAATGTTACAATCATTACCAACGTAAAATCATTAAAAATTACCGGACTTTCTTTGTTTAAAACAAAAGTTTATTATTTTTAAGGTAAATAATACACTATTTAGTTATAGTTTTAGCAAAAAAGTTTGTACAAAACGTAACCGTAATATTTTGAGGATATTCTGACGCACACTCTTAAGCCGGTAACTGCAACTTTTTGCCTTTGAGAACTGAAAAACAAACAATTAATGCAACGCTTTCTTTTTAGTCTATTATGTTTGCAAAACCGCATTTATCGATTTCGACACGCATGGAGTGAAAACATTCGTTCGAAACGCATTAAAATCATTCAGATATTCCTCCACGCCTTTGTCAGAACGCATTTACAGGTAAACTATTTAAGGACTCACCTTTAGTCACATATAAGTAGAAGAAATCGCAATAGAGCACAGTTTGCACGATTCCGGCAACGATGGCGATCAGATCGTAGTGCCCTTCACTGGCATAACGATAAATCCAATTGAAAATGTAAAGGGCTCGATACGATCCCAGAGCGAACAGGTAATGAGACGTAATACTTTCAGCCTCTCCGGTTTTACTGACCATGAACAGCTGGGGCAAGATAGCCACCGACTCCAAATAAATACTAAACGTCCAAAGAATCTTAAACGAAAATAGTTTGATTTATAAATGAGTTCATAGAGAATTTTGCAAAATACCTCGAGCACGGTCGTGAAGTGGTGAATGAGCAGGGCGAGCACGAAGGCGGGGGCTACCAGGAACTCGATTCTGAACGTGTCGTGATTGTGGTCGTAAGTGGCTTTGAACTTGATGTAGATTAGATAAATCGTGGCGTAGGAAGATGCCAGGAAAAACAGCTTCATCAAAGTGTTGTACAGAGAGACGTAACTTATGACCAGATCCAGGTACCGAGTGGTGTATACTATAGCGAACAGGATCTGGCTCTTGCCGGAGATTCCTGAAACACACGAGAATGGTGAAGGAGAGGAAACCTGCGGATTTCGACTGAAAATCGACTGAAACGTGGGAAGCGTTTACGGCGTGTGCGGCTTCGGCTTCGAGGCTCATCTAACGTCAATTGCAACACGTAAAATCGGAGTAATTACACGTATCGGACCCATGGTGAACCAATGGGCTGATAACGGCGACCGGCAGTTTGTTTGAACTATCGCTATCGGTTGCTCACCTGCACACGATCTGGTCTTCCAAATCTTCAGCAGGAGGATTATTATGGCCAGCAGATGGGCGACGTCGCCGGTTAATCTGAATATATTCATCTTTTTAAGTTATTTTCCGAAAAAAGTACACATACACAACTCGACACCCAGAAACTTCATGAAGTGACGTGGCTGTTTCCCAAATGTCACCTATAGATGGCGCACCATGTAAACAATCCTACCAACAGTATCAACAAATCCTCAGCAAACAATTAACGTTTCAACAGCTCATTACCGTTGAGCACCATAAATGAATTCCGCGTAATTTGACCAAAAATGGTTGATTATTGCGCTTAAATCGTGCCACTAATTGAATATTTTGGTGAATTTTTGAAAATGGCGGCGTTGTAGGTACCAATTACACAGATAAAAATTCCCCAGACGGTTGACATAACCTCAATTTGTCCTTTTTGAGTGACGGAAAAGTCAGTCGCCGTCTGTGCAGTCTGCTGGTGCCCTTTTCGCCTTCGGTAAGATGTCCCACCCGGAGAAACCGTTGAAATTATCGAAGCATCTACGTCTCAAAGCCCAGGAGTTCCTCTCGAATCCGAAGAACTCGTCGAATCTGCAGGAAATAGTGCGACATTTTCAATCGGGTGCGGACCTGCCGTCATGTTTGCTCACTTTAGAACTTGTGTTCACCAGCCTCCTCAAAGGACGGCACATGTTCATCGAAATCGTGCCTCTGAAACCCGTCGAAAAGACGCCCGAGAACCAGCACAAGGAGTGGCTGCAAAATGTCTACGAAGAGTGTTTCAATAACATCCTTGGCTGTCTAGAAAATGGCCCCCATAAAGTTCAACTGCAAGGTGATTTAATCTCTATTTCTTCTTATCTAATGTTTGAAGTTATCGAATGCGAATTATTGTAGGTCTATCAACCGTTATGAATATTTTGGCTCACGAAGGGAAATTCCCATTAGAATCTAAAGGAAATTTAGAATGTTACGTCCCGCTAAATCGTTTGAAACTAGTGCTGATGAAATTATTATCGAATAAACAGGATAATTCACAATTAATCATCAAATATACGGAATATCTTTCTTATAACGATATTCTGTTTTTCACCTGGAAGATTTTACCTTCTCTTACGGCCAAATCTAATCCGAATGAAGTCTACATTCTCAATTATTTACTCTTGTTGGAAAAACTACAACTTTATCCCAACGCAGAAGTCCAATTTTTATGCAGTGAAGACGGTAATTATCAATAAGGAACCTGTAATACCGATAAATTGACGTTAAAATTCCAGGTGGTTTTTTCACTTTCGACGAATCTTTAACTCGAAAATCCTTGAATAAAGTCTGGCACTGCATCATGTTATGGGAGCACACCCCGAAAACCCACAAACAATTACTGGTGGTTCTCCTCGAAAGAGTTCTACCTCACTTGGAGAAACCTCTACTTCTGACCGACTTTCTGATGGATTCTCTAGACGTCGGCGGGCCGGTCAGTCTGTTAGCTCTGCAGGGAATTTTCACGATGATCCAGACACACAACCTCAACTACCCGGACATTTACGGTAAACTGTATTCGATGTTCGAGCCGGAAATCTTCCACACGAAGTACAAGGCGCGACTGTTCTACCTGTCGGATCTGTTCTTGAGCTCCACTCACTTGCCCGAGAATTTGGTGGCGGCTTTCGCGAAGAGATTGGCGCGCTTGGCTCTGGTGGCGCCCTCTGAAGACGTGGTCATCATCTGCATGTTCATCGGCAATCTGATTCTGAGACATCCGGGCTTGAAGTGCCTGCTCGATCATCCCTGTGGCGGCTCGGCCACCACAGATCCCTACATTCCCGAGGAGAGAGACCCGATCAAGTCCAACGCCATAGAGAGTTGTCTGTGGGAGTTGCAGACTCTACAGCGACACGTCATTCCGAGTGTCGCAACTGCCGCCCGATTCATCAACTCGCCTCTGCCGAGTGTCGAGTGGGATCTGAGCAAAGTGTTGGAGGAGACCAGCGACGACATTTTCGATAAGGAATTGAAGAAGCACGGAAAATTGATCCCGCTCGCTTTGATCAAAACTGACAAGGTTTCGGAATATTGGAAAATGTAAGAATTGGCGCCGATTTTGGAACTTTTATGAAAAGTATTAAGACTGTAAAGTAAGTATGTTACGTTTTTATTTCGAGTGATGATTGAGGATCGAGGTGTGTTAATCTCCAGGGCGACGGATTATTATTATTCATGTGATAGACCGAATTATATGTAAGGAAACGACAAATCATTTTAAAAATTATTTGTCTTTGTTTTGTTGATTGGTTGGCGAACATATCCGTAACTATGTAGTCCTAGGTGGTTAATGTTTGGATTCTGAAGTCGTGCTGTCCATAAAATAATTATTGTATGTCTTTTAAACAAGCGGCCATTTTAGGTACTTTTGACAGTCGAAACCACGATTGTCGTACGGTCCAAAATGGCCGCTTTGCATTGATTGGGTTGATTTTATCATCTTTTCGTTTATATCTACTGTACGTTATTAATACATACTTACATAATGATTAATGAACAATAGGAAGTGATATTTTTAAAAGCCTATAATCCGTATAAGAAAGGAAGTCGCTTATGATTTCCCATGTAAAAGTACCTATGTTATTAACCGTAGGGTAGATTTTTCTTAATGTGAATTGTTACTCCTAATTTTTGATGTTGAGAATAAAATGTTGCTTTCAACAATGATTTTTTATTACGTCTAGTTTATTATTCTGTGGTTTTACTCAACTAAGATGACCTCTAAGGATAATAAAGTCAGTTTTGAACTGAATTTTCGTGGAATTAATGAAATATCCACGTAACCAAGGGGAAACCCATCAAAACAACCTGAAGCATAAGTAAACTCTTCACGAGAAGGCGATTACAGAAAAAAAGTTGAACAAAAAGATTCCTCTAATTGAATAAACTTTAGTTGAATTAATTAAATCATAATCCATCTCTGATGCAGAATGGCATCACTCCATTATTATGTAAGATTTTTTTGCACCGAATAATAAGTCTCGGTGGGATACCTTTGGGTATAAAAGCGATGCACTCTTCATCATATTTTTATTAGTTGAAATCTAGAGCTACTATAATGCAGTCTCTGACGGTGTTTTGTCTGATTTTGTGTGGTGTGGTGGTCCTATCAACCGCCATTTTGGCAGCCCCATCCGAAATCAAAAATCATTCTCCCGAGGAAGAGAAAATTATACCAACTGAAAATGAGGAAATTCTAAACCCTCGCGAGAAAAGGTCTCCAGGTGGAGGATATTGTTCAAAATGCGGTGGTGGAGGTGGAGGCGGCGGTAACAATGGCGGAGGTGGCAACCCTGGATATGGCGGGGGTGGCTCTGGAGGCGGCCATGGCCAAGCCAACAGCGGATCCTGGAGTCAAGCTTCTAGCGGATCTTGGGCCAATGGAAGTGGAGGGTAAGGATTTCACTCTATTCTGAATTATTATCAAAGCAATAACAATGTTACTTTCAGTGGTAAAGGCGGCTATGGAAAATAACGGGAAACTGATGAATAAAAATTACAGGAACCTGTAATTCATTTTATTGATTAAAATCTGCAAAATTACCAAAAATAGCACTTTCATTATACTTCATAGCGGTTCATAATCCAATAACAAATATTCAACAATAATCAGACGCAGTAACATGTAACAATAATAAGTGTTTATAACCCACTGACTTCACTTACTAACCTAACAATTATTAAAATAATACCAACCCCTCTAAATAAAAACCCTATACATTACCAATCAATCACAGCAATAATCTACTCTGAAGTGAATCCCAAGCCTTGTCCACTTGTTCTTTGGTGTACTCTACGGCCCACAGGGGACAAAATACGACGTGAGAATGATCGACATTGAATTTGTTGGAAGCTTGCGAATTGATTCTCTCGAGAGCTTGTTCCTCTGTAAGGCCGTTACGAGACTCCAATCTTGCGATCGCTTCCTCTTTCGGCACCAAAGTCGTCCAAACCTCGTGACAGAATTTTTCCCAACCGGCTGTCAATAAAACAGCAGCTTCGACCGCCACCACACTGCTTTTGCTGTTTTTAATAACGTCATCAACCTCGGCGGCTATGGCGGGCCAAACCAAAGAATTCAGCTTAGTCAAATCCTCCTAAAACATTCAGATGGTTTTATAGAAACCTGTAATGTCAAAATGGCGGCTGCGATTAGTACTTACGGGGTTTTTGAACACGATCGCTCCTAAAGCCTTACGATCGATTTCACCTTCTGGAGTTAGGATTTCAACCCCGAAAGTTTCTACAAGTAATTTGTGGCAAGGTTTCCCCGCTTTGTATACGCCATGGCCAATCGAATCGCAGTTAATTATCTCGGCTCCGCGCAGTGAGAGCCATTTTGCGACTCCAGATTTACCACTAGCAACTCCACCTACAAAATTATAGAAAATTGACAGATGTCAAAAAAAAATAATATGGCGGCGCGTACAGTCGCCATTGAAAATTTCATTACCAGTTAGGCCGATCACGTAAGGCTTATTGGGTAAATCCGGCTTTGCCTCAACGGGCTTTAATAGCGTTCCCAATAGACGGATGCGTCCAGTGCTTGAGCTGATTTTGCTTTCTTCGATTGGATTCGGAAAAGGTTCATCGATTAACTCGATGGGAATGACTTCTAATCTCTTCAAGTGTTTACTGTCTCGTACTGAAAAGAATAATTTGCAATAGATGAGTCAATAATAATAAAAGAGAGTCTTATTGAGACACACTTTCGTTGATTTTTTCCCCGCCTCTCAAAGTTTCATCACTGACTACAATCATATCCATGGTGGGATCAGTGATGGCGGGCCCAAATGGATCAGATATCGGAACCACACTGCAGGTGATTTCCGGACAGATGTCTGTTAGGAAATCTTTAACACCTTTGACTCTAGTGCCGATATCTTGAATCATTTCCCATAAGAGTTTACCTAACAAAATGGGGCAAATAATATAAATGGCATCATATGTTATCCATTGTGTACAAACTTTGCAACATATTTTCTTCGGTTATTCCTACGGTCACTTGGGAACAAGATCTCAAAGCGGCTTCCGATAGAAGGAGTTTATGAGCTACATGGAGTCGATCGAAAGTGCCTCCAAGCACGGTGTGATTATGGACGATCCCATCTTTCGGTTTATCATCGATTTGGTCAAAATCGCCCGAATCTAACGTCAGCACGTTACATTCTTTAGTGGCGGTGGCGATTTTTGCCTTGATGAAGTTATCGATGTCGCTTTGGTTGTGCAGTTTATCGAAAATAACCAAATCGATGTTCGAATTCGTTTGAATTTTTGTTAAATCATTATATTTTAATCCAGATAGAAGTACTCTCACATCTAGATTACGGCAGTGTGTTGCGGCCTTGATAAAAGCACGTAAATAATCGTTGAAAAATTAATTTCATCGAAACATACCTGAGAATAGATTCGGTAGATTGTTTTGCTGTATTTCGGCCAGGTATTAAAAGTATTCGTGTAAAAATTACCAAAGGGTTCGGTCAATGCCGACAGCAGTTGAATGTATAGAGTATTTTTCACTTGCTTTTGAATAGATGGAAGAATCTTCCCGATTTGTTTGGGGTTGGACACAACGAGAAGGGCAGTTTTGGCCAACATTTCTGCAGTTACTTTTTGCAATAATACCTCTGTGTCAATCCTCACTGATAATCGCGGTGATCATAATTGTGGTAAATCAACAAAATTAACGTTTTATACGTTTTATCGCACAGCAAAAGCTTCTTATCACAGGTTATCAGAGAATTTTTTAAAGGTTATGTTACAAATTTGACAGCAGTGACAGCTGACATAACAGATGTATAATTGGTTGCCTATACTCAAACAAATTTTATTAGCGTTCTATAATCGCTAAAAACATTTTTAATCACTAATTATTTTTGCGCCCTCTAGTGACTGGAATGCGATTTTTTAAGTGACGTGCGGACGTGACATACTCGATCGGTAAAACAGTTTCCGTTCGTCTGTAAGTGACGTGATGTGACTGACATTTGCATTCGCTATCAACAAATTTTCATCACATTTGTTGTTATTTAATTACTGTAATCCACTTGGTAAGTGTTTAAAACTGAACGTAAACCTTCGTCGGAATGAAAGGCATAAAATCCGCTCTTTTCCCGGTCGAAAATGATCATAAATCGGCGTGTACGGTTTCAAGCTTGTAGGCATGGCCGACTATAGTGTAAACAGGCCAGATTGCTTATTGTCCTTTGCCAAAAGTCGGCCTTTTCTGTGACGTTTTGTGACTTTTCTCGTTTAACGATATTTTCAGCGTGATTTATTAAGATTTTCAGTATTCTATTGTGAATTGTGTGATTGTGAGTATTTTAATAGGGAAATAATCAAATTTCCAACCTTTTTTGGTAAGTTTTTCGAAGGTTTTCATACAATATTCTTATTAAAATCGAAAATTTTCATCATTTTCAACCAAGTCATTGGCACACTGCTCAAATACTAATACTTCCTGGGTCAGCCTTTTCTCTTTTTTTCCGCAATTCACGAGCTCATCATACGTTAAGCAAACATTGATCAAACCTTTTTAGAAGTGGGACGATTTCTGGTTATTTTCATTTACTTATTATAAATTATTTAAAACAATTTTATTGCCGGCCTCTTCTATTCTCAACACTTCTTCAAGTTCTGCAAGGAATGGCATTTTGTGATGTTCAAAATTACGTGTTGAGGATGGAATTAAATTGTAAACGATGAATTTGTGATTTTTCCATATTTTAAATAAGGCCCTCTCAAAAAAAACGGCTGAAGAAATGTTGAAAATCAGAAAAGGCCTACATAGAATAGCATTTTTGATGTACGAAATAACGTAGTATGGATGAAAATAAATTGTAATCGATGAATTTGTGATTTTCCAATATTTAAAATAAGGCCCTCTCAAGAAAACGGCTGAAGAAATGTTGAAAATTAGAAAAGGCCAACATAGAATGGCATTTTTGATGTACGAAATAACGTAGTATGGATGGAAATAAATTGTAATTGATGAATTTGTGATTTTTTAATATTTAAAATAAGGCCTTCTCAAGAAAACGGCTGAAGAAATGTTGAAAATTAGAAAAGGCCTACATAGAATGGCATCTTTGATGTTCGAAATTATGTGAAGACTGGACTACATACTGGACTGGACTGGAGTACATTTATCTTGAGTAGATGTATTTCAAAAAAATCCATCTCGAGATTTTGTGAGACCCTTGAAGAAGTGTTGACAATAGAAAAGGCCGACAATAAAATTGTTTAAAATAATTTATAATAAATGAAAATAACCAGAAATCGTCCCACTTTTAAAATGGTTTGATCAATGTTTGCCTAACGTATGATGAGCTCGTGAATTGCGGAAAAGTGTTAAAAAAGAGAAAAGGCTGACCCAAGAAGTATTAAGTATTTGAGCAGTGTGCCTCTGACTTGGTTGAAAAATGATGAGAATTTTCGATTTTAATAAGAATATTGTCTGAAAACCTTCGAAAAACTTACCAAAAAAGGTTGGAAATTTGATTATTTCCCTATTAAAACACTCACAATGACACGATTCACAATAGAATACTGAAAATCTTAATAAATTACGCTGAAAATAACGTTAAACGAGAAAAGTCACAAAACGTCACAGAAAAGGCCGACTTTTGGCAAATGACAATTAGTATTCCGACCTGTCTACTAAAGTAGACCCTGTTGTAGGTCAAGAATTTTCTGTCAAAATTACGATATTTATTAAATAATCTTATGGGTTTTCGAATTAGTTTGAAGAGAAATAGCGTATACGTGCCCTTGTGTACCGAACCGCTAAGATATTTCGATCGATTCGTCCGAGGTGGTGAGTACCTAGCGATTACTTTCCAGGTGAGGCGAGGGCGGTCAGCACCCCCGTTGGGGTAGCGACCATGTGATCGAGCCGCACCGGATTCATCCCTTTAAACGCGTAAATTACCGACTTACGTAATGGGCGATTTTTCCTTTCGAACCCTCGGCGTGCATACGCGATGTAAACACGGCGAGAAAGTCCGCATTTACGCCGAAAACTGGCGCAAATAGTACGCACCTCGTGCACACTCTCATCGCATCTCGCACCTCCGCCAGATTTATTATTAGAAGCATAGTCGGATGTGTTGATCCGTTCCGTCCCGAAAATCGTCCGCAATTGGGAATTTTCGCCGGGATAAACGGTGCTGCGAACGCGGAGGAGGCGCCTTTTCACACCCGGGCCGCAGGACATGAATTTGCTATCGCTGGTAGGGCCCCGCCGACTCCAATCACCAATCCCCCATAACCAACCCCGAATAACGCGTAATTTGCGACAATCTCCAAACGCTAACTCACCTATAACCTCAAACGGATCGGACGTAACATAACAACATTTGTTATTTCTGTAACAACTTATTATGTGTTTTCGAGTGCTAAGTTCAAAGGGGGCACGTATGCGCTTGACTAATCCCGTTCGTGTTACCCAAGCCGTTTCGAAAGGAGCGTATAACGATAAAATATGTGATAAAACTGGAAAATAATTGTATAAAAACCTAATCAAGTTTTAATCGTATGTAGTCGTTGTCCCGATTTCTCTCCACTGTGAATTAATTTCTGTTTATCTCGTCCGGGAATTGAAAAGTGTTGCGGTAGAAGAGCTATGCACAATTTAACCCTGGAAGGCCAATACATGAACGCCAATGGGGCAGCGAATCCGGAAAAGGTCGTCATCTTGGATGCGGGCGCCCAGTACACCAAAGTGATCGACAGGAAGATCAGGGAGCTATGCGTCGAGTCCCACATCCTGCCACTGGACACCCCCGCCTTTTCCATCAAGGAGGCCGGCTACAAAGGCATCATCATTTCGGGGGGGCCCAACAGCGTTTACGCCGAAGACGCCCCCAGATACGACGCGGACATTTTTCGAATAGGCTTACCAGTCTTAGGTGAGTCCTCACCAACTTTTCAATTCGAAAATCCCTAAAACCTACCTCAAATCGTCACAGGTATTTGCTATGGCATGCAGATGATGAACAAAGAGTTTGGGGGCACCGTCATCAGGAAAGAGAGCAGGGAAGACGGCCAATTCAACATTGAAGTCAACACGAAATGCTTATTATTTAAGTGAGTCCGCCATTTTGGAAATTTTGACAGAACTGTCATGGCGCTATTTCTGTTATGCAGGGGTCTGGACAAGCAGCAGACGGTGCTGCTGACTCACGGCGATTCCATCGACAAAGTGGCGGAGAACTTCCGGCCGATAGCGCAGAGCACCTCTTTCTGTGCAGGGATCTGTAACGAAAAGTTGCGTCTGTACGGCGTCCAGTTCCATCCGGAGGTCGATCTCACCGCCAACGGCAAGACGATGCTCAAGAACTTCCTGCTCGACGTGGCCGGACTCACCGGCAACTACACCATAGTCGGGCGCGAAAAGGAGTGCATCAAGTACATCAAGAGCGCGGTCGGTAACAACAAGGTCCTGCTGTTGGTCAGCGGCGGCGTCGACAGCACGGTGGCGGCCGCCCTCCTCCACAAGGCCCTCAGGCCCGACCAGATCATCGCCATACACATAGACAACGGGTTCATGCGGAAGGACGAAAGCACCAAGGTGAGATTCGACGATACTCGTAGGCCCGCTTATGAAAATTTCCGATAGGTGGAGCTGTCGCTGCAGAACCTGGGCCTCAACTTGAGGATAGTCCGGGCGGCGAGCACTTTTCTAGAGGGCACCACCGTCGTCCCGGTCGACAAGCACGAGACGACCCTCCGGACGAAAGTGACGAAGATGCTGTGCATGACGACCGATCCGGAGGAGAAACGCAAGATAATCGGGGACGTTTTCGTGCGCATCTCGGACGAGATAATCGCGGATCTGAACCTGAAGCCGGACGAGGTCGTCCTGGGTCAGGGCACGTTGAGGCCGGACCTGATCGAGTCGGCCTCCGCCCTAGTGACGAGCAAGGCCGACACGATCAAGACCCACCACAACGACTCGGAGCTGATCAGGAAGTTACGGGCCGAAGGGAAAGTCGTCGAGCCCTTGAAGGATTTTCACAAGGACGAAGTGAGGGCGCTGGGGCGCGATTTAGGGCTCGCCCCTGAGTTGGTGATGCGTCATCCGTTCCCAGGGCCGGGGCTCGCGATCAGAGCCCTCTGCGCCGAGGAGCCCTACATGGAGAGGGACTTTTCCGAGACTCAGGTCCTGGTGAAGATCATAGTGGAGTTCGATCAGATGTTGCAGAAGAAGCACGCGCTCCTCAATCGGGTCGAGGGGGTGACGGATAACGAGGAGCGCGACGAGTTGAGGAAGATCTCGAGCAAGCAGAAGTTGGCGGCGACCCTGTTGCCGATCAGGAGCGTGGGGGTGCAGGGCGATTGCCGTTCGTACAGTTACGTGGTCGGTATTTCGAGCGAAAAGACGCCCGACTGGGAGGATCTGATGTTTTTGGCCCGACTCATTCCGAGGATCTGTCGGAACGTCAATCGGGTCTGTTACGTTTTCGGGGGGCTCGTTAAAGAGCCGATTCTCGATCTGACCATCACCTACCTTACCAGTAATGTTCTTAGCACTTTAAGACAATGCGACGACGTCGCCACCACGGTGAGTAATTAGTACATTACGCGATGTACCGGGAAAATCCAATATTTCGCGGGAGTGGGGACCCACAAACCCTGAAAAGTCTTTTTTTCGACGACCACATCACTTCAACACCAATATCATTTGCGAGAGAAAAGAAAAGAAACAAAATTGAATTGACAACTGTCATAATTAATTTTGAAGTTTAGAATTGCCAACCTAAATTTTCATAAAAAATAAAAATCCCTAAATTGCTAAAAATGCAAAACCACAGATATTTAACAATTTAGACCAACTAAACGATTTACGGTAATGAATTAACAATATAAATTATAACTATAACAATTTGAAAAGTGAAAAATGACACTTTAAAATGTAGGCGTCGAAAAAATGCCATTTTCGCACTGACAGCGGTCTCAGTTCTCAAAATTACCACTGCAAATACAAATATACACTGGAACCCCTGCTCAGGTAGAAAAGGAAGGCAAGAAGGCGGTTTTGTTTTCGAGCTTTAAAAACCGCTGATACAACTTTCCGATATCAATAATCTGGGAACAATTTCGGCTCCGTTGAGATTGAAGTCGAAGCTACATCCAGATTAACAGTCTCCTCTGTAATTTCCTGTAATTGTCGATATTACAGTTTCCTGTAATTTGACGTTTGTGTGACTTTCAGGCGTTGCAGAGTAGCGGACACGCCAACTCGGTAAGTCAAATGCCTGTGATTTTGCTGCCGCTCCATTTCGACAGGGACCAGGCGCTGAGGATTCCGTCGTGTCAGCGTTCGGTGGTTTTGAGACCGTTCTGTACTCAGGATTTCATGACGGGAATGCCGGCAGTACCGGGAAAGCAGCTGCCAGTTGACGTAAGTGTCAGAAACTGACGATGTGGTTTTTTGGTGACGTTGGGTTTTGTTCAGGTGGTGCAAAAGATGGTGTCGGAGGTGCTGCAAGTTCCGGGCATCTCTCGGGTGTTGTACGATTTGACGTCGAAGCCACCGGGAACGACAGAATGGGAATGATAATGAAGATTTAAAAATTGCAACAACAACTCTAAACTTGACATAATAAATTATTAATTGTGTAATTTGTTAGTACGGACAAACTTAATAAGGAGGTTTTTCTGTTTTATTCAATTTTTTTTTAATATATTGTATAAATATGGTTGTTAAACTCATCAGTTGGAAAATAATCAGCAAACGTTTTGTTAGTTTTGATTTTTTTTCACACGGCACGCTATGGCTCAAATTATCATATTGAATGGAGGGAATAATTTTGTTATCAATTATGTAAAATGAGGCTCCTGATTGATTATTTACTGTGTAATTTTTTTGTCTAAAAACTCATCTTTTGGCACGTTTCTGATAATGTTTAAATTATTTTTTTCCATTGTGTTATTATTAAAAGTCAATTCTATTAAATTGTTACAGTTTTATTTCACATAAAAAACTACAAAAGTTAAGCCACTAAAATGGCACTGTTTGAAAATATTTTCTGGTGGTACAATACAGTGCGGTATAAATGTTCAGTTTCAGTATCATAAATTTCTCTAACGTAGTAAGTTACGTTCTCGAATGTTTTCTTGAACTTTTTTAATGAATTTCCACTCAAGGGTGTAAAATCTACACATTTCCCCGAGTTAAACTCATAGCAAATGGGGGTTTTGCCCAAATCTAACAATTTTTTGTCATAGCGAGTGAGGTAAAAATTTTGACTTTCCTCGAAAAACTTGTAAATTTCTTCATTGCATTTACAATTGATCGGATTACCGAAAAGCGATACTCTCGTGTCTAAAGGGCTCAAGATTTTACTTATATTCAAGTTTTGTAAATGATTCTGATGTAAGTACAGGCTGAAATAATTCTCTTTCGATTTTCTGACCACGTTTTGAATAAAATTCAAGTCGGCCTGTACAATTTCGTTATGACTCAAATCGAGAAATTCCAAATAATGCAAGTTCACTATTTCTTTGCCGTCGAATGAAGACAATTTATTATGAGATAAATCCAGCAGTTTTAAAGCAGTTAAATTATTAAAATCTATTAAAACGTTTAATTTATTATGACTGGCCGTAATCTCGATTAGTGAATCGTAAGAATTAAAATCTGGTAAAAACATGAGATTATTATAATCGAGTAGCAGAAGTTCAATGCTGGGTGCAAACACAACGTCTTTTAGGGTGGCGATGCGATTATGTTGCAGATTTAGTTCTAGAGTTGGATTTTTCGCGAAAGTTTGTGGCTCAATTTTGGAAATAGCGTTACTGGATAAATCCAATTTTTCAATATTAGCTTTAACGAAAGCCTTTTCTGCCACTACTTCAATCCCATTATCGTACAACGATAGATCTGTTAAATCTAATTGCGGTATGAGATAATTAGGAATATTTGTAAGGCGATGTTTCGTTATGTGAAGTTGTTCAAGATTCGTAGGAATTTTATTCCAATCCCAACCACCACTAGAACTTTCCACAATTAAGGTTTTCATATTATTCATGGGACATTCATAGAGATTTGATCCGATAATCGACGAGTTGATGATGCGCAATTGGGTCCATTTTTCAGCTTCTTCGCAATTGATGTTTTCTAAATTTGAACAAATCACGGAGTAACTTTCAGCAGCGGTGATTACTTCGTTACAATCGGCACAAAACACTGAAGCTAACTTAATTAACACAAAAATAATTAACAATGATCTTGATAATTGATGTTTCAATGATGATACAACAGCCATGATATTCAGAAACTGGAAAAGTGATTTATTTACTAGTTCGTGTTTCCCACATTCATAAAAATTTGCTAGAGGCTATCACCGGCCATTTTGATCGAATAAAATTATCATAATTATCATTTTGCATCCTTGGGAAAACGCAAAATTTTGTTGGTTGCCTAAATGCATTAATACTTTTCGAATAAAATGATTAATCAATTTTATTTATTTAAACTGACTCTTACGGCGAATTTGCCTCCAAAGAAATGACAAATCACCCACTATACCATCATAATAACAAGGAACACAGAACAATTCCTAGTGGGTGTCAGTGAGTGGACAATTCTTTATAATCAAATGAGAAAGAAAGAAAAAAAAGCGATTATTCAACGAGACCAATAATTTGAATAAGCGCCTCTCGCCCATCCCACTTGCGACTCGCGTTTGTGTCTCGAATTCAATAAGAATAAAAGAGTTCTCGTGTGTTTACTTTTAGAACTCGAGGTTGCTTTTGCTCCTTCCTACAATCCTCCACAATAATAATAATAAGGCGATACGCAGGAGGAGATCGAATCGCCCAGGCCCGGGCCCGGCCTATACTGAAATCCTCTTCGATGAGCTTTTTCAGTCGGTGATCGGACGTCGGAATGAGCGTGTGTTGAAATTTGTACCGAACGCGCGTTCACGTGCGCCGCCGATTTTACGAAATGATATCTGGGAACTTTTCCAACAGGAAATGGACAGTTTTTCACGTGATTTTCGCCGTTTCCACCGTTTCGCTCGGACTTATCCAGGCTCAAGGTAATCTATGGATTTCGCCCGATTTTCAATAATTCAAACTTGCATCGATTATTTTGTGATATCATTAGTCTTATCATGCGAGCCGTACGATATTCGACTTGCCTTGAGTTTATAAATCGAGCCAACCTTTTACCTTTTTGATTTGCAAATTCGAGTAACGAGCGAGAACTCCAGGAACGATTTAATTAAAATTATGCAAATTTTAATGTTGTTTGTACAATGAGACTACTTTAAAAGACACGAGATGGTTTTAGGCTACAGCGTGTCTTAAGTCTAGCATTTATCGTGTTAAAGATAAAAATTACGATACGACTTGAGCCCTCCCACATAATTACCTATCTGCCTCTTATGCCCATACCTGTATAATCTACAATTTATTACTAATGGACGGGAATTCAATTTATTCGTATATTACAATAAAACTTGGAAATAAAGTAGAAAACCGTAAAATAAGAGGACGAAATATTTGATGGGCAAACATCCATCAATTCGATCGGCCCATCAGATGCCTCTGGGAGATGGAATACCGAGATGCGATGACGCTGATTGTGACGGCCGTAGAGGACATCACTCATTCAGTCACGTTCCTCTCGATCGCTGCTTCTTGTAGGTACAAACTTGATGACTTAACTTTACCTTTTTTCTTATTTTTTCGCAGATCTTATGTGTTGCTCCCATGCCACGGGGACGTGTAGGAGCGTCTGCGAAAAGGCGAGTAGAGAATTTTTCACTAATTAAATCTAAACCAGAATGGACGATAAAACCGTTTTTGTAATTGGACGTGGAGAGAGTATCGTCGTAACTTGATTTTAATTCGAATTTAAAATAATTTCCAGGCGAAATAGAGACCTTATGTCTATTTCTGGCGGCATTTCTAATGGGAATTGGGAGGTTCGTTGAAAGATATACGAGCGCACCACTTCCTTGAGAAAACGCCGATTGCATCAGGTTATTTCGAAAATTGAGAATTTTTAAGCTGAAAAAGTAGGGTTAGAATCAGATGTTGCACTTGAACTGTCAAAAATTAAAAAATCTAGGGAGTTTGTTCTTGCCAACTGTCAAAAGGGATTAGGATTCTGCGATAGTTCCGTTCCAGGGGGTTAATAAGCAATTTTCCGTCTTGCAACCGGACGGTTTTATGGACCCGCTGAGGTTAACAAGTGTTTAAAGAACTTGTCTTTAACGGTCTTTGTTTATTTTAAGGCCGTAAACGTCCGGGTTTTATTTCAACGAGCGCGCCAGCTCGTGTAATTTACGGCACACTTTTAACTACCCGCGAATTGAAACCAAAAAAAGGCACTACACACTTTTAATTACGTCGCTCGCCTACCTACGTACCTCTATGAGTGCATACGTGCAGAAATAGTTTTCCGAGTATCTAGAAATCTCCGGATTAGCATATCGAAACCGTGAATAAAATGACACACCCAAGGGAGACAAACGGCCCGTTTATCCGTCCAGTCTAAACAGAATTCGAGCTATTTCAACCCCCTCAATCAATTCGGTAAATGGGCGACTTTGTCTCCTTAAATTCTCAAATACAAACATTTCTTCAAATAGGTTATTTCAGTCACCGATACAACAGTTCATGCATTATTCTCGGTCCGCCGCATGCAGACGACAATTTTCCAGGCACTCTGTTTATTGTAAGTGTACACGTCCCTCATATTGATGTCGGGCCACTTGCCCTATTAATATTAATGAGACGACAAAGACACACACCGACCGAGAGAGGGCCGTAAAGCAATTTTATTAATGGTCTTAGCCGCGACTGACCGCAAATGCAAATAACAATTACCGATAGATCATGACCAACATCAATAACGACCCGCGGGGGCGACAATTTCATTACCGTGCGAGAAAAGTCTTTATCGCAGCTGTCCCGATATAAATTCCGGCGGATTCGAAGAAATAATCCGCGGCCATAATGTGAGCATTATGGGCAGAGCTTTTGAAAAGCTCTCTTTGCACGTTTCCGGCGTTTCGAATTGAGTGACGGATTTAAGCGCACCTGAAAGGACTCCATAATGGGGCTCCTATTTTCTTTTCAGTGCCGAAATACCCGTGTAATCCTAAACTAAATACGGGACAAAGGCGCGCACATTTTGCGCCCCTAAAGCCGAAAGCTACCTGAAGATCTCATTACCCGGGGTATTGTCGAGGCGATCGCTGTGATGCCAACAAATTTTTCGACTAAAAGGTTCATTTCGAGGGTCACGAGGGCGATAATTGTCGTTGAGCTAAAACATGTGTGCTATAGAAGACGCGGGTAAAAAACGTCTCGAGAGGAGTATAGCAGTTAGTGGATGTGGTGTTTAGTATTCACAAGATTGATGCTTCCAAGAAATTATTTCCTAAAACCATTTCCTGCATTGTTTCATCACATGAATCCTTATTTTTCCCATTCTCGAGTGCGTATCCTTCTGGAATAATTCATCGAATCTTGTTGTGGATACGCAAGCTAAATATAAATTTCGAGTAATTGCACAATTCGACCTCGTTCATTCTGCACCCTGGTCCCTGGTGTTGATTTAGTTTTGGGTCGTCAAAGGAGGCGGAAGAGGCTCGTTGGCCGTCAGCTCGAGCGCATCGAAATGCAGAAATCTGACGTTTCGAGCGCCAAAACGCCACCCGAACCAGATGTTTCCGACGATATCCGAAGGAAGAAGGAGCCTCTAACTAGAACCGAGTTTTGTCGTTTTTTCCGCCTGATTAATGCCGGATTCTGTTACTGAACCCGACATGTGTTCATACGATTATTATTATCGCCATTACGATGGGTACAAAGCTACTGCACTCGGTTTTTAGTGTGAATGCGCGCTCTCTTCGCTTTTTTCGGCTCGGGATATAATCTAAAGAGAGAAACAAATTACCCGCTTACGTAAACACGGGAGATGAGGCGATTTATTAGCTTAGCGGGCCCGAATGACTTTTCACATTTATGTAGAAACATCCGATAGATTGAGTCGGGCTAGAGTGGTGGAAGGAGTCTTTGAAGATCAAAAGGAGCCGATGATTTCTACCAGACGCGCCAGAAACGAAATCCTACAGGAACTGGAAAGTCAAAAGATAGTTTATCATAACGGACGCATTTTATGGGAATCGCTTCAGGCGAGGGTCCCCCGCTGATTGCGAATTTATAATTCCGCCTGCATATTTCACCGGAACCCCCCCGGTGAGCCATGCACATCCGGTCACTTAGTGGGTGGTAATTGTTAAATTATTTATTAGGGATAACTCGTTATTGGCATAAATCGCACGCGAACTCCGTTCGGAAAACGCATTATGTCGTCGGCGATGATAAAATTTGAGAGGAATGAAAAGCGAGCAAATAGAGCGGCGTGATTTAGATTTGGCGACTGGATATTATTGGTCGAGACTCTGGCAAAATTCCAGCGGGTATTTCTAGCCATAAAGTCTTTGCCCCTAGCCCCTATGCCGTCTTATTTTGCCTCTTTCGCCTTTTTGTACCCGGCATTAATAAATATTTTGATAAATCGAGTGGAGGCAGCTCTGACGCCTTTTAAAAGCCTCCATAACTCGCAGAGACCCGGGTCGTGTTTTCCATCTGAAAATGCGAAATGCAAGCGGAATAAACCCGCAATCTAATCGCGAATAGTAATGCATAAAAGGAAGTGCTTTGTTCTGGGACTTTAGTTAGCGTCGGGCCATTTCGTTTCCAAGTTGGAATCGTCGCAGTAAATGATGGAAATTATTATTACGCTGATTAAAAACGCTCGTTTTATTGAAGAGAATTAAGTTCTTTGACCCATCCGGTCGTTTAATATACTTGAAGCGCATTAACTTTAATAGACAATAACACGTCCGTATTATTATTCGTAATAGTACAAGACTTTATCATTGTGAAGTAAATACAAAGAAATTGTGACTTATTTCATTGGCCCGATCACAATAAGTTTCGAAATTCCCCACGCATTATTTATGCATAATATTATAGTGTGGTCTCGGGCGCGATAAATAAAATTGATATGTTTATGTAAAGAGTGGGACATCGGGGACGTGTCCGGATAATTAATTGAATTATTCAATAGGCGGAGCAGGTAGGGCCCCCTCTGACAAGTCGGAAAATAAAAAATAAATCTCTGGAGGAGAAACAAAAGGACGAGCCGAGAGAATAAAATGAAGGTCGATATAAACACCCATGAGTGATGGGTGTAGTGTTCGGTTTCTCTTCGGGGCGTCGTACCTGCTGGGACCGTCGCGCATTTATTTGTCCGCGTCTTCCCGGACTTCTTCGGATTTCAATCATCCGGGGAAAAATCAGAACCGGACTCTAATTTCCCACTTTTATTTACAGATATCCCTGGTCGATTTGGCCGCGGACGGGCAACTGCGCAACCAGACGGTCCAGGAAGTCCAGAAATTCTGCTCGAGTCAACTGGTGAGAATTCCTTATAGTATAAGCGTAAAGTCTAATTAACAGTCGCATGGCGTGCACGTTTTAATGGCAATCTGCGATATTTCACTCGCCACTAACTCAAAGCGTGGCGAAAGCGTTCAGCTTTTAACCACTTGTGAGGTAAAGACGCAAAAGCCAGACACGTCACTCTGGGAGATAAATTGACTGAAATTTCGACTAATGCCCGGATTTTTGCAGAACTCCTTCTGGGATTGCCTCAACGCGACTTTCAAAGGTGAGTGCCCACTGGGGTCGAATCCACGGAAGACGTCCCTGTGCAGGAGAGGTCCGGGCACGAAGGCGCGCCAGGAGGTCGGGTTATAAATTTCGTCTCGGACATCTCCGAGCACGTTGCAGATATTCAAGTAGCTCTAGACTCTCCGCTCGTATCGCACGCATCTCTACCGAGCGAGAGAGACCGGCGAGGGCCGAAAATAACGCAAAAAGACCGCACGGGCATCGAGGGACCACCGTCTCGCCGAACACCTCGGCTTCACTATTTTTTCTGCGACCGGGGGTTTTCGCTAATTAAAATAAAGCGCGATAAATTGTCGTAATTATACGGCGTCCCCGTCACCGGGCTCATGCGGTATAAAGTCGAGGCGTGGATTTAATTAAACGGACGTTTATATACGGTGCGGTTTTCTTCTCGGTCTCGGTCGTCCGTTGTTCGTATATCCGATAGATAACCTACGACTTGTCGTTATCTCCCACTCGATTACCGCTCTTATAACCGAAAAGACATGGAATTCGTGGCGATATATCTCCGATGGGGCACCAAAGGTCGAAGCGACTTCCAGCTTGTCGTTTTCTCTCTGCCTACGCCTCAGTTTCGAACGCCACGACAATAACAGTATACCGAGATAAATCCGGAAAAATCGACACAAACCGATTATCGACTCAATTATAAACGCGCTCAGACCATTAAAATAGCCGTAAAGTACTAAAAAAAGGGGGTTTTACGCTTTAAAGAAACGTCATCGATATTAAAAATCGTTGAATTTTTGGGGACCCTATGCGCGAACAAGCGACGAACCTCAATTAATAATCCAAATACTCCACTAAAAACGAACCAGTTGACTTACTAATCCTAAAAACTTCTTTGTACCAAACCTCACATGGAACTACTCAAATTTCAATCAAATTTTTCTGCATTTTCAACCCAAAATGTATAGTGAAGTGAGGTGCACTAGAATCGTCCTGATTTCGATACACTCATTATGCTACAAAAACTGAAATTAAATTCAATCAGTATACTGGAAATCTGATTCGCTATACACGGATAAATGAGTTCCACACAAAACCAGGATTTATTTCATGAATTTCAAACAAATCTAGGCATAAAAAAGATTCAAAAACTGCTCGAAAATTTTCCCAAAAGTTAGAAATATGTGACGTTGAATATTCCGGGAGTCACCCCATTCCCCAGTCGGTGAAAATAAGGGATTAGACGAGAAAATGCGGTTGTTTGCAGATATCGCCCGGGGTGAGTCCTGGTCCGGAAGGGTGTGCTGCCCTCTGCCGCATAGCGACGGTTGCAGGAGGGCCTGCACCACCGCCACCTCCATAAGCGACCTCGCCCAAGGCTCCTGCCGTAGGAGCGACGAAATCCAGTTCTTCTCGTGCCTGGAACGTCAAAAAGACGGCGACGGATGCTGCGGCCAGGTGCGCGACGGCGATTGCCGGGACGCCTGCTTCGGCATCTTCCGCACGCAACTGACGCCCACCAAGATCCAGCGGCAAAAGGTGAAGGAGCATTGCGAGAACGCCGACCAGAAAGTGCTCGATTGCGTCAAGGACTTCGTCAAAGTCACCCCGGCAAAGAACATAGAAAAACGTAAGTACTGCAAAACTCCAATTGAAATAATGAAGAAATTTACGATTGCAGATTTGCCTTGTTGCGACTTATCGAACCACCACAAGTGTAGAGAAACCTGCAAGAAGGTCCTCTCGTCCAAAACCAGCTTCCAGGAGGTGATAGACAGTTTGCAGACGGGAGGGTGCGGCTACCCTCTACCCCAAGAGCCGTTCTGGCAATGCTTCCTGAAAAAAACCGAACCGGTTGCGACCTCTTCAGTGGAGGTGTCGCAAATCGAACGGGTCGGAATGGACAGCGCAAAGTGGCACTGCTGTCCTAAAGCCACCACGACCCAATGCCAGAACTTGTGCTCCAGGACTTTCACGAGATTCTGGACCTCCTCCTGGGACGATTTCCACCTCCAGTGCTTGAGCCAAGTGACGGAGGAAAGTCTTCGGAATTGCATCGAAGAAGTGGACGAACCTTGCGAATTGGGTTGCGACGGGCTGAGTTTCTGCACGAATTTCAATAACCGCCCCACGGAGCTCTTCAGGTCTTGCACCTCTCAAGCGGATGAAGCCGCCCATTACGACGTCAATCTTTGGCAGGACCAAAATAAATTGTTATTACCCGGGTTGACTCTTCCTTTGAAAAACATTTCGCAATGTTCGCCGAATGTTTGGAAAGCGGTCGCTTGCACTTTGCAGATTAAACCGTGCTCTAGGCATGCGCATACGAACCAAATCTGCCGCAACGTCTGCCTTAACATCCTATCGCAATGCGTCGATTGGTCTTTAGTCCCAACGAGCCATTCGGCCGAAACAATTTGCGCCGATTTATCCCCAGAAGATCCGACGGATTCCTGTATAGATCTCGAGAGCTTTTTAACTCCTTCCGAGCAAAATTACCAACACGGCAACGAACTAGTCTCATCCCCTTGCAAGGGAGATCCGTGCGAGCCGCACGAGACTTGCGTCGTCAACAAGAATTGCGTCCACGGCCCCAACTGTGCGCCCTACCGTTGCGTCCCGGGCTGCAAACTGGGCGAAGTTAGTGAGTACATGGTGCCGGACGGCACCTACGTGCGCATCCCTTTCTCGAACGCGACCAATCGCAATAAAGAATGCTTGAAAATCTGCAAATGCGACGGGGGCAAAATCGAAGATTGCCTCTTCCTCCCTTGCGTCACTCTGATTTCGTGCATCATGGGCGTCTCGCAGCAACTTCACGGCACCGATTTCGAGATGGAGTGCAACTCTTGCAGCTGTTACGCGGGAGAAGTGATTTGCACCAGGAAGCAGTGCGAAAAAAGCGCTCTAGGGGGGCGCAACACCGCCTATACCACCCTGCCTTGTAACTGCTCCCCCCATTACGTCCCGGTTTGCGGGAGGAACGGAAACACCTATCCATCGGCTTGTTTAGCAAAGTACTGAGACTTTTTAACTGGAAAATTTTGTATTTACTTAATTTTTTTCAAGATGTGCCGGTTTGGCCGATTCAGACATGGAACGGATGCCTTGCGAGGACCCCTGCAGCACCACCAAATGCCCGGTGGGCCAAAAATGCGTCCCCAACCCCCAAGTCTGTCTATCGTTGATGCACAAGCCTTGCAAACAGACCTTATGCGGTAATTACCTTTCACCAAATACTTTAACAGCGATTTCGAAGGCATATTCGAGTGATTTGATCATTTCCTGTCATTTAACGAGTAATTACGTGGTAATTTTCGGTAATTCCGAGTATTTCCAGTGTTTGTTGGTAATTTCTTGCCATTTCCAACATGAAATTACCTGGTAATTCGCGGTAATTTTCGGTAATGTTTTGTAATTTTCGGTAATGTCTTGTAATTTTCGGTACTTTCGAGTAATTTCTGGTAATTTTCGCAGTAAACGGCACTACCGACTGCTCCTCCCTGCCGAAATCGCCGGTCTGCGACGCCGACAACAAGGAGTACGACAACGTCTGCTTCCTGGCCCACCACAACGCGAAATTAGCCTACTACGGCCCTTGTTTGAAAAATTGTCGTCACCAGGGCCGGGTTTGCGGGGCTAACGGGAAAACCTACTCTTCCGAGTGCGCCTCTTGGGCCGACATGGTGTCGGTCGATTATACAGGTGCCTGTAAAGCCGTTGGCTTGATCACAGACAGAAAGGGGCAGCAGTGCGGTTACGTCAAATGTCCGCAGTCGCCATTGCCGAACTGTTTGGGGATCACGCCGCCTGGGGCCTGTTGCCCAATATGCGGGGGCGCCCTAAGGATTTTGTATTCCAGACAGCAGATAGACAGGGCGCTTTACGCTATGAAAAGTGAAGACACTCGCATTTTGAATTTGAAGACGATGCTGAAAGCGCTGGATAGGCAGATACAGGTGGCGCAGTGCACTTTGCGGGGCTACTTGACGGTGGAATTGGACATTTTCGTCAGTGTGCAGTCGACTTTAGCGAACCCTTCTGAGTTGCAATTGGAGGCCTGCATAAGGGAGAGTGAGAAGATTGCGAGTTTGATTAACATTCAGAGTCCTAGGATTGTTAGCGAGCTCAGTCTGAGTTCGCTGACTTCTGCTCAAATCGTGCACACTTTTACTAGTAAAGCTGCTTCGTTTTTATTAGGGTCGAATTTGACCGTTTTTTTTGTTACTACTCTTGCGTTTTTAATGTCTTTCTGATTATACCAAAATAATTTATCTTTGTCGGTTTGCGATATGGGATTAAGGCCAAATTTATGATACCAAAGATATTATTATGGGGCTTTTTTTATAATTTCAAGACTTATTTTCAAGCGCCAAAATATCGTTCAATAGAAAATAATGGCCAGTTTAATTTGCTACGAATTTCTGTGATAATGTACATTTTAAATATATCAAAATGTTCAAACTAAGTTGTAAATAATATTTCAATGAATTTGTTAATATTAAGAAAATTTAAGGTAGTGTAAATAACCGTGTAAATATAATGATTACTGAGTTTGAAATTTTAATTCTATCCTATCAAATGTTTTTTGTAATAATTTATTTATATCGATTTGTATGGATTATTAAAAAATCTAAAGAAAATTCGCCATGTCTTTTATTTTTATGAATCATACGACGGTTACAAGTTCAAATGACGACAGAAATTACCGACCACTATTACCCAATGCTTTCACATGACCCGATATACTTATTGTTATTACTTCCTAATAAAATAAGATAACTCTAATTTATTATTCGAAATAATTATTTGATAAATTTGTTGTTCACAAGTTATAATCCATATAGCAACAGTGTGCAGACGACGAGGGGTCGATTCATTCCCAAGTTTATTTAACCTTACATTGACATCATCAACTTTATTAGACCCCCTGCAAACACAGATAATTACTCCTAGCACACGCACTAATTTTTATTACGTTATTAATGCTTGAAATTGTCTTTGATGATAACACAATTTTTAACATTAGTCAATAATAATTGCATCAATCGGTTCCATATTCCATAGATAATCAAGAAAGTTATAAACATTCTATTTAAGTATAAAAGAGTCAAAAATACCATTTTGCGTTCAGTTTAGAAATTAAGGGGCGCAGACTTCTACTAATTTTGAAAGTTTGGTTACTACCTGAAATTCATTGGATGGATTTCATCGAGGTAGGTTAATCACTGATTTATTTAATCTATAAAAAGTATACGGTCTGATTTTCATCGATATTAACACACTCCCACGTTCTAAACTCTAACTGCTGGTTGATTTTTTGTGTTTTTCCTTAAACTTTAACCCGCAGACATCGATATAGGAGACCCCCTGTAGCGGATTACAATAAACATTGACATTCGAACTTTTAACGATAGCGATAATGCCGTTAACGAAGATCACGCTCTTGTCTGCTCATCCTTGAATGTTTAATGAAAAGAATTAACCCACATTTTTCTGAAAAGGGAGCGGATTCAATAACAAATTCACTCGTGCGCATCAAAACTGAAAACTTCATAAGCCACAAGCTATTGATCAATTATCATTTTCACGAAAAAAACATTATTTCGTGTTGTTTCTCGAAAAGGTCTCAAATCGAAAAAGCCTGGGGGAATCCCTGAAGTTTTCACCTAGGGATTTTTATCTGATAAGAATTATAGATGGTGCACCTGATTAGGATCAAGGTGACATGTGACACTGACAGGTGATGATTTGAGGTTATCTTTCGAAATTTCGTCAATTTTTAAGCTTTAAAACTTCCACGAGTGCCTAATTAAATCAAAATCAAGGACAAGAATATTCTAGGTTTCTAGGGACGTCCTAATTATCAGTTGTCACAAGTTGAAATTATCATTTTGAGATTTACGTAATCATTGTGCACAAGACGAAATAATACAGGGTAAACAGATTCTTTATTGGATGGATGTTATGCCGAACATCCGCATTTAGCATTATTAAAAGCAAGAAACGATGATAAGAAATGCAAACAGCCGAAATCAATGAGGATATTAACGTTATTTTCCACCAACAACAGCCTGAGGGGGGTCACTCAACGGTGCCCCCCAACATCAACAACGTCAGGCAAACGTTCTTACAAGATGTAAGTAATGACAATTAGAATAAGAGCACCAAGTAGGTCGCAAATACCGACAAAAATAACATGAACTTAACATGGGGGTCTCGTAAACTATCAATAACTGAGAGTTATCAGTTGACCTTTCGAAAGCACACGGAGTATAAAGGCTGATACGGGTGCCTTTTTTGAATCATTCTCGAAATAATCGAGCCCCAGTCAGTACCAGTATATAAAAAATTGCAATTGGAATTAATCATCTAGCGGTTCTAGACGAATTATTATTCCATTTGATGTGTTTTTGTGATTTCGTGATTATAAAAAGCCGGATATAAATGTCTTCGGCCCTCTACAGCTACATGGTGGAAAAAATGACCATTGCTGATAAATTCCGTGTGAACCCTATCTACTATTCAGACTATTCTGATACGAAGATTTTGTAATTTAAGAAGTCGAAAACTTCTATTATTTGTACCTGAAGAATTTTGCACTCGAGCAATAAACAAATTATTATTACTCTATCATTATCAGTATATTAAACAAAATGGATATCGTTAATGTAAGTTTTGGTTGAAGAAAAACAGGAAATTTTGATATTAATTTTGTGATTGTTTTACAGCATCCCTTGGTTAGAGCCTTTTTAGCCGGCTCCTTTTCCGGAACTTTTTCCACGGTTCTATTTCAACCCTTAGATTTAGTCAAGACTCGCCTACAAAACCCCACAACCATCCTAAAGTGAGTACATTAGAAAAATCATAATAATCGAAACTATAATAATCGATTTCTAGCACTCGCAATGGTGGCGTCGGCATGGTCACAATTTTCTCCAACATCGTCCAGAAAGAGCACCTCAGAGGCCTTTGGAGAGGAATGACTCCTGTAAGTATTATTTGCTCATATTCGAGATAACTTTTTTCTTTTTCAAATAAAATCACGCGCTGAATTTGTGATCCCGTTATCTCTCCATTTCCTCACCACAATAATTAAATAGACTTTACGTAATCGTTAATAATAACTAATTGGATTATTCCAGTCGATAACGCGCTGCGTACCCGGAGTCGGCCTCTACTTCTGCTCTCTTTCGTACCTGAAGACGAAATTCTTCGAGGAGCGCCAGCCGCGCCCCCTGGAATCGGTCGCCCTCGGCATGGTGGCGCGCTGCATGAGCGGCAGCGTCCTCATCCCCATAACCGTCGTCAAAACCCGCTTCGAAAGCGGCGTCTACGGCTACAAAAGCGTCGGCGCCGCCCTCAAAGAGATCTACCGCACCGAGGGCCTCAAGGGCATGACGTGCGGGCTCGTGCCGACCCTGTTCAGGGACGCCCCCTTCTCCGGCCTCTATCTCATGTTCTACACGCAGGCGAAGTCGTTCGTTCCGAGGGAATATCTCGACTCGGCCTACGCCTCTCCGGCGCACTTCACTTGCGGCGTAACTGCCGGCATTTTGGCCTCCATCGTCACCCAGCCGGCTGACGTTTTGAAGACCAAGATGCAACTGTACCCGAACAAGTTTAACGGGTTGTGGTCGGTCGCGGTTTACGTTCAAGGCAAATACGGAGTTAGGGGCTACTTCAAGGGGATGGTTCCTAGGATGCTTAGGCGCACTTTGATGGCCGCCATGGCCTGGACCGTTTTCGAACAACTCACCAACTCTATTGGGCTGAAATAATCGTATAGGTTGCAGATTTCTATATTATCGATCGATTTTATCATGTCGGTACAGGTTTCTACCTTACCGACTTTATTGTTACTAAAGGAAAAAGGCTTGTGTATTTCTGATCTAGGGATTTAGACGATATTGTATTTTGTATGACATTATGCAGTATTGTTTTGTGATTTTGTTAAGTTATTATAATCGGTATTTATGAATAAATTTATTGTTTTTTAAATTGATTTTATTTCATTAGACCTGCTTCCCGGACGGATACAGTTCGAAATAAGCTCATAAACCTAAATTGTGACTCTTCCATAATTATACAGGGCTAGTTTTTCAACCCTGTATAATTCTTAATTACCTAGTGCGCTATTATAATCTCGTAAAGACTCATAATTATAAAATTTATTATATCAACAACTATATCATCTAATTTTTAGTGAATTTTAAAATATTTAAAGTATTGCCTCTAGTAATTATTGGTAATTATTTGTCTTTTTATAATCGAGAGTGCACCATATTATAATAAGTACTGTAAGTACGTAATAATAAAATACTCTACAAGTGTTTCAGAATCGAGTGCACCCTCACATTCAACCGTTGCTCGAAATCGTAATCTTTGAAGCGACTTATCTCTACAAGAAGCGATTTCCCTTCATTTTTCGTCTAAAAATCAACCGTTATAAAACAGATATCTTTTTTCGACTATTATCGGCTTTGTTACCTCAGGCGCTTTGATCAGTAGAGTTCCTAGTTCGTATTGGGCGAAAGCGGAAACGTGTGCGTCGTCCGCATTGACGGCCAAATGCGTCCTCAGTTGTAGGCACTTCCTGAAATGTTCAATAGCTTCCGGTTGCCTCCTCTGGATGCAGAAGCAACTGCCCAGGATCAGTTCAGATAGGCCCGTCATCGGCTCCCTGTTACCGCTCGAAGAAATAGTCCCACAATCTAAAACCACCTCGATTAATAAAAGTCCCAACAGAGGGCGCTAAAATAAAGCCTTGTTTGATTTTCTCGATATTTTCCCGACTGCAACTCGGCAAAGCGTTCCAAAGATACAGCATTTCGTAAACCAGGAGCTTCCAATAGACCGGATTTATCACGATAGTGTTGCTCCTTTCATCCGGGCAGCATTTGGCCCTCCTCGCTAAAAATTCATCCAGTTGCGTCCCACTTTTCGGGACGTGCGCCCCGATCGCCCTAATATCGTTAAAGTTCGGGCAATTCGGGGAGTTTTCGCAAGAACCCGAACAGATCCCTGATAGGTAACAGTAGAAAGCTTTGGACCAGCGACTCCAAGATTTCAAGTAGATAAAAGTCGCTTCTGCCGCGCAATAATCGAGTTTTATCAAATGGCACCAGCCGACCTCGTGAAGCGCCAGTATTTTGATCTCCCTCTGGGTCGCGTTATCGACGGCAGATTGGAACGAAACCAGCGCAGCCGGGATGTCGGACTGAAAACGGAACCTGTAATACCGACTCGAAAGCGGAAACTGTTATACCGACATTCAGGCGATTGACTCGCCCTTTGAAAAACAGGAAAAGGGACGACTGGCCGTACTCGGTTTCGGATTCCTGTAGGAGATGCGAGGCCGCGTCGACTCCCGCCTGGACGTTGCTGCCGTCTAGGGCGTAAAAAGGGCGCACTATCGTGTGGTACCATAAAAGGGACAATCTGAAATAATTATCCTTTTAATTTAGGATTTTTTTGATTTGTGGGGGTTTTACGTCGCTAAAGGGGCTCTCATATCGACTCCGTTTCTCGCGTACATTAGGCAATCGATTCCGCTTTGTCTGTTTCCTCCAAAGCCCAGAAAATTCGTCAATTTCAGTAACGAAGGAGGCAGCAAAGAAATTCCCAGTTGAAAGAGACCGTACCCGAAAGAGACCGCCCCCATTAATCTCATAACGGTGTCCTTGTCGATCTCTCCACTTCTTCTACAATTTAACCAGATATTAAATTAATCAAAAATTATTCTCCCATTGGTGGTACTCACAACTTTTCAGTTGAAGTAGGTGTTGTGGTTGTTGACGAGGCTGAAAATATGTGTAAGTACGCCAAAGACAGTGAGCTGGTGAAGGGGCTCAATTTGGAGCTCCAAGTGCGACCCGTCTCGCTGTGGTTTTTGCGAACGTGTTTCGATAAGGCGCTATTGACACTGATCGATTTTTTCAAAAACGTGAACGTGTTGTTATTAGAAGTGATGCTCGATCGGTGGCTGCAATAGTTGTTCTTCATGGAATTCGGACTGGAATTGCCCGAACTGCAATCGGTGGTATTGTTATCTTCCGAGGGTGTTTTTGTGGTTTTGTTTTGTGTCAAGATGGCCGATTTCGAATAGGGGAGTTTAGTTTTTTGGTACCCGTTTGATAATTGCGGCGAATCGGAGGAGTTTTTCCTGCTGTCGCTGCTCTCGAGGCTCTCCAGGGAGCCGGCGGCCTCTTGGAAGCGCTCCGTGAGATCTACAACTCCTTCGGGAACTGTTATTCTGGATTATTTATTCGAATTTTTCCGAATCTTACTCACCAGGAAGGGGAGAATCTCCGACCATTTCTCTGTAGAGAAGCTTGAGGTCGTTATAGACGCTCTGGTACACCTTCCAGGATTTCCTCAAAACCCACCCCCCTTTGAAGTACCCGGAAATGTCCTGCTGCAGGAAAGTCAAAATGGCCATGCAGACCAAAGAGTCGGCAAGGATGATCTGCGTTTCCAAATTTTCGGCCAGACTTGGTCCCTGTTCGACATTTCCGAACACTTTGGTTTTGACGGATTTGAGCCACCCCCCCGAATCCGAGGTGCATTTTCGTTCGACCTCTTTCAAGACGGCCGTCGCTAGATTCAGTTTGTCGTCCTCGAAAGTCATCAGGGCGTCCATGAAAACGGCGAACGAGTACCCGGCGAACATCGGCAAACTTTCCGGGTACTTTTGGAACAGATTCAGCGCCTCTTTGGCGTTGTTATTGATCAGCAGTTTGATGCCGATCTTGGCTTTCGCCCAATCCTCGTCCTCGCCACTTTTATTATTCAAATTGGACGTTTCTGCCGACGATGCAGTTGCCATGTTTAATTATTCAGAGGAAACACTTGTTCAGGTGGTCGTTACGTTACTGTTTGTCGGGTTTTCCATTGATCGTTGATCATTGGGCCTTTTGTACTAGAAATTTCGTGATTTTTTTTTCGTAAAGGGGTTTATTTTGACGCGAATGTCAATGCCACACTCGTTTTCTGGGAATGTTCATTCATGACTGCGCGCACTTTCATCGATTTTCCACGAGCTACCCCACTTTGATAAAGGGTGGAAACGTTTCAAATACCTACGTGGTCCGAAAGCGAACTAAACTTTCAATACGCAATTTTCTCTCTAGGGGCTCGTATTGTTATTACCAAACGAATCTCTTAGTTAAATTAATTCAATAATTTATTTCTATTTGAATTACATTAATTTACTCTCCTCAACGATAATTTTTACAAGTTTTTACAAAATTATACCGGGTCATTATGAAGTAAAAACGACCCTGTATATATTTAAAATGTACAAATTCACTAAAAACGTTATTAGATTTCTTAGAAGGAATGCTAAATAAATTCCAGGCCTTCGAATTTGAGGTCCGATATGTGAGTGTCGTCTAAAATGATCCGACCCTCTATTGTGAAAGAGGTAATGTAGGTAGCTGTATTACCCTCCAATTCTTCAGTTCGCAAAGCTACAATCACTTGGTCTTCCGATGAAGGAATGAACTTAAAACTGGAGAAACCTCGAGAAGGCTTACTACTTTTAATCTACAATTTCATCATTAATATTCCTTCGATTAATTAAAAGAGAAAGCAATACCTCAATTTTTTTCACGTCATACATATTCTCGTCTGCGCTGATTAACACAGAGCAACCTCTGTGTTCATCCAAAGATTCGTTGTATTGCTCTTTACTGCACCTTCTAGGTAAAAAGAACCATTTTCTGTGAACGTCTGACCAGACCCCACTCTCATGGATCATGTATCCGGGCCAATAAATATCTAATACTTCCCTGATCCGCTTATACTGATCAACCCAATTCAAATGACTCACCTAATTCAAACGTCCCATTAGAGATAATAAAAATTACAGGAATCTGTAAAAACTCACTTGTCCTTTGGTGCTCACAGCCTTGACGTATTGGGGGTCGTTACTTTCGAACTGTCCACTAGGAGTGGTCCACTCTTTCCCCATTGACCCCACATACAAAGTTTCATCTTTCACAGTTGCCCACTCAGATTTGAACCCTTTGGCGTTTTTGCCATCTCCATCCATCAGTAATATCCACGGTACGATCTTTTCCCCCATGATTTCGAAAACCAATCCGGTTCTATCATCGAAAGTTAGCAATCTCCCATCGAAAACCACCAATTCGGAGAGTTCCATTCCTCGGCCTTTTAAAGAGTAGCTGCTCGTTAATTTCGTGGGGGCTCCTTGGTCCCAAGTGACCACGACTCTTTGTCTGACTGGGCTATAACTCAAGTACCCCTTCATTAAGTACGAGTACCACTGGTTTTGGTTACTATCACTTTTGGAATTTGTGTCCAAATCCGCTATTATTCCTATGCGAAACGAATGCATCGAACTGGTTTTGATCGGTCTCGTTAGGGGGTAGGTGTAATTGTAGCTGCTGCTTCTCAGCACGCTGCCTTTGGCGCCCCCACGTTGCGGATAAAGATACAGAAATATCAGTATGAGCAACCCGATGCATGCGACGATTGAAATGAACTGAGTCTGGCCCCTGATCGTCCTATTGACTATCCTGTAGGCCGGTTGCGATCTTAAAGCTTTTCTCCAGTCTTTTGCGGCCCCCATTTCGCTATCGTCTGGCAGTAATTGCATTCGTATGTCACCACTTTCCATTAAACTCACTTTTTCGGTGTGAAATTTCGCTATCACTAGGAACTACCGATCTCCACACGTTCACAGTATCGCACACGTCGTATCGACATCGTCGTCGTAATGTTATTTTCGAGATAAATCCCTCTGTGCTATAATTTTAAAAAGATTACGATCGCCATAACCTCACTTTCACATATGTGTAATCTGACAGTGGGTGACGTGTTGAAATCTAGTTACTTACTTACATCAATATAGGGTTGGTAGCCCCGAAATTACTAGCACACCACCTGTCATTTGTCATTTGTCAAAAAGTCCTAACCTAGATAAACAAATTTCGAAAAAACCGTTCAAGCGGCTCCTAACATCCAAAAATGTGTTTAAAAGTGTTCGAAACGTTCATACTTTACGTGATAGTGGTCGTATTCGCATTTGATGATTTTTACGTGAATGGTGAAATTTCGCAGGAAGTGGTGGAGAGTGGTCGGGCTCAGTATCAGGTAAGCCCTCGGAAATTCTAAAAATAACTGCCCAATAAAATTTATATATTTTCCAAAGCTCATGAAAGACCGAGGCAACCTTCCCAGGTACGGCACGTGCTGGAAATCTGCCGTCGAGGAAGTCGACGAAGGTTGCAAATTCCTATCCGAAGAAACCCAAAGCGACATCGCTCTTCACTTGACCAACTGTTTCCTGGTTATGTCCGGGATGGACCCGCCGAAATGCGTACAAGACCGCAAACCGAATTTGCGAGCCATTTGCGTCAGCAACATGTCGGATCGTGCTTTCAACGTGTACACCGAGTTCTACACCCATGTTCAGAACATGTGCTGGTTTTTGAGAGGGCAAATTTGGCACGAAACGATATCTGAAAACACGCATAAAGTCGGGAAACAATTGGAGGAGTCTGCGAGAAACCAGGAGAATTTAATCGTAGCCCAAAAAGAGAGTATGGAACTGCAGGAGAAGATTTTAAGACATGGTAAGCTTCTAGAGGGCGTTTTGGAGGAACTCTACTTATCCACCAAAGCTCATCAAGAAATTTTATCAGTGATTAATCAGAGTTTGGGAGGGTTGCAAGCTTGGCTGGTCGGTGAAGTTTCCTGGTTTGATTCAATTTTATTTTATACCCTCTCTGGACTGTTTATTTTCATTATAACTGCCTCCAAGAGATCGTCGAATGCTCGTCTACCGATGATTTTAATTTTATTCACCAACCTTTTGATAGAGCGTTTGGTTGCTTTCATCCTCACTTCTGATAACAATTATGAAAATGATGTGAACGCGCAATACCATGATCTCTTTACTTTAATTTGGTATAGCCGATATTTCTTTATTTGTATCAACGTGCTAGTTTTAGTCGTTTGCGTTTATTTTCACAGGGATTTGTTATGGGAAAATCGCAAATTCCTCGTGAATATTCAAAATCAAAACTTCAGAATTTTAGAGATATTAGAGAATTTTAAAAATAATAATAAAACACCTGAAAGGCTCAGTTTCATTAATGAGAATTCTTTTAGCAATGGGTTTATTAAAGAAACCGAAACTGATAATGTTGAAAGTAGAGAAGGTAGTTATGATACGTTTAAATATTCAGAGATAAATTTTCGCGAAAATATTAAAAGTAGGAGGCCATTCACACCACGACCTCATTTGGGAAACTCGGATTCGCTGAATGGGCGATATAATTTGCGAAGTAGCAAACAAAACACTCCTGAATTGAATTAATTTGTGATTTTTAATCTGTGACTGATTTCTCAAAAATCAATTTTATTTCATAATGAAACAGTGATTTATTCCTTGTATAGATTTTAATATGATTTCTTATTTTAGCTTTTAGCTTAAGTTATTGTAAATTGTTGAATTCCGAAACAATAAATTTAATTTTCTACAAAACAATCTCTTTATAAAATATGGGGTACCTTCCTAAATCTAAGCGTATAAAAATTTCAAGCTCTCAACTTTGCAAGTTGTTTTTCGATATCGTCATCTGTAAGTGAAGGTCCAGCCTCTCCGACTTTTCCCTTTTCAGGCAAAGGAGCTCCCGCCATTTTCCCGCTCATTTCGATACCGATTTCATCCAAAACTTGAGTGATGATGTCATCGCTTTCCTCTTCATCTCCAGATTCAGTTAACATCTCATCCAATGTATCATTAACTACAGTAAGAAATAATATAAATTTCATAAAAATTTGCGAGTGTACTAAAGAAATTTACCCATTTCATCAGTCATCTCCATTTTCATGTTCTCCCTGGCAAAGGCATTAACATTAGCGGCGATTTGTTCAGGTTTCATTATTCGATTCATATCCGACATGGTTTTTCCGGCTACCCCCATGGCATCCGCTAACTTGACGTTAGCCCCCATGGCCTTATTTTGGACGGAAATACCCTGAATTTTACTATTAGCTGCATAGGTTCGATTCTTTTGCTTCCTCAATTGGATCAATTGCTTCGCTAACAGTTTACAACCTTCGGCATTGCCTTCCTTGGCCAATTTCTTAATCTCTAATTCCTGAAAGTTGAGCCCGCTCGGTATTGGGATTGTTCAGGATTCAGAAAAACTTACGATTTTTTTCTCCTCACGTTCAAGTTCTCTGCGGTCTCTTTCGATATCACGCCCCACTTTACGAAGCTGCCTGTCGACTACACGTTGCTCCTCTTTAAATTTTAGGTTTTTAGGATTACTTAGATATCTTTAATTGATTTACTCACCTCTGGGATCAGGTTTCGACCACCAATTGAACATTTTTGACTATTTTATTGATTGCAATTGTTGTTATGACTCATTTCTAATTTTGACGTTTATTTAAACTTTTTGACAAGTGACAGTTGTTACAATGTCAAGATAGAAATCATTTTTACCTACATACTGTATTATTGGTTGCCTATCCTACAGATGCGAATGATTATTCGGGGACTCCCACGAAATTAATTATTCAAAACGGAAATGGCGCAATTTCGATTTTAAACCATCACTGGTGACTATTTCTCAGATAATCGTATACACATAATAGGTATTTGTTATAAGATTTTTATTGTAAGTCTACTGGTATGTATTAAAGAGAATCAAGAATTTAAATATCTCTGTATGATTGAAGCTTATTTTTATCTAAACAGCAGTGTTATCTCTTAAGTCTCACAGGTTTAGATAACAGATTCATACTTTAGGGAATTGAAAATCTTCTAACCCATTTTGCTTCAGGTTTGTCTCAATCCAAAGATCCATATCCGCATTGATTGAATCAGACAGAAAATCCTTCCAGCCATTCGCTTTACCTTTCCTAATGAAATTGCCAGCTTTATTGTCTTTCATTATTCCTAATATTTTCAGATGAGATTGATTGACCGATTTATTTTCACGGAAATTATCAATTTTCATATGTTCCCCTAACGTATCCAATTGTTCATCGGTCAACGTTTTACCCAAATGAGTGGCGATTCTTTGTAAAGTCCCTTTCATATCCTTTTTGTAATCTTCGTAGAATAAAAATAACACGTTGGGATTAGTTTTGGACACTTCCCATCCTTCTTTTAACTGCTCGAAATATGGAGTCCACATTACTAAAATAAATCATTCGAAATAATTATTGAATTCATGTTAATTTAATAGAAATTACTGAGTCCTCGTTTGAATTCTTCCCAAAAGTGTTCAAATTCCTTTTCGTCATTTTCCGCCACTGAAGGAATTTCACCTAAACTCTTGCCCAATTGATAACGAGATATAATTACATCTTTAGGATTTCGCGCCAAGTAAAAAATCTTACAACCACTTTGGAGAACATCTTTAGGTCCCAGACTAAAGGGTGCGTGAGTTTTAATAAACCTCTTGTCTTTCTGCCTCTCCAATCTGACCCATGGAGGATCACCCAATTCTTTAATGGATTCAACAAGATGGTCATCATATTTATCAAGATTATTTTTGATATGATCGATTGATTCACTATTTACTAGACCGGGATATAAGTCCAGGAAGGGAAATCGAAGGGTCAGTAGTCTTTTTAGCGCCCCTTCGTAGTTCAAGTCGTTTGCTATCAGCCAAATTATTTCTTGTGACATTGTGGTTCCGGAACGGGGGTAACCGTAAACCCAAACGTCACTTGAGCGCGCTTTGAAATTGTAAATATCACCAGCAAAATTTCGATACAGGTTTCTGAAGCACACTTTTTTAGGCCCTACGAAAACCATATTTTCGGCCACTTCTGAAATGTTAATTTTTGCCTAATAAGATGTTCTTCAAAAGAAATCAACTAACATTTACCTGGAAACTTTTTGGCTAAGTCACCCTCAAGGGTGCAGATTTCAAACGGAACAGTGCTCATCGTACCTATGTTGTTGATTTCACAATCAACGAGATTTTTTCAAATTTCAGTCTTTATAAATATGAATGATAAGCTCAGATTATATCTATTTTTGGGTAAATTATTGTCCTAAATTACTACGTCGCAGTTGTGAATCTATCTAAATTTCCGCCAATCAACATTTTCCTTATCATTTAATCACTTAGCTAACATCATTGTTATAATTGTAGATAGATAAGTACTTACCTATTTATATATTTCGTAATTTTCAGATGGAAATTTTGCGTTTTCCCAATTATCATGTATTGTATTCAAAACGGAAATGGCGCAATTTCGATTTTAAATCAATACTGGTGATATTTCCCAAATAATGGTATACATATAATAGTTATTTGTTATAAGATTTTTATTGTAAGTCTACTGGTATAGGTATTAAAGAGAATCAAGAATTTAAATATCTCTGTATGTTTCAAGCATATTTTTATCTAAACAGCAGTGTTATCTCTTAAGTCTCACGGTTTAGATAACACATTCATACTTTAGGGAA
The DNA here is from genome assembly GCA_949788335.1 of Salpingus planirostris. NCBI lineage: Eukaryota > Metazoa > Arthropoda > Insecta > Coleoptera > Salpingidae > Salpingus > Salpingus planirostris. The sequence goes on from OX460926.1 coordinate 4,815,312, forward strand.
TTGAAAATCTTCGAACCCATTTTGCTTCAGGTTCGTCTCAATCCAAAGATCCATATCCGCACTGATTGAATCAGACAGAAAATCCTTCCAGCCATTCGCTTTACCTTTTCTAATGAAACTGTCAGGTTTACTGTCTTTTATAATTCCTAATATTTTCAGATGATATTGATTGACCGAATTATTTTCACGGAAATTATCAATTTTCATATGTTCCTCTAACGTATCCAATTGTTCATCGGTCAACGTTTTATCCAAATGAGTGGCGATTCTTTGTAAAGTCCCTTTCATATCCTTCTTGTAATCTTCGTAGAATAAAATTAACACGTTGGGATTAGTTTTGGCATAGACTAAAGGCAAGAGACACGCCACGATGATTTGAGGCTCATCTTAGGGATTTGTCCCATAGATGGTGCTGCTGGTGACATCTCAGAATATTACAGTCAGTCAGTTAAATTACGAAAATCGAGACTTCGACTGAATGCATGTGTAACTGTATGACTACCTGTGCTTGCTGCGCAGTACCCCAATCGAGACCGCAGTACTGATGTAGAAAATAAAGATTTACCTCGAGATTTACCTTCTTCTATATGACGATATTGGCGATAATTTTTGAACCGGTGAACGGGTTCTCAAAAAAACGTTTAAACAATTTAAAAAATCAGATAATAAACAAGTAGAAATAAATAATTTGTATGCTACAGAAATAGTTTCGTATTGACAAGGACGACATTAAAAAAAAAACAGTAATTCCGCACACTTAATACAAAAATAACTATTTTTAATCTGATTAGCATCCAATAAAATTGATGAAGGTTACGAGGCCTGTAAAATTAATTTTCCGACGTCCACATTGTGAAGTGACAAATTTTTCACATTTTTGGCAATTTAGGGATTTTTATTTTTATGAAAATTTAGTTTGGCAATTCCAAACTTCTAAATTAATTAGGCGGATGTTTATGAATTTTTTTTACAAAAACCCACTCGCGCGAAAAATTGCACTTATTAGACACGTTCCGTAATGTATATCTACTGTTCTTTTTTTGGCGAACATTGTGTTTCAAAATACTACGTTCTCATTGGTTGTGGGGCGACTTATGTTAAACCAGCGCAGTGTTTCAAAATTACTTAATGTCGTTTTTGCGAACATGTGTGTCGTTTTCTGGCGTAGATTTAGTTTCAAAACACTGCGATCTTATTGGTTGTGAGGCGACTCATTTTAAACCACGACCAAAGAGAGCGCAGTGTTTCAAAACTCAATTTTCGCAAAAAAAAGGCATTAGTTCTCAAACACTGCGCTCTTATTGGCCGCGGTTTAAAATAGGTTGCTCCACAACCAATGAGATCGCAGTGTTTTGAAACTAAATTTTCGCCAAAAAATTGCATAACAAAACAGAACTGTCTAGTGAAACGTCACTTTTCAGCTGTCAAATATGACAGTAATGTATGATTTTTTCGGACAATTTCCCATAAATTCAATTATTGAGTATGTATCTCAAATATCCCCCCAAAAGCGCAATAAAGGATGAGTAAATATAATATCATTGTTTATGAAAATGTTTAAAATGCATGGAGTAGTCCAATTTGATAATATCGGATGCGAAACGCATGTAAATGCCTAGGGCTACAAGCCAGGACCCAGGCCTAGACCCAGACCATCCCAGGTATAAGAAAAAATTTAAAGTCGGACATACGTTCTTGAAATCGCTAGTAAAGTGAAACGTAGGTTGTAGCTAATTTCACCTCAAACTAGTGCGGCGCCATCTGAGGTTCAAATCCCGAGTTAAAGCGAGTTTAGAAGCCCGTGGCGTGTCTCTTGTCTTTAGTCTATGGTTTTGGACGCTTCCCATCCTTCTTTTAAATGCTCGAAATATGGAGTCCAAATTACTAGAATAGATCACGAAATAATGATTTAATTAATCTCAATTTAATCCAAATTACTGAGTCCTCGTTTGAATGCTTCCCAAAATCGTTCAAATTCTTTTTCGTCATTTTCCGCCACTGAAGGAATTTCACCGAAACTCTTGCCCAATTGGTAACGAGATATAATTACATCTTTAGGATTTCGCGCCAAGTAAAAAATCTTACAACCACTTTGGAGAACATTTTTAGGTCCCAGACTAAAGGGTGCGTGAGTTTTAATAAACCTCTTGTCTTTCTGCCTCTCCAATCTGACCCATGGAGGATCACATGATTCTTTAACGTATTCGACAATATGGTCATCATATTTATCAGGATTATTTTTGACATGATCGAATGATTCAGGATTTCGTTGACCCGGATATAAGTCCAGGAAGGGAAATCGAAGGGTATGTAGTCTTTTTTGCGCCCCTTCGTAGTTCAAGTCGTTTGCTATCAGCCAAATGATTTCTTGTGACATTGTGGTTCCAGAACGAGGGTAACCGTAAACCCAAACGTCACTTGGGCGCGCTTTGAAATTGTAAATATCATTAGCAAAATTTCCATACTGGTTTCTGAAGCACACTTTTTTAGGCCCTACGAAAACCATATTTTCGGCCACTTCTGAAATGTTAATATCTGCCTAATAAGACGTTCCTCAAAAGAAAGCAGCTAATATTTACCTGGAAACTCTTTGGCTAAGTCACCCTTAAGGGTGCTGATTTCAAACGGAACTTCAGTGCCCATCGTATGTGGTTGATTCCACAATGAAATTTGTATTAATTTCAGTCTTTATAAATATGAATGATAAGCTCAGATTATCTATTTTTGGGTAAACTGCCCTAAATTTCTGCGTCGCCAGTTGCGAATCTAGGTATCTAAATTTCCGCCAATCAACATCATTATCTTTTAATCACTTAGCTAACATCATTGTTATAATTGTAGATATTTCGTAATTTTCAGATGGAAATTTTGCGTTGGCCCAATTATTATGTATTGTTGGTTGCCGTTGCTGTAAAAGCCGGAAAATTGAACTTTCAAAACCGATCCTCGAAAACCGTTAAATTTCTAACTCGACCTGTAACCTCTGTGGCCATGATAATAAAAAATATTCCGGGGCGATTACGGCGCTGTAAAGACCGAAGGGGGGTGGCTCCATTACTAGCCCTCCGAGAAAACCCTCGATAACTCATCGGCGGGGGGTGTGACTCCACTTTTTTCCACTAGGAGAAAGAGAAAAGTGCGGTCAATCATAACCGAAACGCTTCGAAAACGCCTCTTCCTTATGGACCTAAAATCCACCCCAAGCCACGGGACGGATCTATTTCATCCCTCGAAAAAGCGCATAAATCAAGGGGCTCTCAATGGACGCAAAGTGTCAAGAAATTTGCAGTAGTACCGGGTTACGCCCCGTACCATCAATAATCCGGGGACGACATTTGATTTCGTTTAAGAAATAAGTAAACATCTGCCCAGGAGCGCGCATTGAAATTTTACCTGAATCGGCCTTTATTAAGGGGCCTGAAATAAACAGTTCTTCGAAAATAATACTTAACGCGCGATTAAAAATTAAAATAGAGACGTCTCTCGAAATTCCACCGATAAATCACCGAATACGAAAGTTCCGTCTTCATTATTGGCCTCGCCGGTGATGATAAAGACGACGTTATGAAAACGAAGAACCTTGAGTGCGTCTCGAACAAAAGTCGCCTTTCTTCTCATTACCGAAAAGTCCGAAGACGTCCGAAACGTGGGCGTTTGGATTACGAGACCCATCACCGTCGTCATCGTCAAAGAAGTGCACCTACCAAAACCGCGACCTCTTGAACTCCCGGATAACACCGAGAGAAGAGAACTGTTGAATAAAAGTAGGAGTGTCGATTCGGCCGCATGATTTATGCGCCCATTGTGGATAATAAGCACTCGTTTTTTACCAGAGTCGAAAGAGATATTTGTCGGACATTTCGGTGACCATTGTGGGCCCTAATCATTGACCGGTCGAGACGAAACACAATTCTCGGATCGATCGGGGCGACATAATGGCCCCGCTTATCGATGAGCGCATCTCTGAATCGATTCCTGCAAGAGTGGGCTCTAAATCCGAAGCTTCTCTTTAATATTAATCGCCGTTATTGGAGGAGCGAATTTCGCGTGAAAGTAAATTTGATGACGTCCCGATAATTGATTGTTCACGTGGCCGCGCCGCAATAAATTATCCGCGCTGTGCCGGCCCGAAAACACATGTCGGCCGAGCCGAATCGATTAATCTTGCCTTTTCCACCATTCGATTTTTAATTCAGAATCGAGAAAAACTCCTAGTCGGATTTGCCGAGGAATTCGTGTCTCTTTGTGGCAAGTTCGGGGAAAAGTTTGCGCACCCTCGGCCCTGTCATTCACAGGTGGGGCTTTGAGTATTTGAGTCAACACAGACCACCCCTAAATCCGCATACCCACCTGAAATCCACTAATGTATCCAAGAGATAAATTCGAGTTTTTCGGTTGGAATTTTCGCTTCAGGCTTAGGTACGTAATCATAATTATCAGGGATTTATTCCGGTTCAGATAATGGTTTTTATAAGCGGGCTCCTCCAGAGAGGGGATTATGGGGTTTGGAAAAAACTTCGTCTTTGTTGACTTGTTGAGCGCAAAATAAATAAATAAAAAGGCGTTACGCAATCACAAATCACATCATTCCCACACACAAAACCGTCGACCGGGCGCACAAAAGCGATAACTCCATAATTGCGACAATTTATGTCGACTAATTTTAAGTAATTGCCTCAATTACGTTATTAGGTGTTTGGATCGAATAAAAGTACTTATACGAACCCACCTTACCTGCTGTCAAGTCCTCGGATAAATAAAAATTAGTCGACAGCAACAATAAGTGGCCAGTGGGGACTGAAAATGTGATTTTTCAGCATTTCATGACCAATATCTGATTTTCTGAAATTTCGATTTCGCTCCTCCAGTCACTTTCGATGAACAGTATTATCTTCAGGATTGAGTGAAGAATGCAATGTTTGATTTTAGGATAGAAGTGTTTTTCCAAGTAATGAAGCTTTTTCCTTCTACCTCCGAAACTGAAAGACGCTGAAAGGGAGAATAAAACTTCATCGATAATTCACGTTGAGAATTGATAAATTGGTCACACCTGATGTGTCGAGAATTAAGAATTCTCATTCGAATTTCAAAGTTCCCGAGATAAATAACCGACCGTCATCGAGGCACGCTCGTAGATAAATCATAACTTGGAAAAAATAGTGTTCACCTCTTAAACGCGCTGTAACATTATTACGACTCGTGTGTATGCACGTAATTTTATGCATTAAAATACGGAGGAGAAAAATCGTCGAGGGAGCGAATAAAATCGTGTTGTTCGTGATGGCGAGCGTTACGAATCGAATCCAGAGCATCTTCCGCTCGGAGCCAGGAACGCATTAAGACGGTCGTGACCGGGCCTGCCCCCTCGGCCCCGGCCACACGTAACGCCATTTCCATTTCACTATACAACCCCGGACCGAAACCAAATAAACATCTGCCCTTTGCGGCTTGTAAATCGCGAGAGATCTTTTAAAGTGGATTTCAATGGACCCGGGGAATAAGACGTATCGGTTCGGACCCGGGGTGACTTCTTTGTGCTTTGTGCCCATTGAGGGGCAGCGGCCCTCGGTAATCGCCGACAATGCCCGGGCATGAATGCGTTAGTTACGGCACCCAAATCGGGGGCATGCGGACCCCTAATGACGCCTTTTGTGCCCCACCTTGAAACCGCAAGGTAAATCGCAGAAGAAGTCGCCAAAACGAATCGAGCTCAGTGTTTTGAGCGAAATCTCTCATTGTGTCGCCCACACGGGTCGATTACGAAAAGTCATTGTCCACGAATTTCGATAGTTCGATCGGCCTCCTTCGATAATGACCGCGCGGGGTAAATTAAAATCGGATGATTACTGTGTAGGAATTCGGTATCATGTCGAGAGGCAATAACGCAAAGGCCAGCAGGACGCTTCGGACTCGTAAAAACAATCCGAGGCAATTTAAAATATTGCCACTTTGATTCCCGAACCAGACCAGACGAAATACCCAAACCGAGAGAACCCTTTTTTATTTATTTTTTCTTTGAAAATATCGGGGGCCCTCGAACCATCTGCCCTCTCTCGGTGGGATACCCGAATCTAATCTACCCCCGCTAGAGCAACCCTTACTCTTTATCTCTCGGACGAAATTAACTCCAGATTTTTTGCTTTTTGTACTCGAGGAAAAAATGGACCAGATGGTGGCGGTGATCGAAACCAGCCAAATTTTCACCCGAAAAAAGAGAGAAACTGAATTAAGGTCTGAACTCATTCTACCTTTCATTTTTTCTTATGAATAATTGACTGGAAGAATCCAGATAGAATTATCATCGGAAATGAGTTATGGGGAATTAATGGCGTTGTAAAAATCCGACCACAATGACTGGTACAAGTTACGATAATAAAAGACTAACTCTTCGTCTTCGGCGCTTTTATACACGGCACTCTCCGACGATTTATTCTTAGAAGGGTTGAGAGCCTTAAAAATGCGCCATTAAATCCGCAGGAAATGACTGGAGATATAAAAATCGAATCCTCCCCAGTTCCGTTAACAATAACACGGGAAAAAAGGGGTTGTAAAAAGCACATGGCCCGAAAACCTATTAACCGAAGAACCACGAATTAGGCGTCTGCGTGATGGACCGCCTCCATCGCAACCATACGAAGAACAATCCGAGACAGAGTCACGGTCACATAAAGTAATGAATAAGTTTGGTGATTTCTTTACACTTCGGGTGGTCTACGAGTATGGCCCTCCTAGCGCGACTCCCCTTCGAGTTCCCCCGGCCGCTCTCGAGACTTTTTCATCCTTCGCCTCTCTCTCGGTACCATCAAAGTGCTATTTTCTTATGTATCATCGTATTTAATTACGTATAACCTCTCGAGTTAATCGACCCATCACAAGTGGCCACTCGGGCCCGTTCCGAAGAAGTGGGGTGAAAATATACTATAATATTCCGTGAGCTTTTAGGGATTTTCACGATTGATGCTGGTGGCCGTCGTGTAATCGGTCTAGAAATTCAACAGGTCTTCGTCCCGCTGTTTATATGGGTGTTTCGTGGGCCATTTAAGGCCGTTTTATCGAAAATGCCGATCTATTTTACCTCCGGTGTACGTCTTTACACTCCATAACTCACTGCGGAGATTTCGGGTCGTCTTTTATAGAGGGGGCGACAATCTCGTCGATCTTGATAAGGAAAACATCACCTGAACCGCTCTTCGAGGGACCAACTACAAGAAAACGTGCCCTCTAGACCATGGTCCGTTCGACCATTTGTCCCGCCATCACCTTCGGGTGTATTTAGGAGATATTTAGATTTTATCGCAATAGAAATCGATCAATCTTCCATTCGGTGCTCTTACAGGAAATCCGACAATGAATTCTTCACCTAATTAGTTTTTGTTAAGGTCCCTAATTAAAACATGACTTGGCGCTTATTCGATTTGGTACCTACTCGAGTATTATTCATTATTACCTCTACGAAATCTTGATTAATAATGATGATGTCAACAAGTTATTGTATTCCCCTACCACGAAGGCCAGTTATAAAAAGCGAACCGCAAAACCGACTAAAGCTATGACGAATTCGAGATTTTATAAACAATCACAATCGAGTTATAACTTTGAATTAATCAAGCAAAGGTGGACTGGGAGAAGGAATGTGTAACCTGAAACGCGCCTTCAGGTTTTTCAGCGAATAATTACGACTGGTGACAGCCAGACATGAAGCTTTTCGACGATTATTGTTACCAAAGTTCTTTCGGGATTTTTCTTCCATTAGAAACATGGAATTTCAGACATTTAATGCAAGGTCTGTTTTATCCCCAAAATACCTCAAGACTTAAAACTCATAAGAGGATTTGTTTGCTTCGCCTTATATCGAATAATCCGACAGAACTATTAAATTTTTCCGAGTTTTCAAAATAAGTCTCGTTCATGGTCGAAAATCTGAGATGGGTCAACGTGCCTGTGAAAATTTCCCAAGAGTAAAGAAACTGTCTTTTCACCCAACTTTTTTCCAAGTGCGTCCACTCACGATTACTAATAAGGAGAGGTCTGTTTACGATAATTGAGTTTAAAAGATGAAAACGTACAAGTCTGGCTTTGTTTCGATAATTAAGAGTATACAAGACCGTTTCTGTTTTGAGATTACTCTCTCAAGACTCGAGTGGAATCAACGTCCCCATTTCATCGTTTTACAGTAAATCAGTAAAATTAGTTTGTTTAGGAAACTCACTTTAAGTAAATATCCACTCAAGTCTGCTCCCATAAATAAACCATAAAGGCCGTGTGTTATGACGATGATGATGGGAAAAGATTCCCATTATGGAAGATTTTCGCAGGGCACTTTGTATTCGACCATATCCAACCCGCATCCGGCCCTTACGCACAAAAGACGATTTCGGCCTTCTGAAAAGCGAAACCGGAGAAAAATAAAATAATGGGGTTATCGTCCAAACCGCCGGGTCAACTCTTACGAAATTTCACGGTGAATTTATCGAAATTTATAGTTTCGAGTTATCTCGGATAGAGAGAGTGCCCTCTGACACCGCGTCGCCGCTATAAGTCTTAGGAATCTTGATGCGCTCTAAAAAGTGTCGGTAATAAACCGGTGATGTGGACAAAAGCCCCATGAAATCCTTTCAGTCTCCTTGATGGGTCGAAATTCGCTCTGAGGCGACATGTGTTATCTCCACAGTCCGCTCTTTCAAAAATAGGAGGAAAAAAATAAAACCCTTTATGTCTCTGGTGCTTTCATCAAGAGCGCGCTTTAAAAAATCCAGAAGAAAGGCTGCATCTTTTAAACCTCTTAGAAACGGAACGGTCTGATAGAAATAATGGCTTTCGGTCTACACGGGCGACAGTCCTGAAAGGAGCGCTCACATGTCGGAGATTTCATCCGGAGCCCATTCAACGAGCCCCCTTTCATTACCCGGGGCGACGTACGCCACTGGCTTCGAAAAATCCCTCAAAACTAGTGGAAGTAGAAATTAATCGAAATGATGGCTAAAACGCGTAAAGATCCCTTTTCCGCCCTACGATACCGGAGAATAGCCGGATTAAGCATCCCTTTGTGCACCCGTTAAATTTGTATGGGGGCTATACCACGAGGGAGAATGGATCTTTTTTTCTATTTGTTATTCCCATCTTCTGCATGATACCTTTGTATAGGCGATTCGAAAAAATCCGATCTATTTTAATCCCGATTGCGAAACGTCCCCGGGGGTTCAAGGGACGAAAATAGGAAGACATCTCTCTGGATTTGTCATAAAGTGGCGACGAGTCTTTGACAATGCCTTTAAAGTTTTCCAGATAAAATCGACTGGTGCTAATTGACGTGGAGCCCGAACTTTTAAGGTGTCTAGCCACTAGTCAACCCTCCGCGGGGAGCCACCGGAAGTCCCAGACCCACCCCGAAATTTGTCTAAAACGTAGGCGCCACTGGTTAATTTTCGAAAAAGGATAACGAATGATAAAGACGACCTTCGCTCGGGTTTTCTGGTCGGAGAGATCGGGCAGAACCAGTCGCCCCATAATATTTTTATAATCGGATTAAACTAAAGTAGCTTTTGGGTCTTTTCGGATTCTGATCCGTACCACACTGACATCGAGTTTCTCCCGGATTATAACTACTGCATCTTATCATCCATCAGGCTATTAGAGTTTCGCTACACTCGCGTAATAAATTTTTCAATATCTCCAAAGTCTCGTTCACGGTCGAAAATCGGGAGATGGGTCAACGTGCCGCTGAAAGGCGTAAAACGAGTATAAAATCTGATAAAACTTCTTACGAGCATCACCGAAATCGTCTTTTTACCCGACTTTTATTAAAAGCCGATGGAGCGATACAATTACCAAGTTCGAGTGTAAAAACATACGCGACCGTTAGAACTATTAAAGAAGGCAGCAACGCGTGCCCGTTTTACGCTTTTTCCGCCGTCATCATCATCACCAGTTTGGAAAAATTTTAAGCCACCTCGACCAAAAAATTTCATTAAGGTACTTAAGCACAAGAAGCGATCCTCTTAAAATCTTACAACTTATACTAATAATATAATAATGGGAAGAGCCGGGAGAGGCATAATCGCATTAAGTGCATCTTTCCTCATTATTTCCACCTCATACCTGACCGGAGATCCTCGAGACTCGTTCGAGAGTCCGAAAAGATTCGGCCGCACTAATCACATTAAGATTTCGGTGTATTCTCCTCCAGACCGCATTTACCCACGTCGTACTTATGTAAGTGCATATTTCCACTTCTCGGCGGCAGTTCTAAAGGTGTTTTTCTGCATGGGCGAGCAAAGCCGGTCATGCTCCGGGGACCCCGAAACTCCTAAACTCTTAAGAGACTATGAGAAAGAGATCCCGCTCAGAGACCGCATCGATCGTGATAGCCACACACCCGGCGATTCCAAATCGAACAAAAATTACACAAAATATCACAATAACAAGAATTTACACAGAGATTATAACCATAGCATAGACATCTCGATGGTTTACATGAATATGATGAACGCAAGCACCATCTCTCAGTCTCAAAGTTACATAAATTTCACAAGTTACATCATGATCACAAAAAGTTACACAAATATCACAAAAATTATAATTCACACAAAAATCATAATCGTTACACGAATTTGACGTTCACAAGCTCCTGATCTCAAAATTACATCAATTTTACAAGTTACATCATGATCACAAAATGTTACACAAATATCACAAAAATAAGAATTCACACAAAAATCGCAATAATTACATGAATTGGATGTTCTCAAGCTCCTGGTCCCAAAATTACATCAATTTTATAAGTTACATCATGATTACAAAATGTTACACAAATATCACAAGAATAAGAATTCACACGAAAATCACAAAATAAACAAAGAATCCCATCCTGGACGGAATCTCCCCGGGATAATGAGTTTCTGGGGGCAACTTCTGAGAGAAATAATTGGCGTGGTTGCGATGGAAGCATCGGGACTTAGCGTGATCGCATGTCGTCTCAAGTTAGTTCAATTTATTTAGCCGATTACAGGCAACTGATTGACCGTTGAATGGGATTCCGCGCGTCTCCAGCGAAAGACTCGTTATCGTGGCGGATATTCCGAGCTTTTTCGGCGCATTAAAGTGAATCCACCGTCCGCTCGTGTAATAATACAACGCACGCCCCGGCTTTAGATCTCCCCCGATCTAATCCCCCCGGTTTTCGGTAGTCGCAAGTCCCCTGCGCCTCGCTAATTGCGACACCGAACTCCCTTTGTAGCCGGGAAAAGGGCGCGAATTCGGAGGGAAATTCGGGAAACGTCTTTGATCCTTCAAGAGTCGTTTTTTACACCGTTTCCAGTGCCACAAAGTCCTGTACTTAAGTTCCACGTGATTAAACTACTCGCCCATCTGTGACAGCCGGGCCGTCAGTCACACGGGTACGAAATCGAAAGAGAGGAGTGTGCCGTCGTGCAGTCGCTCATCGTTCCACTCGAGACGGGATGACGTCACCCGAAAATCCGCCATTGTGGCACGCGGAATGAATAAATAGAGGGAGGGTGGCCAATTTGATTAGCATCGATGATACGGGTTTTCGTACCGGTACGCACCTACAAAGGTTTTTTCTCTCCAGTCCCACGAGATTCGATCGAATTGACATGTGCCAGGGCTCCTCTAATCGGCGTAACATAACAGAGAAGAGTAAATTACGGGGGATTACACCCCGGGACGGGCGCGGACCCTCGATAAGTATTAGCATCAAAATCGGAATTACAACAGAACGCCCCCCGTAATCATAATAATCACACACGCCGCATTTCCATCCGAGTCCACACGTGTATGGAGAAGTGGTAAAAACCTACGGGTAATTGCTTGTCTATGGGCTTAAAGATCCGTGAGCAACCGCTAATGAGTTTCGAAATCTTACGGCCTGTGAAGACATCAATTTCGCCATTTCTATGAGCCGTCGACAACGATTAATCGGCAGAAAATTTCTAGTTATTCATTTACCTAAGAGTACTTGGGTATTTAAGGTTATTTTTCTAAATTTTCTGAAGAAAAAAGTTGTCAGGTTGAGTGAATGTTTAATTTGGGTCCCGCCGAATGCGGTTGTACGTGATGAAGTCGCTGGCACCTTTGGCCGCGAAGAAAACCCGGCTACCTGTCCCTTTATGCGATTCAAGTCGCCTGGAAAGGGCTGAAAATTACCTGGAATCGTCATGGGAACCGGGTGGGTGAAATTCGAGCCCTTTATCAAACCACCCTCGTCCCTTACACGCACGTGAAGCGGTGGAAGAGTCAAAACTGGAAAGATATAAAGAGCGGTTTTATCGCGGACGAAAATCGCGTTCGGCGGCCTCATCGCGCACACAAAGACTCGTTCTCTTTATACGATCTTCCAGTTATTTACAAAGAATTCTAATATATATTCGACACGACCGTGGTCCACTAATCGCCGCTCGACATCTTCCACTTCTCTCGTATAAAGCATCGCATCAGGTCCGAGTGTTACAGTTGCGTTTACACGACTCGCATATTTCCAGACGGTACGTGAATTATCATCAGGAATTTCGAAGCGGAGATATAAAACGAAATCACGTTTAGGATTCCATCGCCATCATCATTCTCCACAGTTTTAGACGACTCGAGATGGATAGGTATGCGTTTTTAGAGGCGATGGAGATCACGGGACGGACCGAAAAGGCCCCCAGTCCTCTGGAAATTAGAAAAATTGGATAATCGGCCCATTATTACGTCGAGAATTACAACAGAGAGGGCACGCCTTGAGCACGCTTCCCCGACAATACCCGCTCTTCTTTTTAATCCTAAAGGAACGTCAGTTCATGATTATTTCGTACTTTGAAAGGGCAAAGAATAGTCAATTGAATTTTGAGTGAAGACTTTGGTAGCTATGCGCAGGCGCGTGTGTTTAATGGGTTGCATAAGTGCCAGGTGCGCTAATTCGTTTCGATTTTTAACTGCTGAATTTTAATTAGGTAATTCGAAAAAAGGAATCACGTCCGCCGATAAAACCGCGGATCGTTTAACTCGTCGATTCTGATGGACACTTCAGCCATAACGTCTCGTTCGCCGCATTCTGTCCCATTAAATTCGCCGAAGCCTCGTAAAAACCTGATGGGGCACGAGTCGTCACCCGAGGGCCAAAACGCCTTCAGACCTTTGGAGTTTTAACCCTTTTCTCGCGTCCCCGGAGGAAAACGCCGGCATTAATTATCGTGAATCGTCCGGGGCCCGTCGACGTAAATTGCTGCGATTACCCATCGAACTTAGACGCGGCTAAACAAGAAGAAGAAGAAGACGGAACACGGAGAGCGGGGCCGGGCGCGGGGGTGTTAGCCGTGGGAAAGTGAACAGTCGTGTTCGTTTCGACCATCCCAACAGCTTATACCTTCTTCTCCAGCGGCGGACCCGAACGTCAAAAAGCACCACGGGACGTTACGTCACCTCGTGGTCGATAAACCCTTTTCGAATTTTCCCTAATTCGACCATAAACCACGTTTTTCGATCCCCCAAGGCCGCGATCACCGGTAATTGTCTAATCGCCGTCATAAATATTCCTCGAGCCTGGCCATTATAACTTATCTCCAGTATTTCGATTTGAGAACCAAGGGCCGAAATGCGGGAAAAACCGCAAATCGCTTAATGCGGTAAACGTTGCGATTGGCCTAAACCGCATTTCCAGATCGATTCTCACGCAAAATCCTTCCGAATCGACGGTAATCTTCGGGGTGGAGCCGGTACCGTATAGGTGCGGACGACCTCGAACCACCTCAACCTGAAATCCAAAACGCTAGAAGAGAAACCACGTATAGCTCGTACATAACGCGGTACCCTGTAATTATTTTCGCATTCAGAGGTCAATCAAAGAAAAAATAAACCCGTCCGCGTCGTTTCTAAACACATCCGACGAAACGAGTACGGAAATTCCCGACGCGGACGGCTCGATGACGGTAATGACTGTTATCAGGGGTGAATCCGAAAAACGGCCCCGGTCCTCTTGACACCCAAATTATATCATTCGGGCCCTTGATTGATGTTTGCCGGCGATTAGCGCGAAACAAAAGGAGCGACACCCTCGGCGAGCTTCGGCACCCGGTAATTAAAAAGGGCTTCGAGAGATTGATGGTACCCGAAATTCCCGTCCCACGGAAATGGTACCATTGTGCATAGGTAATCGGAATAGTTCCCCGTAAAATGAACGCATTTGCGGTTTCGGTAATTCGCATTGTGAGTACACCCACTCGCACGTGCCCATTGTTTCGACACACTTCACCATCCGAGAAGACGCCCTCTGCATGACAATCGCACCGAATTCATGCAATTAACCGAAGAGCCGGTAAGACAATAACGAGAATGAAGAAATGACAGGTCTTATGGCAGCTGTCAACCGCACAAAAACCTCATCCCATCTAAATATTTTCTGATGGGTCTCTCTATTATCCGGATTTTTTCTCGGGCCATTGTATGTAGAAAAGGTCGTACCCCCGATGGGCTTATATTCGAATCAGAGGATTTATAAACTCAGGAAAGGGACGATTTTATCGCGATCGCAGGCGTAGGGCTTTTGACCCTAGAAATTATTGCAGGTAATGACTTCATTACGAACTTGCGCATGTAAGTTGGTACCGTATGACAAATGGTTTAACCATTTCCGGCACGAAACCCAGAATGAATTACAATCGTAGGATTAAAAGTTACTAGACAATGAACGCCATGTGGTTGCAGATGTATCCAGAAACTCGAGTGCCTCTTCTAAATCTCGGTTACAACAAACAGGAAGACCGGGATTATGAAAAACGAAATCCCAGAAGGTGCCATACTGGAACTGAGTCCGCAATAAATAATAAAACTAAAGGTGACACTATGGATAATTAATGGCGTCTTAAAATATTCGCGTTTCATTTTAATTACTGGAGAACCTTTTGGCTTGTGTAACTATATGTGGTTGTGGTGTCCTTTCACCGCTCCCATCTCGAATCAAGTAAATTTTAATAATAAATTACCTCGAGGTTAGATTTATATTTGAGAGCGCTCATCCTTCTTGTGTACTTTATTAAGCCAGGCCCTCCTCTTTCTTGTACGCAATAAAACCCATCAAACGACTGGGTATACAAATATTATACGTTTTTGACAACAATTACAAAAGTAATGATAGAAATAAACAAAAACCAGTTACGGTATTAATAAAATGAACGTGTAATTTAACATGAAACTGTCGTGCGACAATTTCGCCCATCAAACAGAGCGTGAATAAAAAAAGACACATCTGCTTTACGGCACTTTTCGAGAGGAAAAAATGGAGACACCCACAGGAAGTGGGCGCTTCTTCAAAAAGTGGTCGCAACTTTGACCTGTTCCTAAAAGGCTCAAAATACATACTTCACACGACACCGTGCTACACATGTGCTCTTTGAAAGGCAGGTTTATCTTTCGCAACTGGATACTTTTTGGGTCGGGAGGGTGGAAATTGCTGAAACCCGGAAATTTCAACAGAATTATTATATCTCAGACACGGGCGGTTATTTATTATTGTCATCGTTATTTGTTGTCGTTGGGTTGGTACTGAAGGTCCAGCGACCCGTCTCTCTAGAATTTCTCTTCTTTCTAGCGGAATTTATGTGATTACTGTAATGAAACACACGACGTATGTAAGTACGGAAACTGGCCAGTTAGTGGAATAATGAGCATTTTAATTTATCTTCTCTAAGGTAAGAGTCTCTGGTGTGTGTATACCGAGAACACCTGATGATGATGATAGTCTTTGCTCGCGGCATCGTTGCGACTTTCCACAAAGATATGTCTATCGCATTTTTTCGTATAGGCATATCAATTTCAACACGTAAAAAAGTCCCCCGAATCGCTAGAATTCCATATTTCCTGATCCAGATTTCGCATCCGCTTCCTCTTAAAAAACGCACCCTCTTCAACAAAAAATAAATAATTACTAACAGGTGAGATCTCGGAAAACCTCCTCAAGTACTAGAGGAATCCTCAGGTGGGCAATTGCTCATTCGCGAATTTCTTTCATTCATCAAAGAGGATATAATGCGAAAACGAATAATGGAAACTTGAGTGTTGTTGTTGAAAAAAAAACGAAGGAAGTGGGTGGATTTTTTAGCCCTCGTTTAAAAAATCTGGGTTACAAACAAGCTTCCTGCTTTTTTTGGCCCTCACAATTCCTTTCGTCTCGCTTTCAAGAGGGCGCAATCTCGGGGGAAAAAAATTAAAAAACATCTGCATTTCCTGTTTGCCGTCCTTCCCTCCCCATCCGTCTTCAATTTCGAGATTTGTCGAGCCAAAGAGGGTCGAAAGTGGTCTTGTTTTGATCATAAATCCCCCAATAAATGTACGAATCTGGGAGAAGGGTCGCGCCCTCATTCCGATATTAAATATAAATTGAAACAAATACGGAACCGGTCTGATTGGAGTATCAATAATGCAACGGGAGAGAATTATGTTGTCGGGGGATACGAAATGGTTTTTCGAGGGGTTGATTTCGGGGTTTCTGGATCTACCTGAAACGATGGAACCCGAAATTACGACCGCTTTTTTCGATGCAGGTGCAATACCCGATCCGTGGCACTGTTATTAAAACGGCCAGTACCTAAATGGCCAGATCATGGGAAGAAATGGGAGGATATTAGCCATAAATTTCCCCGACTCGACGATAATTCGACGCACCATTGTTGTCGGAATTCCTGAACCTTGTTAACAGTTATCACTCCACTTTTGAAGCCGGAATTTGCATAGGAAAACCGAACCAAGACCTCTGAATTACGTTTCGTGAATCGCAATCGAAAACGCTTTTGAGGTCGCAGTCTCATTCGCATGATTCATGGAGGCGATTTTAATTAGCCGATTCAATCGATACTCGGATAGGTACGTGCCGCGTTGCACAGGTGGGTTCCATTATCGCAGGTCGGTACTTATTACGAGAGGCAGAATGCAAATCTCGTTAATTTTATGCGACTTTAACGCAACGAAACCGAAAAGCGAACCATGTAAATTCCATCGAATTAAGGAAAAAATCCAACCGAGAACAACAACGCAATTGTCTGATGCGAGTGAGGAAACGATCCCCGCAATCAAGATGGGGAAGTTAATAGGTTGCGACCAATTCTAATTGGACGATCGTTCATCCTGCAACCCGGCATCCAATTTTGCTAAAACTCTATCAGAAACCGAACGGGCGAGAGAGGAAACGGATGCCAAATATTGACCAATAAAGATACATCGCCTTTTCCTCTTAGTCTTAGCCTATAGTGAGTACCGAAAGCTTTGATCATTTATTAGACGGAATGTTTACGAATTTCCACACGTTCGCATTAAGAAAGACCTCAAAATACGATACACTTATAAAGTCGCGGATAAATCAAAGACTTGCCGCATCTTAAGTACTCCAGTTGACAGTTCAAACAGGGCCATTTATAAGGCCTGTTTTATATCGAGGGTTAATTTCGGTTCGGTAACTTCCCCCACGCACGTGCGTTTCGAACCAGTTAATCGTCGATTATATTTTTAGAGAGAAACTCTCGTTCGAGATTATTTGCATTGTGTCGACTTGAAACTATCCGGTGTCTGTTAAACTGTTAACACATGACATAAGTCATTGCGGAAGACGACACACCTGGTTGGGAACGTTACCTTGCATTAATTTCGGGCATTTGCATTTCTGAAAGGAGGTAGACGCTTTGGATTTCCAGAAACCAGCAGCAGAAGAGAGGAGCGTTATTTTGATTATGCAAGGAACAAAGACATTTTTGCGCGCGCAAAAAGTTGCATAGTTCAAAGGGTTAGTTGGTTTGCGAAGATCCAGACATACCGAACGGATGGACAGTCTTAAACTTTATGGGTCTGCTCCGGGTTTCGAGAAAGAATGCTTTTGTAGTGATATACTCTTCGAATGCCTTGATTTACGACTGGGACGTAAAAAAGGAAAACGCGAAAGACCTCGAGTTCCATTTCGTTCTCAGTTTTAGGGTTACGTTATGTTACATAATCATCGGTATCCACCGACAGCTTTATGGGAATTTTTACATAATGAGAGGGTCCAAAAAATGAGAAATTGGAGGTCTCTGAACAATGGTCATGGTCTTGTTAGTACGGAAAAAATCTTTCGTGGTAAAAAAATTCGACAATAATATCGTCGCCATCCGGGAACCGATTGAAATGATACAGGAATCACGAGTAAAAGTTTCCATATTCATACGAAACCATAACCATGTAAAATATCCGGTGTTTCGAACGGAAACGCGCATAGGTACTGACCGGATATAGGTGTTTTCAAAGGACTGTCACCCATGCGATATGAGTCCCCTGATGCATTCAGTGTTTACCCAACCTTTTCGAGTGATTTCGTTCACTAATTCCGTTCAAAATTCCTCCGGTCGGTAGAGGCCATCCAGGATTCAGTGGCGAAAAGAACTATTCGCTGGACTGTACTCGGCCATTCACGGATAATTAAATTTAATCCGTCAAAATGGAAAACCCGAGACTTCGGGTCGTAAAACCGGCCTTAGCGATTTCGGGTGGAGGGTGAAGACGTAAAATTTTTATGATAATCTCGAAAGTCATGAATCATTCAGTTAATAACCGGCCCGATTATATCCGCAGCGATACAGTTTCAAGCCCCATAGATCAAAAAAACGAAAACGTTAAAGCTCGTAAAAGATTGATGACTGTTAAAAGGCATTCGCGTTACCATGATAAAAGCCCCGCCGAGAAATTTCTGTATTTATAGGTGAGACTTTAGGACAAAAGGCGCAAACGTGTCTTTTCCCAGACACGTCTAGTTTACTTCATCCCTTAATTCCCAACGAGATCACGTTCTACCAGTCCCGTGCATTATTCCTATACATAACTCGAGAAAGAAAGAAAGACGAACCAGTTTTTACCATTGGAGACCGGAATGATCCATAATTTAATTGTGATAAAATGCGTACACCTGCGATTTCCACATCATTGATTCGCGACTTTTTAGCACTTCCTCCCGTGATAAAAATACGCAAGAATGTAATAACCAGAAGTCATCCAGTCCAGGAAATACCTGGGAAATTATTACGAATGGAGCAATCAAAACGTGATACCGAAATGCGCCCGACACAAAAGATTCGACAAAATTTCCGGTCGGTGGTCGCCATCGCCGGAAGTCTTTTGAACCGGTTACAAGGAGGGTTAACTGGATCTCCCCCATCGCACTTCGACGGCGATGATCGTAATCACGAATTTAATTTAATTCGGTGCGATTTCGACCTGTTCCTCGCCGGGAGGGGTTTAATTGGGTGGCCGACATATGCCGTTGGCACGTTTTAAACGAAGGGGTGAATTCCACCCCTGGAACACTTTGAATGCGTGCTTTAGACACTGTAATTGCGAAATTTAATCGGTCTGCCGGTGCGCTCTTATAAGGGGGGCGTTAATAAATATTAAATGCGGCTTTGATTGCG
This sequence comes from Salpingus planirostris, assembly GCA_949788335.1. Classification (NCBI taxonomy): domain Eukaryota; kingdom Metazoa; phylum Arthropoda; class Insecta; order Coleoptera; family Salpingidae; genus Salpingus; species Salpingus planirostris. Next base: position 4,834,736 of record OX460926.1, read on the forward strand.
ATTCGTGTTTACTTTTCCTGGTTTGTAAAAGATAGGAACTGAGTATACACCGAGGTATAAACGGAGATTGAAAGGGGGAAAGGGCATGACCCTTGCAAATTTAAAATTTCCACTATCGCGGGGAGTTTTTCTATTTTATTTATTCACCAGAATTTCTATCAACTCCCTGTATATTTATGCATTCAGGAAACATCGATTGTGCGGAGGAGGGTAAATATTTGCCCGTATTAGATTATCCCGGAGAAAATTGAAATGTGTTTGTGACATTCGTCAAGACCGAAAATTCACGCTCCGCTCGATTTAAATCACAATAATGTTCTTGTAATACAAGTAGATAATTGAGGAGTAGTTTAATTGTGACAAAAAGTCGTCTACTCTGTAGTTTGGGCATAACTGTAGATAATCCGATTCGAAATTCGTCAAGCATCGCTTAAATACTACAATCTCGGAATAATCATTCGGCGACATCGTTTATTTGACCTGAAATTAACCGACCGACTCGTTTTAAACGATCCCATTTCGATTGCGACAGTTTCTCTCGAGGAAAATACGTTTTCGCGGCGTATTTATCCGTGAAAATCGCGATTCAATTAAACGTAAAAAATATGCGTCATTCTGTTGTACAGATTAGCACATTTCTACCTACGATACCGATTTTGATTAGCATCTCGGAATTGAGGATTTTCCACATTGTCGTGCCATCCACACTATCAACACGTGCAGAGGTTCGCTTATAATGACCATTCTTCGGATGGAAGAAGGCATTTTTATGGAAAACGCTGGTCGAGATTTGCATAATCACCAGAAATTTGAGTAACCTATTACCTACAACTGTACAAACCGTAGGTAGGCAAGTTCTTAGGTCAAAAGTCTCTCTAGGTAGTGTAAAAACCGGGTGGATGTAGAAGAATCTGAATAATCGCGAAATCGCGAGATAATTTCTATCGGCACGAAAGTTACTCATGGAGAAGTATGTCAACCCATATAGTCATGCAATTACCAACAATAAGTAATAATGATGACCAACCCGGTGAGCACTTTCTTTATTCATATTTGTCTAGTGGAAATCTTTCCAATTATTTCCAACCATTAGAGGACGTAATAATAAGCGCGACTTTCTTCAAAAAATCGCCTCGAAGGCCGACGCGCGTAGAGGTGAGCGCAACAGCAACAAGAAGAAGAAGAGGAAGAAGAAAGAACCGGGCGACGTTAACCCCAAGGCGTATCGGCTACCTCGCTTACTCGCCAACGTGCCATACTGCACCGTACGCCATCCGAGTCCTCTCCTTCTTCTTCGCGGAGGAAAGCGCATCTCGATCTTCCTCGAAGAGCCGAAGAGGAGAGACCGCTTTCGACGATTCGTATAGCAGTAAAATAGTGGGAGTGAACTCGCGCTCTTCTCCGCACGCAGACCGGGCCCGGAGTTCAGTGCTTTTCGAGCAGCCGCAAGGTCCGCACGCAACCGTAACCGCAATCGCGCGCATATCCGCCCGACCGGAACACGTAACTCCTCCGGACGGAAAAATCCTTTTTGTTGTAATCGACGGTGTCGCTTTAGCAACGCATCGCTGTTATTTAATCGATACACCACTTCCAGTGAGACTATTTCCAGTGCAGTGCCCGAAATGCTCTAAATTTCGCGATTCGGGGGCTTTAAGGGACAATCATGAAGTTTTTGGCGGTTGTGGGCTTTTTGGTGTTGGGGGCGCAATGTCTGGAACTGAAGAACGGTGCGTACGAAGATTTCGTGATCAGGGTGACGGAATCGGTGCCGGCAGAGGACTGCAGGATCGTCCTCGATAATCTCGAGGTAAGCACAACAATTCCACAATAGGCGTTGCGAAATCGCGCCGACAATCAAAACAATTTTTCGCTTATACCCGAACTAAATCGAAACGCAGACTGCAAAAGCGATAACCTCCTTCGCGTTTCGTATTGTCTTTACAAAATTGTACCTGCATCGTCAGTACGTACAGTTACGAAACTTGAAACTCCGAGTAAGTAACCTGATAATTGATAAAACACAGGATGGTGTAGATGATTATAATGATGATGATGGTAGACCTTTTTGTACGTTCATTGTTTGGAATTTTACTAGTAGGTAGATTAAATTCGCCCGGATTATTAATTCTTTTGTATTTCAATCCAGGCCGGCGACCGAAATTAATTTGATTACCATGAGGGCCTTATTAAAATCTAACAGGACCTTTAAAGAGAAAAATTCCTAGGTCCTCAATCTCGATGCGTTATTATCATTTGTCCCCTTTTAAAATTCCGTATGAAGGTGGGATGCGATAAGGAACCACTTTCGTTAAACTCTTAAACGTTTTAACATTCTTTAAAATAAAACACGGATTAACTTTTATCTCGGTATTATAATAATGTAAAGCTGCGGAGAGAAGATGCAGCAATAATGATTTTTTCGTAATCGCACCGATCACAATGTGTAATTTCATGGACGTTATAAGAGCCATCAATTCCGTTCACTCTAATAGGCTAAACGAACCGCTTAAAAGTCGAAAAAAAAATTAATTCCTTCTCGTTAAGGAATAAGGCGACGTGAGCTTTATTTCCTAATACGTTTAGATTTCGATCAAATTGGATTACGATTTTATTTCGAAATGCAGAGAGGGTTTCCGCCTTTGGTATTTATTTTCCGAAATCGATTGGTCTCGTCATAGAGGAATCGGATCGATTTCAATGAGAAAACGTACACCCGGAGTTTCTTTTATTGATTTCGAACACTTTTACTTGCGCTTTTGAGCGTATAAATCACGAAAACCGCGAGAGATCTCTATCCCAAATTTCGGCGAAATCCGGAAACATCAAGCGCGAAAAAATCAAAATCCACCTAGCCGGAGGCTGGAGAATTAAAGAGTCACGTTTTTCCTCGAAGGTCGTAAAAATGCGCCTTCGAAATGAAAACGAGTCTCTGTAACAACAAATAATCGATGGAAATAATGACGCCATCGCTATGAAAATAAACATCGCGAGAGCGTCAAGTATGTGCACCATTAGAGGATGCAACTGCATCCATTAAAAATTGTTTATGCCGGATAATTAAACGTCCACAAGGACAACTCCTTGGCATTTTTCCGCGCCGACTCTGCTGGGAGATGTTCGAAATCGTGACCGCGAAAGGTCACGATCTGGATCGGAACTTTGCACGACTCCGTGACCCGCGGCCCGCCAAGAAAAGCGCGGAGATCGAGGTGCCGGGTCGAGACACATTTTCGAAAACATGGCCGAGGCTACCGTGACGATCCCGGGCAAACACTAAAGACGTTTGTTTAGTTGTTGGCACCTGCAGTGAAGATGGGCGCGGCTCGCAAGGTTATATTAGATAATTAAACAATCCCACGACTCTCCTCACTATGCTTTTCGAAAAATCCCACAACCGTAAGGAAGAGCCGTCCGTTTATTAGTCGCGACCGCAACAACGAATTAAAACGAAACCGCACCGTATCGTAATAACACGGGAGGGAAAGATTTATTTTAGCTCGGGGGGCCACCGTGTAACGTGCCGATAATGTATGGAGGCCGAAATGACCGGTAGCCCGACCTTTATCAACTCGGATTTTCGGACAATGCCCCACTTGTCGCTTTTGATTTACGGCCCTCCTAATGGGTAGCCCGAATTAATTAAGTAATCAGTCGGAAATTTCGCTTTTCTCCTCCAGAAAACAGGTGGCGAATGCGCGATTTCGTACGCACACCATCTGATGCTAACGTATTTCGATGAGGCTCTTTGTTTCCACCGTAAGCTTCAAACATCACGAAACACGAGTCGTCGCCTTTTTAACATTTGACCTCTCTTGTTCTTCGGCGTCTATGACTGGATCCCCGAGACAATATGAATTATTTCGCCAAATTTACATACCTTATCCAGAGACGGCTTTTTTCGAAATTGTCTTCCTCTCATACATGAATAAGTACACGAGTCGCGATCTTATCTCGGTGGGTACGCACCGGTGTTAAGTCCGAAGCCAACCCATCGAGCATATTTAATTAAATCCAATCGCCCGGCGATTTCTTCCGCGTCGACTCGATGAAGAATTAAAAGTGCAAACTGTCACTTGTAGGGGTTGAATTAAGTGTACACTCTTTCGTTTTCTACACCTAGTTCGGTTCACACCGAACACAAGAAGCGATAATCTCCGGAAAAATCTAAATTAAAAAAGGTGACTCGTCATCTCCTGTAATTTAATAGAAAAATGTGGCGTTCCCTCTTATTTCGAGACGAACTGTTATTATCGAACGCAAAAAGCGATGAGGTCCAATTTGTGGGACGCGACGTGAAATTTGACCACCCGTGACACTTCGATTTCTTCACTCTCCCCATTACGAACACCTAGGCGCTATTAAGGCTATCACGCGAAGATGGGATAATCTTTCGGAACAATTGTGGGATTTTTATCGCACCATGAGAAAGGAAAATCGATGGGTGAATCGAACGATCCTTTCCAAACCTTGGATCGCACCAAGTACCTTCCTATCACGATTCTACGAATAGTAGGTGTAGCGAAATGAATAAGCAATTGTGATGTGAATAATGCTCCTCTGAAATGTGAGTCACTATTTCCGCTTCATTTGTAAAGCTCCGGGTATACCTACTTGTCTTCTTAGGAAGATGCAAAGTTCGAAAATATTTCCATCGTCACGTTAAAACGGGCTCGTGTCATAGGTCGTTTGGTTGGATAATCATAAAGCACATACAAGCCCACCTCATTGAATTTTAACGGTACTCGCTGAAAAATCTCCACGGAGGATATCGGAGGTCGACTGAATAAATAAGCAGAAATAAAATATTTGTAGAACCTTTGACATCACCACCTCGCGCCTCTATTATAGTCACCCAGTCACCTGTCTGTCCGTTTCGGAAATTAACGGGATATCGAATCGCCATTCATCACTTTCGAGCGATTCTTCGATTGAAAATTACTCAATAGGTAATCAGGAAAAATCGTGATACCTACCTTCAGGTGCCACATCATCACCGTCGCTTTTTACAAATTGAAATAGTTCTCGCCTCGTTATTAATAAATTCATGAATTACGAAAAGCGGAAGCCGACCGTTTGTCCGTTCTTCTCCAACAATAGCGACCACCGTAAAGGCGAGAAAAATCGAGGATTTCGAGTATACAAGTCGTACCAACATAACAACGATCGCGGTAATCTTTAAACCGATTAAGGTCGCCGTAATCCTCGCGAAACTCTTACACACAAGACCAGTCGCCACTTCTTAAGGCTTTTATAATTGATGGGAGCACAATTTACCATTGTGAATAACACCGTCGTTACGTAACGATAATGCCAAGTGGCCGTAAAGAGCCCGCTCCGGTTATAATTAGCTCACCTTTATGATTTAACTTTATTAGAATTTTTATTCAGTGGCCGATGATGCGATATCGCGTTGCGTTTGTGGGAAACGCGAGATTGCAACAAACACTTCGATATTTTGCATTCCTAGTCGAGCATTTGAAAGTCGTATATCAGTGAATGCGAAGATCCGCCGTGAAAGTTCGCTTCTTCATAAGGCACGGACGTTTTAGGTCATCTCGATTAGTAATTATCGAAAAAATTAAAAGGCCGATGGCGTTATTACGCAACCTAGGTATAACGGATTTTGAGGCTGAGGTGTGGGTGCGCCCGTTTCCTCAAAAACGCCATCGTAAAATATTTGTACAACGGAGATCGCATATAAGCGCCGGTGAATCAACAGAATCCATTTAAACAGAAATCCGGGATAAAAACGGCATAGGAGCGATAAATCTCCGGGCCTGAACCCTGATCTTTCTCTCCGTATAGGTGCACGGAGTAATAACGGGGTAGAGGTTAAGATGCTCCTCGTATAATTGCCGTATGGTATTTATAACTTTGGGTGATGCTCACGTATGTATTTACCTTATGACGTTCTCTCGCGCTCTCGAGAAGAGTGTTGAAGCGCTTTTTCAGCCGGCCGAGTCACGAAGCGCCTCCGTTCTCACGGCTTCGACATATCCACGGGCGCCCGAAGAGAGCGTAAACGGTTAATTTGCATTTATCGTGATGGACCGAGGCGTCCTCATCCACCCCACTCGAAAAACCGACAACCCTTATAAAATACACGTTTGACTCCCTTTTGTCCGGATGACGGGGCGATTGTTCGACGACTTCCTCAAGAATCCACGTCTCTTTGAGATGCAAATCGATTGCGCTTTTGATCCCCCAGTAATCATCAGAGTTTAATTAAAATCGTCGTTGCCCAACAGAGCTGGAGGCACGTGTGCGTTCTCCCCTTGTAATTACCAAAGATGAGTTTCTGCCATCATTACCATCATCATCATCATCATCGTGGAGTCTCGGAGCTTACATTTATAGAAAGTGGGTTAGATTATTGTTGTGCATTATGGGATTGTCCCGACTCCAAAGGTTACTTATTAGGAGCTCGAGTGATGCAACTCTTGTATTATAGATGAAATGTCAGCGTTTTAATTCGTGTTTCTTTTCGTGTTTGGCAGGCAACCCTTAAAAGTGCGTCGCAGTATTTGTTTTCCGCTTTGGACAGCAGGGCTTTCCTGCGTTCGGCAACTGTCTTGCTTCCGCCGACGTGGCCGGATGGCTGCGCTTCTTCGCCGGTCGTTTCCGGTGCAGGGGAAGCCCCTGATCTGACGATCGCGCCTCAAGGGCCGGCTCGAGGACGGATCTACACGCAGCAGTCGCTCGGGTGCGGGCGGCCCGGGGATCAAATTTATCTGGCCCAGGAAACGCTGACGAAACGCGATGGCACTTTAGGTGAGTCCATTTTTCCTTTTTTTATGGTGAATCTGGGGAAATTTACACTTGGATCACAAAAAATTACACTAGAATCACAAATAATTACATGGATATCACAAAGTATCACAAATCCACGAAATTTGCACCTATTTCAAGTTATCAAAACCCTGTTTTTTTGTAGCTCGTTCTCTGGTGAAGGAGTTCGCAATGTACCGCTACGGCGTCTTCGAAGAGCAGGGCTACTTCAACGACCCCATCTACCCCATGTGTTTCTACGACGACCAGACCAAACACCCCAAAATTACCGGCTGTTCTGACCTTCCGATAAACGACAACAAGTAAGAAATTTCTCCTCTTTCTAATACAAAAACCTGACGTTCTTCTCCAGTGTTTGTAGCGATTTGAACGCCGAATACAACATAACGAAGATGGTGGACGAAAAAGCTCGAAGTTCGATAATGTTCGCTGCCGAATCTCCGGCAGTATCGATGTTTTGCGACGAGGGAAACCACGATCGATTCGCCCCTACGAAACACAACTCTATCTGCCAAAGGCGTTCCGTTTTTCAAGTGATAATGGCCCACGAGGATTTCGCCGCTAATAACGCAGCCAACGATTTAGGCACAAATCAAATCACGGACACCACCCCTAAAATCACCTACAAGAAGCAAATCTTGACTAGATACGTTTTCGTCGTGGAGAGTACCAAAGACATGTTGCAAAGAAATTCGTGGACGTACCTAAAAACGGCTCTCACCTACTGGGCTTTGAACGATTTGCCCGAAAATAGCGAAGTCGGGATCGTTTTAGCAGAGGAATCTTCGCGGAAAGTCCTGAATATTGTATCTTTGAAAAACCAGAGTATTAATCGAGGGGATAATGATGTCAGAGACGACATTTACTCGTCAATGCCTTGGACTCCTAGCGATTTGACGAAAGCTGGTTGCCTCCATTGCGCCCTTAAAGAAGCGGTGGATATGCTGAACGAAAGGACGAAATTGAGAGGATCCGCCAATAACGTAATCGTAGTGATCGCACCGGGAATGCACTCCAACTTACAAATCGATAAAGTCGTGCAGGAAGCGAGGAAATCTAAAATAAAAATCGCCTCGATCAACTATCCCACGATTTTGAGGGAGGAACCCCTGAATTCCCTCGCGGATCAGACCAAAGGGGTGGCTTACACGGTGTTCGAACACAAACTGAACGTCGAATCGACCCTTTTGACTACTTACTTCGAGTTCACCAATATTTTACAAGACATAGTCAAAAGGTTCTACTCGGGCAGCCAATCGGATCTACCGATAGAGGTAAATTCTGTCACTGTCTCCAAAAAGGCGGACGGATTTTAATCGGTGATCTAATTTTCAGATTCATCGCAGAGAAATCACGGATGACGGTCGTAACTCGATAACTGGGAGTTTCATGTTGGACCCGAACATGGGAATGCCGGCGAGATTCAGCTTCTTCACTCACGACTCACCCCCGCTTATCAAAAGCCTGAAATTGATCAGCCCCAGTCACGTGGTCTACTCGAATCGGAACGACCGTTTCAGCAATTTCAAGATGATCCGCCTGAATTCGAATTTGTCAGAGCCGGGAACTTGGACTTACACCGTCGAGCCGTACCCGGGTAATCCGCAGCCCCATTTCATCCAAGTTATGGCGACTCCTCTGCGAAAAACCGCCCCGATAGTCACGGCCAAATTCTGGACCCACCAGAATGGGCCGGACGGTCCTTTGGTCCTTCTGGCTGAGATCAAGAGGGGCGAAAACCCGGTCTTGGGCGCCAAAGTCGAGGTGACCGTCACCAAACCCGAAATCAACGGATCCGTCCCTTATAAACACAAATTCGACCTTTTGGACACCGGATCGGGCGATCCGGACATCACCAAAGGCGACGGCGTTTACACGAGGTATTTCAGCGCTGCTGACACCGGAGCAGGGCTTTACACCTTCGAAGTTTCGGTCACCGACAACGGCAACACCGCCTACACCCAATCCGGAACTCCTCTCATTACCGGTAAGTCCTTTTAAAATTGTAGAATTTACATGAAGTTACAGTGAATTGATTTCTAGATGATAAGCCTTGCTGTGGGTCGGTGATTTCGACTCAAGGAGCCAGCCCGATCTCGCCCTTCCAAAGGGTCCTCCCGAAAATCACCAAATTGATAACCCAAAACCAAATCGATTCAATCAAAGAAACCCCAACCGGTCGAATCGGTGATCTAAAAGTCCAAATAATCCCGGAAGACATGAAAGCGCGCCTATCCTGGACGTCCCCAGATATGGGAGGCGCCACAATCTCCAGGTACGAAATCAAATTCGCCAACACCATCCAAGATATCAGTGACGGATTCGAAACCGCCGCCACTTCATGGGATTTCGGCCAACCCTTACCTTTAGCACCTGGCTCTGAGACGACTTTCAATCTGGACATGAGCCAAAATCGTGACTTATTGGATAAACCCCTGTATTTCGCAATCAAAGGGTACCCGCAACCTTCTGCAGAGTTCTCTGGGCCGATTTCTAACTGGGTTAGGGTTTTGGTACCTTCGCCTCCACCACCACCGACGGTACCGCCGACTTATTCCTCAAACGAGGGAGGTTATTGGCCTAATAACGCGAATTCTGTCGGAATCGACCCAGTCAGCCCCAGTATCGCCAAAACTGTCTCAATCGGTTTGGAATTGATTTTACCGATCGCCATAGGTTTCCTCTTATTGGTAATCCTATTGGTACTCTATTGCTATTTCTGCGTGGTGAAAAAGCGAGACCAGAGATTTGACGGGCATAAGAAATCCAACAGTTCGATTAAAAACGATAAACTGTCGTCCACGATCACGATAGTGCCTAGTTCTCCTCAACATCACCAAAGCCTGTCAAATTACGGCGCAGATAACATGCCAGATCCCCACCAGGTGGGAGTACCGATCAAGTACGATTACGAAGAAGAAACGAAGAAACGCTACTCTCTGGTGAATCAGCAAGAGCAGCAGCTGATTGAAGAACTGAAGCAGCAGCAGTTCGTCCATGCCCAAAACGCGCAAAACCCCAACAACACCTACTCCGGATTGAGCGTAATCTCCAACGGGAGTCTGAACAGGACTGGGCACACTTTGAGTCCTTATAACTCTTGGAGCGCCTCGCAATTGCTGCACGAGCATGAGAGACGTCACAGTCCTCTGGAGAACATGATGCAGGTGGACGAGCATCCCGAGTACGGTCATCAGAGCGTCGATCATATGAGTTTGAACGGGCAGACTTTGGAGCATCTGCACCACATTCCGCCCCCGGTGCCCCCATTGCCCGCTTTCAATTCCAACGGTTACCCGGTGAATTACAACATTTACGGGGTGCATCCTGGTGGTAACGGTAACGGGCAGCAACTTCAGCAGAATCCGCACGCGATTTACCAGTCGATGCAACGTAACGAAACCATGGTTCCGTTCAATCCGAGTCTTCAAGGGTCGATGTCTTCGGTGAACAGCGGCGACAAGAAGCGACGCAACGTGACGATGGTATGAAAATGCGTTTTTACGGAGACCTACACTACGTATTTGTGACGAGATTTAATTTTGTTCTTATTGTATGATTTTTGTAAATATTTTTGCTAGTCAAATCAAATAATGTTGATGTCTCGCATGTCTCGATAATTATGATGAAGCCAGTACTTAGTGGTTAATTTACTATAATAATTATTAAGTGGAAATTTTTGTAGTTTTATACAAATTGTTTTGAGACTGATCTCACAAAATTTCGACTTTTGTATAATAATAATATAATTAAAATTGTGAGTGGACGTTCCCAGTTTTGTACATACCTATACCTAGATGTTTATTTATAGAGTAAGAAGCCAATGTAAATATTTTGATAAGTTTTTGTAATTGTGGATAATAAATGCAATACCTACATTAACGAGATTTTATACCCAAGAAAGTACCCAACGAAATTGAACATATCAAATTTCCACGTAAGATGGCGCTATTTTTGTTGGATTTAGGGACTTTTCTGTGAATTGGTGCTCCTGAAAAATAAACAGTCGTTGCTACAGCAACCACGCTATCGTCATTCGGCAGCTGTTTGTTGTCAATGTCTGTCATAAATGTCATTTTTAATCATTTTGGATCAATCAAAAATAGAAATTGAGAAAAATGAAGATTAACGATAAAAATTTGTGTGCGTTCGCCGTTTCCGCCACCCCGGTCGATAAAGAAGGTTATCTGAACAAAAGGGGTGAAGTAAACAAGAATTTCCAAAAACGCTACTTCATTTTAAAAGGAAATTTACTGTTTTATTTTGAGAAAAAGGGCGATAAAGAGCCCGTGGGAGTGATAATTTTAGAAGGCTGCACTATCGGTAAGATATCCAATTCATAACTAGTAATTTCTCATTCATGATGGAATTTTAATCATAGAATTGGCCGAAGATGATGAGCAATTCAGTTTCAAAATCGAGTTCCACGGGACCAACAACAGAAGCTATGTTTTGGGAGCAGAGTCGCAAGAATCCATGGAACAATGGATGAAATCTCTAGCGTGTGCTGGTTACGATTACATGAAATTAATGGTCGCGGAACTCCAACGCCAATTAGATGATATTGAAGGTTGTTATCTTATCTGAACCAGGTTTATCAATGTTTTTTTACCATAAATGCCAAGCTACAAAATGAACGAAGCTAAGATCGAAAGTTTTGAAACTGGTAATAGTACATTTTACATGGTTTTAGAGTCTCCACTACCCCTGGCTTCATCAGTAAACTCACCAGTGCCACCTCCGAGACATCGACATAACCCTTTCAACAAACCGGAGAACTGCCCCCACCAAAGGTCTCACAGCATGCGATCCAGCAATAATTTGGGTAATTATTCAAAAATTCAAAATAGGTGAGTGTAATATTAATTACATTAAGGTCGCGTAGAAGATAACCATCAAGTTGAGCCCTCCAACTCGAAAATCGTCATCAGCTTTAAGGAGTTGCACAATTCGTATGCGCGCCCCATTCTGAAAGACTTCAACTTTTGGAAACATGAACAAAAGCAAATGCTTGAGAAAAACTCCAATGACAGTAACCTAATCAGTTTTTAGTAGATCTCGCTCTCAAATAATTTTAAATATTTATTATTGTAAATAAATAAAACAGTATAAGCCAAAAACACTTTGCATCTATAATCTAAGGACGGATTAATTGTGAAGTAATAATTTAAGGACGGATTAAAATTAGTCTTCAATAGCTTCTTCAACGAATTCATCTCCACCATCAGTTTCGTTGATTTTAGCGATTGAAGGCACTAGAGACGTTACCGGCACCCCTAAACCTTTAGCCAATGCCTCGATCAATTCCTTATTCAAGTAATAAGAAATAGAAGTTCCTCCACTGCTCAAGAGGATTTGCCTCAACTCTGCGAAGAGTTGTTTGGCATCACCAAAATTACCGGTTTTTACAGATTCCTGTATCATCAAAGCGTATACGTCACCACGACGCACCGACGCCTCCAATTCCTGCCCACCAGTCATCAGTAATTGACGACATTGAGTCATCCCTGCCTGAAAATCACCCCTTTCGAACAGTCTTCGAATATCCACGAATCTTTTAACGGTAGTGAGCCGTTGCTGCACGATTTCCACCGCCCTCTGGTGTTGAATCGGATCGCGCGGATTCGTGATTTTCGAAATCGAACGCGAGGCTTCAGTCAGCGCCCCGAAAGCCTTTTCGTAATTTTTGAACTCGTCGATTTCCACTTGAGCGCAAGCCACGTAGAAATTCGCGAGCAAATCCAAAGCCTTCCCTTTTGAATAAAACGTTATTATGTTTCTCAAAACTTCGGGATTGTTTTTCCAATCGAGAGACTGCAAATAATTCGCGGCCATGATGTAGATTTCTTTTTGGCGGGAAACCCCCGCGAAGAAAATGATCTTATCGGTATCCCCAGACTTGAGCAGAGCTTTCATGGCTCTTATCTGAAACATTTAATTTATTATTTTATTATAGCGATTTCCGTGAGATAATGGCGTAGTTACTCACTTTATCACCGGCTTGGGTGAATTTTTTAGTAGCCAGGTGATAGTGCCCTTGCACCATCAGGCTTTCAGCCAAATTTTCCAAAACTCCAAGTCGAGTTTCTTCGTCTAGTTGGTCTTTTTCTGGGGTTAATTTTTCAGCGAGATCTTCAGTCAACTGCACGTTGTGAGCCAGGCAGACACTTATGGCATCTTTAAATTTCTTCGCGATCGCCAGAAGATCGACGGCTTTATCGAACTGCTCATTGGTGACGAAATAATCGGCGCACTTTTCGACCAGGGCCGGATCCGAATCAGCGTCTAAATCAGTGGCGATCTGCTGCAGCGTATCGAACTGCCGGGCCCCGAACGCCAAATCGAGGGCCTTATGAAGCATGCCGGCCCTGTGGTAAAGCACGATCGCCTTATCGGGGGCGCCCTGCTCCTCGAAGTAGCGGGCGCACTCCAATTTCTCCCTGTTCCCGGCCACGTTGCCGATATTCCAGAGCTCCTCCGCCATGTGTCCGTCCCTGCACAGCCTCACAGCGTTGCCGTAAGCGTTAGCCCTCGTGAAAAAATTGACGGCGTTGTCGTAATCCCCCTTCGTTTCATAAAAGCGAGCCATGTGATAAAACGCGGCTTTGTCGTTACCAGATCGCGCTATTTCGGCCGCCCTGCTTTCCTCCCCCAAGAAACAGAGCACCCTAACTTGGGAATAAACATCGTTCGCAGCGCCGTATACCTTAAGGGCTGCCGCCATGTCGCCCTGAGACTCCACGTATTGCCCCCACCATTTTAACAGATCCCTGTAATAAAAATCGTAAAATTTGTACGGTAACCAGTGCGGTTACTCACGGGTCTTTGGTTTTCGCCATGTACTCCTCCAAAAGCGGGGGGCGGTCTAGGAGCATCCTGGGGACGTCGAATTTGTGAGTGTTGGCCCTTTCGTACCGGGCGGCCGCCTCTTTGAAATCGCCCGATTCTTCCAGGTTTTTGGCCCAGGCGTGTTCGGTGTTTTTCAGGTGGATCCGGTCTTTCGATTCGGCGATCGCGTGGGCCTCGTCCATCCGGTTACGGCTCTGCAATAACTTATTCAAGAGGTCATACCGGTCGCACTGAATATACAGTTGCTCTGCTTCGTCCGACATTCCCAAGTGCACGGCTAGGACGGCTAATTTCGCCTCGTGGGGTAGATTTTTGTCGGCCATTGCTAGGCGTAAAGCCATGGCGGCACGTGCGTTTCCCACGTGTCCTAAACAAACGCCAGCGACGTCCAGTCGACGCGTTTTTACGCACATACGCGCCAAACTAGTCCAGACTCCCGGGCTTTGCACCGATTTGATCGCCTTGAAAGCCGCGTCCATGTTGCCCAAGCTCGAGTTGTAGCTGAAATCCAAGACGGCGTTTTTGGTGGTTTTGTCGCACTTATCCAAGCCGGAAAAGTCGCTCATTATCTCCCGGACGATCGACATTTTATCCAGGATTACCACGTGAGGAGTCGAAATCGCCAAGAGTTTCGCGTCCGCGTTGATCGCCTTGATATCGTGCATCCTGATGCCGTTCTCGTGCGATATAAACATGGTGATTATCACGTGTTCTTCGTCTTTCAAACTGCTTTTCGTGTTATTGTCGGATTTCACCCTGAAAACGGCGAATCTCTTTCTGTCTTTCGTAGGGGATTTGACTTTTTTCGCGTCGCAAATCAGTAGGCGGGCATCCTCGACGTCCCAGTGCAGATAGAGCGGGATTCTGTTGGAGCAGATCTCGTCGAATCTCGTTTCGGTCTCGTCGCGCTCTTCTTTATCGGCATCGTCTTGGCCGCCATCTTCGTATTCGCTGCTGTATTTGCGAAAATCGTACGAGATGAAGTTGTCGTTTTCCACGTCCCAAACGTATAATTTACCGTCCGGGACTAAATTGGCTCCGGCCAGAGTCATGGCTACTTTCGTTCCGTCACAATTGCTCCTCGCTTGGATAATTTCGCCGAAATCTTGACAAACGTCGTATAGATTCTTAACGGGTGTTGCCAATTTCGGATCTCCGTTTGATAAATCGTAGATTTTTATGTACCCCTCCATCGTGAAAATCGTCAAAAAGTTTCCTGTAATATCGACACCTATTGGCTCACCTTCCGTCGAATTGAACGTCAAAGAATATAACAGTTGACCACCGTTCGATACGGCTCTGATTATAACATTTTTCGGTGTCAATAAAATTATATTCCGTTTATGGAGGAGAATCTGCTCATTGTCCGCTTTGAATTTACACAACAGTTTAACACCAAAGTCCAGTTTGGTAATTTCGTCAATTTTCCAGGTGATTTCGTAGACGGAAATCGATCTGTCATCGGTAAAAGCGACGAAATCCTCGTTGATACTCATATCGGTGACTTGGGTGTCGAGCTGATGTAAATAGCTGCCTCTTTCGCTTTCCAAAACGACCTGACTTGCGGTTTTTTGACATCCCCAAATTCTTTCCGAATAACAGTAGCAAATATTCTGCTCCTTCATTATGTAAACAGACGTGACGCAGTTGACACTCAATAAAGGTAGCCGCAATTGGGCAGAACCCCACATTAATTGCTTCACGGTACCGCTGACCGAATTGACGTTGTTGAGCTCCCAGGCATCTTCGGGGTTGCTATCGTTAATCCCCAGGAACTTGTTGGGGATTTTCGACCAGAAATAGATGCGGCCGATGTTGGTGCCGGCGCATAAAGTCCGGTTCATTTTGCAGTAGGCCAAGCAGGTGAAGACCTCGTTAACGGTGCGGCTTTTGTCGTCGTTATCGTAGAGCTTCAAAGTCGTGGGGAGGACGTAATTGTCGTTACTTTCGATGTCCCAAATTCTCACAATCAAATCGCCTGTCAGAATCCCCAGGCTGCTGCCTCCAGCCCAGACCATCCCTTGACTTCCCGCCCCTCGAGCCTGAACTCGGCCGCTCAATTTGACTTTGGCCAATTCGGATAGGTGTCCTTGATGGTCGATGGAAAAATGGCCTACTGTCAAACCTTCCATCATGACGATCAGCGCTTCTTTGGTCGGGTGATGTGCAACGTAAGTCAATGGTACTCCTTCAGTATTTAAGACTTCTACGCAAGTTCCACCGCCATTGACGTAATAAATCGATCCAGTTTGAGTTCCGACGTAGAAATTCAAGTTATCTGTGCCATCTTGTGATCTGAATTTGCGGGCTGTGGTTTTGGGTCGCCAATTACTGAACATGTCCAAGGCGTTTTCGTCTCCATTAACAGCGGCTTTTGCTAGACCTTCGATATCGAAATCCGGATGAGTTTTAATGGTGATTCTGAAAGTGAGGTGTGTTATCGCCTCTTTTAGGTCTAAATGGAACACTGTCACGGTTTGACCTTTACTGTCCACTTTCCAGCCAACGAGAGATCCACCCTATTAGAAACCATTTAATTATTATTGGTGTTGAATTGGATAGAGTGATAATGATTACAGAATCGCATGAGACAAGTCTGCCGCCTTTTTCGCTAAACTCCAATAAAGTGATGGGGGCTTTATGGGGGCCTCCGACGTTGATGAATTCTTTGTCGGAACCGTTCCACACTTTGAACTCTCCATTCTCCCAACCGGTTGCCAAAATCGTTTTCTCTGGGTGCCAGGCAAGTGCTGTCACCTGGAAACTTCTGTGTACCGGGCAATTCACGTCCGTTAGGGCTTCTCCCTGGAGGAAATTGCTTTATAGAGACTTGTGGTAAGTATGAGGGAGCTTACCAATTCATCGAAAATAGAGACGAATCCTCCTCGTTCTTGCGAATAGCTGGAAACCGCTAAAAGTGCAGCACTCGGATGCCAAATTCCGTTGAGAGAAATTGATCCCGAAACCGGAAAATTCACTGGATTTTCAAAATAAAGTGTCATCTTGACGTTTATCACTTTTGATGTTGTGAGTGTAAACAAAACAAAGCGGTTGCTAGGTAACGGTACTTGGTGATTTTTAGGGATTTTTGTTATCGTTAGGTTGCCATTTTGGTTTTCAAATTTGACAGTAGTGCGCCAGCTGATTTTGACAAGCACATTGACAAGTAAATATTTGTGGTGGCATGTGGATGTCGATATTTTCGTAATTATCTAGTGAAAAATGGGAGGATTTTTCATATTCATTGCGATATTAATCCTTCTGTTCTACGCCACATCATGGTAAGAACTGATTATCTAATCGCGACAGATTCTGAAACACTAGTTTCAGGGGTTTAAGGAAAGTCATATCCTGGATTTGCCAGAAGAAGTACAACGTTACTTTAAAAATCGGAAGTATCGGATTACCGTACTTGAAATTGTGTAATATCCACATATCCAAAAACGGGTTTAGTTTGGTGAGTGCATGGATGAATAATTCACCAGAATCACACAAAAAAACTGAATATTTCAGGATATCGACGAAATCAGTATTAAAAGCAGTTTTCTCAACTCGGAGCTGACCAAACTAATCACTCTTGTGGTTAAAGATGTTAGAATTAATAAAGATATTGGACAGCATGATCCGAGTCCAGATGTCGTGGATGAAAGTGATGACTCATTCGATTTTCGTGATAAGAAAGTTCCTCATTTTATCAACAAATTCGCACAGTTTATGGCGGTGCACATTTACAATATTTCCGCTATGCTATTACGATCTGAAACTCCTGGTTGTCTCACTCATGCAACCGCTAGTGAGTTGCGTTTCGATGGATGCATACTGAAAAGCGCTAAACTCCTCTTGGTTACCATGAATTTGATGGATGCCTCAACAAAAGTCTTGCGACATGCGGATAATCAAAAACAGACTTGTTTGGCCGAGTTTAGATTTGGGATCTCAATGGATATTACACTTGTGGCGCAAGGCCCTCTTTCTGTCGAGGTATTATCTATTCGAAATGAGATGAAAATCTAATTTGTTAATTTTTAGAAACTAGACTTTAAAATGTCTTCCGCGAGTGCAATAATCAACGACAGCTTCTACAGTTTGGCACATCATTCTAACAAAATTAGTAGAAATGATAGAAATTCTCAAAGTGAAGACGTTTTCCACCGGCTCCTTCCGATTATACCAAAGAATTGCAGTTTCATGATCGAGTACACCTCATTAAAAGGTGTTAAAGAGACCGGTAGGATCGATTTTAGTTCCACTTTGAGGAAATTGTACCTGACTTATAAATCGTCAATTTCTGAAGAATCGCAACTACCTCAAGGATTTTTCGTTTTCTACATCCACGATCTCGAATTAATGAACACGAGAGAGAAATTACTTTCATTGAAATTCTTGTCAATCGATGCAAAACTGAATAATTTCATAATCGATTTATATTTTCAATTGAACAGTTTATCAGTGACCTATAACCATGACGATATCTATCGATGGGTTTACAGCAATTTCCTGAAGAATCAAAATGTGATGAGAATCGCCCAAAATGAAGGGAATGAAATAGCCACCATAAAAAAGAATTTCCTGATTGAGACAATTTTCAAAAAAATCGTTCTAAATATGTGCGCCGAATTTTCTCAAGTTTCTGTCTTGATTAAATTGCGCAGTAGACGTGACTCCTCCATCGGTTTCGACCATGTCAAGTTCATGTTGGAGCAGGCTCAAGAATATCGAGGTCCTCTTTATTCGACGGAATTTTTCAAGCATTTACTACATGATCGTAAATGGCAAATGGAATTCCTGATAGAGTCTTTCTGGTGGAGTTTCAAGGAGTGGAACCAAGATTCTATCGTTTCGAAGAAGATTCATATTTGGGGAACCCCCATTTACATTGTCAAAGTTCTGGTTAAACTCGGAGCCGCCGATAATGAAATCAAACTGGCATCTCTTCTCGATACTGTGCAGCTAGAATGGTCTCTGGAATTAGCCGCAACAGTACTAGTCGCAATCAGGTAATGATAACCGTAATTTTTTTTGAAAGTACAGTTTTCTGTATTTTTTATATTTTCAGTTGTTTTCGGCAATATAATCTGGATTTTAGTAACTCAAATAATGTTGGCAATCACAGAGAGAATTCTTTCGGTTCAAAATTGCACATAGGCAGTGTGATTATTAAACATTTCGTTTCATTTTTCCAATCTCGAGACACTGAATATTTCGTAGCGCAATTAAATTCGATAGAGTTAACTAAAAATGAGGAATCGACTAATGTGCAAACTAAAGAGTTCAAAGTTTTCACTGTTAATAATACAGGGGATTATTACTGCAGTATTCGTACAGAAGAAGTTTCGAATTATAAAGTATTCGTTAGGCGTGCTCATTTACGGACTATAAACAACGGGGAGAATTTGCGGAAGAATCTTAATTTCTTAGACGATGTTGTGGTTTTTTGGTCGGTTAATTTCCATTTCAAAATGCTCGTTTTGGCTAAAGAGATGAAGGATTTCATTTTGGCGATCAAGGATGAGTTGAGATTGGGTGGAGAACCCCCAGAAATTCAGGAAAGAGATGAAACTGTCTCCAATTGGGACATTCAAGGGAATTTCGCTTTTCATATCGATATTGCCCAAAAATATTCCGCCACAATTTCAATCGGTACGTTGAAAACATAAATTTTCATCTGTGATATTTTGAAAATATTTTGAAAACTTTTAGATATTTTGAAAGTATCGAAGCGTCCCGACGATTGTTGTGTCCAAAACAATTCCGCCGTAATTTCGATAGACGACTCTGATATTTTCACGATAAAAGGCTTGAGCCTACATCGGCTCAAAGATTCCCAACTGATCAGAGACGAACGTCTAGACAACGAAAATTTCAAATGCCCCTGGAACAAAACCTGGAAAATCTCTGTGGATTTATTCAAAGCCGTGTTTCCCTACGAGCACAATTACGCCGATGCCGTCCAAAACGAACTAATTTCCATTTTCAAATGGCTCAAAATCGTACACGCAATGGATAAAACCGAAGAGGCGCCTCCTCTTCCCAGCGACCTGTTGATCGACGTGAAGGAGTTCCTGTTCGAGATGAGCGACGATCCTTTCGAGGTGAAGCTGAGGGACAATTTCGAATTGCTCGAAGACGAGTACAGCGAAAGTCTGAAGAGGCAGAAAATGCTCAAGGATAAAGTGGCGGAATTGTGTAAAACGCATTTGCATTTACCCGCGGGGAAAGTCGAGGAACTTTACGCCACTTTGAAGAAAAAAAACGCGGAGATTTACATTCAGAGGTCGAAGCAAATGTTGAAAGCTTCACCCGCTAGAACTCGTCTATTTGCTTGGAACATGACGAATCTAGAAATAATGGTTCTGGCGGATCCTTCCATTCACGGTACCGAAAATGTCATAGAAATTATGAAGGAAATCGATGTGGATGGCGCTTGGCCGGAGGAAGGATTGGAATTTTCGATTTTGTGGTGCAGGGTCGTTTCGCTTCGCTGCAAAGAATGGAAATTCCAGTTGAGGGATTATCCTCAACCTCTTCTAGACATCAGGAAATGTTATATTTGTGGACAGCTAGTGGGGGCCGAACAACTATCACCAAAGAGAGGTAAACTCATAAATGATTCATTAGTTTATTAATGCCTTAAGCTAGTGTTATTTTTAATTGATTTTCAATAACACATCGGATAAAACTGAGCGCTTTTTGCGGCCTAGGGAGGAAACCATTTCGAAAATGCCACTGGCCGAATCTATGAAATCCAGAATGAAGCCGATGATAAAATCCAAGACATCTTCACCGAACGACATTTTTTGCGCGTTTTTAATCGGAGAACTTCTTCCCTATAAAATTATTTCTCATTTAGTCATTATTGATTATTAGATTGTCTCTTACTTTATTTTTATTTTTTTGTGCCTCGCATAATGATAATAACGAGCTGGACACTAGGAAAATGCTTGCGATAGCAACTAATCTCCCTGAAAGCGGCATTTTTACTGAAAAAATGATTGTCATTATTAAGCATCGCTCTGTGCTGATCGTTTTATTTAAATCAACAAACAGGATGCTTTATTATCTTCCGAATCTGATGGCCCATTATAAAATTATTGCGACCTTTCAAAAATAATCGCACGCGTGAACAATATCTTAATGAGATAAAAATTGCCCGAAAATAAATGAATAATTAATAAATTACCATTGTTATAGCCGTTCGCACCGTAATTGTCGATGTGGGTGTCGGACCATTTCCCGAATTCCCCATCGAAAGGGGAATGCTACCGTTGAAATTCTACCACGATTTCAATTGCGAAGTCGAATCTTACAGCTACGCGTTCGGACCCTGCTGGGAACCGGTGATAGCGCAATGTAATTTGGGTAAGTCAACGTGTAATGGCACCTGTGAGTAAAAACCATATTTACTTCTTATGTGTAATTTTAGAGCTTGAGAAAATCTCCGCTCCTAGTCGAGACCCGTCGCCACCTTTATCCTTCTGGGATAAAATGAGATTATTATTGCACGGGCGATTAACGATGGTGGTCCAGCAACTGACTGTACTTTTACATGCGTCTTTAGATCCTTATAACACTACCGAAGAAATGGAGTTGACTTGGAATCAAGTCGTAATGGATTGGACTAACGGTAACCACTCTATTGGGAATAATTTGGGAATTATTACTAATTCGTTTTATCCTCATAGCGAAATTCGTTTTCAAAGGAGATTTGAACATTTTTGTGCGTACCGCTTCAAAATACGACGATTGCCGTTTGCTACATTTGCCGAATTTAAAGCTGATTTTGGGCATCCAGTGGGTGTGCCTGGGCGACCCGAATGACCACCATAACGTGATCCAGTGCGCCCCTGATAAAGTTCCTGAGTACTCGAGCAATCAAGTGCACGACTCGTTCAGGGCTTTTCGCTCTCAAAACGTCAATTTGAGCATCGTCCTGGAAACCAAACCGGTAGCCAATCAATCGCCGACTAATTTCGACAACCCGACCCTTTTACTCTACGGCAGCACCCTACGGTGGATCGAGAACCTCAAGTTGATCCTTTCGGGCGTCACGAGACCTACAAAACGTGGTGCGATTTTCAACAACGTCCGCCCTAGAAAAATCCAGTTGAGTCGGCACTACAAAAAAGTGCACCTTTTGATGGGGCTGCATAAATTCCAAGTGTGTTATTGGATGTCTTTCGCGATGCAGAAGGGCTGCGAATTGATGGGCGGTCGATTGTCTTCAAGCGCCGAACACATTTTATCGATCGTTTCGGTCGATGACGGTTTAAAGCACAGACCTAGGGCCGAATGGTCGATAGTCTACATGAATTCCGAACTGAACGATTCGGAAATTTGGCTCAAGAGTGCGCTACGTGAAGAAGACGACGAGGATATCGAAATCGTCTCTTTCAGGCAACCGGTCGAAAAATGCTACTGCTTATCCGTGGCGAAAGTCTCTTACGGGAGAGAGACAATTTTACTTAATCGAGAACACAACACTTGTGATCGCAATAAAGATACACCCACTCATAGATTAGTAGTCTACGATTTGAGAGGTGCTTGGACTAAGAGTAACAGGAACGTGGCTTTCGCCCTTTTCGACACTTTTATGAAGACCAAGGTGAGAAGTCGGTAATGGCGGAACCTGTAATTATTTTTTTATTTGACAGCAAATGAAGAAAAATCTGTCGACGGAAGCCCTGAAGGGCTTCAGGAAAGACAGCAACACTACGCCTTTGAAGAGGAGGAACGCGGATGGACCTGGGACTCCTCCGAATGCCTCGATTCAGGCCCTCCAAGTCAGCGCCGCCTCATCTCAAGACACGCCGTCTCCGATCAGTAAAATCCAGTCGGGACACGCCGCGAACATGTTGCAGCAGTTGATAGCGGAAGCCGATAACAAATCGATAGTTTATAGCGACGATTTGTCTTCGGTTACAAGGCAACAGCATCTTCAAGGATTGCAGGCCTGCCAAGAAGACGACGTCCAACACAGAAACTGGCAAAGTATTTTATTACAATCTTTTTAAATCGTGATTTTAGTTGAAAATTATCCTGCAGTCGCTTTGGTGAACGCCCAGGTGCTTTTAAAAGGGTGCGAAACTCAAGGGTACGTGATTTTGAGCGCGGCCAAAGCCGAAATCATACAGAGAATCCACCGGCCCGTTTGGAAAGAGAGAACTTTGGTTTCCAAGACCACGTGGAGCGGAATTTTGGAGTGCATGCAGTATTACGCCACGGTCAACGCGGGCGAAAACGACACCGTAACTGGTTAGTATTTTACATTACTAGAGCGATAAGTAGCAAATTACTATCATGGCGGCGAAAATTTACGAATTTTATCGGTTACTATGGTTACAAAACAAAGTGGTGCCAACCATATATCCGGTGCCGAGAAATTCCCTAACTGTGCGAGACTGAAACGGTCGATATTACAGAAAACATCATGTGGCTGACGGTCGATAACATCCAAGAAAAAGAATCCACCGAGATATCTGAGCCTTCGGAAGTGCCGAACATGGTCGGCAGTGGCGTCTCGGTCGGTGCTGTCGTGAGCGACACGGTCGGCCCGAGCACCTCCAGCCAACTGCAGCGGATTGTCTCTCGTTGCACCTGCGAATTCTTCTATGCCGACTACGGCGACATCAGCGTCGATCCGGAAGCGGTGGCGGAAGTTCCGCCGCCTCCGCAGGAGGACGTGGGGCCTTGGGATCGCAGGCAGTACGCGGTGGACGCTTTCACCTTGATGCATCACGATCTGTGCGTCTGCACGAATTCGCTGCAGTACGCGATGCTGCTGGACATTGTCAATAATCTGCTGTTGCACGTGGAGCCGCACAGGAAGGAGTCGAGGGAGCGGTTGGCTCGGAGGAGGTTCCAGTTGCAGTTGCACAGTTCTGAGGATCAGAGGAGGCCGATCCAGAATCAGCAAACGCTGGTGAGGACGACTATGAGTAAGTTGAGGCGGCTGGAGAAGGAGACGTACTTGGTCAGTAAGGCTTTGGGCGAAAATGCGGACGATTTGGATCTGGCAGATGAGATGGAGAGGTTGGAGAGGTTGGTTTACGAGTGCAAGACGCAGCTGAATACGCAAAGCGAGGAGTTGGATATGATGTTGTCCTGTTATAAGGAGACTCAGTTGTTGAATAATAATCGGTTGGCGACTACTAGAAGCGATAAGCCTTTGACTATCGTCAGGGCTAACGAGATTTGCTTCAAGAGTGCCCAGTGGAGGTTGACTGAAGCCGATGGGCAGATCGGTATCGCCGATCTGGTTTTGAGTAACTTTTTGTATACGAAAAATTCGAAAAGTGACGATTCGGTCGAGCATTTGTTGGAGTTGGGGTATTTGAGGATGACGAATTTGTTGCCGAATGAAATTTATGAAGAGGTTTTGTGCCCTACCGAAATCCAGCATGGGATGCCCATTGAATACAAGGTTTCCATAGGCGTTAATTAATAATATTGTTCAGTCGTAATTTATGACATCGATTTTCAGAAAGTTTTGAGAATTTTCTGTAGAGAAAAGCAGCCTGTTGGTGGAATTTCCGTAAAAGAGCACTTCGAAATAAATCTACTCCCGATAACCATAGGAATGACAAAAAAATTCTACAGCACAATGATGAAGTTTTGTTTCCCTGAACGCGAAACTGAAGTTATCGATTATTCAGATAGAATGAGCGAAGATGGCGAATCTGAAACTCGCGTAAAAAAAACTAAAGCCCCAAAAAGAAATAGAGATTCGAATTTTTACGTTCATATTGATGATATAGAAAAAATGAAGGTCGGTTTTATTCCAAGTTTTTTCAGCAAAATTTTTATTCCATTGATTTTCAGGAGAGAGCTGAGAAGAATAAACTTTTCGTTTATATAAAAATCCCGGAAGTTCCGGTCAAGGTAAGCTATAAAGGAAACAAAGAGAAAAACTTGGAGGATTTGCGCGATGTTTCCTTGATTATTCCGACTTTGGAGTATCATAATATGACTTGGACTTGGCTCGATCTCCTTATGGCTATTAGAAATGACAGTAAACGAGTTATAGTCTCGCAGGTAATTTATTTCATTTGATTATTAAATTTTTGGGAACGAAACCATGTGAATAAAATTTTAGGCTATCAAACAGAAGTTGCAAATCAAACGAAATACTGGATCGTTAGATGAAAGCTCTTCACCGCAAGAGGAAGACAAAGCTCGAATGCTTTTTGGAACTCGCCATGTATGATATTCTTACATGGATAAGCACATACAAATTTTATTAATTATTTTTAATAATTATTTTTAGGCTCCTGAAAACCGAAGTATTAGAAAGGGAGTCGGAGGTGTTTTTAAATTCGGCAAATGACGAAGGTTGAATAATCTTTAGTTTCTTTGCGTAGTAATTCATTCGCTCCTAACTTACTCCAATTTTTCCAAGATTGGATTGGTCAGATCTCAGATCCACTCCCTACTTGAACAATGTATCCAAATGTTTCTCTCTTGTAAAAGCACTTTACCTAAGATTTCCTCAGTATATCGATATTATATAATTATTAGGCTTAAAAATTTACTTTTCTACTTAAAAGCATCATTTAAAAAGCTTAAGAAAATGTGATTCTATTTTTGATGTGAGCATAAAATGTGATTCGGTTAGTCAAGAATAAATAATTCGATGTAGAATACACCACGTAATAATAAAAATTGCCTCATTTGGCACAATTCAAAATTTTGAAAAATTAGTTTTTGTACGTTTGGTATAATTTTTCCAATTTTGTGACAGACCTTGTACATGTATAATTGGTTGCCTACCTTAAGTTAGTAATTCAATACCAAATTTCGAGAAACCCTTGAAAGAAGCGACAAATTTCCAAATTAATCTAATTTTTATTAATTATAATAGTAACAACTACGAATTGTAAGGCCAGGTTTCGTTCTGTTTATGGCCTTGATATTTCCCTTTATATTTCAGTCCGGTAACAATTGTAGAACTCCTATTGAAGGCCGTTTGTCCCCCAAACATTGTATCAGTTTCTGCAAATTGAAAAATGAATGAAGATAAATCCAAATTTCTCATTAAAATGTAGAAAGTCGTACCTGGATGGAACCTATGATATTCATATTGCACGTGAAGATTTTCAGGCAACTCCATACTTTTCAATCTATCTAAAGGCGTAAGCGTCTCAACAGCAGTTCGATAGAATCTCCTAACATCCTCCAAAGTCTCAATTGTATGTAAAAGCGAATTAGGAATGCCGTGATCAAGTTGTTTAGCGCAAGCGGCGAACAAATTGAATTTATCTTGAAGGCTCTCTATTTTACCATCACCTTGAGCCAAACCTGGTGCATACTTTCGAAAGATCTCGTCCAATTTCGCGTCCACATCTTTGGGCGGCAGATAAGGACGTTGCGACCTCAAGAACCTGCGAACGGTAAATTTTCGATATCAAGTGTATTTGCGAATTTCGTATTTCCGCGCAGTATCGAATTTATCGAGCGTGCGGTGGCGCCCTCTAGCGGCGTACTCGATAAAGGACGGTTCGCTCATTCCGTTCCATTGATTTCTCTCACTTCACGGGCCCCCTTCGTGTCTCTCTCACTCTTGCGTGAAAGTGCGGTTCGTCCTTGTCGCGGTTACGTCCGAGGAGCGAGAGGGGCGATAGGAGTTGGGTAACCGAACGCGCCTGGGATATAGTAATAGTAGAGGAGCGCAGAGAGACGGGGAAAGCAAGGATGGTTCTCGGTTCCCACAAGAACAAGACGCAGTTCAAAGTGAACGGAGTGGAAGTACGCACCCTTTTGCCGCGATAGACTTGGCCGAAGAGTCGATCTTCGGCGGTTTCTTCTTGTCCAGGGCCTTCTTCTTCCCCGCTTTGGTGGCGAAGCCCGCTAACGAGGCGGCGACGTGCTGAAACCGACAGACAGAACCCTTGGGCTTATTGCGATCGATCGGCGGACGGTGCAGTGTCTTCGGGGTGGTGTGTGCTTTAGTGGCGATGTGATATTTACGTTTTTGGTGATCGCGTTCGGGACGGTTTTGAAAATGCCATGCCTCATCAGCGCCGCCATGGTCGTCGACTAGATAACCGGCGGTGACTAGCAGCGACGTGCCGGAGGGCCGGCGCGTATCACGGCCGCGCCACTTCGATCCCGCGACGTACGTCCGCGACCGCAGCGCCCGGCGAAACTGTGAAATGTTTCAGTTCTCGCTTTTCTCCGATTGGAAGCGCTGAATTAGTGTGGCTTGTGTTGTTTCCCATCCGCCATTTTGCAGAGTCGCGATCGAAAGGTGAAAATCTCGCTAAATGCGGCCCGAACAAGTGCGGTTCCAAATATCCGAGTGACGTGCGGTGCGGGCCCTTTACGTGTTGTGAACGGAAATCGCCTAGAATGGATCAGGCATGACGCACCCAAATTTCCAAACCAACGGAGCAAGTTTAGAAGATTGCCACACGAACTTCTTCGCTCTGGTGAGACGCCCCTTTCGGTGCCGGAGACGGGAGGGCCGCCCTCCGTCGGGGGGCCCACGTCCGGGCTGGATTTTCGCAACCGCCAGTCCAGTGACATAATTGCTAAACAACAAACCCCCCACCAGCCCTCCCGTCTCTTATCAACATTTTTCTGACGAAAACAATCCGAAATCGCTGTTTACAACCGCTCGGGAGGCCGTATCCTTCGGCGTCTCGCCCCCACGTCGAATTCGGCCGTCCCGAACGGGAATTACGCGGACCAGTTCGACCTAAAACCAGCGGGGAATTCGTGAAATTCAAAGGATATTGCGGGTGTTCTCGGCGATCTCGTGTGAACGAACCGATACTCCGGTAAAGGCCCTGTTGCCACATCCGCACGTAACGGTCTCGTTTCTCCACGGCGGTCATGACGATTATTATTGCGGATCTCGGTTTCGGACGATTTCTAATAAAGTCGTCGCGGGTATTTCGTAACGCGCCGCGATTTGCGGATCGGAGGCGCATCCGATAAGAGCGTGAGCGTGTTCCGCATGCCTCTTTCGCCGTTTGACATTGACGTATGTGGGGTGACAACCGGCAACGTCGGCGGTTCGCGGCTAGTGACAGGCGTACACTCGGCGGCATAAGACGCAGCTGATTACGCGACAGAGACGGGCCTACCTATTTAAAATCACTCCGAGGGGGTTTTCCCCGATCGCACAGGGGCCCTCTTACCCCACAGCGGAAAGGGCGGTCCGTTTAGGCCAAATCCTGGGGGATTACGATCGTGCCAGATTTCAGGTGGTTATAATATTAATAACCTACTTACGGCGAGTCTCTCGAAATGTAATGTTGTGCTTTGCCGTAATCAGTTCCGCTTTATTTTAGAAAGTTACTCGAAGAAATCGCCCGTTAATTAGTTCGCGCATTTATATACAGGCGATAGTTGCAGAGATGGATTTGTAATAATATTCTTATGGCTGTCGGTATGATAATTTTTTTTTGGTTCGAGGACGTTTCGATTCGGCCACCGGTTGTCTAGACGCGGGTGATTTCTGATGAGGACTCGTCTCCCATTCTCGTGCTCGGCCAGGTATAAAACAGAACTGAAAAAGTTCAATGACTTTCCCGCACAATAATTTTTACAAAATTATTTCGATTTTCGAACGAACCTCGATTCCGCCATATGCGAACCGACTTTCACTCAAAATGACACTCATCTTCTTATTGATGTCAAAATGTGACGTTCGACTGGGGACCTGCCTTGAGGTTTTGAGGCCACCCACAGATTTCGTCGATTGAATTAGTTCCCAATTGAATTGTTTCCTCCGGTTGGAAAAAATTAATCGTCTTGTCACTTTCGCATCGACTGCATTCCTCGGTAATTGCAATGTTTCAAATATGTCGACGGTACACTCGCAGACCTGCCTATGAAGTCGCTTGTGATCTCTACTGAACTCCATTTCGTAAAGCGATAATTTCGATCTATTCACTGTTCTTTGGGTGTATTTCCGGTTTCTGGGTCTATTTCGGCATCCATTGATTCCACGATACTTCGAGCCAGAGATATTTTTACCTGTATTTGCCCACAATCGTGATGCACGTGTCCGGTTTCTATACCTACCTACATACACACCGTACTGGAGCCCATAATAATAAGTTTGCATGTTTGTAAAGTCCGAAGGTGTGGATTTTCAGTGTAAAAGTCGATTTTGTTTAAATAATTCATGTACAAATCGATCCGGACCAGTTTTTACTTTAAAGAAAATTTATCATCAGGTGGAATCTGGCCTTGGGTCAATTATAGCGAAGCTGTAATGTTTGTCAATAAGTCGACGAATAATATACTGAGACATTTTTCATAGTTTGTAGGATACGCCTCTTCAAAAATTCTTTAAGAATCGTTCCCGTGTTTATTCGAAAATTTCTCTTCGACTTTACAATATCGTTTTGTATCGATATCTCTCCCACTTTGATGACAAAAGGTTAAATGCATCAACCTTGAGCTTATCGTATTAATATTATTATCGCGAAATATGTAAATGTAGGGCCTGTTATAAGCGTACGAGATCTTTATACGCAAGTCGAGACTTTCTCGAGTCTGCAGTTGCTAGTTGCACATGGTTTTTGTTGAATTTTCTCTGGTTTTCAATGTCATCTGAATCGCTGATACCGATGATTACAGATGTAATTCTGATAAAGACCCGTATTTTCGGCAGAGTTTCTCGATTTATTTACCCTTTCGAGTGATTAGATTATCTCACGTTCTACTCGATATTCGGTTATGAAAGTTTGTTTATACTTTTATTGTCATTCAAATCCGTGGCGCTTATTTCACGGGTATAAAAACCGATCGAAATCGTGGATAAACATCACGATTGATGTGGTATGCAAATTAAGTGAGGTGTTAATTTAGGCGAATGCGCCATGTGCATAACATTAACAGCCTCTTACAATTAGCTCACGATCGACAGGTGGATTCGATTTCGGTGCCTTTAATCCTTTTAAATAACAATGAGAATCAAAACGAATAAAACGATGACACTGGTAATAAACTCGAGAGAAGAGTCAGTGCAACACAAGTCCAATTGTGACACCTACACGTAATTAGGTCACACTAGAGCAGAAAATGAAATAATGGAGTTCACACTTTAAATTTATGTCAACACGAATAAATAAGTCACAGAGTAATTAAACGCATTAATCATTTTAACCTCTTTGAACTCGGTATTGTCACAACTCGGATATCTACCTCGTAATCGGGTCTTTTAGTTGCAAAATGTCGGATTATACGAGATTTTCAATTTCTGCTCGGATTATCCGGATTTTTCTGCCGAGACGAGGTGCGGTAAAGCGATTAGCATCGTCGCGATAATTTTACAACTTTAGGAGGACCGGATCGAGACGAGGATTAAGTCGGTCGGCAGTATAAATAAACTGGTGCCACTGTACTCTATCGACAGCGAAAGTGACAATACAAACCGCTCGAGTGCATTGTCGAGAGCTTGTTGATCTTTTCTCCGTCTTTTATGATCCGAGTTTTTCGCAAGCGCCGATCGGTACAGTCCCGGCCGGGGGGCGAGCGAGCGCGATCCCGTAAAACCGCCCCTCCGAAAAGCCGTAAATTACTCCTCATTGTCGTTGCGCCGTCATTATTAGCATCCAGAGGGGGTGGAAGCGCGCTGGCTCCTTCCGGATGCGCGTTCGCAGATGTCACGTGCGTGTCACGGTATCGGAAGGCTCCCGAAAAAGACGCGGAGGGTTCGCTTCGGGCCGAGCCGACGACGCGGGGGCCGTGCCGGTCGAAGGGGTGTGTGTATGGGGTGCGAGACACTCTTGCGCCCGATTATTGATTGACGGCGACGGTGTGTGCGGTCGCATCTCTCTCCCGACGAATACCGCGCGATATAAACACGGATCCCACCCCCGAAAAGGCCGATTTTCGTGCAGGGTCGAAATGCCGAGAAAAGCCACCCCCGATCCGTTCCACTTTTTCTATAATTGATATGATAAGTCGAGGAGAAAGAAGGGGGTGGGTTTGTGGTCGATTTTGTCTCGTTTCAGGATAAGTGGCACGTCCTGCGATCGATAATACGCATGTAACGCACACTCCTTGACCCGCAAAGTGTGTCACGGTGGATTTCGAGAGACACGCTCGCTTTTGCCGGTCTTTTACCGATCGTTTTACCCATCGTAACGAGCCCGACTGTACCCGCACCCATCTCTGAAGCTTCTGATTCACGGGAGGGCTTCATGGGTTATGGGTGTGGAAAATTCGGGTCGTAGGACGGAAATTCGGCGTTTTCAGGGTGGCGTCCTAGATTACCGACGGTATCCTTGAAGTTATTTTAGGTCACGATCGTATACGATAATCTACGTCGGTCCGGTCGGAGATTATCCGGATAGAGAGCGTTTATGAATTATCGATGATCCCGCGATCGGTATTCGATTTTTTCCGCCCGGAGGATGATGCATAATTCAGATTGATTGATCCGATCTTAACCTGCCGCAACGGAATTCGGCGAGAACTCGTTTTTACTACTCACCACCAAGTCTTTGGCGCTTTACGATATGACGAAATGCGTTTCTTCTTCTCGGCCTCCATCGTGGTGGCGGTGGGCGGCGGCGAGGGTGCAACAGGTTGGCCCTCCTGTACGACACACGCGTCTCGCCCCTTTTTCGGTTAACAACCCTTTTACGGCTCCGTTCGGCACGCACCCCCTAATTAGCGGGAGCGGATCGAGGAATGTCTTTTTTCTGGAGTCGGAGATCGATGCGACAGTTTTTCCGGACGGTTCTCGGCGATGCGAAGAAGACAATAGTTCAGCTTTCTGCGCTGACCAGTTAACTGTGATTATTTCCGGATGTCGTTGACCTATTCGTGTGCTCTTCATGGCAGCTCTCGATTGCTCTCTCGGAATGCGTTTTGCGACTCGAGTGCGTTCGGAATAATTTCGTGTATAATACTCTGAAAACTGGTAAAGTGGTAAACTGGTAGCCGACAATTATTCGAAATGCGCTTTTTAGAAAGGAGGCGGCCTCGTAATACGCGATTATTAAGCGAAAATAAGGGTTGCTTTACTTTTACCTATGCTTTTACTGATTGTTTTGGTTTCGTTGCAGACCGAGCTCTCGGGCATAAAATGGCGTAAGCTGGTGTACTGCGAGCTGGGGGGCGGCGCCGGCGGCGTCGGCGGGCACCACCACTGCGGCGGCGGCGGCGGGAACATGAGCAACGAGCCCCTGGACTGCCCCGTGCTGAGGAGCTACGCGCGGTGCCTGGCCGCCGACATCCTGTGCGTGTGGAGGCGGGTGTCGACGCCGCGGCCCGCCCCCGAGATGTTCGAGCCGCCGCCGCCGCCGCTCAGCCTGGCCACCTCCAAGGAGCTGTGGATCTTCTGGTACGGCGAGGAGCCGGACCTGAACGTCCTCATCGCGCCGGAACTCAACACGCCAGGTGAGTCGACGCTTTTTGAAAAATCGTTTCGCTCTTTCGCGTTATTATCGTGAAGACCGTTATCTTATATGGCGGATAGAAAAATTTCTTCGCGGCGGTGCAGTAAGTAAGGTCGACCGTTATAAGAATGTGATGCAACTCGACTTTGGCTACACGGTGATTCGATATCACACAGGCAACGCTTTTGGGTCGATTTCTTGGGTCAAAATAAGACACTTTCTGTGAAGGTAGGTCCAGAAAAGCTTGGATACAGGGTGTCACATTTACCTAACATTTTCATTCATTTTTTGAAAATTTCAAAGTGCTGTAACTTCCTTATCAGTCGAGTAAGGCGGGAATCGCTTAGTTTGCTCGAAATCCATTAGGGAAAGTGTCCAGATTTAGATTTAGACAACATTTGGTGATTTTTCAATTTTAGAAAATTTTTCGTAACTCTTTTATTAGTCGATATGTTGATGAAAAGCTTGAAACGCCTTCTCATTTAGTGATCAGAAGTGGGAAACTGGTGTGACTTTGAAAAAAAAATCAAATGACAGTAGTTACAATATTAGTGGAGCTAAGCCTTTGCGGATCTTCCTCCACAGAAAATTCTAGTATTGTGTATTAGAAATGAGACCTAAAGCATTGCCAGTGTAATATTGGATCACTCGGTATAACGATTTGCGTAAATTTGGAGTCCGGCATCGGTTTAACGTAATGAGGATTAAACGGGAGGAACGAGGACCGGAGCAGAGAGAGAGCTCATTATCACGGGGGTGAAATGCGCTTATGATTTTCGGGAATGTACCGGAACGTTGCCGGGGTTCCGGGGGCGGTTACTTTATGCGGTGCACGACCGCTCCCGCTCGAAATGCCCGTACAGGGTGTCTCGAAATCGTTTGCCGAATGCGGACCTTTGACCTTTTCATGAATAGGTATCGCGATTTTTCGATAATCGTCTCAGAATTCCGAAAACTGGAGATTTATTGTATGGAAGCGAAGAAAAGGGGTGGAGGCGAAACCCTCATCCCCGTGAACTCGGCCGTCCTGTATACGTTTCGACGGAACCGACGGAGGACGAGAGGCGGCGGAGGACGGCGCTGCCACCGCCGCCGCCACTGTGCAACCACCCCCCTCGTGATCAATACGAGCGGGCCGTCGACCAGATCGGGTGCCGATGGTGTGCTGAAAAACCTGTGGCTCGTATATGCGAACGTTTTTTCAGGACTTTGGTTATTCGGTCCTGACGGCTCCATTTCCAACGCGATAATTCGTATTTGCCTCGCAAATTGCGCTAATTGGGGACGGTCTAATGCCGTCCAATTTTCGACGAAACCCCTTTCGTTATTCAGATCCATCGGAGGGGTTGGTGACATTTCCGTTCGGTTACTCTATCACCGGCGATTATCGTCATTCATGTAACGGATACGAGGCGCAAACAATTTTTTTTTATCGTTCGTGTGTGCGACAAAGATCGAGTTCAACGATCCTTTGATTCATTTTGTGACGATCATTATGTACACGGATCGCATGAATCGGATAAATCGAGAATCGTACGGAATTGGGTCGGCACACCTTCCCCCGTCATTCGAGCACCTGTCTCTCGTGCGGATGCGAAGATCCCCACCCGAGGGCCTTTCGTCTGATGATGCGATAGGGTCTCAGGCTCCGTCTGGGACCCGTAATATCGCGTCTCATCCCCCGGATAAAGCCATTATCGTTTTTACCACACATGTCGTACTACTAACGCTCTCATAGTCTCCAGACGAAAATTCATTCACCTTTATCCCTTTATACAGCGTGACTCGATAATCAGTCCTCGCCGGTTTCTTCCTTGATTATAGTGAAGTCGTCTTTAGGAAAATTCGTGGCGAAAAACGGATGCAGATCGAGAATTTTATTATTCAGCGTGATGACGGAAGCTGTGCGGTCGTCATGACGACGTCGCGACGCCTCTCCTTGTGTATGTGTGTGTGTCAGATGCAAAGGGTTGGGGTGGAGGGGGCGAGTAACGGTGGGAAGGGGCGGCGCGCCCTCTGCGATTTTCCCGATACTGG
The DNA here is from genome assembly GCA_949788335.1 of Salpingus planirostris. Taxonomy (NCBI): domain Eukaryota; kingdom Metazoa; phylum Arthropoda; class Insecta; order Coleoptera; family Salpingidae; genus Salpingus; species Salpingus planirostris. The sequence continues at coordinate 4,868,773 of OX460926.1, forward strand.
AATTTTTGAGGTTATCCTCATGGTCCGGGGGTTGTTTTATCATCGATCGGAGAGATTGCGGGAGAGAGGAGAAGGGGGTTGCCCGCAATAACGTCGGGGGTGGGTTTTTGCACGTGGGCATAGGTGGTGGTGGTGGTGGTGGCGGCGCGGTGGCGGCGTCAGACTGGATAGCACATGTCGCCTACGCGCCTCCGACTTGACGTACACACACACACAAGCGCTACACGCCGCCCCCTTTAGCCCCCACGGTGCACGATGGAGGGAAATCGATTTCGGTGAGGCCACCCTTAACCTTTGAAATATTCAACGTCGCAATAATTTCCGAAAAACTTGTTGAATTATTAATGAGGAAACGGCGGCGATTTTTTTCGATTTGATTGGCTCCAGATATTGTTTTTACTCATTATCGTTACAAAGCAGGATGTGTTGCGGGTTATAGAGCGTGAAATTTAACGCGATTGTTTGTATTCTCGACGTTGATATGGCTCTTTACACATAAATATTTGTGTTAATCAGGTATTGAACGTGGAATTTTGGGCCGAATTGACTAATCGCTCGCTTTTGGCGAAATTCTCTTAATTACCTCAAACTGAGAAAGTTCAGAATCAGTTATGTTACGATGGTTTTGTCTCAGAAATTCCGAAACATTCCTAGAAGCTTCTAAATGTTCTTGGACATTGCTTCAAATTATCAGGAATTATAAGAAATTCATATCATTTCCTAATCAATTTCTCAGATATTCAGATATTTAAACATCCCCAGAATGCCCAGAACTGTTTAAAAATTCACATAGAAATTTCTGAATTCCGAAGTGTTACGAATCACTGGACACATTCTTGAATCGAGAAACTACGAATAGCCCTGAACACCCGTGGCTTTTTTCTTTGTTATTGTGTTGTCAGATTCTGGTGGCATTTCTTGTAATCAGGTGCTTACGATTGGTAACAATGGATCTCACACTTTGTCCGTGTTCGGCCTATTCTCGTAAACGCGCTTATTTACCGAGAAGAAGAAGAAGCCGAAGTCAAGAGAGAAGGGAACGGAACGTTTTGCTTTGATTCTCTCGACGACCTACTGATCCACAATACGCCATGAGTACACCTCCTGTACGTTTTATGTCGCACACGGATAGTTACAACAATAAAACGGAATGGGATCGACACCATCATCAACACCGTCAAATCGGCGTCATTCTCAAGGCCGCTCGAAAATGACACACGATAATGGAAACGATTACGTAATTAAATCGAACGTTTCGAGTATAGAACCGTCTCTCTTCGGTAAAGTTTCCGTCGGAGATGAGGCCGATGTTCCCATCATTCAGAGTTTCGTGAGAGAGGGCCTCCGATTGTTATTATTGCCATCACCGGAACGCAATTGGGAAGACGGCCAAAAGCCAAAAGTATTACCAAGCTCACCAGTAAACTCGGATTTATTTTTCCCATGCCGATAGATAATAGATACAGTTGCGGTTGCGGTATTCACCGTTTTCCTGTTTTTATTTTGGATTTTGGAAAATTCGAGACAATGCTAACCAGAAGATTATACCGCGGACGGTGCCAAACGGGATCCACTCATCGAGAGCTTTTAGGTGTACGGGGTGGATTATTCTGGAATTTCTGGACGAGATCGAGGGTGGGCGGTCGTGGGGCGCGTGCGGGCCTCCTCCGTTCTTCTCCCGACCGATTCCGAACGGGGGAGAGCACACGCACGTCTCGTACACGGCGGAGAGACGAGAGAAGGCCCGCGGTTCGATTCTGGTCGTGCGCAACACGGCATTGTTTTGTAAACAGGCGCGCGCCTGTGTGTACGCGATGCACAAGTGTGCCGCCTCTCTTCTTCGACTCCGCACTTTTCGGTCCTCTCGTCATCATCGGCGAGGCGGGATCACTCTCTTCTCGGCGGACTGTACTTTATTGGGACGCACGCGGGAGGAATCGCCCATGAGCAGTACCCAACGACCTTAAGTCCGGGTACTGTCATTGAGCAGTCTGAAGTTAGGGCCCTCCAGGACTTTTAGGTGCTCTCTTTTGGCAATCTGAAGTTAGGGGTGCTCTCTCTGAAGTTTTCGTGGTAGTACCGGATCGCGGAATGCATCGATGACGCTCTATCTGTCCCAGCTCTGCCAGTACGGTATCACAATAGTCTCAAGGCGAACCAGACTCGACGTTATTTCTGGACGCGCCGTGTACGCGCTAGCGTGCAGAGCGTAAGAGCTGCGGCTTATCGCACGATTAGAGGTGGTACCCCTGGCCCGGTTCCAGTTTTCAAATCGTTCGATTCTTTTGCAGATTGCGAGCAGGGATCGTGGGAGAGCGGGCTGTCGTACGAGTGCCGATCGCTGCTGTTCAAAGCCCTCCACAACCTGATCGAGCGATGTCTCCTGTCGAGGGACTTCATCCGCGTCGGCAAGTGGTTCGTGCAGCCGTACGACGGTCCGAAAAAGAACGACCGCGGTTTGACGCATCTCTCGTTTTCGTTCGCGTTTTTCGTCCACGGAGAAAGTTCTGTTTGTGCGAGCGTCGACGTGAGGCAACATCCACCGGTCAGGCGGCTCACCCGGTTCCATCTGCAGCAGGCCCAGGCCTCCACTTCCGGACTCAAAGGTACTATACAATGAAGCGATTTGGCGGAATTTCCGGTACTGATTTTGGTGGTTTTTCAGTGATTTTGGCTCCTTTCGGGTTGGCCGGGACGCTGACGGGGCAATCGTTCAAATCTCCGGATGTCACCGCTCGATTATTGGACGACTGGAGTCAGTTCTACCCTCTGGACAAGTCGAGCGGACTGATAGCTGACAGCGGTGTGGTCGAAGTGATCGTCGGTGGTGTTAAAATGAAGTACCCTTCGTGTTACGTTTTCGTTACGGATTTGGACGACACTGCCAACGGGCCGGTTCTCAACGGGATCGTCTCCAGTCCCCCCAACGGACTTGTCAAAAACGGAACCAGTAAGTATTCGTTTTAATGTCGTTATGTGGAGACACTTATGGAAAGTGATTCGCCTTTTAATTATTAAATGGCGCCGGTCGGAATTGAATCCTTTTGTGGAGTGCATTGTTGTGTTTCGAGTCAATGCGCTTGGGTACTAGTGGTGATATCTTTCCCACACATGCGGCCGACTTGATTATTACTCATTTTCTTATGATTACTGGGAATTTCTCGGCAGTTCCTATCAATTTATCCACACGTGAATTCGACGAGGAGTGCACATTTGTTATGCTGAACTTTCTGCATTCAACTCTGATTTCTGATTTGAACTTTGCATTTCTACGTAACTGCGGAAATCTTCCAGTAACTCAATATCTGTTACTGTTTCTTAGGAAAAGCTTGCCTAATACACCTGTCGACGTCTTTTGAAAATATCCGAAAATACCATTACAGGAAACTGTAATGAAAATATGTGGTTTTTGCAGGTTCCCCGACGCTGGTGCCGACGCCGCCGCCGAGTCCGATCCAGATCAACAGTCGGGTGCCGCAGCCAGGGCCGTACTCCGTGTCGGTGGAGCACCTGTTGTCGATGTCCAGGGACGAGACGGCCGCCACTGTCGTCCCGGAACGCGTCTGGCAGGAGTGCATCCACGGCGGCCCTCCCGGATGCAACCAAACGCCGGGCGCCCCCTACGAATTCAACGGCCAATGGAATTTCGTCGATCCGACCAGACGCGCCAACTGTACCTGTTCTAAGTGAGTCCCGTACCATAAGCGGAACAGTCGCTCCATTTCCGATTTTAGCCGATTTAATTTGTCGTCTCCGTGTTATGTTTCCGTTACGTTATGTTATGTTGTTTATTGCATGTTATCCTGTTGTGGACGCTCGGTTTTTTTCTGTTTGTTTGTCGTATTTTATTTATTTGGGATCGAAATGAAAATCACTTCCGTAACGATAATGATGATTATCATTATGGCGATGGTGATTGATGTATTTTTTGTTGTTTGTTTTGTTGTAAACTTTTTTTTTTCGAAAGAAGTTGTTAGTGCACGTTGCCGACATATTGCAGGTGTAGAAAGTACGTGGGCAGCATGACGGGGAGTAAGTGGAGCACCAGTGGCGGCGGCAAGGCGGCCAACGTACCGCGTCCTGGCAAGGCGGTACGGGGACGGGTACCTTTCCACAGGCGCTCCCCCGTACCCGCAGATAACGACAGGTTGGTCACTCGCTTCATGGGTGACGGGCTTTCACGGTTACACCGACAAATTAACATAACGACCGGACACCACTCTTACCTAACAGAGCGGGGACTTGCGGTGGCGCCATCTTGAAATTCCGACAGACCGTTCGGTAATGGCGTCCCCGCAAGTCGCCGCACGCTCATAAATCATCACGTAGACAAGTAGAGGGAGCAGGTCGAGGTTATGTCGAGAGTAGTAGTAAGGCATGTTGGTACCGGTTATCCATTTTGAGTTAGTGCGATTTCCGTCTTTCTGTGTTTGGTTTGGTGGGCTCGTGAGGATCGGGGTTTGATGGGGGGTCTGTTGCAGGTGCTCGGGCTCTTACACGCCGCAAGGGGGGCCGCCGTCGTACCCGCGGACGCAGGAGTCGGTGGCGGTGCCGTCGGTGGGCAGCCCGCCGTCGGTGGCGCCCTCGCCGCTGCCCAATCCGCACTCGCAGCCGGCGTCGGTGCCGCCCGGCGATCAAGGGATGCCGATGCTGTCGCCGCACCCGCCGACGCTGCTGCCGTCGCCCGCCGACCACAAGTCGCACACGCCGCCCGAGCAGCCGCCCAACAACGGCGGAGGCGGCGGCAAGAACGGGGGCGGCGAAAGCGCGGCGGGCAGCCCGGCGAACAGCAGCGGACTCGTCGACCCTAAAAGCGACCAACCCGCCAACGTTTCGAACGTTCCGGCGCTGAAGAGGCCCGTGTTGAGCAGCAAGGAGTACGAGAGCGCTCTAGGCGAGGAGGAGCAGACGCTGGAGATGCTCTACGACTACACCACTTTGAACGCATGGTAATTATCGTTAATTTCACCTGTCAAAATGGCGCCTTTGCGACTACCACGAAAATGGTTTCTGTAATTCTTGTTGGTTTTTGTAGGCTGAATCACCCAGTGAAGAGGTTCAAACCGGACGGTAAGGAGAATCCGTTCAGCAACAGATTAGGCAAAACCGACATCTACTCGATGTACAACCACAACGGAGTTCCTCCGAACAACAACGACCTCCACAACGTCAACAACAGGAATCTGCTGATAAATCCGTCAGATATCAAACAAGAATCCGGGAGTTCTGTAAGGATTTCTTGGTTCTCTTTGTGGATTTGTTGGTTATTAACTTATTGTTATGTTTGTGGTAGATGGAGCATGACGTAACGGCGGCCCCTCTACCTCATCAACCTCACGGCGTCAAAAGGCCGGGAGATCCGTACGAGTTCGACGAAGACGGCGCCCCCTCCATCGACGGCTTCAAGCGGGGCCAGGTAGTAGGGGTGAAAGAGGAGCCGAAAGACATCAAAAAGTTAACAACGGGCAACCTGTTCACCAGCGAGGGACTGCAACCCTCTTACAAAGACCTAGATCAAATTTTCGACAATTCCGATGACACAAGTAGTGACGAAGCTGTACGTTTTAATCGGTCGACATTTTTTCGACCCGTAATCCCACTTTTACAGTTTTCTCACCACGGTTTACGCGATTTCAGATTCAAGTACAAACACCTCCGGGCTCGACGTTGTTGAACCACCACGAAGACAGGAAGGGCTTATCCACGAACACGATGGGCATTTTGAGGCCGGAAGAGTTAAGTAAAATGTTTCCGACGCCTCCCAGTCTGGAGCACAATCCGATCGCTTCACCGTGCGGCCAACTGGACCTGCCCTTGCCCGATTACACCGACCTTTCGATCGTCCGGACGCACCAGGAGATCTACCCGAACATGGGCAGCCCACAAGAAGAGAAAATCGGTAAGGCGTAATGTCATTATTAGATCAATAAAATCGAACTAATCGAATTTTTCGTTGTCGTGTAGAAGATTGGAGTTACGTTTTTCGTCCTCCGGTGGTCTGTAAAATGGTGGGCTCGAGTAAATACGCGCCTCTGACGAATCTGCCTAGCCAGTGTCTGCCGGCTGTCACTGTGCCCACCCACTGCGTGTATAAGCCATCTTGGGTCCAGCACGCCGAAAAGCCGACGCCCGCTGTCATAAACAACCAGGTCTCCATAGCGACGGGGCCTGCGAGTGCTAACAACAACAACAACAATAACAACGTCCACCAGAGTATGACGCAGTTTCCGCCTAGTCCGCTCCAGCACGGCGGCTTCAGGCAGCCGCCGCCCCCGTACGAGCTGCCCAGTCCGGCGACGTCGACCGCCAGCTCGTACCTGAACAAGAACCTGAACTCCGTCGAGCCGGCGGCGACGCCGACGTCGGCGCTGGTGCAGCGGACGCCCGAGGCGAGCTCGCTGGCGCTCAACATCCTGCTGACCGACACCGCGTCGAACATCTTCCGCGACCACAACTTCGACAGCTGCACGCTGTGCGTGTGCAACGCGGGCAGCCGCGTCGTCGGCAACATCCGCGGCGCCGACGCCGGCGTCTACCTGATCGGCTCCGGCTGCGACAGGGGGCGCGCCGTACAGCAACCGACGAGCCCCTACCCGGGAGGGATGGGACAGCCGCCGCCTTACGGCGGCATGCTTTCGCCGCAGCAGTCGCATCTGCACCACCATCAGCAACACCAGCAGCAGCAGCAGATGAACCTGATGGACGAAGGGGACGGGATCAGGTGCAGCTGCGGGTTCTCGGCCGTCGTCAACAGGCGGCTCGCGCACGGGAGCGGGCTCTTCTACGAGGACGAGATGGAGATCACAGGTAAAATACTCACTTTTATTGTTAATTCATCCATGTTCATCGTTTTAGTTAGTTCAAGACGTTTGATTGTGTGATTTGGCATTTTTAGCAATTTAGGGATTTTTATTTTTATGAAATTTAGGTTGGCAACTTCAAACTTCAAAATTAATTATGACAGCTGTCATTTTTTCTTCGTTTGTTTTTATAAGTTTTTGCAAGTAACAGATTAAATTCAAGTAATATTGGTGTTAAAGTGACGTGGACGTCGGAAAGCTAGTATACCGTTTGCGTGAATTCTTGTGCAGGTATCGCCGAGGACCCCGCGGAGAAGAAGAAGCCCTCGCTGGTGTCGTTCCTGATGGCAACGAACACGATAAAGTTCGACCCGAACATCGACCGCGACCAAATCGACGTGCTGCCCCACAGCCTCCTAGATCTCATCCGGGAGCAGTGCGTCTTCATCCCGTCGACGGCGAACGCCCTCTGTCGGCAGTCGTCGCGACCAGTCCGTACTAAAACCGGCAACAGCAATGGCGGCGGTAGCAACGCCAGCACGACGACGACGACCATTCACATTTTAGAGTACACCGACACGAACGAAGTGACGACGATAGCACTAGATCAGACGAAAACGTCGTACGACCAACTGCCGATCTGCAAAATCGAGGACGTCGTCAAGGAGAGGACGAGCAAAAACGCCGCTTTCACCGTCCACCGTTGGTCGTTTTTGAGGGCGAACGGGCCGCAGTGCAACCAGGATATAGTGAGGATGATGCGGCGGTTGCAGCCGCTCCTACAGGAGGCGATCCAGAAGAAATGTCAGACGAGACTGTGGGAGGCGCCCTCTGCCGTCAAAGGTCCTCTCACTTGGAGGCAGTTCCACCGGTTGGCAGGCAGGGGGACAGATGACAGGTGCGAACCGCAACCTATTCCTTCAGTGGTCGTAGGGCACGACAAAGATTGGCTCAGTTTGTCTCCTTACGCGCTTCAACACTGGGAGAGCCTCCTGCTAGAACCGTACTCGTTCGCCAGGGACGTGGCGTATATCGTGGTCGCCCCTGACAACGACGCCATTTTACCGAGAGTTAGGACGTTTTTCAAGGAGCTGTCAACTGCGTACGAGATGTGCCGACTGGGCCGACATTGCCCGATCACGAAAGTCCTAAGGGACGGCATTTTGAGGGTTGGCAAGACTGCAAAGGCGAAAATCGGTAACGAACCAGTCGAGGAGTGGTTTACTTTACTGGGAGAAGGCGAAACGACCGACATGTTGAAATTATACGCGCAAGTCTGCAAACACCACTTGGCTCCTCATTTACAACAGGTTCCTATGGATAAAACTCTTTTGGATCCGCCCCAAGACAGTTCGGATAAACCGACGCCTAGTCCGATGCCTCCACCTAACACCCCCGATAATACGTCGGATAAAGGGCCAACCACGCCTAAAAGCGAACAAGGTTCGTGTCTAGTCTAATGGAAAGGTACCTTCTTTACCGACTCTTGTTTTGCAGATGGCGACGGTCTCAAAGATGTATCGGCCCCCACCAATTCGGTTAATGAGATCCTCCACGACGACGACGAACGGGAGGTGCCTTCGGTGGTCGTGTATTTGGTGGAGCCGTTCTCTTTCGGTTCCGATCAACCCGAGTTGCAACGTTTGGCCTATCTGGCGCTGCTCAGGTGCTTCCAATCGGTGCTGGCCGGCGTTCCCGACAACATCAGGAACAACATCAGCGTTCAGGTCGGTTCGTCGACGTTTTTATCGTTTTTGCGGATTCTAATTGGTGTTTATCGTGCAGATCATCTCGTTGGAGTCGATAGCCGAACTGGGGAAGTCTCGAAATCGACTGAGGCACAGCGACCACATGAGGGCGCTCTCTCTGAACATCTTCTCGCAGTGCAGGCGACTTTTGGTCCACTCTAATAACGTGAAGTCGCTCACCGGGTTCGGCACGGCCGCCATGGCCGACCTGTTCCTCAAAAGTAAAGACGTAAGTGTCATGAAATTATTTTAAAAAGTTTGGGGATTAAAAATTTGTGTCTTTCAGGAGAAGAATCGCGCGGCCTACAAGCTCTACACCCCGCCTTACATCTTGGCCCCGATGAGGGAGAAAGTGGAAGCGGTGGAGAACTTCGGGAAGGGCAGCGCAGACCAGGCCTCGGTTTTGTACCTGAGCTACTGCCTCTCGGAGGACCAGAGTTGGCTGCTGGCGGTGGCGACCGACGAGCGCGGCGAGATCTTCGAGAACGTGACGATAAACATCGACATCCCGAACCGCAGCCGCCGGAGAAAAGCGTCCGCCCGCCGCATCGGCCTCGAGAAACTCATGAACTTCATCCTGGGGGTGATGTCGCAGAGCGTGCGCCCCTGGCGACTGGTCGTCGGCCGGCTCGGCCGGATGGGGCACGGCGAACTCAAGGGCTGGAGCTGGCTGCTGAGCAAGAAGAACCTGCTCAAGGCGAGCAAGCACCTGAAGGAGATCTGCAACCAGTGCGCCCTGATGTACCCGAGCTCGGTGCCGTGCATCCTGAGCGCGTGTCTCGTCAGTCTCGAGCCGGACTCGGTGCTCAGGCTGATGCCCGACCAGTTCACGCCCGACGAACGGTTCAGTCAGGCGAGCGTCAATTCGCAGCTGTCGACGCCGCACGACGTCAGCTGCACGCACATTCTCGTCTTTCCGACAAGCGCCACCACGCAGTCTTCCCAGACCGCCTTCCAGGAGCAGCACATCACGCCCGAACTGGGAGACGACGAACTTTTGCTCGTCCTGGATGACGATATGCCCGAAGGTAGGAAAAAATTGGTTTTCGACATTACCGCACGGATTTTCGTGCGGTAATGAGTCGATTACCGCACGGGTGGGTAAATCGGTTCATTACCGTACGGATTTTCGTGCGATAATGACCATTACCGAATTATTTGCTCAAATCTTCACAAATTTTCGTTTCTTTGAAGGGATCGACAACATGAACGACTTCAACGACATCTTCAACTGGACCGAGAGCGGCGCCGGGGGCGGCCAGAGCCCCACGGGGAGTCCCAGGAGGGAGGAATCCGGTTTGGGCAGTCCGAACTGCGCCGTGGGTGGGGTGGGTCGTCAGGGGAGTCCTTTTCAGTGCGCCACCAACGGGAAGGGTGGCGACGCGATGGAAGAGGTCGGAACTCTGCTACAGCAGCCGCTCGCTTTGGGTTATTACGTCTCGACCGCCCCCACCGGGAAAATGCCGAAGTGGTTCTGGTCCTCGTGTCCTCATCTAGAGGGCGTGTGTCCCGCTTTTCTCAAAAACGCGTTACATCTGCACAGTCCGAACATCCAACAGGTGGCCGACGAGCTTTTCCAGCAGTCGGCCGTCACCTCTCACCCACTGGATTCGCAATACACCACCGATGTGTTGAGGTGTGTATTTTTTACAGTTTTCTGTAATTTTGAAGTTAATTTGTTTTTTTTTTTGTTTTGTAGATACGTACTGGAAGGGTATAATGCTCTGTCTTGGCTGGCGCTGGATTCGAATACCAAGGATCGGCTGTCGTGTCTGCCTGTCCACATGCAGGTTTTAGTCCAATTGTACCATACAACAGCGGCGCTCTTGTAAATCACTGAATTAAGTTTGGCTCGTCCATTGCGAATACTCAAATAAGCCGACGTAAATAATTTTTGAAATAACCGAAACTCTATTTTTAGTAATTTTATCATTGACACCCCCCCCCCCGATTCGTTTATTGATTAAGTGTACAAACAAAAAATTGTGATATTTAGAGAAAAGTTAATTTTAAGGATGATGATGATAATCGACGCCGAAATTCTGTCTTTTTATATAATCTACCTAATCTATTAATATTATTATGGAATTATTAAGTGAACTGCCAGTTACTTCAGTGTTTTGCAAGGTGTGTGTATTTAAGGATGTGTCTTATAGGTTGTTATTTACTTTGTTGTTAATTTTTGCAATTTTTAAACTATTGTAAAGTTGTAAATTTTGTACAAGAAATAATTTATTTTTCTGTTGTGTATATAAGAGAAAAACGCGTGTACAAAAAATCCGAGATACTTAGACTGAAAAGAAAAAAGAAATAATAGGAAAATTATTATGAACTACATACATACATACATAAACATTGAACATACATAAATACCTACGATACTATCAAAATTTTTACGTAGAGAATTATAATGTGGAACAACCAAACTGAATCAAATCGGTTTTTACGCCAAAGACAGATCGAAGTAATGTTTTGTTGATGAAGAAACCGTGCGCATCACGATCAAGACGACCCCAGTACGGTTTTCGTGTGTAAATAATGAATTTAAAAATAATTGAGTAATCAAAAAAGTTTCTGTCAATTTGCTAACGTTTTACAATAGTCATAATAATAGCAAAAAAGTGTTTTAACCGATGTACGTATATTGGATGTAATTGTATTTAAAAAAAATCACTGGGGCCAATGGTTTAAACGTATCTTATCGAAAAAATAATAATCGCCTCAGATCTAATAAGTGGCACTTTGGACCCCCATCGTTACCCAACTTTTCCCCTTTTCACAAAATGAAAATATTACTAAGAATAACGTGACGGACTTTAATAAGCCCCATCATTATAGTTACTTAAAAAATAGATCTCGCGTTTTTTGGGGGTTTCGAGTCCGTTTCTGTTTTAATATTCATCTTTTAAAAGTTCTGTGATTGCTTTATTCGGTTGCTCTTACTTTATTTTATTATTCTTTTTATCTTTCGACTGTGGAGTTGGTAATCTTGGACGAAATAATGTACTAATCTAAACAGTATTTATACGTTTCTTTTTTAAATAATTTCCCGTGTCCTTTTGTCTTCTTGAAATACTTACTAGACCCTTCATAATTATTTTATTTATACTTATTTAAAAGTTTTTATTATCGAAAATATATTTAAAAAATATGAACAGCTTAGGACTGTTGATTGTTCAAAAAATACCTTAGACATTTTTTCAAATAAAATGTACTGTACATAATAGCTACTGTTGTATAAGAATATGTCAATTTTAGGGAATTGGGATTTATAGTTAAATAAATTTGTAAATATTTTATTGACATTAGTTGAAATAGTGAATACACATGAAATGTTAATAACTTTATAAATAATTATATACATATAATTAGGTATTATTAATAAATCGCTCTATGAGTATAATACTCAATTTTCATTTTCATCCTCGAGTTCACCCAGCGTTTTAGGGGATTTAAATTTCGCGCCTCGATTTTGATTGGTTGATGCGTTCGTGTTGTTCCGGGTCACGTGGATGCTGTTTGAACTTTAAATCTAATGAACACTTACGTCAATCTTTTATTTATGTAAATCTGAACCAAATTTTTATATATTTCACATATCTTATCGCCTTCTTCTTTAATTAAGTTGATAAATTCTTATGAAAATGTTCGTTTCAGCAATATTCAAATTTCGTGCCTGATTTTGATACGTCGCTGTGGGCGGAGATTGTTTTTCAGGTGGGGGACATCGGCTTTGAATTTTTAAATCCGATGAACACCCGCATGTTTTATCGCGTGAATTTGAGCTGATTTGATGAAATTTTTATATTTTTCTCAAACTCGTCTTGTCCTTTTGGGGCTATTCGGTGTAAATTCGTCGGAAATTCTTTGTTTATGTTGTGACGCATCGGCTTCGGTCCATTCGCCGCCATGTTGGTTGTGCATGTTTATTGTTTGAGGCGCCCCGCGACCGTTCCCCGTCCTCCGTGCGAAAAATCCGGTGAAATTGCGTGAATCGCGATCGCAAACGTTGCGGAAAATGTCGATTCGCGTGCCGGCCGCGATTTCCTCCAGCTTTGGCCCGTGTCCGACTCGCCGCGTGCGGTAGAAACGCGATAATCGACAACCCGCTTTCGTAATGGCCACCTCTCGCGTCCCCCCGACGTCGTCGTTCCCGTAGAGCAAGAGCACGGAGACAATGACAGTGAAAATTTTCACGTGATATCGCCGAGAAAATCGCACGAGTCTTGAATGGGAACACGCGTTTTCGCACCGATCCACCGCATACGACATGAACAATAGTGACCCCAATGCCCTGCAAGGGCCCCACAACCCCGACACGGCAGAGGTGAGACACCTTTCTTTCAGTAATCCACGGAAATCCGACGCGCCGAATATTGTTTATGTGTGCCGATCCCCCAATCATCATTAATTTGGCTCATAACCAACCGATAATTGGTCGGAAAAAACCTAATTTCGAATTATTTTTTAGTAACCGTGGACAAACTCAAATTGTAAGCAAACCTCAATGTCATCTTAATTATCATTTTATTATTTTTTATTAGATGGATGTGATTATTGTGATCGATTTTTAAAATTATGTATGTTACTTTGATTGAGTCTACTTAAATTATTTAATTAGTTCTAATGTCTGTCAAATTATTAATTGATTACCCACCCTCTGTGTTGACAATTCTATTCATGACAGCATGTGTGGAGTTTTCCATTGATGAAATGAGTGCAATTCGAAGAATGTCATTGTCAATGGTCAATTAATCTGATATCCGGTTCCGGCCAACGGCATTCATTTGACCAAGGGTAGAGGCCACCAGGTGGTCCGATAGGTTGATGACGTTTGGTCGAATTGGGCAAATTTCGAATGCGGGACAGGTGTGCGAGTGGGTGTGGATGAGTACCTAATTGGTTATTTTTACACTTTTACGCCTTATAATAATGTCCGATTTTGAAAGGTCGAACATGTGGAGTCGTCCGTCAACCCGTCACAAAAATGTCAGATGAATTTGTGTCACCTGTCTGCGCTTAAATGTCACCCGTCCTTTTCCATTCGGGCCAGACCAGACTTCCGTCAATAATTGAGCCGTAAAAGTTTCCGAAAGCTCGTCGTAAAAGTGCTCATCAAATTCTAAAGAAATTGCATTTCCGCTCTGTCCGTAATAACTAGTCGAGTTTGTGGTAGGTAAGTTAGTGGCATATTGACGTAGATGTCGTCATGGCAACGTAATCAGAGTAGGTATCCGACATCTAATCTCCATGTTGTTGATTCCATCAGGCTCAGGGTCTGGACTAGCTGTCTGGATCGGAGGGGTCCCCATTAATGTTCGAATAAAAAACGGGAAGCTGCTTAGGTTTCGAAATCGATAATGCACTCTGACGGTAATGCAGTATAGGTCAGGATTTCGGTTCGAAAACCATTGTTGTAACAATGGTTTCCATAGGAATTAGCGTTTTCTTTGGTTGCGCAGTCTTGCATGCCTCACGTGACTCCCCGATCGGAGTGTGTCCGACTGTGATGAATGGTAATGAATGAAAATTTATTGCAGGGGACGACGCAAAGACCGCCTCCGACGACCACGATCCCGACGGATCTCCGCGTGAACACGACGGCCCTGAACGCCGTCGCCCTGAGTAGCGTGGCAAAGTACTGGGTGCTCACCAATCTCCTGCCCGGTCCCATTCCGCAGGTGTCCGTTTACGGGATCCATGGGTCCGGTAGGGCCGACAACCAGGGCAAAATCTCCCAGGACGCCATGCTAGGCCAGCACACCGCCGGTCTTCTACCCGGCGACCCCCTGCTGCTGCAGCACAACTCGCAGATCCCGGTCAGCATTTCCACGTCGCAAGGCGTCGCCAGTTTATCGATACCGGCCAGCGCCATGCACCTGGACAACAACCACCAGAACCACCATCAACTCAACGACGCCATTTCCGTGTCCAACCAGAACCAGATGAATCGAGAAGTCAGTACTCTACTTCTTGAAGTTTATTTCGGTTTCCATGACTATGCCTTTTCAGATGTCTCATCAGCAACAGCAGAATCATGGAAACCAACAACAACAACAACAGCAGCAGCAGCAACAGAACATGGTGCAGGTGCAAGTCCAGGATAATTTGGTGTCGGTGATCGAAGACTCTAAAGAGCAGAAGGAGATAATCGCGGCCCAGTTGGCGCACGCCCAAATCCAACTGAACGACAATCAAGTCCAACAGTTGCAACATTTACAGGTGCAGCAAGTGTTGGATAACGTGGTAAGTCTCTCTCTCTTTATCGGATAATCGAATCGTGACTTATCATCGGCGTTTCAGGTTCGCATGGAGAGTTCGGTCGAGAACAATCAGAACCAATCGAACGAGCAGAACCAGCTCTCCGAGAATATGCAGATCGTCAAAGACGAAAAGACGTTACAGAATTGCAAGCTGATTTCTAGTGCCCAGTTCGGTCTGCAAGATCACAAAGGGAACAACCTGATGGACGTGAGGACGGCCGACGGGAGCATCGTCAAAATCTCGACCAACATGCAAGAACAAGATCTCGCCAAAACTCTGGGCGTCGAAATGGTGCAAAACATGTACAAGGTGAACGTGGACGAACTCAATCAACTGCTGGCTTATCACGAAGTGTTTGGGAAAATGCAAGGGGAAATCACGACTTCCGCTCCGACCATTCAGAATACTAACGTCGTGAATTTGCAACAGCAACAGCAGCAGCAGCAGAACAATATCGCGTTGGTCACGAAAGACGAGCAGGAGCCTTCGACTAGCACGTTACCGAACGACGGAAGCAGCCCCACGGTGATTACAGGGAACCACGTCTGTGATTTGTGCGGAAAGATGTTTCAGTATCGGTACCAGTTGATAGTGCACAGGCGTTACCATACCGAACGCAAACCGTTCACGTGTCAGGTGTGCGGCAAGGCGTTCACGAATTCGCAGGAGCTGACCAGACACGGCAAGTGTCACCTGGGCGGCAGCATGTTCACGTGCGCTGTGTGTTTTCACGTGTTCGCGAACGCGGCCTCGCTCGAACGACACATGAAACGCCACTCGACGGACAAACCGTACAACTGCACCATATGCGGCAAGAGTTTCGCGCGGAAAGAGCACCTCGACAACCACACCAGATGCCACACGGGGGAGACCCCCTATAGGTGCCAGTACTGTGCCAAAACTTTCACCAGGAAAGAACACATGGTCAATCACGTGCGCAAGCACACGGGCGAGACGCCTCACAGATGCGAAATTTGTAAAAAGTCCTTCACCAGGAAGGAGCATTTCATGAACCACGTGATGTGGCACACTGGGGAGACCCCTCATCATTGCACGCTGTGCGGTAAAAAGTACACGCGTAAGGAGCACCTCGCCAATCATATGCGCTCTCACACTAACGATACGCCCTTCAGGTGCGAGATATGCGGCAAGTCGTTCACGAGGAAGGAGCACTTCACGAACCACATAATGTGGCATACGGGTGAGACGCCCCATAGGTGCGACTTTTGCTCCAAGACCTTTACGAGGAAGGAGCATTTGTTGAATCATGTCAGGCAGCACACGGGCGAATCGCCTCATAGGTGCGGGTTCTGCTCGAAATCTTTCACCAGGAAAGAGCACCTGATTAATCATGTCAGGCAGCACACTGGCGAGACCCCTTTCAGGTGCAGTTATTGCCCTAAGGCGTTCACCAGGAAGGACCATTTGGTTAATCATGTGAGGCAGCACACGGGCGAATCGCCGCACAAGTGCACGTTCTGCACGAAATCGTTCACGCGCAAGGAGCACCTGAACAATCACGTGCGACAGCACACGGGCGAATCGCCGCATCGCTGTCACTTTTGCTCGAAATCGTTCACCAGGAAGGAGCACCTGACCAATCACGTCCGGATACACACCGGCGAGTCGCCGCACCGATGCGAATTCTGTCAAAAGACTTTCACGCGCAAGGAGCACCTCACTAATCACCTGAGGCAGCACACGGGCGAGACGCAGCACTGCTGTAACGTCTGCTCGAAACCGTTCACGCGCAAGGAGCACCTGATCAACCATATGAGGTCGCACACGGGCGAGCGGCCGTTCGCTTGCGCCGAATGCGGCAAGAGTTTCCCCCTGAAAGGTAACCTGCTCTTTCATCAGCGTTCGCATAATAAGGGGGCGAACGCGGAGAGGCCTTTCAGGTGCGACCTGTGCAGCAAGGACTTTATGTGCAAGGGGCATCTCGTGTCGCACAGGAGGTCGCATTCGGGGGAGAGGCCGCACGCTTGCCCGGATTGCGGGAAGACTTTTGTGGAGAAAGGGAACATGTTGAGGCATTTGCGGAAGCATACGGTGGAGAACGGGCAGAATGCGACGACGCAACAGGCCGCTCAGGTGACGCAGAATAATCAGACGCAAACCGCTGTTTCGGTGGCGAGTTTGCAGATTCCGCAAGTCGGGCAGAATCAGCAGCAGCAGCAGCAGACGAGTACGGCGAATAATATAATAGCGCAAAGCACTCATTTGCCGATGCATCCACCTAGCAGTCATCCGGTCGTCGTGCCTACGGCCAACGGTAACGTCTTGGCCACTTATTGATTACGTAATCGTGGCTTTAAGGGTTTCATCAATCCGGGGATTGCTTGCAATACATGTTAATGCGATTTTTATAATTGTACGATTAGATACATAAGTACTCGTTCGGTATTTATGGAAATTCGAGGGAGCAAATATACGACGTTATTATGATTCCCTTTTGAAAAATTCATATCACTCACACTGTGTTGTATTATCCTCATCATCATCATCATCACCAATGACGATATAATCCATCTGTGTGCTGCTTGTACATAGTAAATTTTATATTGTAAAGAATGATAGATTTATTTTAAGTGCAAATACTATTAAAATAATAATCGATATCAAAAAATGAAATTCGAGGCCAGTTGAATACTAATTATAATCGTACTTATTCGATGAGTACTAGAGGAACATGGGATGGCGATTTTTTAATGATCTGGATAAAATTGTGATAACATTTTCTAGAAAACCACTAATAAAAATGTAATGAATATAGGCCTACTACTACTACTACTACATACTACTATGATCAGTTGAATTTGTATTGACCAAGTTGTTGACACCCGGATGCTCTTTTTTGATTTTTGGTGCTAACACTCTTTATGTTTGCACAATTTTTTCGGTTATGCAGGACGGAGGCATCCGATTTTTTGATCCTTCACATCCCCTCTGCGATCGCGAAAGAAATAAAGCGAGGTGCCCGTACCCTCAAGCTTGCTATGCGTGTACATATTTTTACTAGGAATTAGGCGAATGCTAAAACAATAAGTATGTAAATTTGTTATAGCCGATGATGTAACAATTTCTATTTGTTACTAGATGTTTGAACTTATTAGTTAGGGAAATCATCACGATTTCAAATCGCATCGATAGGTAAATACTGCTATAAATAAATTTTCGTTCTCTTCGGACGAAGGAGAGATGGGGCATTTGGAATCGTGACTTATTTTCGGATTAATAATTATAAATTTATAGAAATTATACAATATATACACTTTAGTTGATATTTTTTAGATTATTTTGTAATACGATCGAAATGTATGTTTCATTTTTTAATAAAAAAATAGTTGTATTGGAGGCCCTTCATGTTATGAAAAATCTGAACCCTTGGCGAAACTCGCTAAAGAAAAAGGACGACATTTTCTGTCAAAGTGGACCCTTGAAATACCTCGTTTCCATGAGTGACCTTCCTTGAACTCGCACCGGCAGCACCGACGACGAGAGAAAGACCTCTACCGATACTTACCTCTACCAAAGCAGACGCATCGCAAAAATAAATAAAACCGCCTGAATAGATAAAAGGGAAGACAATTGGAAAAAGTTGTTTACCTCACCGAAACCACGTTTTAGCCCATTGATTGACAAGATCCATAAAGGACCTAGATAAGGTCTACCTGTCAATCCGGGTGCTTCCACTTAGGAAGCTCGCGTGCTTATTTATTCGGCGATAAACCGAAAAGATTACACGCCATGCGGTCGTCCAGGGGATGGAGCCGGACGCGGAGAATTTCCGTTCGCAGCATTTCTGGCGACAGAACTGCAGAAGCTGAAAGGGGTGACGCGGAATTCCTCCCAGTCTCTCGCGGAGCATCGACTACTTGTTGATATCGCGGACATGACCAGGACAATGTAACAAAAATGGCTTCGGCGTAGCAGGGACGCAGGAACCCGCCGAGGATCCGCGCGCGATAAGAGATTATCGCACGTCGCTTTTTCGTCCCGTTCGATAAAGTAATATCGTGTCGCAAAAACGCCGATGGAATTTGACGGCAATAACGGCGACAATTTAAGCCGCGAGATTACCAAAGTTTTACTAGACGCGATAAGATTAATGCAATTCCGGCGGATGCGCCGAAACCACGAAACCCTTTCAAGATTCTCCACCTAATAATAAACTGAAAATCTCTGAAAAACGGTATAAATTTGGTGAAAAAGCTCCGGAAGGGATGGACCGGACTATCGATAGTTCAGGGCCGGGTAATTATTCCGGAGGAGGAGCGAGCGTGGCAGGCGCACAGAGAGGGACCGGCTCTTCCACGTTCGCCCAGACTGCGGCCCAAGTACGAAACGAACGACTGAAATACAAATCTCGGTTCGCAGTTCTCCGAGTTCTCCGCGTCGGCGACGAGTTCGGTTTCAGTCATGTGCCGGCTTCGTTGAGGTGCGGGCGTGCCACTTTCGCCCCGATAAAAGCACGCGATTTCGCCCGCAACGAGAAATCCGAGTTCGTGTTCGCACCCTCGACCGCCTTTCCGCCCGCTTTCGTACCCTCAAACGGCCAAACCATGGAGGAAATTCAGGTAGAGACATTTTCGAGCGCAGCTCCACGAATTATTTTTAAACTTTCGAGTGTATTATATCATCTCGTGCGTATTTATTTACTTTTATCACATAATCTTTTATGACAAGCGTACGGTGCGTACCGCGTGTTTTACGCACTCCTTATTGGAGGTTGGAGGAGCAGATTTGCACTGGGAATTTTAACGCGTGATAACGATGCTAAAAACGAAAACAAACAATTAGCCCGACCGGGTAAGAATATTTAAATCCGACAAATTTCCATATAAACTTGGCAACCATACTTTTGGAAACAATCAGAGGAAATGTGGTAATTATCCGCGGACCCCGGGAAAGTGAAATTAACCCGTAACACGTACCTACATACATTACCCACTGTTTATAATAATGATTACTTTCAAAGTAAAGAGTAGCAAAACACGATAATTCTTCGATTCGGTCTAGTTATCGCTTTATTTGTGAAGATATAACCATCATCATAGTCGAGTTAATGGGATGCGTTATGCATGTCCTCTGTATAAATTGGAGGGACTATAATACGGGTGCATGCTAGCTCAATTAATTAATTCTACCTTGCAGAACTGTGACGCTGAGCTCTGATTTAGGTACACATTCGGCGTATACATGTCTAACATTGTAATTATAAGCATTAATGGGACCATTATTCAAATGGGATGGGCCATCCGTATTTGTCTGCCTGATAATCAACACCCTTTTAATAAGTTCATTTCCAGCCTTTCTACAATATCGGAATTTGAAAGGTTTATGATTATTCTGTTATTTCACAAGTTGAGTGGGTTGCTCCCTGGCATACTTGTCGACTTATTTAGGAGGAAATGCAGTAGTTGCATAAGAAAAATTCACGATTAGACGTCCAGATATGCGCGACGGAAGTGGCATTTTGAGGTAGCGTCTAACTGTTTCGTTTGATAATGCATTTCCGGTACTATTATAATAAATAATACAAAGCGTTTCGAAACAAAGTCTAATGTAGTTATGAATGGCTCTTTCGGAAATATCGATTAGACTAGAAGTTTTTCAACAAGACGATGACTGAAAATTCCACTATTTTTAGATGTCATTGTGTTTAGAATAGAGCACCGAAATATGGGTTGATTTGTACAAAGGAGACGACTTGACGTGTAAAAGCAACAGGTCTAAATATATTTTATTTTGATGTTTTCACTTGGGCGATTTCGCAAATAGAACTCGCACCGCACCGTATTATGTAAAGGATAAAGGATTCCAAATCACGAAATTGTCTATTTAAATTCACGCAGGCGAATTTTTACCCCGGCATAATAATATGTCTGCATATGAATGAGACTTCCGCAGGATCGAACCCCATCTTCCTGATTTAATTTCGAATTTTCTTGCTTTGCCCGCAGGAAAACCGTCTAGTCCGAAATAGCAACAGCGAGTAAGGTAAAGAAAAACGTGTGAGCTTTCCCATTGAGACCCGAAATTGATAACTGATCAAACGAGTTCGATTTTGATAATGGCCCTCGTGATTAATGGCATGCATTATTCGGCGTATCCGCTAATTATTCCGGAAGCGCTCCGCGGCTGAATTAGGCGGACACGGCCATGTGTAACGACAAAACGACCTCATTTATAAAGACCTCATGATATGTGTTATGGCATCAGTCAAGGTCGCATTGTGCCGATCCGTCCCATGATGCTGTCCCATTATCGTCGTTGTCGCGAATTCGATTCGACCCGATGGGACTTTTGTCCGCCGAAATGTCCGCGGTGACAGGAATAGCGGACGCATTATAGCGAACCAATCCGCATGCAAACGCTCATTCTCCGGTGCCATCATTTTTTATTCGCGACCTCATAACAGCGCATTGTTTCATGTGATGCGTCGACAGAAATACCGCAATAAAAGAACTCGACCACATCCTAATTTAGATGGAAAATCGACCGTTTCCTTGTTTCAGGGAAAATTTGGGTCGCTGTTTCCACTGAAGGTCGCTGATTGGCTGAATTCCACCGAGGCGAGCTGTCATTGGTCGGGAAAGCTCGACAGTTGGCGGAAACTAAAAGTCCCCAACTAACTTCAAAATTGTTCGTGGCAACCTAAATTCTTGATAAATTTTCAGGTGGATTTTGGGTTTTGTCGTTTTGTTGCAGTTTTTAGTCGTCCTGGGGATTGCCGTATTTCCGCAAGGACAATTGCTTTCAGAAATCGTCTTAAAATTTAATTTGCTTTGATCGTGGCGTCTTTCGACGTCGCCGTTTCCGTGATCATAACCGGAGAAAAGCGGAAACATAATAATAATCCAAGATTGAGCTTTCTTTCAAGTTTCCAGAGTTTAATCCCGGAGTGTTTGGCTTTCATCATCAAGGTGTAACGGTTGTGTGCCCTTTTATTCCGAATTCTGAAAATCACGGAACGAGTTCGACGATTCCGACATGTTTTCCCTATTACTAAACTTGGGCCGCGCTCGTCGCCTCTCTTCGGTAATTTAATTACCGGAGCTTTCGGAATGCCTGAGGGTTTTTATTTGCGCAGCATCATCACACAGTCTGGTGCAAAAAATCGGTGTTCCTCTGAATAATTCATGGGGGTCTTGAGCGAGCGCCACCACTTATCACAATTAGGTCCGAAATCAAACGGAATTCGGGCCCGATCGATTCTTCAGCAACAATTTGCTACACTCGCATTGATGATGGAAGCTGGCCGCCTTTTAATCGCGGCGTCGATTAATCGCGCTCAATTAGCTCCCAGTATAGCTCATCGTCAACTCCGGGAGCTTTCGCCGCATTATTTATCGCCTCCCGGAGTTTAGAGCCTTTTCATAATTGTCGGTGCGATTTCACCACCTCTCTCCCGCACGGAATCGGCTCCGGTTTTTTTCGCGTGACTCATTTTCCTAATTAATGGCGTTTTCAGGCGAAATTGTGCACTTAATCGAACGATTTGTTGCCACCGTCATCACACCACTTACAACTTTCAACCTGCACGGCATTACTGAGCTCTGTTTGTTTTACAACTAGAACGAATTGGTAAACAATAGACAATCTAATTGAATTATTATTTTTATCCGTTATTATTATCATTACTGCAGATAAGTATAATTTTATTACCTTGACGTTTCCATTAAGGGTGCACTGTTATTTATACAGAATCGATTTAGTATAGAGTGTATTATAGTAGGTCTCGATATGATGTTTGCTTATCTTGAAATAATATTGGAACGTTTCTTTTTTCTCTTCTCGATTCCCATCGTCGTCATCATCATCATCTCTTGGTCCCTTTTTTCTTTATATAAATCGTCGATAAAACTATTAAAGATTTCGGGAAAGGGCGAAACAATAATCGAGGAAAAAGCCCGCCGAAGAAGGATAAAGCTCGGAAGTATCGGCGATGGGAATTTGGGGAATCTGAGCCTTATTATAACCCCCGACCGAAAATGAAAGTAAATCGGATGTGGTGATTTATATTTTATGGAGCTGATGAAAGAATAAAAGTGCGGCTTCAGCGCTAAAATATCGAGGACTATTCTTTTCACTTGTGGTTTTATTATTTATGTTTCGCTTTGGAAAAGTTTGTATCTGGATGCATCAGCTAACGATATTTTTCAATATTTTATTATGATTGTGGCAGAAAGTCGTGTTTATGTATATACAGTCGGGTCTCGCTATTGTTGAAATGTTTATTCAACGGTTTTCCAGACGGATTTTCGGTTCAAAGAACTTCACCTCACAACTATGTATACCTTCCAGCGAATGGCCAATAAACTCATCCTTTTAGTATCAATTGAGGAAATCCTATAATTTCACCTAATTCTCCACCAAGTCTTAGTCTCAGAAATAAATGGACTTTGTTCCGTACACTTGTTGCAAAGGAATTTTATCCATTATCTAATTAAAAAAATGAAGTAGTCTTATCATGTGTGATTTTTTTAAGGGGTACACATCAATCATAAAAATCTTCTATGAATTGTCACGAGTTGATTGAAATTTAATCTCATTTCCCCGACTAGATTAATGGTTAAAAATACCCTGAAATTTTCCTACCGCATTGTTAATCACCGGTACGATATAAAATAAGTGATTCACTGGACCGTTTTCGTAAAATAAGTACCAATTAGCTATTATATAAGCACTCGCTTTGATTACTGACCCGTACTTTGCTTATTGTTCTCTTCATTTAAAAATCCACCCCTCGCTTTTCCAATTCAATTGTATATGATCCAGTTCAAGTGCCAATTATTATCATACAAACAAGACGAAATAGAAACGAAAAACTGTGAAAACGTTATAATCCAAAAGTTAGACAAGTCCCAATTTAATAATAGAATTTACGAAAAAAGTCTTTTCCAATTCTTCACTTGATCTCATCTCATTTCCATCCCATTAGCCCGAACGGAATAAAAAGAAGTGACACTAGTTTCAAATTCGGAGACGTTGACTGGGATTGGTCTTGAACTCTCTTTCTGAAATGATGAGATTTCCAAATCTCATAACAGAAATTGTTTCCTCTCGAAAAATAGTGGGCGGATTCGTCAATCGATAACACGGAAAAGGTGCCAACGAATAATAGCAAACCGATTTTTGTCCCCAATTCTCGTCACGATATCATGATTGTATTTAAATAGAGTAGGAAAATATACATAGGATTACAACGGCGAATTACACCATCCAGTAAACCACACATAATAATAATACATCGATTTCTATGTTCGTTTACCCTCTGGGGGTTATTATTATCATTTAATAATCCACCCTGGAAAAGAGGCCCATTGATTCCTTTACCATTATTATTATTGTGACATCAAGTTTAGTGAGTTCCGAATTGATTAAGTATTCACTCGAAGAAAGTGACGAATTGAATCCATCAATCACTCGCACCGAATTCAATAAAATTAATCACGATCGAAAGTAAAGTGCGTTTTAGATTTGAGGTGCAACAAGACGGATTATCTGGAGTATTTGCGAAGTTTTCAATTTAATTAAACTAACAAGTCCGCGATTTTATTATGATTTAGAGAGGAAGAAAGTGCCTTTGTTCGTTTCCGCTCGATCACCTCGAATTTCTCCGCGGTTTTTGGCGAATCTTTCTCTCGTTAAGTCTGATGCTGATTTGCGGTTTTTCAGGTGGGATTTCGGTGACACTTTCGAGGGCGCCGCCGGTGGTACCCTGGAGGGCCTCCCCAGCCGAGGGCCATGTGCAAGAAGCGCTCCGGCCCATCCCGAGACATTCCAGCGACATCACCATGTCGCGATAACGAAACCGCCGAAGGACTCGCTGATTTTGGCGAGACGCTACCACCGCTCGCAGCTTTCGGACGCGGAAAATCCGCGAAAAGCCGAGGAAATCCCCGGCTACATCCACGACCACTACAGTCCGAAAAGCGACCGAAAATTCCAGACAGTTCTGGACATGTATTCTTTGGGCGTGATAAACCCGGGGATAATATCCCGGCGGACTCTGCGCATGTGCGTCGGGATAAGTACGCTTATCCCCGGCTTTTAGGTGGAGAGAACGGCCGTGATAAGTTATCATCTGAACCGTCAAGTTGCTTGGGTTGCAGACTCAGTGTTGCCAATATGAGAACGCTAAAGTTACTAGATTTTACTAGTAAAGTTTCTAAAATTTTCTTATTTTGTTCGCGTGTGAACTTGCAATTGTCAGCTGTCAAAAACTTCGATGTTTACATTATGTCGCTTTCGAGGTTATCGACTTATTTATAGTGCATAAGGTGGCGATTACAACGAATATTCTCGCAAGAATCACTTTTATATGTGTGTATTGTAATGACGAATCCACCAACGTAAGTTCTCATAACCATAATGTGTTAATATTTTTACCGAACTTGATTATTTTAGGTTCACTTTAAGATCGAACACCAGGTTTTACTTTACTTATGGATTTATTGGCGCTCACGTACCAAGTATTCTTGGATTTATTCGGAGACAACCCGCGTTATCATCCAAAAATTAAGTACCTATCATCAAGGAAGGAGCCTCGACAATACAAGACCCGTATTGTACAGAAATACCTACAAGAGTGACAATTGATGTGTGGCATTGTTATAAATGAAAGAGGATACAATATTACACCCATAATTACACCCTTTATTTTCAAAGGTTTGAATGTTGGTAACGTAATGTGACGAGGTAATTCTGTACTTTATGTTTCAGCTTCCGAAGAAAGAATTCATACTCGATTTGTCACCAGCCAAATCTCTAGAAACATTTGTAATAGTCCAAAGGGCGAACCGCATAACGCCCGATTATCCATTTTCATTCTAATTCTATTGAAGAGTTGAACGATTATTGAGAAATTAAATTGGTGACGTTGAGTTACATGCAGTTCCTGAACGATTACGGAGGAACTTTTAAATTTCGCCGCTAACTGGGATGAATTCAAATTGTCTTTGGAAGATTCAGTGACTGTAATTCATACAAACTGTATTACGATGGAAGCCAACCCGCTTAATCATCCTAAAATCAAGCACTGACGTATCTAAAATCAAGTACCTATCATCAAGGAGGTACCCTCGACAACACAGACCTGTATTGTGTGGCATTGTTAAAATTTATAATTCTTTACTTCATGTTTAGGTATTCTACGGAACCAAGGATTATCAAATGAAGATTTAAGTATACAAAGCTATCTATTGATACAGTTCTAAGTGTGAATTACATAGAAATATAACAACGGATAATCAATTTTCATCTTATAACTCCACTATTAGATTCGCTGATTCGTACAGTCGATTTTAGATAGAGTCACATTCGCCAAATTTCTTGCAGTTCTCTTTAAGTCGTAACTTTTCAAAAAAACAGGCGGAGGTGATAAAAAAAACAGGCGGCGGTAATCAAAATTGTTACTGTTGTTATGATGATGATTTATGCTTATTCATTTTGATTTATTTTCATTTTATTCCTGAATTATGAAAATTTGTGAAGTCAAAAAACGTTATTGTGGTGCGTTTAAGTTGTCTTATTTATGGAATCACTTTCATCTTGATGCAGGATCGTCTTTGTTCACAGTGAGTGTGTTCTAAATAATTCGGAACTGGGTTAACAACAATTATACCGCATGATAAAATTCATACAGACATAGAAATGTGATATTGCTTTATCGAATTGTACTTTAGGGAAATTGCATTTATTATTATGTTAATGTATTTTCAAGAAGGTATGTTGTTGAATAAAGATTTTATAAGTACCCATCATTATCTAAATTTCATTGTCGAGGCATTTGAGCTAAGTGCCAAGTTAATGAGCTTTAATTCATTCCACCATTATCGTTTGTGTTTCTGAAAACTTTCTCGTGTCGATATCTTTGAGTTGCATTTGCATCTGTGGATGAACACAAAAATTTCAATCAATAAAATCGTTCATGCCAAAATTACGGCACCGATATAATTAATCATATTCAACAATGCAACAAAATAAAGCGAGCCGAGAAATGCCGGACAGTGCAGAGTTCCACTCAGACGATATTTGCTCAGACATCAATATAGGACTGTAACGTAGATCACCTTTATTACAAGAGCGATATTGTTGGTTGCCTAAAACTCCCGTGTTAGGAATACCAATTTTAGACGATCCGTTGCAAAGATCCGCCCACCCGTGATATGATAAACTTACCACCGCCTAGGAATTGATCTCCAGAAGGAGAAATCGTCGAAATTGCAGCGCCTTCACGAGTTCGTCTTTGCGAAAACGAAAAGGAAATCGAAATTTTCGATCGAGAACGAACGACTATCTCCTCCAAATAACAACAACGATAATCGCCCGGACCGTTCGGCCGATGATAAAGTTGAGTTATCTGGTAATAAACCGCTCGCGCTCATTGAGACTCGCTTAGTACCGAGGAGACAAGCGACTCCTCAACTTCAAAGCGAGTTATCGCGATCGGGAATAAGTCGCAATCGAGAAATCGCGCGAACCAAACTCAAGTACTCGCCACCTCCTGAAAACTGCACGGTGAAAATCGCTGAATCGACCGGTGCTAACAATAACAGAGTGCTCAACAATAACATTAAGAGTGATACTCGAAAGTGCGTAACGATTAATAAGAATAGTAAGGCAGATATGATGGTGTTCCGCGGTGGGATGAAACTGAAAGAGCGCTTCATTTTGGGGGCCAGCGTGGCCGCCGTGCTCTTCACCTTCCTCCTGGTCATCGACATCCAGATGGACCTGGGGATGTCCGGCCATCACAACCTCGTGCCTTCGCACGGGAAAGTCAAGTACGTGCGGGATGAAGACGCGCCCGAATCCGCGTACAACAGTTTCCGGAAGAGGTTCCTCCAGAAAACGCACAGGTTGGTGTTTTTCCGCACGGAAATTGGGTTAGGTTTCGTCATAGCCGACGGTGGCGATTTTACGATTTCTGTTGGTGCATTTTGAAATGAAATATTATGTGTGCAAGTCAAGTCAGGGTTATCACCTGGGCGCAGAGGTTAAGCCCGAGTCATCACGAGTTGTATCGCTGAAAAATGTTTCTCCAGATTTGAGGGCTCCATTTCGAGGCGAATTGCTCGCATTATTGTGTACCGAGTCGGCAGGTCTTTAATTAGCGCAAACACGCTTTTTTAATTTCCTGCAGATTTTATTGCCCACAATTTTAAACGGTACGCCTATTAATTATTACTTAAAAACTAATTAAGTCTAATTTTAACCATGGCTCAAGCGAGGAATAGTAAATCGACAGTTGACAGGTATAATCTCAGGGATTTTCGCGGTATCGCCATAACGGAAATAGACAAAAAAAGTTAAGATTCGATTCTAATAACGTAACTTTCTTGCAATTTATTCAATCAGTTTCGTGTCTCCCGGGGCGAATCGTACCTGCCCATTTCGGTCGCCCCGAGTCTTTTTCCACCTTTCTCGAGGTTTCAATTCCCCGGGCGCAGATTTTTGATACGGCCGTATTAATGGATGTTGAGTTTATGGAGTCCCGAGAGGGTTGTAGCAATTTTATTCACCTCCGGGGAGGTTTTCGCGAGGCATAGGAAACTCGTCGCGGCTTTGCCACCTCAATTAATTTTCATTTCTTCCGTTTTATCAATAAATAAGTGTGGCGCTTTTGTGGAGGGCGTTTTACCGTTATCGGGGTCTTCATGTAGGTTGAAGTTTTTGGTCGAATTCAAAGCATTGATTTTGTCGGGCCGGGGAAAAACATTACGCGGGGAGTCGACCGGACCGCAAGTAATTTCCGTAATTGCAGTAATTTCAGCCGGACGAGCGCCATCACCGAACAAACAAAAAATTATTTTTGTCAACTCGAACTGTGGCCTGTAGGTAAAACAAACAACTAATTGTATTAAGTAGGTTTAAGATAAGTAGTAACAATTAAAAGTCGCTTTTTAGTTTTCTGCCGTTTCGACTTTTGACAATGATAATAATCATGTTTCGAAACAGTTTAATGCGAGTTCCTTCGAGATATCGGTGCGATTATTATCTCGGCAAATTATAACGTACTTTCGCTTCATTCACCCGTTTTATTTTGTATGCCCATAGTATAGTAGGTGAGGTGGTTTATATGGGAAAGAGCAAACAAAAGGCCTGTGGGATTATTAATTCGCGATTGCGTCAAGTCCGTTTCTCTTTTTTCACACAATTTCACCGTGGTAGAACGTTGGCAAACTCTCCGCTATTATTATCATGAATTACTTAATTACTTATCTCCACCTAACGACCATTGAATATACAGCGCAAAACGTAATTATTATTTATTCATGTGTCGAGATGGATTCGAGTGCTCTCGACTCTCGATATAATTAAGTAGGTCTCTCGCCCCGCAATTGGCGAAACAGTTATCGAACGCAAATTTCTTATTGATAATTCGCATTCATATCAACTTCCTCTTGCTTCGATTTGCGACAGGCAAACGGCCACAATTTTCACGAATAAAAATGGGACACCCGGTAGTTTTATCGAATAAAGGCGTAATAATTAGGGGGGAAATGGAGCGTGATGTCGCATCTTCCGCCCGATTTGCTCGATTGAGTGGTCCGGGCCCTCAACCCGTCGCCGCCACCGTGCAACCGCCCCCGCCGCCTCCTAATTAAATTGTTAATAAAGAGGCGCCCCGATTCATATGTAAATACGCCTCTACTCCATCATCGGTCCATACTCTAAATTAATAGGAAGGGAGCACACATGCACCTGAACTACAAATAATAATATCGCCGGTTGATTATTATTATAGTAACTCCATTTTACATAAACACAATTAATTAAATTGCAGGTAACTGTACCTACATGAGCGGGTAACTTTTGTTATTCCAAGGTTAATTTCGCAGACACACGTATGCGAATTATCAACTATTGTATTATACGGAGCCGTGTGCGCAAATAGTGTGCCGACAAGTTGCGCCTCACCGAATTTTACCTCGGAATGATACAAACTTTTCGTGGATCTAATAATTGGCTCGACGATTTTATAGTGCGCCAGGGTAAACACGGCCGGACGAAAATAACCCTCGACGTCACAATCATTTCACCAGCTCCAAAGTTCAAATAAACCCAAACGAATAATGCGTCTGTTTCAGAAATATTTGGTGATTTTTCAGTTTCCTGAAATTCTTGATTTTTCAGCGCCAGCAGCGTGAACGCGTCCAAAGAGAGTTCACCGGCCGAACTGCCCAGCAACCACCTGAAGAACCCCGAGAAAAAGTCTGCACCCGTCGGTGATAAACAAACCAAAGAAGCGATGAGACACGACGACTTCAGCGATTTGATGGATTACGTCATGCTGGACGACATAGAAAAGGAGAAACACAGAGTGGACACCGATCGAGTCCATCCGGTCATCCAGAGCAGCATGGAGGGCGACCTACTCCAAGTGGGCAACCCCACAATTTCCGATCTGAGAAAAATCCCTTTCAGGTTAGCCCTAACTTATTTTCACGAGGCGCCTGAAAAAGGAGGTCGGCTCCTTCGGTGTTATTATCGTGTCGCGGGGTGTCGCTTTAATTCGGCAGGTGGCCGTGCCGAAGTCTCTTTATGGGGGCGGCGGATCCGCATTTGGATACCGAAATCTGACGGCGGGGAGCCGTTGTGTGCGCCGCTGAGTGCTTTACGGGGCTGTTACAACTCGCCCGACGATCGGCACCGGGGGGTATCGACGCCGGAAACGCTCCTTCCTGCCCTTTATGCGCGCCCCCGAAATCCCGATCTACCCCAAAACTACGCCACTGTTACTGTATCATAAATAAACACCACGAAGGAGCGATCACGCCCCGCCCCGAGTAGTTCTCTACACCCATCGCCTTGTTTACGCCACTTGATGAGTGGGGGGATTAGGCCCCACCCATGTATTACTTATTATAACCGCGCACCTGTTGATGCGGAATTCTTAGGTTTCGTGATGCCAGATTTCGGCCAACTATTATCGTGCATATTTTGATATGCTTAATTACATCCTTATACGTTTTATCGTTTGTGTTATCGCAGTATTAGGTTGTCGTATGGTATTATTATTGATAGAGAAAACGGAACTTTGTAATAATAATAATTGTATTATTTGAAATAGTTTTCGGTCGGAATTTCGGTCAGTCGTGTTATTTCTGTTTCTCTTTATTCGGTCGTCTGTTAAAAAGATAAGCTCCTCTGTTTTCTGTCGGGTATCCATTTATATAATAACGCGGTGCAGTACAACAGCGAAATATCGCACTTGTGTCAACGTAATGCCTCGGATGGGACTTTATTCAGCTTGCCCCGTTGCAGAAGCGCAGTTCTTATATTTTTATATCCATTATTATGCCCACCGGTTCCCTTTTATTATTGTCGATTCTCTCGAAACCGCGACCACGCGCTACGCGATATAATAATAACCCATTGTATTCAATTTCACGGTAATAACTGCGCGATATCGCACACGGTGATGGGCGACACCGGATTTGGCAATTTAATTCAACTCGGCGAACGCATTCGTCTTCATCATTATGGGGCGGATCGGATTCGTGAATTATTTCCAAGTTTCCATCACACTTCGTTCATTATGCTCGACGCTTTGCCCTAACGGCGCGGTAATCTGCCGGGTCGTTATTGACGTCTACTTCGATGAAAACGCCACATGTGGTCAATCAAAATAATTATTACCCGGATTTTCCCAGAGGAGGATGTTGTTAATTGTTGTTTTTCTGATTTTTCTGAGTGAAACAGCTCCCGAACTGTGAAATTTTTTGCTGTTTACGGTTGACTGGTGGGAGCGCCAAAATCGCGCCTGGCTGTAGCTGTCGTAATTTAACGACCCTAAAAGCGTAACTCGTCGCGCCTGTAAATTAAAAAATATTCGAAAAACCGGGTGGCGCATTTTCCGTCGCAACTAATTCGGTATTACGTTATGTCGCCGGGCGAGAGGAGCGGGACGCGAAGAGGGCCGTTTCGCATTCGTTCCGTCGGAACGACATTTCCGGCGTAATAAAACCCATCAGGTACGCAGAGAAGAGATGACAACAATAATGCGGGGCGGTCCGCGCGTATTTCCCCCGACGAGGCTTGTTAGTGTCAAGTCGAATTGTGCATTTGTTCGTCGGGCCCTCTTATAAATATTCCACCTGTACAATTATAAGCGCACCAGAGGGATTACGATAACCGTACACAAACGACGGGAAGAAAGCGGGGTCTTTTTTTTAATCCCGGCCGAGTTTATGTGCATTGCGGCTTATGTTTTCCCGTGGTTCGGGCATAAAGTTTACGGTCTCTCGTTGTGTATTCAGTGGTTTTCGGACATTCGGAGGGTGTTTTTCGCCCTCGGTCCGGGTCGGCTGGTATGAAATACGCGTCCGGTCAGGTTCGGCGGTCGCGTTATCAGTACGTAGGTAAGACAGTGCGGTAATATCGGGAATATATATTCCCGTATTACGACCAATTCGTATGCATGACCCTCGTGTGTCCGTCTTTCTCCCCCCCGTTCCGATTTTACAACCCCGTGTGGCCGCGTCGGGGATGTTATTTGAATATTCCAGTGTGCGACGGGGGCGAAAACCTATCGGATCGGACAAGGATGGGGTGGCCGTCCGGATTTTCCCCATCTTAAAAGGTTACGCTGACCATTTACTCCTCCGCCGCTACTCCATATTTGACATAAATTTTGGATAGTGGAGAGGACAACTTTTCCCTGAAATATTGCATTTTCCATTCCCACTCATCATACAGGGTGTCCCAGCATCA
Source organism: Salpingus planirostris (assembly GCA_949788335.1). Lineage (NCBI taxonomy): Eukaryota > Metazoa > Arthropoda > Insecta > Coleoptera > Salpingidae > Salpingus > Salpingus planirostris. Next base: position 4,901,312 of record OX460926.1, read on the forward strand.
AGAACACGGAAAATAAGTATCACAAGAATCGAAAAAGTGAGGTCGTTTCAATGATTTCGAAAAAATTCGGTTATTTCAATTCTCATCAAACGTTTTCTTCTTAGTCCAAAATTATTTTTTATCAATAATGAAAATACCTACGCGAAAGCGTTTTTAGTAAGATAATGGCTTTGATAGATCGAATTTGTGAAATATGATAACTTTTGTTGAAATGTTAGGGAGGCATTGAAGTCTCTTATTAAAATTAAAATATCTCGAAAATTAAGGACTTGAGAAATTTTTTCATTGAACGAAAACTGTTTGCCTTATCGATAGCTATCACTTTTGTCTGAAGATTTTTTTGATTGACGATATGTTGACGATGAAATAATTTTTCTGAAGTTTTCTCGGGTCACTTTGTCTCTTGTATTAAATAAAAGTATTCCACATTATTCCAGACTGTTAATGTGAGCATTAGTGTATTTGAATATTTCTATTTTTAAATGGCACCGAAGTGATAATGTCCATTTAGATTTTAAAATGTTTGAATATTTGACAGTTTCGTATTGATTGTATATGAATTAATTTACTAAAAACGTAACACAAACAACAAAAGTCTCTTCTGTTTTGTGATCGTTTCAAAACATACATAGGAAAATTAAATATTTAAAATACCTTTTATCATCAATGCCAGGGTGTAATTTTGTTAACAACTAAATGGCGAATTTATAATCCTACATGGACAACTTTGAGGGCCGTTTTTCTCGCTATTAACATTATAAGCTTCGCCCTAAACTCGATAAAAACGATTGTGATAATAATAGAGCGTTAAACCTCCCTTGAGGGGTTGAGAAAAGCCTACTCAAACATGTACTTAATACTGGAGTAGGTGCTTGAAAGTAGAATCAAAACCTAGGATTTCCCAATTTCCCGTTTCCTAATAAATAACATTTCTGATACGGTCTCGTACGTATATAAAAGCCTGTATTCGGCCGAATTGAATTTTAATCAAAGCGCTGCTTTTTGCTGCCGAATTTCGAAATTTACGGTCCCGATTACGTCCCAGTTTCAGACCGTACACACTTTATAAACGGGTAAACCTGATTATTTTTTGCACTATACGCCGTGTCATATAATATTGAAGTGTCGCGATAATAATAATAATAAAACGCCAGGCGCAAAACCCGGACCGGTATATTGGAAGGCGGAAATTAAATCCGCGGCCCTGGCATCCTCTCACTCCCTCGGAATATCTCGACACGTGAAATATTATTATGGAAACGCCATAACTAACATTCAAACGCTAAACTAAAATAAGGATAGCGGGGCGCGCGTTTCGTCATAATAAACGCGATAATGGAGAGCATTAAGGGCCAAATCAGGGCCCTTATATAATGAAGACGTTACCGGTAGGTCCCGCGTATACGTACAGGTAAGGGTTGACACATGGCCGCATAGGAATCCACCCCGAAATGGTAGTATTTTACGAGCCGGCGTTCTGAATTAGAAACGTCAGCTCGAACCCCACGAGGTGGAAGCGAAGCGGATGTCTCTGTCATCCCTCGTTTGCGCTAATTAACATATATCCCGTATTCCTAATAGTTATGGGCTTTATCGCAATAACGTTATTGTTTTAGGGGGGCATAAACGAGCTTTTCCCTGTTTTGGAAAGTCTTTTTTCTTTCGAGGGTGGACGACAGGACGTCCACCCTCGAGTTTTATGGGGGCTGCTGAGCTGGCCACTCCTGCAGGTCACACGTCTTCCGTGGGCCGAAATATATCACCGGACGGCCCTGATCCTCCCTTGAATTATTCCTGCGAAATGTCGAAAATTCGATTTATTGCCCCCCTGTCTTTGCACCTAATTCGATAGACTCTTCGCAGCCGGACACCCGATTTTTCCACCGGAAACATTTTCCATGGGAATTAATCATAGGCAAGGTCTCCAACGAGATACGGGAACGTAAATAATTAGACATGTCTGAGATATTTCAAAAAGAAGGAAATTCACTGTTTTCGATTTTCCGAGAGATTGGAGGGATCCAGGACTTTTTCGAAGAAGATGTTAGGAGCCCTTAAATTTGCGACTTTTTTCCCGGGGTCGCAATTTGGCCGCAACTCGATATTCGCCCACAATTGCGCTCATTAGGCTTTAGGGGTGGTTCGGCGTAGTCCCGACCCATGGCATCTGACACCTGCGAAACAATTATTTCGGTGTTATTGTCGCCGGAAATTAGAAGCGTCGGAGTTAATCAACTGCGGCTAAAGTCGGATTAAGAGTATAATCAAATATCAATTAACACAGTCGGGTCGTCGTCGTCGCAGTCGTGCCGGCATAATAAAGAGAACGCGAGGCGCACCGAGATCGAGGGGGAGCAAAACTTGGCGAAAGCGCCCCCCGTTTCGGCCCTGGAACTCGTTTAGGGGGGAGACGGCGTCTTCATTGTGCCGACCGGCGCCATATTCAAATTTAATTTATTATTCCATTATTTTTAACAGGGCACGTAATTTATTTAGTGCGCAGACGACGACAGAGTTAGTAATTTAAGTTTTAATTGTTCGATTTTGATCCACCCCTCGCTTCACGCAAAATTTGCGCTAATTGCTTCCAATGCCTTCGAGGAATATTTTCCACGTTTCGAATATAATAAGAGGCGAACGCGGAATATTCTTTCGCCGTTGGTGCCGGACAATAAAAGGGCCGATGATAACGATAAGGGAATCGTCTGCAGGTCGGCGAAAACGAGGCCATCACATTCGCCACACTTTAATAATTCCCGTCTGCGGCGGCAAAAATGGCGATGTTAATTACGCTTTCCAGCACGTTTGCGTTTGAGTAGCGTTTATTGTGTGATAAAGTGGAGGTAATTCCGTCGATTTATGCAAGTGGCTCGGCCGAAAAAGGGGTGGTTTGTATACGGGGACCGAGTCGTGAAATTTTATCGGCCCCTCCGACCCCACGAAAAGAAATTTAATGCTTCGTTATCACCTCATATTTTTTTAAATGGAGACATTCCAGCTATTACTCAGTATTAAAGCGAAATATTTAACGTCCCCGCCGCCCCATCATGAAATATCGTTAAAAATGAGTAATCATACTGTCTCTCATTGAAAAGGTGCCGCAATAAATTAAATTGGCAGTTAAGATCCCTCCCGCAACGCTCGTATAAACCGAGGGCGGAAAATGGAAACAGGGGAGCGGCAGTTTTGTACAGAAAGAGACGAGATTTTTTACGCCCGCCCCCCGGATCCCACCCCTTGTTCGCACCTTCTTCTTGTCTTTCATAAAACCGTGCGATTCGAGTGGCCACAAAGAGAAACTTTCGCCGTAACATTGTCCCGGCGCATCCGCCGAAAAGCCATAAAATTAATTATCGTATCGAAACTCTAAAAGTTTCCGTAATGCGCGAAATTGGCTCGAAATTGAAGCTCGCACCCCGGGCTGTCTATCATCGGGCGTTCTCTTTTAAAATAAAATTGAAGCCTTTCGAGCGAAATTCGCGAAATAATAGATAAAATTCCGGGCACTTCCGAAACGGATCCGGTTAAATGAAACAGCGCCGTAAAATTTCAATTGAAAGTTTATTAGGAAAAGAGGCAAAAAGCTCTCCAGAACGAGTGATGCCGGAAGCGCCAGACGGCATCACGCAAAACAAATCTATAAAGTTTTTGCCCGAAAACTGAAAGAAAAAAACCGCCCCTGACACAATAAAACGTTAAAAGTCTCTCGAGACGAATAATTCGTGATAATGGTGTACCTAGTCGAAAGCTTTCAGGTCTAATCATGAATAAAACGAAATTAAGCTCCCGGATTATGATGTCAGGTGCATCGGCGGCTTGTTATTAAGGGATGATGACGGTGAAGATAGTGACGTTTGATTAGCATACAAACCGCATACGTAAAAGACACCCCCCGCCATGTTTGTTATAAATATTTCACCCCGACCCTCGAGTTCAGACATCAACCCCCTTGTTCTACACGTAGTAGGTGCCATAATAAATCCCCTGATCAAGATCGGCTTAATAATATCGATATTTCGGATGATTGATTGCAGGTTTGCGTTATTTCTGCCCAATTTGAGGCCGAAAAATCGGGTATTTTTATTGCACCACACCAAGTCATTCGATTTGATCGGAGGGGCTGAATTATTGTACGATTTTTTCGGGATTATAACGGGGGCGCAATGCTGTTTCGTTGTAATTCAATTACGTTTCGCGTATACACGTCGACAAAACATTCACAATCGAATTTGCCACAGTACGTCCATCAGCGCTCATCAATATTTATTGGCGCTCATTACCGTTATCGTGAGCCGTTATTGTTATCGCCCCGAACCCCGAAAAGTGCCGCTCTGTATTTTCGCAATAATTTCGTATTGTTTCAGGGAGAACATGACGACACTGGAGAAATTCCACTTGCAAATAACCCAACACGAACTCTACGCGACAGACAGCGAGCTGGTAGACGAGCTGATCCACGAGATGATCATAGAGCCCATTTTGCATGTCTGTAAGTTCCTCCGCCGTAATACCGACCCAAGTCGCTCCACATACCGGATAATGCAATTTTGCGTCGCAAACAGCGTTCGCCAAAGACCAACAAAAAAAAAATCTAAAGAAAATAAAGCTCGATGCTGATGATAGGCAGATTAGACTACTTAACAACGATCCAGAAACCGCGCGCTCTGTTATGTATGCGGCATAATAATATCGTGACGAGGCTTGCTTAATTTAGAGAAGGATTATTTCCGGTACATTACGGTTATGATAAATTTGCCGGTAATAAGTTGCACGAGTCGAAATGAAGGAGAGTGCGTGATAATACCTACACAACACACGACGGTACAATCGGACGACGACGGGACGGTACACTTGACGGAATAATGGCCCGTTATTGCGCAAAATGACGTCTAAACAAACCGGGACGTCTACTTAAGATCTTCCTCGGAAAGATTCCGAGTTTAGAGGTCGTAAAATGTCGGCAGACACGAAACCGACTTCATTGGGGGAATGGGATAATGGCCGCTCGAGGGGAGACGCGGAATCATAATCGAATTATGACGCATTAGTGAGGGGAGGCAACTTATTTTTGGGTGCTTCAATTTTAGAGATATCTCGAAAATCGGAGCAGATACGAAAAATTACTATTCTTCAAAATATGTTTGTTTCGTCAATATCTACAAGTTTTGTCTGAAGAATTTTTTGATTGTCGGTGAAAAAAAAAGAGATTTCAATGCTTCATTTTTTGGAATATTGACATTTATGAGTGAAATCTCAAAAATCGGAGCAGATACGAAAAATAACTATTCTTCAAAAAATTTTTGTCTTGTCAATATCTACAAGTTTTGCCTGAAGAATTTTTTGATTGTCGGTGAAAAAAAAGAGATCTCAAAATGCTTCAATTTTTGGAATATTGACATTTATGAGTGAAATCTCAAAAATCGGAGCAGATACGAAAAATTACTATTCTTCCAAATATGTTTGTTTCGTCAATGTCTACAAGTTCTGTCTGAAGAATTTTTTTATTGTCGGTGAAAAAAAAAGAGATTTCAATGCTTCATTTTTTGGAATATTGAAATTTATGAGTGAAATCTCAAAAATCGGAGCAGATACGAAAAATTACTATTCTTCAAAAAATGTTTGTCTTGTCGATGTCTACAACTTTTGTCTAAAGAATTTTTCTACTCTCGGTAAAAAAAAAACAGATTTCAATGCTTCAATTTTTGGAATATTGACATTTTTGAGTGAAATCTCAAGAATCGAAGCAAATACAAAAAATTATTATTCTTCAAAATATGTTTATTTCGTCAATATCTACAAGTTTTGTCTAAAGAATTTTTTATTGTCGGTGAAAAAAAAAGAGATTTCAATGATTCAATGCTTCATCATTTTTTGGAATATTGAAATTTATGAGTGAAATCTCAAAAATCGGAGCAGATACGAAAAATTACTATTCTTCAAAAAATGTTTGTCTTGTCGATGCCTACAACTTTTGTCTAAAGAGTTTTTCTACTCTTGGCGAAAAAAAAAGAGATTTCAATGCTTCAATTTTTCACATTCTTAAAAAAAAATGTTGTCTTGTCGATATGTAGAACTAATTGCGCGTTGTTTTGTTCGAAAATAGCGAGTGTAATGGCCGCTGGGGGAAGGTAGGAGTGCGTAATGCGTCCGCGGGTGGTCCATGGTTAAAAATAGCGAGTCCGCGGTCGTAACAGTCACTGAAAACGCGTCGTTTTGGAAAGATTCCCGATTTTCCGGATCCGGCATGCGGTCGAGACTTTTACGGCCCTAAATCACGTCACCGGGGGTCGATTTCGCCCCGAGGGGTGGCTTTATCCGCGCACCTACGCTATCTCGGCGGGCATTTAAAATCGGCCCTTTTTCCGCGTCCGATGAACTAATTCCTGCGTGTTTTGCGTCGTTATTCAGTGTTACGGGCATTGAAATAAAACAGAAACCGTTTGATTTCGCACCTACAGCGAGCGTGTCGCCTCATCAATCAAGCGACAAAACGCGCAAACCCCGTCACTTTTCCGATGAAAAATGAGCCCGACGACCGAGATTATTTGTACAACTAATCGGGAAATATTGGAATCAAAACAGTGGAGGGGGCGCTCATTAATAACCCCCGGATAATGCAAACAACGACGTAAAAAATTACGACGGTAATAAGTCGCCCGGATTTGTTTATTCTTATTTTATCGGGCGATAAATCCCCGGATTCGGTTTATTAGGTGGGCCCTGAGCCTAAATAATAACTGCAGGGTCGTATTAAGGGCTAAGGCGACACCTGTGCACTAATTATCGTGTTGACAGAGTTAATTGCGTTATAGATCATTTGCGGGCCTCTCCGACTAAACGCCCTCACCTATTAATGGGCGCGCTAAGCCGCCCCGAGGTGACGAGGGCCGGTTTTCGCCCGGAATCGGCTCCGTTTCCGACAATTCGCCGATTTTGATTGGATGTGTCGTCGAAACAATGCGAACGACGCGTTCGAAATGTACGTGCGGGGAGAGAGAACCGGGCGAATCGATGCGACGAAATCTGATTAAAACGCTTCCGGAAAGGGACGACGATAATGGTAATTAATTGACGAATCGTGATGATGAGGGGATGCAAATAAATCAACTCGCGGCACTTTATACACACACGCTAATTATTGAAAGGGATGCTGATTATCCCTGCCGGAGACTCGGAAAGAACAAAAAGACGGTGAATTTGCATTCATTTTCCCCCAAAGTGCACCCTAAATATTTCACCCGATTTTCACTAATCGATCGAAAATATTCCAAAACTTGTCTCAATTTATAAATAGAGAGAGATTCATTATCCCATATGCTCTAAATGGGTGCATTTTGCCACTTTTCGACCGTGATTAAATTTCATGAAAAATATGCTGTTTAGCCCCCAAAATATTAAAAATTCATCAATATCTCAGTATTATTGGGAATTTCGGGTTGGCTTTGTTATTTATCGGATGAATGAGGATATACGCAATGGGAATTTCAGATGCGCCAAGAAATATGCATATAAGGTGCACTGTGGGTTGCATAACAATAGTTAATTTGTTTGCTTGTAAATGCGGCCCCAGTGCACCCACCTCTAACTATACCAGGGGCTTTTCTCGTCGCAATTGCAACCCCGCTCCACATGCAAATCATCTGTTAATGCAATACACCGCACCGTGTAAAGTGTTGGGCCCATTATCACAAACCGAGTCTCGAAATGACGGTTTTCTACTTTATCGACCTAATAATTTTTCGATCGAAATCGGGCTTGATTTTCGACGCAAATACGATATAAACGAGCCGCGTTTTGTTCGAGCGGTAACACGGGGCGATTTCACCTCTTGTATCAATAATTACGAGGCGCGATTTTCCAACGCGTGGATTATTGCAGGTGTTGACGCGGTGGAAATTAGGGCGCAATTCGTCGCGGCGAGATTACGCAACGAATTTACGTCCCGTCATAATCTCCGGGGAAGTTGCGTTTAAATTATAACTCCTCTCCGGGCCGAGACATTGTGTTTTCGTGTGTAGTGGCGGCGGAATAAGGAAGGCTGCAACTTATTTAATAAAGCGACCAAGTCAGAAATGCGGGGAGCAATGAGCACACCTGACAATTCCACCCCCATGTCGGCGGCGAAGGGGACGCCGCCGCCACCGCCGCCGCCTCGGCTTGATGAATGGTCGGCGGAGTTTTCAATTATGGCCCTTACGGGCCCGGTAATCAAGTTCATTGTGGACGCACAACAACGAATCAAATTAGCATGAGCGATAGCCGCCGCCGACGGGTATTCAAATATTTATTGCGATTTGCCACCCCCCACCCCAGAGCTTTTTATTGTTTCGCGGAAATCGGAACAGGGGGAATCGACGAACTTCCGCACCCATCAAAGGGGCTCAAAATATTTCAATCGGAACCAATTTAATTTCGAAATACCGATTTCTAAACACCTAGGTATAGTTAAGACAGGAGACTGTAAGTAAGAACTTTGACTTGGGCAGTAGTGGCGACCTCTGTGGAAAGTGGCGGAACTAACAAGATAGAACGCCATCTATCGACAAACACAGTAGCAAAATTCAGTAAAACAACATTTGAGAAACGCATTTCTTCAAAGATTTTTCAAGGATGTCTGTTTACAACAATGATAATATTGTGGTTGAAGTTCAGTAATGATGATGATAATAATACAAGGCGGTTGTCCCTGCGAGCTCCCGCCGGGCCCCAATTAAGCCAATATTGGTTCCGTTCGACAATGCGGCTTGTTTGATCTAGTTACAATCGAAAATTGAATAGACCGTTGCACATACACCGGCACCATTCAATTAAACGAACAACTCGTAAAACCGTAAAACATTTGTCAGATATAATTCGCCCCACTCACGGCATGAACACCGCATTACTCAAAACACTCATTTCACGCAACCCCTAACCGATGTAGTACGACATTCCTCTCGCATTCGGTCTCCCTGTGAGTTATGGTCGGCGAGTAATTTTCGCCTTTCCTCGCCGTATCCGTTCGTATTTACGCGGGCGGTGTTAAGTTGGTTCGCGTCGCGGGTCGTTGATGGCATTATCTATTCAAGTTAAAATTTGAATTATTCAAGGTGCAGTAAAAAGTTATTACGGTCGAATGTATAATTTTATTATGATGCCGAAACCAGACTCGCTGATTAATACCCCTGTTGGTTTCAAGTACCGGAATTTTAGTTTTACCACACCCGTTCGACCTATGTTCTACCTGGACGACTGTAAAGGTGGACAGATTTTGCATAAAATGATTCGGATATCCGGAATATCAAACCGTGCAGGAAGCAGAGCACAGCCAGGATTTGGTGGCAAGCCCATATAACTCCAATGGGAGATGCGATCTTTACGGTGCTCTACCTGAAAGAAAACTGAAATATTCTTCTGAAATAATCCAATTAGTAGACGACGACTTGAAACTTTGGAAGAAACCAATAAAGTCTCAAGTTTAATAATCCGCGATTAAATTATCTCGCAATAAATTCGGAGCGAAATTGGCTTCGCATGTGAGATACCCGTACCTGCGAAATTTTGTCATAAAATTTCATTACGTTATAGTCGCGTGGAATAATGTCGAATTTTTCTCATTTTCAGCCCAAAAAACCGGCGGCACTCAGCTGAAATTAGTGATAGACTACCCCAACAACCTCCAAGCGCTTTTCAAACCGATGAGGTAAGTCTCCACTTTTCTCCCGGTAATTCCGTTTATTTTCCGACGGGTGACGTGGAAATTGTAGGAAAACTCCCCGGCGTGTATAGGCAAATATGCAAACATTATAGAGAGCCGAAGGGAGACGCGACGGTGTGAGAGTAATTGGACTGGACATTAGTGGTTTCGATTCAAACTAGACGTGATTTGCGGCCGTCGAATCCGGGGACTCCGGGACTGTCGACACCGGATTAGTGCCGTTACCGACGGATATGTAAACACGGCTTTATTCGCTTTTCGCCCCGATCGCTTCTCTCGCACCACCCCGATAATTGCGCCTGTTGCCGTTCCACCGTTCCAACTTTGAAAAACACACAAAAAACACCACCCGCTTATTTGCGTTACAATTTCACAAAATCGCAAATCCTACTTTGAATAGCTTCGGTATTGTTGTGTTTTCCTGGAGATTTTTACAAGCATCCGATGGGGTTCGGCTGCAATTTTATTATTTGCGAGATGCGGCGTTAATGCCCCGGCTGCGTCGTCCCGGAGTGTCTCCGGAAGAATCCGGTCGTCGGCGCGCCATGAATACGCAACGAATCCGGGCCCATACGGCGAAACTCGCAATAAAATCGTTTCTTTGGCGGCAATTCCGCTCGACAGGTTCGTAAATTAAAATAAAAAAGCCGACAACAAACGTGAGCCCTTATCTGAATTATACAGAGCCCCCCGAGTTTTTCCTCCCCCGCCGCAGACTCCGGGTGGCAACATTAGAACAAGGTGCGATATGTAAATGGCGCCGGTTTGGCATCCGGGACACGTACGACCTCAGCCCGATTCGTTATCTCGCGACTCATCCAGTGGCGCACGTCATACTCCGACAAAAACATAATGCCGTTTTTTTTGCATAAAAATCGCATTTTGAATCGCTCGGGGCGTCTTCGCGGCTTTCCAGTCGGCGGCAATCGGGAAAGTGCGGAATTAGCCGGAGTTTGCATATTTAGCGGAATCGACCACATGTGAAAATTGTTATGCACGAGAAACGGGAAGCCTTTTATGCATCACGCGCCCCGGAATTAGAGCCGCGGACGATTTTAAAACCGTTATTAAGGCAGCGACTTTATCTCAAACGAGAATCTCGCTTTCCACCCCGAGAACATGCTTTTACGCGTTTACCGCTCGCTTTTTTGATTTCCCGCCGCGAAATCCGACTAACTAGCTCGGTTTATAGTTCGCCCCCTCGAACGGCGAATAAAAATCTCCGGCAGGAATCCGGGCTGATCCCCGTATTAAAAGATGCAAATTCGCGGTGGCTCTTTTGATTTTATGCGTCCGATCCGTCCCGGAGTAACATCATGTTCGATTCCGGTGCGATATCGAGTGGCGAGCCCGGAATATTTTACGTGTGTTTTACGGCCGCCGCCAACAACCCGTTTATTTTCCCGAAAGCGCCCTCCCTTTTTCCCGAGTTTATCATTCAGATGATCGCGATCGACTCGATAATTTACGGCTTATTCGACATCACTTGCGCCTCATCGTCCTCCGATTAACCCGAGACCGCTCTATGCGAACTTTAAATTAATTAATCCCGGAGCGAAGTTGGCTAATTACCCGCAGAATCCGTCGAGGTTTCGGCTCTCTCTTCTTTTTATTTATTTTAGCGGCGCTGATGGATCTGTCAACGAGATTTTTAAAACGCTCGAATGAAATTCCCAGTGGGAGTATAAAGTCTCCTCTCGTTCTCTCTCTGCGAAATTTATGAGACGATTTTTTCCCCGGGGCGGAATTCGCCAATTATGATTATAATGAAAGTTAAAACTGAAACTCAAACTTATTTCATTTGGATGGAAATTGAGTTGGGTCTAATAATAGACGTCCGAAAATTGGACCTTTTCGGTTATAGAGAGCAATCCGAAAACTATACACGATTGGGGGGGAAAAAAGGAGATAAAGTTGTGTCGTTTCGGTCGGAATTACGTTATCAAGTTATTATTGACATGTTACATGTCTGGGGGCGATTTTTCCGGGCGACCTCGGAATTATCTCCATTTATTATAATCCGGGGAAAATAAGGAGAATTCGAACACGGCAAGACGGATTTCGGATTAAAACCGGAAACTCATCACGAGGATTATTAGAATGAGGACGCAAAACTGGGAGTTTGTCGTATATGTGGAGTGCCTACCTAACTAGAGCAGGTTTAGGTGTACCTATGCAAAACTCGCCGGGAACTTGCGAAATAATCCAGTCATAATCGCGGCCAGAAATGCCGACGAGGGTGGAAATCCAACTCGGGGGTAACAAACCGGACATCCCCGCACGAACCGAGATAACCGGACCCCTCCTTCAGATGCCCGCTTTTGTTGAAATAATCAACAATGACAATTAAACCGAGAATCCGGAATGAAGTCGGACACTTTATTCCGGCCGAAACGGATCCGGAGTTTTAATAAAGAGCGCCCTCTCCAATTATAACAGATTTAGCGAAAAATGGGGCCGCGACACATGTCGAGGACCGCGCTTTGAATCCGCGCCAGCCCCTAATAATTGTTTTATTTTCGCCTTTTCCCACTTTTCCTTTCCCGCCTCCACCCCTAAACACTTCAAAACTACGACTCACTCCCGGGGTATTTGAGACGATTTCGTATTGGAAAAAACCGCGCGGCAGATCGGGGGTTGATTAGGCACGTTCCTGCGCTCTAGAGGGTGGCGCAAAGTTTTATTATACGACCGGCGAGCGCAATTCATCCGCATTACACGGTGATTATTCTTGTACAGGGAGAGGAACGCAATGGATAAAAACAGGAACAATTCGAGGGTTTTATCGCGCGCTTTACGGTCCACTGATGAGACTTTTTCGCATTCTCGTCCCGTGTCGTGGAAATTTCATTCATAAATAAATTTAAGCACGAGACGCCTCCTAATTGCCACCGATACGTCATCATCATTTCCCCCTCGGGGTCTCCCGATCTCCGTTTATCGACAAGAGCCGAAATTGTTTGACGGAAGGGCGGTAATTCGCCGCGTTTGCGATCGTAAAAGGGGCGGATTTTCGGGATTTATGCCGAAAACGCGGCCGGTTTCGGGGCTTTCGGACGGAATGAGGGGCCCCGAAATTCCCACATGTCCGCATTTTAATAAAAGCCGTGATGAAAGTGTAAATATTTCGCGTAAAATACAACAACACCGCCGTCTGATGCATGTAATCTTTCTCCACCCTAACTTATGACTTTCATGTTTTGCACCTAAAACCCCAACGGAACGGTGTGTTGTTAGTATAATATGTAGACGCGGGTCGGCATAATAACCACCCCCCCGTATAAGTGAGTAGAGCACCACAATATCACGTGCGTGATACCCTTTTCCCTCGAACAATTTCGAACCAAATTACCTACACAGAGTGTCCTTGCCTCAGGAACGGAGATAAAGAAAATCGAAGAAATCTGAAACGAGCCACATGTCCTAATTATTCTCAACCGGAAAATTTATCAATATGGTTTGAGTTTAGCCGGTGGTCACCCTGTATATCGGTGGATGGATTTTCTTTGTTTGGGAAATTTTAAAAATCGTGTAGGAAATGCCCTAAATCGCCGGGGGTTGGTGTGTGTGTTTGTTTATTCACTTGTGGCTTCCCTGGGAGCACGCGCCGTTTAAACGTGACACGGTCTCAGGATACTTTGTGTTTTTGTTGCAGGTTCCCCAGGGAGCAGCAGACCCTCCCCAATCACTTCTACTTCACGGACTACGAACGGCACAATGCGGAGATTGCCGCCTTCCACTTGGACAGGTACGAATTTACAGTCAACCTCTGATTTCTCCCGGAAATTCTTTGCGAGAAATATCGGCGACTCATCCCCAGTGCGGGCACGTACCGTATGACCCGCGATAATGCCCGCAATAACGGAAACTCTCATAATTAGGCCCCGCGACTTTTTACGGCACCGATGCGGGCGTTATTTGGCTGAAGTTGGCAAGTCGCGGGTCTTCAATTTCACCGGGCGGTCGAAAACTTGTCGGAATTTAAACTTCTCAAGTCGAGTGCAATATCGAATTCTCTGTGCCGGCATATCCCCAAGTGCGCACTCCCCCGGAATGATAAATTCCCCACTTTCGGCTTTCGATGATGATATAACTATAACTTGTGATGATGATAATCAAGTTCATTTCCCTTTTGCGTTATAGGATGCTGGGTTTCAGACGAGCGATGCCCGTGACGGGGCGTCAGCTGAACATGACCGTCGACCTGTACCAGAAGGCCGAGGGCGAACTCCTGAAGACCTTCTTCGTGTCCCCGTCGGAGAACCTGTGCTTCCACGGGAAGTGCACCTACTACTGTGATACCTCGCACGCCATCTGCGGAAATCCCGACAGTCTCGAGGGCAGTTTCGCCGCCTTCCTGCCCCCCAACGAAATGGCCGCCAGAAAGGTTAACAATCCCTTTACGATTTCATAAAAACACCCCCCACATAATCACCGCCCATATTCCGAACGAAAAAAGAAACATCCCTTATCGGCTAATGGAATGGCGCGAATTCTTCCAGGTGTGGCGACATCCCTGGAGGAGGTCGTACCACAAGCGGAGGAAAGCCCAGTGGGAGAACGAGGACAATTACTGCTCGCTGGTGAGGGAGATTCCGCCTTACGACAAGGGCAGACGCCTTTTCGACCTCATGGACATGTCCGTCTTGGATTTCCTCATGGGCAACATGGATCGCCACCATTACGAGACTTTCAAGTTGTTCGGAAATGACACTTTCCCCCTGCACCTCGACCACGGCAGGGGCTTCGGCAAGCCGTTTCACGATGAACTGTCGATACTGGCGCCGGTCCTGCAATGCTGCATGCTAAGACAGTCCACGCTGCAGACTCTTATAAAGTGAGTTTTTCTTAAGGGTGGGACCTAATTTTACGGGGAATTACAATATGTTCGGGGTTGTCGGGGGTGGCGTGTCGTGCATATTCAAATTAGTCGGTACCTGGATGTTTGCGGTATTTACGGCCATCAGGTCGCCCTCGCGGCATTCGGGAAATCCGTTATTTATACATTTTCGGGTGTCAGTCCGAATTTCAATTCCGCTCAACACTTGATAATTCCAATTTCTACAAACACGCTCTCTCGGCACGATCGATCGGGGCTCTTTTCGGAACGGAAAAAATCGGGGTCTCCCTTTTTCTTATTAATTCAATTGAGGAGCGTTTTTCGCCGTAAACTTGGGGAGAATAACGGGTACTACCGCACGGCGAGGAGGATGTGGGGCGCCTATCTCTCGGGAATCGAGCCAAACTGGCCTTTTAATAGAAAACGGTAGTTTGAGATTCGCGTGTAACGATGGCCATTTACGCTAATTGCGTTCGGAAGAAAGAACATCGCTATAAGGTTGATGGGGTATACCTCGCTATGTGTGGGAAAAAAAGAGGATGAGAGCGGAATGGCGGCTCGTAACTGCCGCGGGAAAATCTCGCTCGTTTTCCCCCCTCGGGCTTTTAACGAATTAAAACCGTACGAGGCCGGACCGGAGATCAATCTGTCGGCAATGCACCGATCGCAGCTTTCCTACGAAATTTTCGCAATTAATTTCTGAAAATATTAGAAAGTGAGGTTATAATCACCTGTTCCACTCACTGACATAAAACTGTCAAATCGCCCATTTAGGGACTTTATTTTTTGCCAACCGTTTCATAATAGAATCAAACGAGAAGGGAAGATGAAGGGTGAAATAATTTCGCGCTCCTCGTACGCATTCATCAGTGGCGTTCGCTTCATCACAATGGATTCCCGCGATAAATTAAAGCCGAGCCGGTAATCTCTTTGAGATCTCGGTTTAAAGCGGCATCACTCCGAGAGAGTCTCGAGAACAGGGGCAAACAAAACAAAATAACGAGTAGTCGAGCCGAGGAGGCAAACAGGAAATTGACTTTTATGAAATGTGTAGTGTTTATTCAACCCAGGGGCGGCTCAAGACCTCATGCATGTTTTACCTGCGCGTTTAGCTTATATGCGGCTTCATCCCCCTTCGCACGGCGATAATGTAACCCACCCCCCGGATAATACCGGAGAACAATTATTATTCAGGGCGTTCCCTTTTCGGGATTTCGGGGGCGCCGAATCGCGTCATGCAACATTCACAGGTGTTGTTACGGCCGATGCTCTTATCGCTCGCATCCCCCGTTTGCAATATTTATAATTGCGGCCAGATTGATCCTCGAAAGCTCTGCCGGGCCCAGTCCGGAATAACCGCCGCTGAAAGCTCACATCGGGCCGGACAAGAAAATGCTTTCAATTTCTCGACGCCGCGTTTTAAATACTAATCTAATATGATAAAACAATCCCTCGATTTCGGGTATTTTTTCGTTTATTATCGTTGTCTCGAGAGGTGGAAATCGCCACTTTACCTCATCCTTTTTCTTTAAATCATCACGGAGAGCGGAGTGGTGAAGAGAGCGTCGCTGTCAGAGCGCGTGTCCTTATTGAAATTTAAGTAGCTCTCGATTGTATAATTCAACGGCTAATGGAAAAGAAATAGGGTGTTTGGGAATCGTGAAAAGGGAACGGCGTTCCGAGTGACACTTGAAGACCGCTCCCGAGAACTTTACTTTACCGGGGGCGACGACGAAGAGGCTTTTATTAATTTTTCCCACTTTCGAATCTTACGACACCCTGTATCATCGATTCGGCTCCCATTTATTGTCCGGACGGACGCGGTGTCAAAATTGGACTGTTATAAGAGGAAAGTTTTGATTAAATTAGAGAAATTTCCGCCAGTTCCGTCGAAATAATAATTCTAATTAATTACACAAAAGAAATACGACTCGACCCAACAAAAGCGGTCGTGATCGGGCGAAAGGGGTCGCCGGTCTTAATTCCTGCGCTCATTTCGTTACGGCTTTGGGGGCTTGTTGTTGTTTGTTCGCTTTTGCGGATCCGGGCGATCTCACCTGGGCTGACTGGCGCGATATAAAGTATTAATATTGATGGCCCGTGCATACTACAGCAGCCAATCTGCGCTGCTGAGTAATGCATGGGGCGTCGAGCCGAGAGACAGTCGCCGGGCCCCATTACGCACCCGCGCCCCCTCACCTTCACCGGTCTCTTATGCATAAGGACACGTCTCGACTTTTTCACCCCCTTTTTGCGCGCGGACACTTTGCAGCGCGGGGGAGGGAAATGACTGATTAACGTTGAATGGATGCCCAGATTATCGCATCCCTACCTCCCTCGCCCTTCCAGTCACTTGCGCTCGAAAGATGCGGAGATTATGATGATCGAGTACGGGACGTTAACTTAATTCCGGGGTCTTTTGTGCGCGAACGGCCAAATTATCGCCCGGTTTACCGGATCTCTTTCCCGGACGCTAATGGCCGCTCGAGGGGAGGCAACGGCGGATCGAAGATGGCCACCGTAGGAAAGGTAATGGCCTCGGGAGGGGAAGCACTGACAGATCAACAGTCCATAGGATCCAAGATGGCCGCTGGAGGGGAAGCACTGACAAATCAACAGTCCATAGGATCGAAGATGGCCGCTGGAGGGGAAGCACTGACAGATCAACAGTCCATAGGATCCAAGATGGCCGCTGGAGGGGAAGCACTGGCAGATTCACGGTTGATACTTCGGATCTAAGATGGCCGCTCGAGGGGAGGTTATCTCGAAAGCGGGGTTTCGTGACTGTCGGCCGTTCGGGCGGTTGCGATTGGATATTGGGGACCATCCGGCGCCGTGAGCGGTAAAAAGTAATCTCGCAACCGCTGCTCATTTCAGATGCGGTTACCCGATTCAGACGAATGAATGGGAGATCGGTATCGCGTGCCGCACGCACCTCGCCAACTTTTCCAACATTCCACTTTGCCGGAACTCGTTGTGCATAAACGTCTTTTCCTGCCCTCCCGAAAACAATCCGGCGAAACGGAACGAAAAGAGCGTCGCTTTTCGCCCGGGTGAAATTTCCAAGACACGCTGATTAGAATCGGAAGGCTCGATGCACTATTAATGGGCGCTTTCGGAAAGGTCGCCCGGTGTGATTACCACGGTTAATGGAGGGTCGTACCTGACGTCGATCGTCCGATTCGTACCGAATAAAGTGGCCGTATCAATAAATTAAAAGCGACGGACTCTGCCTTATTCTTTCGCTCGATGGGTCGTGCAGTGGGGGGCTTATGAAAATTTGATGGGCGTAATCGTCAGAGAGTTGACGCTCCTCTCTCGTCGTCCGCTCGTACAAAAGCGCGGTGAATAATTTAACTTAAGGCGAAAAGTCCGAATAAAGGTCACTTTATTTAATTCGGCGTTCAACGATTGCGTTGTTCCACGTTCTCGCTAATTGCCGGTATTAACGATTCCGTTTGTTGCGCGTTTGCAGGTTCCACAACGGACCGGTGAAATTGGGCGAGGCGATGCGGCGCAGCCTGGCGAGGGACCCGGTGGCGCCCGTCCTCTGGGAGCCCCACTTGGAGGCGCTCGACCGCAGGGTGGAGATCATCCTGCAGGGTATCAGGGACTGCCTGCAGAAGGGCGAGGACCTCGGGGACGAGGCCGCCGACGAGGACACGTAGTACGACCCGCGAATAGGCAAATTGTACAAATTGTATAAAAGATGAAACGCGACTCGCCGCTGTAAATACCTAATTTATTTTTTATCGAGCGTTACCAAGTTTTCTTTAGTCAGTTCTAGGCCAAAAATGTACATAAGACACCTAATTTTAAGACATTTTATGATATCGTAATGGATAAAACCAATAAGACCCCCATTATTATACAGAGTGTCACATGATCAACGCCGTATCTCGTCCACACGAATGGATTTACAGGGGTGATTTAGGAAATTCTTGCAAGTGCTTGCTTTTCGAGATAATCTACCAGAATATTTGATAAAAACAGTAATAGTTCGAAAATTAAGGCACTTATGAAAATTTCCACGGAACCAAACCGATAAAATGTTTATAAACTTGTTGATTAGAATAAGTCGTTATAGTCAAAACTTTCCGAAATCACTCTCAAATAATAAAACGTGAGGGCGTTTTTCCTGAGACACCCGGTACGGGTGCTAAGTTATTATCAATATTATCATCATGCGAAGGATAAGAGAGAGTCCCGTGCACGTTTTCCCCATTTACCGGAGGGCTCGTGCGCCCCTCTCCTTCGACTCGTTAATATTATTTATTTATCAATAAAATTATATTGAAATATACCAAAGCTGACTGTATTTACAAAATGTGATGATGAATAAAGTTACACAAGAGACACGATCATTTGTCCTCATTTCGGCTCCTCCATTATTGACAGTATATCGCATTCACCTGGGGTCCCCGTGCAGCGCCCATTATTACCGACCTATTAGGCCCCATATCATTATCGAACGTGCGTCGTCATAATGGCACCGAAAAAGTCGGCTCGCATCAATATTAATAAAATGATATCTGGTTACTCTGTGGAAGAAGAAAAATGTTAATGCCGCAGTGTACGAGTGCGAGTGGGCGGAGGGTGTACCTGCCTGAGAGGCTCATTAACATTGCAGCGAGTTCTCTGGTAATAATAACTCATTTAGTTCGCCCCTAAACAATGTGTGCCGGTATATAGCGAGTAGTAGTAACTTAAATTACCTCCGTAATTTACGTTATTAAGTAGCAAAAAGCCGTGGAATCTGGTGTGCGGTACAGATAAAGAAGTTGAATGTCTGGAAGTTCAAGGGTCATCTGCCGGAATAACCGAGATATAGTGGCGGTACGGGGCGAACCTTCTCACTCTCGCGCCCGCTTCCGGCTCGGATGAACTTCTTGCGTAATATGCTCGCATAATCGCCCTTAATAATCACCCGGAACCCGGACTTAATCGCAGACTCCGGCCACAACCAGCGCGATAACACTAATTTAATAATCGGCCCTTTTTCCAGCCCCACATTGAATTTCGACATATTTTGTCAATTTTGTGAGTTCCTCACTTCAATCTCGATAATAATTCGTGGTCCTTGGGGACAATGAAGAAAAATCTCGACATTTCATCACACAAAGGGCAATAAGACGGCGCGTTCCGAGGCCGGAAAAGCCGAGCCCCAAAGCGGCACTCGCAAATTAATTCCTCATACATTATTATTACACGTTTTCTTCCCCGTTATTATAAAGCTCCTTTTTTGCGACTCGGGTAAAAAATTACAATTTCTGCACGTCCTCTGCTTCACCACCACCCACCTCTCTCTCGTGTCTCTTTTGATTTCATTAAGTCTCAAACTAAGTTTTAAAGTACTAAGTTAAAAAGTGTAGACGATATGGACGTGTCGACTCGAATATTTTATTAGGTGTGAGGGCGATGGGAAAAAAGGCGGTCGTCATCGTGATGCAAGATGGTAAATTAGATTTTTCGCCTCGTCCTTATTAAGTCCGGGCGTCTCCCGGATGCATTCCAATTTCTGCAAGTCCGGATCTCATTTCGCACACCGGAAAATTACAAAGGGGTGGCTTTTTATCCACCGAGGGCGGGCATTATTATTGTAATAACGTAAGATGTTACGTAGGTGACGGCGCGGCGGAACGTTGTATGCGAGAGGGAGGATTTTCGTCGATTTTTCCGGACGGGGATGTTTTCAGAACAAATGTTCCGGGTTCCGGGGGCCACATGTGCTCGTCCTCGGGGTCGTAATTTCATCAACTTTTCCGGCCACGTCTGTTTGCACTGCGGTCGTTAAAGGTAACATTACGGTTTATAAAGGACCTCTCTTAACTCCCCGACGATTAGGGACCAAAATCGACAGGGTGAAGGGCGGAAAATGACCGCACGTATTTACGGGCGAAATGCAAATATGCGGATTTTAACTTGAAGAGGATAAAAAGCGCCAACGTTATAACATACGCGGAAAGGGTAGACATTTTGACGGATGTTTACCCTCTGTGCTTTTCTACCTCGCGACTACCGTGTTGATTTTACCAATTTGCGCACCCCATCATCGCGAATTTGTTTATTTATATTCCCAACGATATTAAGTGGCGGGCAAATACAGGGCTTTCGTCAATGACCGGTCCCCACGTGACTATTAGTGAGGCAACTTGTTATACATATTTAGGGATATGGGTAGTTTTTAGGTTGCTTTTAGTAATATTTGTGTCAAAGTCACCAATGGCGTAATTTTTCGATAATTTGTCAGTGTCAGTCAGACGGAAGATTTTGAGTGCTTTAGGTCTCGCAACATTGAAGAACTGCAACAACACTTAATTGCTCAAAAACCACCAGTGTTTTTCAGTTTTAATGGTTTGATTTGGCTGTTCCCGATTTTATTTGTCAGAGGAACGTATTAGAACATTATAGTTCACGGAATCTGCTTGTTACGCCAATGATGTAAGTTGGGTTGCATACTTTCGGTAGGTCACGTGGGGACCGGATTTAAACGAAAACCCTGTATTATAAACCAGTGATTGTGGTGAAACCATTTTCAACACTGGTTAAATTATTTAATACTTATTATTGAAATGTGAAAAATTTCCTTCTACATATTTATCAAGAAAATATACTCCAATCTTCTTGAAAGTTTCCACCCTTTTCCTACTTTTATAATAACTTCACAAATTTTTGATTGCAAAATCGACTTGATTTGTGCGGTTTAGACATAATATTCCCCTCGATATTTGCGTCAAAAAAATTCGGTCAAGTTGATTGAGTCAGTCTTTTAGTATTGTGTAGAATAATATCGAGGGGTTGAAATTGAACTAAAATTCTAGTATATCTAGGGGCGATTGCTCGTATATGTAACGCATAACTTTGAGGCGCTTCACGGACAAGTTGGGGATGTGAACAGCAGTAGTCGGCACATCGACTAAATTCACCCTCCAGTTTAATTACGTTTTAATTTCGATGATGAGATGATGATGGTTATAGTCGCTGTCTGGAGCACACACGGGAGCAGCGAGTTTAGCCAAATCACCCCCTTTCTACCTCGACCCATCCCCGTTTCCCGTCAAACCACCCCCGTAACTGTTGGAGGTAACTGGAAATCGTTTGCCCAGTTTTTCCGGCAGTTATGGCGCACCGAAATGCGTGCGATAAGAAGCGTCTTAAATGAAAAGCTTCATATGCAATAACAGCGTATGAGGAGGATTTTGTGCACGGTTCCGGGGCCGGAATGATGAGATGCAGCGCGGGGACGAAAAGATGAATATGTCGAGATTTCGCTCCGAGGGACACTCGGATTCGCTCCTTTCTCGCATAGTCGCGCAGAAAGAGAGTCCTGGAAACGTCGAGAGGCAATCTGAATGGCAATTCTTTAAACGGCGGGAACCCTCCCGGGCCTTGTAAGATTATTGCCTCGTCTCTCCCTTATGAAGCAATTTTTTTCCTATTGTACTCCGCTCTTTCCGTGCCGGATTAAGTTGCACCGGTTTTATGTGTTTTCGACGAGTTCGCGATCGGTTTGTAATGCGATTTCCTCTACCGTCTCCCCCTTTTTCTCTTCCATTTCTGCCTCCATAACGCGCCTCCAGGTATCCAGATAATGGCAGAGGTGAGGGAAGATGAATTAAATCTCTATTTCTATTATCGGGAATTGAGAATTGAGAGAAAATGGCAAACACGTGTGTTGATCGTTACCGAATAGCGGCGCAATAATAGTAATGTAATGCGGCACGTGGAAAATGGAATAACGAGGCATATTCTATGGATGCCGTGATAATAATGGGGAATTTATTATAATACAGTGCAAATGTATTCAACAATTAATTACCACCTGCAATTACAAATGCCATATTGTTATCGATAACGGGAATTCGATTGCAGTGCAACCAATTTCGTTATCTTCAAATAAATTAGTAGCTCTACGATTTCGGGGATTCACCCAAATTTGTATACCTGGTTGCCTATAACATAATCAACAAAACTAGGAAATTTAGGAAATTAGACAGGAAATTTTAAAATTTTCCTTAGAAAATTCCCACATTTTTATCAATTCTAAGTACATAATAACTTGGGTATTTCGTCGCTTTACAAATTAATTTAAGGGAAGTACAATTCTTAGTAAACCGCGCTAATGTTGGCATATTTATATACATTTACCCATTATCATATTATTAGTGCCTGAAATTAATTGCTGCATTGGGATTATCCAAACAAAAATCGTGATTTTGTTCTGTAATAATAATAATACCCAAAACAGTAACGACGATAAAAAATAAATATGATATGGCATAAGTTTATCTGTATATTCTTTAGCTTGTGGCTGTGTTTCCTTATTACAGTCTATGAGATATATAAGGTGGAGCCTCCAGCACCAAACTAGTCTCTGGAAATTTTTCACAAAATTGATCCGCATGCAAACGACCCTAGACCAAACAAGAAGAAGAAGCGGTTTCTCACGTAAGTTTATTACTTTTTCTAATTAGACATTTCCATAATTCGTTAATTATTTAAGACAAAAATACCTGCTATGTGATTGTTGTAGAATAATGACTCTGTATTCCCCTCAAAAATTGTATAGAAAACAAGGTCGTTTGAAAATAGTAATCATATTTTCAAAAGTGATAACCTTTAACAATAATAATTCCGAATAATTGTGTGTACCTGGGTAAATTCTTTATCGATAGTCAAACCAGTTACGGTGACAGTTTCGTCAGCTACAGGGCTACAATTAAAAAACATTGAATTTGTTATCAGTGACATGTGGAAGATTAATTTCTAGTAATTAATTTTATTTAATTTGAGTAGTTAATTACATTCGTTTGAGTATTTGTACACATCGTGTCAGTTTCGGGAGTCAGTATAAAAGGGTGAATTCTGAACCAAACCGGAAAATTAAAATTAAATTGTCGATATCACTAACGACATTATTACCATTTTAATCTACACCGCAAAATAATTTATGTGAATGGATTTTCGTCTTAACTAACACCCAAATACATAACATAAAACGGTGTAACTGTAAATAAGGACTACCTACCGAATTTTAATAAACTAGGCGATTATCGCGGTTTTAGGAACGATAGTGCTGCACTTAAAAGCTCGCCGATATTTCCGCAAATGATCATCGCATTTCGTCAAGAGTACGCCTTCACATCGTAATAATAAGGTACTCGATCTAGTTTTTTCCCAAACAAATAAGAAAAGTGTTTACGAAGAAAAGTTTATGGGAGTAAGTAAAGTACTTCGTAACCTCCACCTCTATAATAAAGAATGATTTAATATTGTCACATTATATTTATTTCAAATGAAATGCGATGGAAAATTAGTAATTATTCCCGATCCATTGTCTAGTGTAATCTTACGCACAGTATCTTACGAACAAAACTTTTGAACTGCTACAATAATCGCGATTTGCTCATCTTATCAGTCGAACTATCGATATAAACTTGCTTCATTATATAAAAACCGAGCCGCAGTAATAATTATTACAGTTTGGGTCGTCACTTATTCCACTCGAAACATCTCCTCGGGTAAGTTATCACACAATAAATGCTTAACATGCGAAAAGTTCGTATAGCAGGTCGTGATATCGTCTTGATAAATAATGATCCCTGTATATTTATAATAACGCACGAGATTAATAATTAATAAATTGTTTTCAATTTAATTCCAGATTTGGTGGACGAAATATAATAAGGAAGATGGCGAAATCGATTTATCTCGCATTATTTCCCTTCCTGTTGACCGTGGTGGCCATCCGAGGACAAGATCAGCCCTCCTGTGATAGTTTAATTTACTGCCAAGGCGAATTGCTGCACACCGTCCAAATGGCGCAGATTTTTAACGATTCCAAAACGTTCGTCGACATGAGAATGCTCAATTCCCTCAACGAAACCCTGGAAAATTTCGCAACAATGATGGACTCGACCGATAATAAGCCAACCAAACCTCAAATTAACAAATTCGTCGAAGATAATTTCAAATCCTCTGACGATTTAGAAGATTGGGTACCGTCAGATTTCACCACAGACCCGAAATTCCTGCAAAGAGTTAGCGACCCAGATGTTAAAAAATTCGCGAAAGAACTCGTCAGTATTTGGCTGATTTTAGCACGAAAAATCAAAGACGACGTTATTGAAAAACCGGAGCAATATTCTCTGATCCCGGTCAAAAACGGTTTCATAGTACCGGGTGGCCGATTCAAAGAGTTCTACTATTGGGACTCTTATTGGATCGTCAAAGGGCTGATTCTGAGCGAAATGACCGTAACAGTTAAAGGGATGCTGGACAATTTCGTCTCTTTGGTCGATCGGTACGGTTTCATCCCTAACGGCGCAAGGGTTTACTATTTGAACCGATCTCAACCGCCGCTTTTGACCCTGATGGCGGAACTCTACATCGACGCCACCAACGACATGGGTTGGCTCAAAGAAAATCTCAAACATCTAGACCGAGAGGGACGTTTTTGGTTGGACAAAAAGACGACTTCTGTTAAAAAGAACGGAATCACGTACACTTTGGCGCATTACGATTCAGAAAGCGGTTCTCCCAGGCCGGAATCTTACAGGGAAGATTTCTTAACTGCCCAGTATTTATCTGACGAGGCCGACAAGAAAAAGCTGTACGCCAATCTGAAAAGTGGGGCCGAAAGCGGTTGGGACTTTTCGTCTCGTTGGCTCATCGACGAACAAGGCGGAAATGACGGGAATATTTCTAGCATCAAAACGCGTAGGATAATCCCGGTCGATTTGAACGCTTTCCTGTATAAGGTGTTCGATACTCTGTCGAAATTCTACATTTTGAGTGGAGATGTCAAAAATGCGGTCTTCTGGAGTGAAAAGGCCGGTCTTTGGAAGAAATCGATCACACAGGTTTTCTACCACGAAACCGACGGAATTTGGTACGATTACGATAACGAATTAGAGAAACCTAGACAGTATTTCTACCCGAGTAATTTGGTTCCTTTGTGGACCAAAGCGTACGATCCGCTTCAAAGTGAAATCGTCGGGAAGAAGGCGGCCGATTATTTGAAAACAGAAGGAATCTTCGATTATCTCGGGGGAGTACCGACTTCTTTGGCACGTACTGGTGAGCAATGGGATTTGCCGAACGCTTGGGCCCCTTTGCAATCTATGATCATTTTTGGATTGGACAAGACCGGAAATTGTGAAGCAGTCGAAATGGCGGAAACTTTCGCCGAAAGGTGGATCAACGCGAATATGATTGGCTACAATCAATCTAAAGATATGTTCGAAAAGTACGATGCAGAACATCCGGGCCAGTACGGTGCTGGTGGAGAATACAGTCCACAGGTTGGGTTCGGTTGGACGAATGGAGTGGCGCTTGAACTTATCGACGAATTTTACACTTCTGATTGACACTTTCGAGTTTCGAGTGCCTCCGTTTAGAAAAACATGTGATATTTTTAAGTAAAGTATTATTTTGTTTGTCGATAACACAACGGTTTAAATTTTGCGATAGTTTATTTAGATATTTATTATTTATAGTTCTGCAATAGTTTTAATGATATGTTTGATGTGTTTGTATTACCTCTATGATAATAAACCGATGCCTTTATCTGTATCGTTCCGTTGTTTTACAAGTTTTACAGCAGACTAATAATTTTTTAAAACTCCCTGAAGGGTTTTTCTTTGCCTCTTTCATTCGAAAAAATTGACTCGTTTGAGGAAATTGAAAACTAAAACTGCAGGCCGGGGTGGTATTACTTAACACCAAATTGATAATTTGAGCGAAATTGCTATCGCAGATTGGAGGTTTAATAACTTCCTCTCTGCCATATCGCTCGAGATTGCGCCTTCCTTTGACTTCGAATTAATCCTAAAATTCATCATTCACAATTAACCGATCCCAGAATAAATAAAAAAATGAATCACCAGGTAATAAAACCATTCTAAATAAGAAATAAAGCAAGATGAATTGACGAAATAATAACTTTTACTTAAACATATCCAATTTTATCAGAATCGGAAGTATAAAATTCACTGATAAGTTCCAGGGCGACTCCGTTAGTCCAACTGAACCCAATCTGTGGGCTGTATTCTCCACCAGCACCGTACTGGCCCGGATGTTCGGCATCGTACTTTTCGAACAAACTCTCAGTTTCCTTATAACCGATCATGTTCGCGTTGATCCACCTTTCCGCAAAAGTTTCGGCGATTTCGATGGCGTCAACGTTTCCGGTCTGGTCCAACCCGAAAATGATCATCGATTGCAAATGCGCCCATGCGTTTGGCAAATCCCATTGCTCACCGGTTCGTGCCAAAGACGTCGGTATTCCACCCATGAAATCCATGACTCCTTGCCTTTTCAAATAATCGGCCGCTTTCTGCCCGACGATTTCACTTTGAAGCGGATCGTACGCTTTGGTCCACAAAGGAGCCAAATTACTGGGGTAGAAATACTGCCTGGGTGTCTCCAATTCGTTATCGTAATCGTACCAAGTTCCGTCAATTTCGTGGTAGAAAACCTGAGTGATCGATTTCTTCCAAAGACCGGCCTTTTCACTCCAGAAGACCGCATTTTCGACATCCCCAACCAAAATGTAGAATTTCGACAGATTATCGAACACTTTATACAGGAAAGCGTTCAAATCCACCGGGATCACCCTACGCGTTTTTATGTGAGAAATATTTCCGCTATTGCCGCCTTGTTCATCGAAGATCCAACGAGACGAAAAGTCCCAACCGCTTTCAGCGCAACTTTTCAAATCAGCGTAAAGCTCCTTCTTGTCTGCCTCGTCAGAAAAGTACTCGGCATTTAAGAAATCTTCCCTGTAAGATTCCGGTCTGGGAGTACCACTTTCCGAAGCGTAATGCGCCAAAGTGTACGTGATTCCGTTCTTTTTAACAGTGGTCGTCCTTTTGTCCAACCAAAAACGTCCCTCTCGGTCTAGATGTTTGAGATTTTCTTTGAGCCAATCCATGTCTTTGGTGGCGTCGATGTAGAGTTCCGCCATCAGGGTCAAAAGCGGCGGTTGAGATCGGTTCAAATAGTAAACCCTTGCGCCGTTGGGGATGAAACCGTACCGATCGACCAAAGAGACGAAATTGTCCAGCATCCCTTTAACTGTTACGGCCATTTCGCTCAGAATCAGCCCTTTGACGATCCAATAAGAGTCCCAATAGTAGAACTCTTTGAATCGGCCACCCGGTACTATGAAACCGTTTTTGACCGGGATCAGAGAATATTGCTCCGGTTTTTCAATAACGTCGTCTTTGATTTTTCGTGCTAAATTCAGCCAAATACCTACAACGTCTTTGGCGAATTGTCTAACTTCTGGGTCGCTAATTCTTTGTAGGAATTTCGGATCGGTGGTGAAATCTGGCGGTACCCAATCTTCTAAATCGTCAGAGGATTTGAAATTATCTTCGACGAATTTGGTGATTTGGGGTTTGGTTGGCTTATTATTGGTGGAGTCCATCAACGTTGCGAAATTTTCCAAGGTTTCGTTGACGGAATTGAGCATTCTCATGTCGACGAACGTTTTGGAATCGTTAAAAATCTGCGCCATTTGGACGGTGTGCAGCAATTCTCCTTGGCAGTAAATTAAGCTGTCACAGGAGGGCTCGTCCTGTGCTTTTATGAACGCCACCGTCATCAAAAGCAGGGAAACCGTTTTCACCATTCCAACTAACATTTTCGTCGACCTTCAGAAAAATTAAACATGATTTAGGTAATTAGTATTTATACGTGATTACCTTACCTGTGAAAGTAGCGATCAAAACTGATGTACTGCGACTATTAGCTATGACCTTTTTCTTTTTAGATTTGAGAACATTTTTATCTAATCACAATTACTATTTGTCTGTTAATCAACGTAGGTACTCTGATTCCTATTAATTGTTTTGATTTCTCAATTTCCAGCAACTATTTATAGGTATGCTTTATTATTATAATAATTGAAAACCAAACTGCATTCTGAGGTTGTTTTAAGATCAAATTGGATAACCTGAACGAAATTGCTATCGCGGATTTGTGGTTTAATAACTTCCTCCCCGGAATCGCTCCAGATTAGGCACCTTCCTATTTGACTTGCGATTAATTTTAAATTTTAAATAAACGGTGACAGAGATTGAAAATCAAAATTGTGAGTCAAAATATCTCTAGAATGAGTGCCCTATCATATAAAAATCATCGTCATGTTCATCACATTGCAAACTATAATAAACTTCCTGATGATTATCATTTCAATCAATACCGCACAAATGATTCAAAGTGAAATTGTGTGCAAAAGTCAAATTTACTGCATGGGAGAATTATTACGTACCGTACAGCTTTCAAAATTGTTCAAAGATTCCAAAACATTCGTCGATATGCCCTTGGTGTATTCACCGGAAGTCACCCTGAACAATTTCGAGTATCTCAAAGCGAAAACTCGAGGAAAACCCAGAAAAGAAGACTTGATTGAGTTCGTGGGTAGCAATTTCAAAACGAATAATCGAGACGAATTGCAACTGTGGATACCACCGGATTTCAAGAAGAATCCGAAATTTCTGAAACGGATCGAAAATAAGGAAATCAAACATTTCGCCAAAAAGATTGCGCATCTTTGGTCGATTTTAGGCCGAAAAGTTGGCAAAGAAGTCGAGACGAATCCTCAGAAATTCTCGATAATTCCGGTACCCAACGGCTTCATCATCCCCGGAGGCCGTTTCCGGGAGCTTTATTACTGGGATTCCTACTGGATCATCAAGGGGCTTTTAATTTGCGATATGACGAAAACCGCGAAAGGGATGATCGAGAATTTTTTCCACCTAATTAGCGAATTCGGTTTCGTTCCGAACGGGGGTCGAATCTACTACTTGGACCGATCCCAACCGCCTCTTTTAACCCTAATGGTTAGCGATTACGTCGAGGTAACTGCCGATTGGGGTTGGCTCGAACGCAATTTGAAGTATTTAGATCGGGAAATGCGATTCTGGCTCGACCATAAAACCGTGAAAATTTTCAAAAACGGCCGATTCCATTCGTTGGCTCATTACGGATCTCGAGCAGCAGACCCTCGCCCTGAATCCTATCGCGAGGATTTTCTAACCGCTTCAAAATTTCCGAAAGAATGCGAAAAAGTTAAGTTTTATCAAAACGTGAGGTCGGCGACAGAAAGCGGTTGGGATTTCTCTTCGCGTTGGTTTTTTGGACGAAATCTGACGACGATGCGACCGTCACGTACGATTCCGGTCGATCTCAACGCGATTTTGTGTCGCAATTTCAAAATTTTGCACAATTTCTACCAAAAATTCGGTAACGAAAAAGTCATAACGGAATTTTGGTTGGAACAAGCCGAAAAGCTCGAAAAAGCCATAAAAGAAATACTGTACGACGAGGAGGAAGGAATATGGTTCGATTACGACACGATTTGTAAGAAACAACGTAAACAGTTCTACGCGAGCAATTTCGCTCCTTTATGGCTGGGAATTTTCGACCATAAAGATAAAAACTTCGGGGAAAAGGCGGCGAATTATCTGAGGAAAAATCGAATCCTGTCCGAGTTTCCGGGAGGAGTCCCTTCGTCTTTGAGCGAGTCCGGAGAGCAATGGGACTATCCCAACGCGTGGCCTCCTTGTCAGTCGATGGTGATTTTCGGTTTGGAAAATACCGGAAATGAGGAAGCCAAAGAAATTGCCAAAATTCTAGCCCAAAAATGGATCACTTCCGCTTTTAACGCATACAACCGGACCAACGAAATTTTCGAAAAATACAACGCTCTCTTTGAGGGAACCCATGGAACCGGAGGAGAGTACCAAGTTCAGACCGGATTCGGCTGGACCAATGGAGGCATCCTCGAGCTCATCGACTATTATTACGGCCAAAATAAAATTCTGCTATAAAATTATCAAGAATTTCCATCATGTATATAAGTTTCAAAACTTTAAAGTTTTCAAGCAATTTAATTTTGGATTGCATTGGATTTTTAAAGCCGAAATATGTCGTATTTTGCGTGTACTATATTTTGTCACAGTGCATAAATAATCAATCGTTTTCTTCACTAATTTTGGAAATATCTTGTTTGAATCATGGAGCAGAAATCGAGTTGCGTTCCTATAATTAATTAATCACTCTGAATCCATAAGAGTTCGGCAAAATTGTGAAATAAAAAAACAATTCGTTGTACTTACGGGAAATCCTTAGCATTTATTGCAACAATATAATAACAGAGTACGTTTTTTGACAAACAAATAATAATGATTTTGTGATTAGATAAAATTAATCTTAAAGAAGAAAGTCGGTGACACGACACCGAGTTTAAAGGCTTATAATACTCATTTTAATAAGCAAATAAAATACTGTAATAATAACATAAATTAGGATATTATCGATAATCGATAGGTAATTTAAGAATAATTATAAACAGCCTCCGGTAATAAACAAGTTTAAAGCTTAAACTCTGGTATCGATCGAGTCTTTCCTACTGTTCATTATTACATCATTATTACTACCAGAGTTCAAATTATTGACATTATTCTTCTCTTTACTGTCATTCTCCACCGTAGTCGCCATATTAACCAAAGCAGGCGCGACAATTTTCTGAGGCAAGGGCGCTCCACCCCCTTGACTCGAAGCGTGACTACTAGACCTCGAATGCGACCCCCCTATAGGAGTCTGCACCTGGGGAGTAGGCGGACTCTTCCCTCCCCCACTTTGAACGACATTCCCGCTGAGCTGCATGTGATATTTGTAAATATTCTCAGTCGACTCTACCACCCCCTGCGTCAAATTCAAACTGCGCCCCCTAACCCCAGTTTCTTTAGTCTTAGGCGACCACCAATTGACGAAAGTCCCAACGACCGGAACTTGACGCAAAATCCCCTCCTGCCAGAGCCTCTCCTCGTTCTCCTTCTGCAAATCCAAGGTGGCGGTCTCGATCCCCTTTTTGACAATTTCCCCCATCGAGTCCAAAACGCGCGAATTCTCCTCCACCGACTGCCCCACTCGGACGACCAAATTCAGCAACTCTTCCACGTCCGATTGAGCCGTCAACATCCCGAATCTGACGCACATGAGACCGTCAGCGCCCTCTCCTAGTGAAAAGGCGGAATCTGTGGAACGCAGCGAATCTACCAGCGCCATGTTCAGGTTGTTCAGCTCCTCTTTGGCTTGATCGGTGAGAAGTTGCTCCCATCCTTCGGGGGCGTAGCGGACGCCCCCCAGTCCGGCCCAGTCGGGCAAATCGACCGCCTTCAAAACCGGGGACTCTTCGACGGAACGCACGAAAGTCTCCTTGTGCTGGATGGTCGCCCGAAGGATGACCAGCTGCTGTTCCAGGCACTGGACGAAGCCCTGGATCTCGTCCAGGGTCGGCTGCGCCCCGGTCGCGTTTTCGAACGGGCAGAATCTCAGGACCGTGCCGACGTTTTCCAGCTCGCAGATGTCGATCGGGACTTGGGGGGCGTCCAGTTGCAGGATCTGGCCCAGCCAGGAGTTCAGTTTGTCGTAATACGGAGGCACTTTGATCAGGACTTCGCCTTCGGACAGCTCGGGGGTGAACTGGAAGACCACGCAGCAGGCCGTCGACTCAAACAACAACTGCAATTCATGAATATGTCAAATGGAGTCGAAATATTTTGAATTTTGTCTTTATACCGGGACGTTTGCTGGTTTCGAAAGCAATTCCGATACTGTGTAGGTTCCACTCTCGCCTCCCGGTTTTTGACTCTGGAAAATGGCACAAATCAGATCGCTTTACGTCACTAGTGCGATAATGATGCCATTACTGCACCGAAATTAGTGCGATAAAGTCGACATTACCAAATACGAAAGCGCATTGAAATCGAATATGAACAATTTGGAGAATTTAGTAATTTACCAAGATATTGAGAAATATTGAGAAGATATTCAAAAGGTATTCAGAACTTGACAACTGTCATAATTAATTTTGGAGTTTGGAATTGCCAACCTAAATTTTCGTAAAAAGAAAAATCCCTAAGTTGTAAAAAAATTCGAAATCACAATATTTAACGACCTGAACCGACTAAACAATAAACATGAACGAATTAACAAGGAAAATCATAACTGTAACAATTTGCAATCGGTGTTTATGCCTAGATTTGGTGAAATTATGGACCTGTGCGATAATTAAATCATCGAGTTGCATAATGAAATCACCAGATTCATTACGTAACAGATTGAAAAAAAGGCACCCCAATTGTTTTGAAAAGTGACCTCGGGCTTTCTACATATTTTTAGGACACCCTGTATACTTTAAAAAAATCAACTCTAATGCCGCTTCCGTTTCCAGTGCGATAAGTGCCCATTATCGCACGACTTTAGATCGATTCCACCGCTTACTAGGACTCTGACGTGTCGGTATCGGTCCAGGGCGGCCCAAAGTCTTTCGCTGGACAGAAAATCGTCCCGAATCCTCGAGTGCACCCCGTCCCTGCCCAACCCCTGCAGGGCGGCCCACATCGGCAGACTCAAGATCCTGCGCCCCTGGTGATCGTTGTTCAAACCGGCCAAAAGGGGGAGAGTGCTCTCCCGAGTTGCCCCCACCTGCTTGCTGCGATTGTGACTGTTGGCCAATGGCGACGTCGACGACTCCCACAGCCTGTACAAAGTCTGATAACAAACCCGAGTCAAGGAAAATATCGCAATCTCGTCTGTTATCAGCTTCAATAATAATGAGCCATTATAATTTTATTTCTCTATAGAGAGGTACGAATAATGCTTAAAGGATACGACCATGGGCAGGCCGGGAATGCCAAGCCAACATCCTAGCGATAACGTGAAACTATCAGCGACTGGAGGGATCTGGAAAAATTACACAAAATCAGAACCGAACTAAATGTAATCATCATCTAATTACGTGTCCATTTCGTTGGTAATTCGGAAGGGCGAGGGCGGCTAAACTGTGCCCTCTAACGTGCAACCAAGCGTCGTGAAGTTGGCACAGCTCCTTGATCCGAGGGACGTTATCAACGTGACCGGTAATCGGAGTGCCAGCATCCGCAATGACCAGCAAGGGAGTCCTCCCCGAAGCCACGTCATCCGATAGCATTTTCTGCAAAGATGACACGTCCATGGTGTACTGCGAACCTGAATTGACATTTCGATAATAATTGGTTCGAAAAATAATCTATTAACTCTGTACCGAAATGTGTATTCACTGGGACAGGTCTGACGCAGGCTAAAGGCAGCCCTAATTGCCTGCACAGATGCTGGATGACCCCCAAAGGACTCGCGACGCTGCTGTAAATCGTCGGAAGGGATGAAGTCAGGGCCAGAGAGCCGTCTTCTGTGTACCGAGGGTATTTGTAATGCAGCATCATCCGAGTGACCCTTACCAAGCCTTCGAGGTGATCGTCGTGGTAAAACGAGGACGAATCTAGGAATCTACGAATTCGGATTATAATAGAAGTCGGAAATTTGGGGTTAGGGTTTACCCGAACATCTGGCTTATCCACCGAGTCGTGTCGGTGGTGAATCTGGTGCTCAGTTTCTGTAAGATCGGCCTGTCCAGGCCGCCGCAGTAGGCGGCGAGGCTGTGCGAGACCATGACTAACTTGGTGACGTTGTCGAGGGGCGGGAAAGTCAAGGGTTCGCCGTCCTCGTCGACGCTTATCAACCCCTGGATGATTTTTATGATTTCGTCGGTTCTTTTCTGCTCTAATCCTAGGAAAACGGTGGGTTGGTTGTACACGCCGTCGGGTAGACTTGTGCCTTCGGCTACTTGTTCCAGCCGGCTCACGATATCTGAAGCTTCTATGGCTATCTCCCCGAGTTGGGGCTGAAAAATCGTAAGGGTTGGCGGTTTTTCTTGGGGATTTTTAGGGAAACTCACGACTTTTGTGGCTACCGGCGACATGTTCGATTTGGTTATTTCTACATTAACGACGCTTTCATTTCTCGGGGTGTTTTTATCTGTCGGCGGCGGAGCAGCCATCGTGGCAGGTAAAATACAACTGTCAAAGAATAACAGACGTGGTTGTTGGGTGTTTACGACAACAGAAAATTACTCTGTTTTTGTCTTTCACGTGTGATAGAGCGAGAAAGAAATATGTCTGGTTGTTATGGAAATCGCGCTAATCAGCTGATCGACATTGTGCCAACCACTCAAAATTTAACAATAATATTTTCAGTAATTTACGAGTGAATTATGAAAATTAAAACGCTCAGATATACATCACGATAAGAACGTTTTCTCATTTAGCTATTTGAAATTATTCATTATTACTGAAATGGGAAACTAATTCAAAGTTTTCATTCCTTTAGGTTGGTGCTTTACCGAATTGTCACGTCAAAATAAACAGACCAAGGTCATTTTCCCAAGGTAGTCTCACAATTTTTTCTGGGCAAGTTTCTGGGTGATTATTGATTAATCAATTTCTTTTAAATAAAAGTATCGATTAATTTTGTTTTTAATTTATATTACGTCTAACACAGTTAAGTTTGTCCTTGGTAATCAGCCCCAAAAACGCAACCTGATTCGATCATAATTAAAAAAAAAATCACATTTCAACAAAAATAAGTTAATCATATTCCAAAACGTGTTTATGGTAAAACAAGAGATACCCCTCAGAATCCAACACTTCTTCTAGTGTGGCCCTCGTGATGACGTTGTCATTACAGTTGTACCAATAATCTTGAAGTTGTCGGACGTAAGCCGTGTAATGGCCCACATTTATGGAATTTCCTAAATGATTGATCACCGCAAACAGAGAATACCGATTATCTGAAGGAAAGGGAGACTCGTTCTTCGTGCGACTCATGAAGGGAGTCATATCCAGCATTTCCGGAAACGAGATAATCGTGGAAATCTTTTTCTCCATCTGAAAACGCATCAAGAAATTACGAAAAATCGGAAAAATATATAATTTATTAAATTTTCCGACCTTATTTGAGTGCTGGAACCGTTTCAAGTGAAAACTGATGACGATTGGGAGCGTTTTCATGGTCAGCTGTTTGGTCGACTCCTGATAAGAGGCGCAATTCTCGCACATGATTTTCGCAGTCGAACCTAAATGTTCGGCCCTTGTGAAACGCTCCAAGCAGTCCACCAGTGAAGAGGGAGGACGCCCTCCTAAAGTCACTGGGCCTAAATCTAGAGAGAAATCCGAAATTGGGTCTATGGTTGTAGAAACACCACTGAAATCATTTCAAAACTTTAGTACAATGATCAATTACGATTTTCTAAAGAACTTACTTGCACTTTTGGCAAACTACATCACTCTGTAATCTTCCTGTGAAAATTTGGTCAATGATGCAGGGGCATTTCGTGCCTTTTTCCACCAAAGTAGCAGTCTTCAAATTCGGCATGGTCTCGACGCAATGTCGATGGAGCACGTCCAAAGTGGCTATGAAAAATTCGTGGGCATCTTGTTGCTCGTAACCGGCCAAATGTCGGGCGTGTGTCCAAATTAAGTGCAGGAGCTGGTGGAGGGCCAAGGGCACCCTGGTTCCGTTATAAAATTCCTAAATTTAATAAAATCGCATTATCCGTCTCATATGAAGAAAATCAGTGATTACTTGAAAAAGTTTGGAGACTTCACAGACTAGGCAAGTCCCGGGAACCCCTTTACACTTGTGCCTCTCCGTGAGAAAGTAGTCCCGCAAAAGAGGCGTGTGCATCAGCACCTGGACGATGCAGTTCATGAAGCAAGTGGCCCCCAAATTGAGGAGCCCCCGCAGACCGATCGTCGATTCGGCAGTGATGCAAATCTTCTTCGTCTTATTGCGGAGGAAGTCCCGCTCGTCCGGACTGGGGTACCACGAGTCCACCTCGAACAGTCGCTTCTTGAAAGTCTTTGATCTCATTTTGTTGTCCATGGCGATCGCGTCGACTTCGGCATCGTAAACGTAATCCCGGCACTGGGAGCAATGGGTCTGGCCGTACGTCAGGTCCATCGACATCGTGTGCTTCTGGCTTTTCGAGTGCTCCCGCATGTGTTTGAGGCAGCCGAAGAAGACGCACTCGAGGCAGGCGTGCAGAAATGGGCCTCTTTTCTTGCAGATACGACATCGGCTGTTCCCCAACTGAAAAATCACCGCCGATTTGCAGTTAGATTTACTCTTTCGGATTTTCATTACTGGGGTCACTTACTTTCGCCTTGAGACTTTTGGATGTGGAACTCACGACGAAAACGGCGTGGATCCATTTCAACGTGTTTTTATTTTTCGTCGTTTTCTTGTACTGTTGTAGATGTGGACACCCAGAGGCACTCATTCTTTTACTACACTCCTTTCGTGGATTTTCATTCGGATTCTGCTTATTTCTAGTAAATTCTAGAGTAAATTTCGTTCATTTTTGCGTCTCTCTTTTTCCATTTGATGGGTTTTGATGGATGTGAAGTGGAAAATGATGAGATTTGCACAGAAATCAGCTGATTGGATAATTAAAAACTACGCTTACATTTATCAGTTAATCCTTTTATAATGGTCTATTTGAACTCATTTAAGATGATTTAGCCCGAATTTATAGTAGAAAAGTAATGTAAATTATATTAATGTAATTGAATTAGCTAACCTTTTTCACCTAACCTTGGGTTTTTGATAATTTGACAATTGACAGCTATTGTTTTGACACATTTTTGACATGTCAACAACAACAAAAAGTTAGGCTAAAAATGGATTCATTAACTTTAGGTTCTCAAAGGTATTACATCTCATATTAATTGAATTCAATGAGTTTAAAACGGTATTTTCACAGATTAGTGCACTTAGATTTAAAAGGCGCTCCTCCGAAACTGATATATTTCGAAAAGGTACGAACATTGTCAAACATACCCTTAAAATAAGAATTTCCTATCATTGACAGCAACGATTTTTGCAGTTTTTCCCCTTGATGAAAGACCTGGGAGTCACGGGAATCTTGCTAGAATGGGAAGACACTTTTCCTTTCACGAAAGAGCTTTTACCGATCGGAGGCCTCTCGAACAGCGCTCAAGTGACGGGGGCGCCTTATTCAATAGAAGAAGCACGCCAGTTACTCGATCTAGCCGCCGATTCAGATTTGACTGTAATTCCGCTAGTGCAAACTTTCGGTCACATGGAATACGTCCTGAAACACGAACAGTGGAGAGGTTTGAGAGAAACGGAGGCTTACCCCAGCTCTATGTGCCCCAGCAATAGCGAAACCATGAATTTAGTTCGCAGTATGGTGAAGCAAATCATAGCTTTTCATACAGACATTCAGTATATTCACATAGGAGCAGACGAAATCTGGCACATGGGGCTCTGCCCAGCCTGCTCCAAACGAGCCAGCAGCGATAAATATGGAAGAGGGGGCCTTTATCTGGAACACGTCACTCAAGTGGCTCAATTCATCAGGGAAAACTACCCGAATCTGAAAATCATAATCTGGGATGACATGCTGAGGAATATAAGTACCGAAGTACTTCAAGGTGATTATTGAAATTTCTCATTCATGACTGATTATCCTCACTTACTGTGGTAGCTTTTTATCTGGGCACTTTGGTCGAGCCTATGGTTTGGAACTACAATCCTGCTGATACTTTCCAACTCGGTGGTGCCCTCTGGGAAAAGTATAGCAATGTTTTCACGAATATTTGGGGAGCTACGGCTTTCAAGGGGGCGACCAGTAGTTGCCAAGTAGTCCCGGTCAATAAATATCACGTTAGCAATCACGAGGCTTGGTTGACAGAGTTGGGTCAACATGCTGGAAAGATTCTCAATTTTAGAGGAATGGCTTTGACTGGATGGTCCAGATATGACCATTACGCCACTCTCTGTGAACTTTTACCTTGTGCGATACCGTCGCTCTGTCTCTGTTTGAAAACGTGGCTAACTGGAGGATATAATCAAGAATTGCACAACACTGTAGGAGCTATGCTGGGATATAACGAAAACACCACTAATTTCGGTAGCCCGATCAGAAACCCGGCTCTACCTCAGCTCAGTTTTCCCGGTTGGCAAATTTTTGTGGGTTTCGAATGGTTCGTTAACGTTAGAACTAAATATAAGAATATTATCAATAGCGATCAGTAAGTGAGTCTACTACTTCAATGAACAGATTCATAATTTTTTGATTACAGAATGCATTCCTGGTTCAATCAATGGCAAGTCTTGAATAATTACACAAATCCCATGCAAGTAGACACAATCCTACCAGTCGTTGTAGAGTAAGTATGGAAAACACCCCCCCAGACATAAAATAATTAAAACATTTCCAGCTCTCTCAATGAATTGATAGCTGTAGAAAAATATTTGAAAGGGTTTTTGGAGCAAATCTATTACCAGCACACAAATGAAGAGCTGATTGGGACGTTAATAACGCCGATTAAGGAACATTTAAATCAAATTAAAGCAGATTGCGAGACCCAGCTCGCTTTAGGGTGCAGAGTGCGAGGCCAAAGGAGACTAAACCTTTAATAATTATTATTGTATTGTAATGTACCGATTAATTAAAAAGCGTTTATTGTATTGAAATCAATTTTCAACCCAGTAAACTTGGCACAAAAATTAACATGATGAATTTAAAATCAAGGTTTGAAACCGCCAGTTGTGTATTATTGGTTGCCTATATTAGAGCGAGCTTCTTGCAAATATCTTATACTTCTATATCGCGGCTGGGTATATCCTTCCCACAAGAGGCGGTTGGACAACGGCTAAAGGATAGCTCTATTTTACTCCTTACAAACTTGCATAAGTCTCTCTCTGCATAAAATTCCTTTTACTGCGCAAGCGTTAGTTTGTAAACATGGATTGGCAGAGACATCTTTGGCATTGGTTTATTTTCGTCTGTCGACTGTCATCTGTCTGTTTGTCGTAATTCCGTTGCTCCGATTGATCTACGTTGGCGCTTGCGCCGTATCGCCGATTTTATGCAGAGATGCACTTATGCGAGTTTTGTACAGGAGTAGATATTGCTATCCTTTAGCTGTGGCTCTCTCAAAATCTTACCAGCCGCGATATAGAAGTATAAGATATTTGGCTTCTTGACACTTTAGGGTTTTTTATGTTGATAGGTTGGCAGTACCAAGAATCCGTGTGAAAACGTGGCGTGTTTCTTGCCTTTGTCCAGTCGACGATGGCAACAATAACCTCGAGGTGATTGTTGCCTTTATGCCGGAGATCGTTAAAGGCGCTTTTCGCGTGGTTTCAAAGTTCTATGACTGGTGAAAAATATTTGGTGCGCGGCTGCGACGTACGTCCCGCGCGAGAGAGATAAGTAGATCGAGGTCGCGCCGACCGAGTATCGCCGTTTCATTTCACGCCAGGTCCACAACCTGTCCGGGCATATTTTCAACGCAAATACGTCCGATAAAGGTTCCGAATCGCGGTTTCGCAACGTTTCGCGTTTAGGGGTGCGCTCGATCGTCGGTTCGATGACCGGCCCGGTGGCGGCATGCCTCGCGCCCGTCCCAGTGCCCGTCACCTCCTGCTAGCCGAACTGGAAGTGGTGCCGGACGTGAACGAAAACGAAGTTGTCAAAAAAAGTGGTAGTGTCATGAGAGTCGCCGTGTCCTGAAGAAGCGCCGCCAGAATCGAGACGATGGCGTCGAACGCGTCCACCGCCTTCGACCCGAAGGTGCTCATGGCCAAGGGGAAGCGCGCCACGGCGGCCTACGTCTTCGCCGACTGCACCAACTCGCCGTGGCCGCTGCACCTCAAAGCCGTCCTCGACTGCCTCCTGAACCCCGCCAAGAGCATCGACGAGTGGGACACCATCGACTGGTGCAAATGGCTGATGGCCGGCGGACGGACCCCGGACGAATTCGCCAGCATCGGTAACAATCCCGATAACAATAACGAAAACACACCGTGACATTTGCCGTGGCCTTGCCTCCGTGCCTACACCGTGTGCGAGAGCCCAAAATGACTCACGTTTATTATCGGCGGACTTATTTTTAAAAATGCCGAGACACCTGAACGTGCGCCCCCCGTTTTCCGTTTCCATAGTTTCGGTAGCCTCAAAGGAGAGCAACTGTTACGTCACGCGGTGAGTCGCCTTTGCCAAACGTCAAACGGGGGATCTCGTTTTGGAAAAGTTGACCTTCGGCAGCCTTGGTCGTCAAGGGGGCGAATTTCGAGACCGCTCGCGATAATAAGATCGAGCGAGACAGCTCCCGTCAGCGCGGCGGACCGTGAAACTGCAATTAAAGCCTGCCAATTATAAAACCTGCTCGCCTGATGCTCTTCAGAGGTCCTCAGCCCGTCCGGAGCTCGGCAAACATTGGCACACGGTGTGGCCCCCCGAAATCGCGACGCAATCAGAATGTAACGAAACGTTCATTCACCTATTCACCCGGTTGTCAGCTGGCGAATTTAACAACGCATACCTCGGTATTATCAGAGAGAGAGGCATTTAAATTCAAATTTATTGTAGGTATCGAGTGATTTTTTTCTATTCCGATGGACTGAAAGGATTATTTGAGTTTGAGTAGAGCGCTCGTGAACCGGCCGAAGGTTATAATGCTTTATGGAACTTAATTAAATTCGGATATTTCATTTGGAACATGACTTGTCCTCAATCATGTCCCATTAATCTGTTATTCGTTTATTCGGAAATATCTACATGTTATTAACATATTATTATTATTATAAAGGCTATTTATCAAATTCGGTTATGGGGATTTAATGGACGGTAACTTTACGATAAGATAAGTCGAATTTTACGAGTTATTGGCCTCAAGCCTCGAACGAAGGCGAAAATTTCCACCTTCCACCTTCGTACTGTTGTATGTTGGATGCCAACACCCAAATATTCAATTTGAGAGGTGCGAAAATCACAATTTATTGTCATAATAAAGTATGGCTAAAAATTAGTCATACCGATGAGGTGGGCCAGAAATTGTATTTTTATTCATGGTATTTTGCCATTTATTGTTGCTATTCGATGGCTACATGATGACGTTGATGGGGCATGCGATAATAAAACGAAATCCGTGTACAGGAAACTAATTACCGTCAGTAGATTATAGCAAAAGATCAGCTTTTTGGTCTTATGTTCCACTTTGAGTAGTTTTTTTCGCGGATGTGATTTTCCTGTAGTAACCGTTTCATTTCCATTCCGAATTTCACCTAGTGCAGGCATGAATACG
This sequence comes from Salpingus planirostris, assembly GCA_949788335.1. Taxonomy (NCBI): domain Eukaryota; kingdom Metazoa; phylum Arthropoda; class Insecta; order Coleoptera; family Salpingidae; genus Salpingus; species Salpingus planirostris. Next base: position 4,942,857 of record OX460926.1, read on the forward strand.
TGTGCGTTCCCATTAGTTTCGAACGATTGTTATCATCGGTGAAAGTTTTTTTTTTTCATTACTTTTGTCGGTTCGCACTTTCGCTTTCGAAACCCGAGCCCTTAAAATTCAGGTAGAGAGATAGGCAAAGAAAACGCTTTCGGTTTCGAATATTTTCACTTTTTAGACATTCTAATAAAAACGGAGAGCCATCACCTTATTTGAAGAACTAGGGACCAGCTGCGGTTTCAGTTTTCCCATAGAATCTACCTGATGTTTTATTGAGCCTTTGAACCATTTTGGTTTGAAATTCGATAAGTTTCTGTGCAGGTATTCCAGTTTGTTTTCTCAGTAATTATCACATTCTTAGGTTTGCAAGTCATTCATAGTCATGATCGTAGTTTATGACAACTTTCAGAAAATGTGATCGCGTTTTCTGGGGTTCTCTGAACTTGAATTGTAAATCTTTTTTAGTCTTCGTAATGACACCTAATGGTCTCCTTAATTTGAGGTAATTTTCGCGATTCGTTTGAACCAAAAATGAATCAGCCTCCATTTTGAGAGCGTTTTCCGTTCGTCTGGTTGCTCTGCTCCGGAGTAGGGGCACGCCATTGACCAATGTAAGGACTTTAGTCCATCAAAGAACGAAATTCCATGAGATCTAATTTAATCAAGTATTATCCGGATTATTATTAATAAATCCATTTGGCGATGCTTATGTTCTTTTTATAACTGGCCGGAAGTTGTGTAATTTTGTGATTTCACGAACAAGTTTCGGCGTCGAAGAATCTCAGACGCTGGTAATCCGGTGGAAAGTCTCATTCAGAAAAGGCGCCCCTCCGAGTGACTAAACGGAAATTCGAGTCTTTCCCTTGGATTTTATTCATCGTCTGTCGATTGTGTTCGGATGAATGGAATCGGTTATTACGATTTCGTGGTCTCTTTCATTCGAAACTTTTTTGACACTCGAAATTCCACGCTCGAGTCGATCTCTTCCAATCGTCCGGACCAATCGGAGGGCCGGACGCACGTTGCCAACCAATCGAAAACGAGCGTTATCATTTCTCCGGTTTTCGTTAACATGGTCCTCTTTGACTTTGGGAATTTTTGGTTTATTTCTGCGCGCTAATGAAGTAATTAGCGGTGAAGCTCACGAACTCACGACGTTCGACTCAATTCGTATCTCGGCAAGGAATTCCCGTCGTTCGAGTTCTCTTGTATTTTGGTAACGTTCGGAAAGAGACGAGGCAATGACCTTTGATGATTTTCGTTCGTTCATTCGACTCTCGGCCTCTCGACGACCAACACGGAACACACACAGAGCAGAGACCCAAGTTCGATTCGAATCCGCCGAATTCTGGTCGCTCGGCCATCTAACGAATAATTTCCTCACTCGTCAGATAAAAATTTCAAACGGGCGAAACATTGACCCACTTTTGGCTCGATCTAGAATAATAACGTGACGGATAGCGCAGTACGCACCCACTTTTGAGATTCAATAATTATTGCGAACAAACGTGCGTTTATATTATTAAAATGCATATCGATCCCGTCGTTATAACCTTGTAAATGGCCTGATTTCTCATTATTAGATTTATAAAAGCCGAGTATTATGAATTGCGCTTTTTTTTTCATCTGTACTTGTACTTTTTTCTCTTGAGGCATATACGATCGCTGATGGGTGCACCATTGCATTTCCATCTTATCAGTTACGCTACGAAATGGTGCAATTATCTGGATAATATTAGGGTACACTCTCCTTTGATGCTTCTTCTTCTTTTTCTATGGATTATGATGGATACGTTGAAGTTTTTCCTCCTTGCCGTCCACTTTATAAAAAAACCTCTGCTACTAAAATTTGTTTGATCCATATGAGGTAGTGAAGGCCAAAGGGAAATGGTGGATTTTGTGGTCATTCGACATGTAATTTTCCTAGTGGTCAGCTTTCGGTTCATACGAAGCACGACTGCGTTAATGATGAAAGAATTAATGGAAATAATGCAATTACGATAAGCGCGATTGCTGCCCCGTTGCACTAAAGCCATTTGTCTTGGTGTCCTCCGCGGTGCGCGCTTTACGACTCTTGTGCAACACGGCAGCCGTTTCCTCTCGCCAATTATCGGATGCGTTTTAATTGCGATCGTTCACTCGTCTTTTCCGCTTTCAGTTCGAGCTTTCGACAACGCCACGACCTGCGGCCTGGTCTGGACGCCGAATTTCGTCGCCTACCGGTGTCGCACCTGCGGCATATCGCCCTGCATGTCCCTCTGCACCGAGTGCTTCAAAAAGGGCAACCACCAGCGGCACGACTTCAACATGTTCCTCAGCCAGGCGGGAGGCGCCTGCGATTGCGGCGACACCTCCGTCATGAAGGAGACAGGGTTAGGACGCACTCTATCTCGGTGATTTCCGTGTCCTAATCGGCCTTTTTTCGCAGGTTCTGCGACAGACACGGCCCTGATAAGTCGGCCAATAAGGGCAAGGCCCCCCAGGACCTGTTGTGCGTGGCCGAATCCATGATGCCCCGTATTATCTTTCGCTTGATCCTGCATTTGCGTGAACACTGGTAATTATCTATGAATTTTACTCGATTTTTCGATTAATTTGATTCTTTTTGGGTGCAGTTTATCGGCCAGCGACGAGCAGAGAGTCTCCGTGCAGCAGGCCGACGGTTTCATCACGATGCTCTTGGATTTCAACAACATGGGCGGATTGATGAGACGGGTCATGACGTCAGCACTGACGAATCCTCAGGTATTTCATTAATTTTCCCGTTTTTCACAAGAATTTAACACTAAAATTACTTTCAAAACCTCGCATCAATACAAAAGGTGAAAAATTGACAGCTGTCATAATTTCCTACTTCAAGCCAGTGCCAACCTAAATTTTTCTAAAAAATAAAAATCCTTGAGTCAAAAGTGTCACAATATGGTCGCCGGGAATCGATTTTTCCGGGCTTTCGTGACTAATAACGCTAATAACTGTCGATCGATTTTGCAGACATACAATTTCATTAATTTTCCCGTTTTCCACAACAATTTAACACGAAAATTACTTCCAATAACTCGCATAAATACAGAAGAAGAAAAATTGACTGCTGTCATAATTGTTTACTTCAAGTCAGTGCCAACCTAAATTTTTCTAAAAAATAAAAATCCCTAAATCAAAAAGTGTCACTTTACAAAATGATCATCGGGAATCGATTTTTTCCGGCTTTCGTGACCAAATAATAACCGTCAATGGATTTTGCAGAAATACAAGGAGCTGAACGAGTACGTGGACAAGTCCGATCCGGAGTTCAACTCGTACCTGTTCGAGTCGCGGAGCATCTACGAGAGGGCGCTGCAGTCGTTTCCGAATCCGAAACCGATCGCAAGATTCCGCGAGGTGCCTTCGCTCGCCGAGAACTTGGTGCACCGCACGTTCCTCGAGGAGTTGGTCTTCTGGACGGTCATCTTCGAGTTCCCGCAGCGCGTCGTCTGTCTGCTGCTCAACATGCTGCCCGACCCCGACTACAAGGAGGCGCTGACGAAGGCGTTCGTCCTCCACTACAGCCGGATATCGATGATGCTGGAGCGGTCGAACGACCCGGACACCCTCAGCAACCGCGTCGTCCACGTCAGCGTGCAGCTGTTCTCGAACGAGAGCCTCGCCCTGCGCATGACCGAGCAGCTCAATCTGCTCCACGTGATGGTCGTCAGTCTGCGGTACATGATGAGCAAGATCCTGATCAGGAACACGCTGCACGACTCGGAGACGAACTTCCATTACGTGGTCGACTGCGACAAGCCGGTGATGAGCAAGCACTGCTACTGGCCGCTCGTGTCCGACCTGAACAACGTGCTGTCGCACCGGCCGGTAGCGCTCAAGTTCATGGCGGACGACAGGTTGATAGAGATGTGGTTCGAGTTCCTGGCCATGTTCCAAGGGATGAACGTTAATCAGCGCGAAATGGTCGAGCACGTCAAACGCGAACCTCAAACGTATTACGCGTCTTTCAGTGCCGAACTGGAGGCGAGCGCTTATCCGATGTGGGCGCTCGTTTCGCATTTGACTGATAACGCGACCGCGCCGCTCACCGTTCGGGTGCTCAGGACTTGTCTGAGGGAGATCGCCGAGTGGCTCGAAGCCATCAACTTTACTGGACCGAACATGGTCAGTTTTTTCGCCTAGCAACGTGCGGTAAAGTCGGTTTTATGCATGGCGTCCTTGGAAACGTACAAATAATGCGAATAAGACGATTTTCCGCACGGTCTAACTCAGAGGGTTGTGATTACGGTTTGGCTGATTGTTTTTTCGCATTTTCAGACGGATAACCTGCAGGTTTCGTTCCACTTGCCTTTGCACAGATACTTTTCGGTTTTCTTGTGCCAGGCGATTTCCAAACAAGGGATCACTCTGGACGACATTTTGCCTGCCAAAGACGCTTTGATGTTGATGATGATGCACCCTCTCAGAGTACAGGTGAGTCTCCTCTTACTGTCTCATGGAAAATCGTTCATCAAAATATTTTATTTATTTGGAAAAAACTCTACAATTTTTCTAGTAATTAAAAAAAGTACTTATCGATAATGAAAATCACAGTACAATAACTTTGATCGATTATTATAATTATCATCATTAGATTAGACGAAATTCTGTATCAAATATCGATACATCCATTGGTAGGTAGATTATTTATTAAAAAAAAAATACGAATATTGAAAAAGGTGCGGGTTTCAGTTGACTAGGGGCTCCTCGGCGTCTTCCTCGGGGAAGATGGCCTGAAGGTGGTCGCTGAAATCGTACGTGATTATTTTCGGCGCGACGAATCCGCCGAAATTCGGACGTCCCTTGTGGAAAATGCCGGCGCCCATCAGCGGAACCGGTTGCACCGATTCGACCTTTTGCGTGTCGAAAAAGGGCACTGTGGTTTGGGCCGCGTCCCGATCGAAATCGCTGTTCGTGAACTCGACGTATTGGTCGTTGGCCGAATCCGGCAGTGAAGGGGCGGGCGTGCGAATCGGAATGTCCGGGTTCACCAGGTGCACCATTTTCCTGTTGAATGACAGATCGAATGAGTATTTGACAGATATTTGACAGTTCCGTGTTTCATACCTTGGGTTCTTCAAACTGGAGTCTGTGTTGGAGTTGTCCCTGTAGACGCTTTTGGTGGTTGGGTCGATCAATCGTCCGGTTTCGAAATCGAAAGGTGTCACCAGAATCTCGAAATTCAAATGGGACCCGATCACTTTGAAACGCACCCCTTGAAAATAAAAACAAATTTATTTAGATTTGTTTCTGAAAAGTTCGTCTAGGGTTTTACCGGTAACTACGTGTCCTTTATCTGCGACTAAATCGTCCAGATCCATGGCCCTTTTCTCCCAGCTCATCATGTGGTAATCCTGTCCATTAAAAACGGTGCGATCGGTGATTTTGTAATCCGAGACGTTCTTCCAGCCGACTGTAGAATTGTCGATGTTTCCTCTAGCCAGGAGTTTGCCCTGTTGTATTTGCAAATGCATGATCCGGTTGCGTTTGACGAACCTCAATCCGGTGACCACCATGTTGTTTTTGACATCCGCTATGCTTTCTCTTAAATTGACGTAACGATCGGAATATGGCCCTTGTTCGTCGCACAGGCACAGACAGTAGGAGCAGTGCCAGAAGAGCCAGCGCCACCAACTGTCGACTTTGGTGGTGCCCCTTTTGCAGCCCTGCTTCCTGCCTAGGACTTTACCGTTTTCGTACTCCACGTATTCGTAGCGACGTTTGTTCTTGTCTTCCCCGCCGCAGATCCACATGTCTGAATCGACGAAACGGCAGTTAATGATCTTGCCGTTGCATCGGCGTTGCTTCTGGCAGTAGAGGTTCTTGAAGCAGCCGTGGCTTTTGGTGTACGTGTACTCGGCGCAGTTTTCGCGGCACGTTCCTTCCGAATTCAGGTCGACCTCGTTCTGGATGTAGCCTTGGAGCAGCTGCGTCAGTTCCTCGTAGGTCTCACCTGAAAATCGATGGATTTTTAGTTTTCACTAATTTGAACGAGGGAAACGTTACCTAATACGTGCTTTTTCGGGTCGCACCGCCATAGCTCTTTCGAGGTTTGCTGCATGGCGCTTTTGACGGCGTTGGTGATGTTGTTGGTCCTGGAGTAGTACTCGTTTCGCGCGATTTGGGCTTCCACCGTGAAGTTCCCTTCGCCGTACAGTTTTTTCAACATGTAAGCGAACTGGATCATGGCGTACCCCTTGAGTTCCGTCAAAGCTATGGCGTTGTACAGACTGAAGATTATCTGCTGGGGACTCTGCTGTATGTTGCACAACATGTCACCTTCGACCTCCTGCGAACAAGACGCGAATTAGAAGGGCGATTTTGCGTAAACAGAGGAGAGGACCTTTTTCGATTCTACAAATAAGCGATTGGCGAAAATCGTGTCGTGTATCCTGTTGAGGGATCGGTTGACGCCGTTTTTCGGGTCGTCCAAAATGGCGTGCGCCAGGTCGTCCCAGGCCTGCTTGGGCGAGGGGATGCGTCCGTCGGCCGTCTGCATGACTTGGAACCGGCGGAAGGTCTCGTACATGGCGTGGAGGCCCCTGAGGTCGGCGTGTACGTAGGCGTAGGCCCAAACCCCGGAAAGGGCGTCGAGTCCGTGCTCGAAATCCGGGGGCGTTTGGTTCCGGACGCGGTCGCCGAAGCCCTGGAACTCCCGGATCAGGTCGACTTCGGGATAGGGCGACTCTTTGGTGTCGCGCTCGTACTGCCACAATTGCTCTTCCAGGATCAGGAAGTCTCTGCGCAATTGGTCGACCGGAAGCGCGGCTGGTCTGAATCGGCGGCTCTCTATCAGCGACGTCGACCATAGCAGCACCGAAAAGATCAAGGTCCGTTTCGGCGTCATCTCGAACGCTGCAGCTGCGAAATGTCCCCTTTATTCTTCCGATTTAGAAGGGAAAAGCGTACTCTGCTAGTGCGGTAATTAAACTCGAGTCTGGTGGATTTTCAGATAGGCACGCGACTCGGCGTTAAGTAACGCGTTATTTCCGTCTTGAAAGTTGTAAAAAAAGGTTTTCTCTCGGTTAGAACGCTCGGTTTGATTCATCCCCGCTCGGATTTTGATCCGGATTCGGGTAAAGCGATTATTTTAATTGAGTCGATTAAGCGGTGACTGCTTGTACCGAAGGTCGTTGGTGATTTCTCGGATTCCTGACTATAATCATTATCTCTTACCTACTTCCTGTGGGTATTCAAGTTATCGCGATTCGCCAGCATTTCCCGGTGAAAATATGGTGCGCGCCTCTTTATTACGACAATGATATGATTCAATTCGGTCCAATTTACCGTTCTCGTGAGGCCTCTTTCAGATACTAAACAAAGTCAACGCGATTGGATATCACGTATTATAAAGGTCGTATACCTTATTATCTCGTTTCTCTACTCGGGGCTTTTTTTCTAGTTTGGGGTACCTGTTTTTACTAAGGGTTGTTGTCTTTTATCCCACTACAAGAACGGAGTCGGTGCACCGTATTGTCCCATTTAATAAAGTTGATTGAAAGATTGGAGAAGGTGGTCACTCTGGTATTGTCGGAACTTTACTGCGCCACTCGCGTCCAGTTGAGTTACGAATCGACTCTACCGTGGAGGATATGAAATGAAATGCAGACATATTTGGTGGGGCTCCCCACTTCTCGGTTTGATAGTAATGTGTTCTTTATTACACGAATATTCGGTTCGGAGATTATTGTTTTCGCCTTGTTTTATTTATTGTTTGTAGTATGTACATTCTTGCGGTACACTATTCGAAAACAATTCGGTTATTGTATTTTGAAATCGTAACATTTCGCAAAGCTTTACTGGACACCTCGGTAATATCGTCACTTATCCATTTGGTTGTCTTATTTTCCGAGCGGTCAGCGAAATATCTCGTTTCTTTATTCTTTCTTTAAGGAACGTTAATTCTGCAGAAAAACTTCTTGTTGGGTAATCGGCGGAAGTGGGATTTCGTTTACTTTGTGGTCTTTTTTTGTGACTATCACTGCGGTTTTCGAATTTTGACGATATTTCCTTGGGCCTGATGATGATTAAGAATAATCGGCCTAGGCATTCCTGGAGACATTTCACTAAGTTCTGTTCTGAATTATTCGTAATAATTGACCAAACTCACAAATTAGATGTTCAATGTACTCTGAAATCGTCAATTGGATAACATAATATTCCTTTTAATTTGAGTACTGGACCTTGACGAACTACAGAATCGATGGAATTATAGGACCAAAAACTCACCATTGTTAATGGACTCTCATTATTTTTGCCCGGATCTCCATCGATCACGTTGAATAATTCATTGAATAGCTGAGAGATTCAACTTTATCAACGGATGTTATGATTTTTATCAAATCGCAAACCGCTCCATAAGCATCTTTCCGTTGTGTGTGGTTTTAGAGATAAGTTATTCTTCTAGTTTGTTAATGTTATCATGAGGAAAATCCGAACGATTAATCTCACCTTTTGCATAGATATCCTGGGTGTGGGCGACAGGTACCCTGATTCATCCTAAAGATATTTCGTTTTGGGTCCAATTAGCGCTTTTGTAGCCCGGAGCCCGGTCAGGCCGGATGGTGATTCATTTTCCGCACGAAGAAAGAAAAGTAGTATGTCCTCCATTTCTAACAAATTTCTTCGAATTTTTACCAGTGTTAACGACCTCTTATTGCTTTGTAATTAATAAACAAAGAACTATCTCTGCTGTCGCCTTATCAAAGGTCCTCACCTCCGTGTTTACGATAAATTCGCGTAGAAAATACGATACTCACCTCCAGAATTTCGGCGAGGATGTGCAAAAAGTCGGTATTGACGATCCCTTTACCGGTGGGGACGATGTACCGGTAGATTTCGTCCAATTTATGGGCGATCGCGTCGTCGGTATGGGAGACGACCCCATCGGCGAAATTTTTCAAGGTGCTCCTCTCCAGGTCGTCCCTCAGCTTCATGTAGTTCTGCATCCGGCTGAAATAGATCTCGACCCCGGTGATGCCGTCCAGGAGGTCGTTGAGACGCAACTCGAATCGGATCCTCTTCGGCAAGTTCCTCAAAATAGCTCCCGTACTTTTGGCACCTGTTAGAGGAGATTAATGAATCGATTTTTCGTGTCATTATAGTTAAGTTTTTTACTGATCGTGTCGATTTTCTCGCTGATTCTCGCCAATTGGACGTTGATGTGGTCGATCCGTTTGAACAGTTTCTTCTCGGTTTTCTCCAAGAGCGGCGGCGGGATGTCGAAATTGACTTGGTCGTCGACGATGTTCCACGCTTTTGCGATCCAAATCACCACGTCTTTGGTCACTGAAGCGATGTCCAGCACCTCGTTCCAGCTGAGACTTTCGACGGGTGCCACTTTAACGGCCAAGACGCTCAAAAGAGCCAAAAGAATCGGAGTTGACTTCATTTCTGGCGAATTCGGTTCAATGATGTAACGAAAAGTTCATGGGCGCATGGTCGGCAGTCTCCGGACTCGCACAAGTACCACTCTCGTTTCACACGGCCGAACTGAAACTGTTAAACTGTTGAACGAAAGAGAAGGGATCGGTTTGGTCGCCATATGTTTGAGTCGTTTGAATTAAGTCGAAGCCCCCACCATTCGAGGTCACTAAACGAAACGCGCTTAGCTGTAGGAGATGCTTGAGGCTGCGGTTTTGCGATAAGCCCATGGTAAAATATCTCGAGGAGAACTTCGGACTAACCGTAGTTGAGGTTAATGTGAGCAATTCATTGATTTCGATGTCCTTGCGGAGATTTAAGACGCATTTTACGATTTGTGTGGTTAGGATCAAAATAAACGGTTGTTGACATAACAAAGATCAGCTGATAATGCAGGCTTAAGCAAACTTCACAGATTGTCACAAACGAAAGTGCGGCTTTATCACATTTTCGCTTTAATTTCTTTCAGGTGGCATTTTATGAGATCCTGAACGGCCTATGGGTCCGCAACGGGCTGCAGATCAAGGGCCAAGCGATGACTTACATCCAGTGCAACTTCAGCAATTCGATGGTGGACGCCGATCTGTACCTGCTGCAAATCTCCTGCACCCGTTTGAACGCGAACGAATTCATGAACACCCTAATCGACCGTTTCCACATAAATGAATGGATGAGTCTGACTCCGTTCCGGGTGCCCGAAAGTCCTCTCCTCAATTCGGAAAAGGCCTCCCTGATGCTGGAGAGCTTCCTCACGTTTTTGGCCACCCTCGTTACGGTCCGCACCAATATCGGTTCGTCTCTTGGCTATTTCGCGGGATTTTTATTAATTTCGTGGTGTTTATTTCGAACGCAGGGTTATCGGAGACGGATCTGAACCGGCTGGAGATGGTCACGTTGTTGTGCATGGGCGACAAAACGCACTCGCAACTCATGGAACTGATGCCGGAACGGTGCGGTACTTCGCAGAGTCGCGATTTCGAAACGCTGCTGGCGGAAGTGGCGGATTATCGCCCGCCCGCTTTGGAGGCGAGCGGTAATCTGCAGCAGGGGATGTACTCGCCCAAACCGCACGTCTGGGAGAAGCACTACGACCCGATCCACGTCCTCCTGAGGGCGGTCCACCGCAAGGACTTCCAGAACTCCAAAGATAGATACACGGAATAGTACGAATGGTCTTTGGGTTTTTAGACGGTTTTTCTGTAATTTTCTTCTCCAGCGCAAGACACAGGAAGCCGGGGATCATCCCGTGGCCGCCTTTCCGCACCCCGGCCGCCTGCTCGCCCGCCTACGAGGACCCGCGGCACATTTTGCGTTCCAGGGTCTTCCACGCCGCCGCGTTGGTCATCCTGCACAAGGCGGTGCGCGGCCAAGTCTCCGAGCACGTCATGTCCCTGATCGTCTTCCTGCTGGAACAAGCGCTCGTTGCCGGGGATCCCCCCGTTTCGGCCAAAGACGAGGCCGGGGCCAGTTCGAAGATGTGCACGAGCGGCGGTCACCACCAGCAACGGCAATTGAACGACATGGACTTGGAGAATTGGTTCACTTCCGATTCGTTGCTGGAGAATTTGCCGGTGGTGATCGGTAAAATCGTTTTGGCTCCCGAACCGGAAATCTCGCCGATAACGTACAGTTCCGACAGCGATTCCGAGTGGGAGAATTCCGAAGTGGACACGGAAATGGCCGACGTCAGTCTGATGCTCGGCAATTCCGAGTGGTACCAATCGGCAGGTGGTTTAGTACCGCTTTACTCCGGGGGTCAACAGTCCGTAGACGATAACGACCATCAAGCGGTCGGTGGGAATTCTTACCTGGCGTTGCCACCGGCGACCACGACAACAACTACAACAAACGAGGGACAAGATGGCGGCGTCGCCATGGATGTTGACACTAACTCCATGGCGGTGGCGCTGCCTTCTTTTGTTGGAGGCGGTGATTCCATGGCGACCGCCGAAACCGAACAGGGTTACCAACAGAACTATTTGGCTTTGACAGCCGGTAACGAGGTGGGAAGACCGGCGATTGGTTGGAGCGGTTCTGACGCTTCCTCGAGTGAGACCAATCAGGGACAGGAGTTGGTACCGTCGACTTCGGCCTCTTCCGGACATCACCACCATCAACATCGAGGGCATCACCATCACCACCATCATCACAGGAAGAACTACCCAATGAGGAGGCGGCCTCCTTTGGAAGGGGCCAATCAGAGCCCCCCTACCGTTCGGTTGGGTGAAAGTTTGATTTCGCTCCTCCTCAAACTTCATTCGCAACTGAGCGGTACCCCGGACAGTTTCAAATTTGACTGCGACGAAAGTGACAGTTCGATCGGTGACGGTTCGCACTCGATCGGTCGACTCCTGAACAAGATGGCGGCGTCCGATGCCAACTGTAAACGCGCGATCGATAAAACGCGGGCGAAATTGTGGCCGCTGAAAGAGGAGCGCGATGATGACGCAAAAGAACAGCAGGAGGATAAGGAGAAAGAAGAGCGAAGGAAGCGAGCGAGAGACAGGCAGCAAAAACTGATGGCGGAGTTCGCTTCAAAGCAGAAGGAGTTTATGGAGAAGGCGATGGAAACGGACGCTAACGCTTTCGCTTCCGGTTCGTCCGACGAGGAGATTCTGGTCTCGAAACAGGAGTACGATTGCGTCATCTGCAGTCAGAGTACTCCGAGTACCGAGGACAAGCCGATGGGTTTGGTCGTCTTGGTGCAGGCGACTAGCGTCATAGGGCACAGGCGGAGGCATGGGCAACCGGCTCGTTCGATGTTGCCGACTTGCGATGAAGATAGAGCGCAACTTTGTCGGGACGACACTTTGGCCTCGGAGTTCGATCGCAGGCTCGAAGAACTCGACCGGCATTTCGATCCGGTAAGATTACAGGTTTCTGTAATTACAGTTTTCTAATCGGTTTTCGGTTGATAGAAATCTTGGTATCTGTCGATCAATTTGGGTTGGGATGGCGGCGTCCACGTTCAAACCTGCGGCCATCACTTGCATTTGGACTGTCTGAATTCGTATCTGCATTCGTTGAGGTCGCAACAGAGAATGGAAATGACGATTTCTTTAGAGAAGTGAGTTTTTTTATTAGGTGTTTGTTTTTGATATTGATTGCGGTCTTGTTATGAATAGGGGTGAATATTCCTGTCCGCTCTGTCGGCAAATAGCCAATTCGGTACTACCGTTGGCTCCGCAATTGGGGGATTGCGCCCAGATGGTGCGCTCTAAACCGTCGGTCATGTCCGAGGTCTTGGACGAATTGAGCGAATTTCTCAGGGAAAACGATCAGAGGCCCGTAAGTTACCACCGAAACTGATCAGTTTAGATGTGTACCGGAATCGTTTCGATTTTTAGAGCAGTTCCAATTTGGCCGAGGCCATCGGTAAAGTGATGGAAGTGATGACGACTTGCACCCAACTGAAACCGATGTTCAAACCTCGAAGTGACAAACCGATACCTCAGAGTCTCTTCCTCTTTGTCACTTCGATAGCCCGAACCAATCTGGAAGTGGAGCTGATCCAGCGAGGGGGCACTTTGGTGTGCGATCCGAACGAACCGCCCAATCCGCTCCTCCCGAAAAGAGATTGCATAGGTGAGTACCTAATTATCGCGCAAGTAGGATGATGATGATTTTTCGGTTTCAGTTCCTCTTTTGCACGTTTTGTCGGTGCACGCTCGCGTTGCCAGGGTTTTGGCGATGTGGCCAGTATGGCTGACGTTCCAGCAATTGTGCGGGCTGCCTCCTAAACCCCCCGGCGATACGGCGTTGAGCCCCATAGAGAACGAAGTACCGCTTCTGCTCAAGGACCCGATCGCGCTTTTGCTGCAATTCGTCCTACTGCTGCCCCTGCATTTGGATCAAAGTAAGTTCCTTTTTTACCGACCCATCCGCGGTTTTTACTGTTTGTTTTGCAGCGTATTTCAGTACTACCGTGCAGATGGTTTACAATCTGCTGTATTACCAAGTGGTGACTCAGGTTTCTTGCGGTCTAACTGGTGCCGAACGCAGTCGGGCCTCTTCAGGCGCTAACGAGCACCAAATCAATAATTTGGCGGACGCTTTAGGGCTCATAGACAAGTGTCTGGGTCACACGGATCTGTACATGGAAGATGACGGCGCAGGGTGCTCGAGGAAGGCGCAGATCAATCTGGTCGCCCTGGAGCAACAGGTACTTGAGCGAATACGATTTTCGAATTGATTAATGGAATTGTGACTTTTTTCAGGTGCAAAAGCTGTGTTTGCCGTATCTGCGGATCGCGGCGCTGCTGAAGTACCACATCTACCAGCAGCCGCTGCCCGACATTCGCAACGCGGAGAGCGAGTTCGTCCGTCTGGTTTACTATCTCGAATTGGTGACGGAATCGATGGACTGGGAGTGTTTCAATGCGGCCGTGGCGCTGAATTGGCCTTCGGAGACTCAAATGCAGCTTTCCTCGCCGACTTCTTGGTGCAGCCAGTACGCGGTCTTCGTCGGGAAGAGCCAGATAGCGGCTCGGTCGTTCCTGGTCGAACAGCACATCACCTGGCACCTACCCAGGTTGCTGCAGTTGCCCAGAGAATACGAGAAAATATTTACCGTTAGTACCTTTAACTCCTGCTTATTGGTGTAGCCAGTACTACATATAATGATTGGTTTTCAGTATTATCACGAGAGGCCTTGCAGTCAGTGCCAGTCGGTACCACAGGAGACGAGCATTTGCCTCCTTTGCGGGACGATAGTCTGCCTGAAGCAGTCCTGCTGTAAGCAGCAGAATATTTTCGAGGCGACCCAGCACGCCGCCGAGTGCGGGGCAGGAACCGGGATTTTCCTGGTGGTTACTTCGACTTACATCATCGTGATTCGGGGCCACCGAGCGTGTCTATGGGGTTCGCTCTATCTGGACGATTTCGAGGAGGAAGACCGCGATTTGAAGTAATTGGTTTTGAGGTTGTTGTGGGGTTTTATTAATTTATTTTTGGTTTTTAGGCGCGGCAAGCCCCTGTATTTGAGTAAAGACAGGTACCAGCTTCTGGAGCAGCAGTGGTTGGCTCACAGGTTCGATCACACGAAGAAAACTTGGGTGCATCACAGGAACGCCCTTTAATTAATACTATTATTACTTATAATTATTAAAAATCGCACATGAATCATTTGATTTTTATTGTTTTTTTATTTTAAACTGTGATAAAACTTGGACAACATGCGCATTATCTTGTTAATAATTCTGTCGGCATCGTTTTATCAATTTATTACTCTCATTCTAGTCTTATTGACAATATTGACTAACGCAGGGCCTAAAAATAATAATATTAGCGCTATTAAGAATATCCTTTATTTTATTTTATGATCACGATGTGTATTGTGTTGAAAAATGGCGAATTTCTATGGTTTCATGGTTGCGAGGTCGCCATATTGGCCTTTTTTGCATCCGTCATCAATATGGCGACGTCACGGGAAAGTTGTATAGGTGAATGAATTATGATGGTTGTCTTTTTTTAGTTGTAATAATTTTGTTCTGTACTACTGTTTGCACTTTTTCCCTAGTGCGGATTTAAGGAGTATTTAAATGGCTTGTGATAATCGCATAGTTTTTTTTCGATTACCTATTCTATTACAATAATAAATCAATTATCGGTTCTACAGCATTTTATTTAGAAGATACATAGAATAAATTGTCAGTTATTTATTATGACCTAATAATTAATTACTAGACTATTCATATTTGAATTACTATATTTTTCGTAATTAAAAACTCGATCCGAATTTTGTGTATAAGTTATTGTAATATTAATGATAATAATGAACGAATAAAAATAAATGAAGACGCCTTTTATCTTATTTTAATTTACAATTATTATCCAAATCACCCCGAAACTGGTTTATTCAGGTGACAACAATTTGGGGATTTCACAAAGTACGATAATTGTTGTTGACTTTTCTACTCATTTATTGCGTTCTCCTTTCCGATAATCGCTTCGTATTCAGAATATTGGGACGAATTTAACTGATGCAATCTGATAAAATACGATTCAGAGTAGAAAAATAATTAATTTCGACTCTTAATAATTATCATCGGGATGATATCCGTAAACGAAAGTCTCGAGAAAGCGCTCGCGCCCACTTACATAATCCATCAATGTCGCTTTCTTGTGCGCCGGTCAGAGAGACGCGATTTTACGCCAAATTTCTTCTCAAAATTACAATTTTATTATCGGGAGTCGCAATTTTCAATAATTTATGCAAAATCAAAATCGATGCCGAATTAGCTCGCATAAATTACCGTAACAATAATTATCACGGTGAAGAGATAAGAGAGGTGTGGTTGGAAGTTGTGTAATACTGACTTTATGCATGCAGAAACTTTCCCATTTTCCGTTTTTTGCGATATGTTTGTTTTATTTAAAAGCGAAAACAGGCGATTTTCGGCTAGAAAGGATTATTTCGGCGTGCAATTCCCAATTCATTAAAACTGAAACGGAAAATGTTGATTTATACCGAGCGAACGAATGATTTTTTTAGAAAAACGGGCCGTGGAAAACGCGGTAGAATGTCGAAGCTTATGCAGGACTGCTAAAACAAGCGACCAAAAACCACTCAAAAGTGTTTTCGGGAATGTTTTCCTCTATACGGACCCTTTAAATATTCTTCTTCCGATTGATAGAAATACGACGTACTTTCTTCATTTGTAATACTTAACAGGTTGTCTGTTTGATTTCAGTAATTACAGTAATTGTCAGGTAGGTACTTCTTTTTAGTATTAGAAACCTGACTCGACAAAGGAATCTTCGGTTCATATAAAACGCTCCCCGAATGTAAATAACTCGGAGAGATCTCCAATTAGCATAAAAATTGAACCGTCAATTTCATCGCGATGACAGAAAACCAGAGCACATAACCAGTAGCGGCAAAACGGGGCCTCGCATAAACATAAAAATGCGCTAAAATTCGGCGAAAGTGTAGCGCGAAAAAAGCCGGGATCGATATTATCGGATTGTTTCGCTTTCAATAACAAATTAAAATAAAATGGGAAGTGTGTCGTACGGGAAAGCGGCCGATGGTCACCTGGGCCAAGGTGACTTGCCGCTTATCAATGTGGGTCGCTGCGCAATTCCCGCAATCAACTAGATGAGCCCCCTTAACGTAATCATCGCCGAACGTGTCGCAACAACTAGACCTCATTCCGCACGACCAGTAAAACCCATCGATACTCATCGTATTCACTATTCAATATTCATATACAAAATGCAATAATGAGCACCGATTTTCGGCAGACTCATCATCCGGATGATGATGCTCGAGTAGTGGGTGAAGCGCCTCCGCATAAAACGGCGAGCGGGGGCCCGCTCGAGACACAATCAAGTGCGACGATGCTGCCGGCGCACGTGGTGCACGTCTTCCTCGCGTGGATGGCGGTCGGCGCGTCCGGCCTCCACCTGGGGCGCAGCGGCGGCTACCCCAAGTTCCCGGCGGACTCGTGCGGCCGCCGGTCCGTCCCGTGGCGGCCCGACCGCGAGCCGAGGGTGGTCGGCGGCGAGGAGCCCCCGTACGGGGCCGTGCCCTGGCAGGTCGACCTGAGAAGGGCGGACGCGCACCAGTGCGGGGGCGCCCTCATCTCCGAGCGGCTGGTCATCACGGCGGCCCATTGCTGGGTCGACGGGCTGACGGCGAGCGCGGGGGCGCACGGGCCCCCGGGGACGGCGCCCTACGAACAGGCGATCAAGGTAAGAGATCACATAATTCTGAAAATATTCATTTTGGCTTATTTTTTGGGTAAAGAAGGTTCCTTTATTCCGTTCCGGCTTTTGATTGCTTTTCATCTGATTGACAGTACCGTAAACAAAGCTATAACTTTGGTAACGGAATCTTGGGGTTGTTTTTGTACAGTGTGTATTTTTCAATCGTTAAGATTTTCTTCAATTTTCCATTTTTATCGCTTCTTTGTACTGAAAATGTCGAGGAAAATGTGCTGTATCTCCTATAGTTTTGCCTTTGCTTAGATGCTCAAATATTTGCTCTAAGTGTGTGAAAGCCCATCAGCACATGTCGATTTGTCAATTTTCCTGAGTTACCATCATGCAATGCCTTTCAGGCCTTGAAAAAGCTTTGGCGGTTTCTTTATTGTTAAACAGAGACGAATGGAGCGGAGACTTCGATCTCTGTTTCTTTCAATATTCGTTTTCACCAAAATTATTTTGGAGTAAAATTGAGTTTCCTGATAGAATTTGAGCAAACTAAGCGATTCCCGCCTCACTCGACTCGATAGCTCTACTCATAAGGAAGTTACAGCACTTTGAAATTTTTGTCAAAAATTTCTTGAAAATTGAGAAATCACTAAATGTCGTCTAAATCGTAATCTGGACACTTTTCCTGATAGATTTTGAGCAAACTAAGCGATTCTCGCCCCACTCGACTCGATAGCTCTACTAATAAAGAAGTTACAGCACTTTGAAATTTTTGACAAAAATGTCTTGAAAATTGAGAAATCACTAAATGTCGTCTAAATCGTAATCTGGACACTTTTCCGGATAGATTTTGAGCAAACTAAGAGATTCCCGGCTCACTCGACTCGATAGCTTCACTAATAAGGAAGTTACAGCACTTTGAAATTTTCGGAATTTTATTTTCTACTTGTTTTTCTGCGGTTGCTAAGATATCCTGATCACGTGATACGCTTTTCCATTTAATTGATGTCTTCACGTGTACCCTACTTCATCCCGGGTGATACAGTCATCACGTCACGGAAAACATTACTGCAAGTTTTCCGTATTTTTCGTCATTTTTGAGCGATCCGAATGGACCTATTCCGCATTCTCCTTGCAAGAGTTTGATGTTTAATTCATGACGGATCTCGATTTCCGGTAGTTTTCGTGAATTTTGGTCCCAACATTTGAGGTTAAAAAAGTTGGTCCGCGAGTGAGTCAGGCTTTTAGTCGACTTATTGAATGAATGTCGATTTTTATTGCGGATTTTGTCATTTTTCCAGGTGGAGAGGGCGCTGCTGCACCCGGACTTCCGCAAGCTGGGCCCGTACAGCCACGACATCGCCGTCCTGCTCCTGGCCGCCCCCGGCGTGCGGCTGAACGCGCTCGTCAAGCCGGCCTGCTTCGCGTACGACTCGCCGCCCCCGGGCACGTGGTGCGAGGTGTCCGGCTGGGGCGCCAGCGACCCGCGCGCCCCCGACCGCCTCAGCCCCGTCCTGCGCTCCGCCGCCGTGCCGCTGCTCTCGCTCGAGACGTGCCGCCGCGACGGCGTCTACGGCGGCCGCCAGCAGCCCATCCTCGACTCGATGCTGTGCGCCGGCCACCTGAGGGGCGGCATCGACGCCTGCGGCGGCGACTCGGGCGGCCCGCTCGTCTGCGAGCGCGAGGGCCGCCACGAGCTCACCGGCATCGTCTCGTGGGGCGACGGATGCGCCAAAAAGGACCGCCCGGGGGTGTACACCAGGGTGGCCAGCTTCCTGCCCTGGGTGCGCGACTGCGCCCGAAAACTCGGCGTCGACGCGGACTTTTGAGCCCCCGACGCCAGTTTACACATCGACTCTAGTCACCAACTATCCTAAATTGCCCCAATTAGACTGCATTCGGCTTTTCAAGCTAATTTTGGTCCTTGCAGTTTGATATTTTTGACATTTATCAGTTACCGCCGCCACTGGGCCATTTGACAGATGACAGGAAACCAGGCAACTTTTCACCCCCAGAAACGTCAAAATACCTGTTTAAACTGCAAATACCTGATAATGTCTAGAACTATAGAACGAATTAAGTAGCTCAAGTCTATTATTATTATTAATGTAATTATTTATGACTGTATATGTGTAAGTACTTAATTATCGATAAGGTAAACGTTTGTAAATTGTCTGCCTGTTAAATAGTGGGCCTGACGAAGAAATGATTATGAGGAAAAATTGGAGTTTCATTTTGATGAATACCTACATTTCCGCCGTCATATCGCGTCAATTTGCGTGGAAAATGACGAGCAGCTCGATGCCGACGAATAACTCCCAGAAGATTTCATTCAGGACGCAGGAACTGAGTGCCTTATTCACATTACGTCCCCTTCACGCGCCATTCCCGCGAATTCCTCCAGCCCTCGCCTTTATATTCATTCGGGTCCGCACACAGAGCGAGTCACTTTTGTAAGCGACCCCTTCACGTTGCATTTTTATGCCTCAATTTGGGCGCGCGCTCTCCGCGCGTTTGCTTTGAAAGGGAAAACGAGGAAATTTTATTGCTCACCTGGCCCTCTCCGATCCGGCGGACGGAAACCGGGGAAGTAACCGCTCCGCCATCAGAGACCATCAGGGGGAGACGTGTGCACTCGATCTCGGGAAGAGCGCCTTTAAGTATTCACAACAGTGATGAATCATAACTTATGAAAAAGGGCATCTCCATTGTGGTAATGCGCTTTGGACGGGGCCTACCGGGGGCGCGGCACGCAAATTCACCCCGACTTTGCTAAAGTGACCTAATCATGGAGTTTTCCAAGTTTTAAACGAGTATTTCAAGAAAATTAAACCCCAAAAGTCCCCTGCAGCTCCCAGAACTTTTCCTAGCGAATTTTTCCGGCTGAAACTCAAAGAAAGCCTCCAATGTTGTTACTCTTTCTAATAAACCTACCGCTTTTCGATCAATTTCGAACAAGTTGGGTTATGTTTCCCTGTTTCGGTTGTAGTTGACAGTTTGGTCACTAGAATAGACGAAAATCCCCTAGAAACATCATGGCGTCTTTGTGATAGGTTCGTTGGTTCCAAAAGTTGTGATTTGAGTCTTGAATGAATAATTTATTTATAAAGTCGATACCTTTATACAGAAATGATTACAGTAGACATAATAATTATCAATCAGTAAATAGCGGTAAACGGTATTGTACTAGACACTATATCAATATTATTGCTTCCTAAACTTTATGCTAGAGCAGACTAGTGCCGTTCCTCGGGAACGGGAGCGATGAGCCGCTGCAGACTTAGATACTCGTTGCCCGAGCGCGGTCTCAGGGTGCAACTTTGGGGCGGCGGCGCCTCGCTGGAACTGTGCGACGACAGCGACAGCGTCTCGAAGTAGTCGGACATGTCCGAGGTGCCGCTGCTCGTCGACCCGGACGGGCAGATCGGCACCTCGGCCTCGGCACTCGCGGATTTCCGCCCGTCCGCCTTCCCGAACTGGAAGCTCAAATCGCGAAGAGGATCCGACGACTTGGACCGCCTCGGCAACGTCTGGTTGATGCTCCTGTTAATGTTGCTGCTGCCGTTGTTGCTAGTGGCGCAAAGTTGCGCCCGCCGAGGCAGCTCGAAGACGCCCGAATCGTTCGAACTGGACGAGTCCCGATTGGACTTGCACGGGACGGACGAGGACCGCCGAACGGCCGCGATGGACTGGGCGCAACGACATGGCGACCCTTCCGGTTCCGGCTCGCACCTACTCGAAGAGTCGGCAGAATTCGACCGTTTCCGCTTCATCTCCAGGTTATCGGTCGAGTCGAGGATCTGCTTGCGCTGGTAGACGTTGGCGTGCAACATCGAACTACCCGATGGCTTATTGGACCGGTCCAACGCGGGCCCCAAATTCGGGTTGCTATTAGAAAGGGCGCGCCCCAATCTCTGTTTGACAGCCGGACTCATCGGGATGTAGCCCGGGTGGTTATTGTGCGTCTGCGACCGTCCTTTTTCGACCGGGTCCATCATGAGGTAGTCGTCTTGAGCGTGCCCGCACTTGCTGCACATCGCGCGCGCCTTATCTGCCATCTCTTTGCCGTTCTCGTACAGTTTCAGCGTTTGAGCGAATTCCATGTTCTCGTAATTGGAGGAAGAACCGGTCGTGGTCGGCGGGGCCGCGGGCGTTTGACTGGAATTGGTGTTGCTCTTCGGCTGGAGCGGGGCGATGTTGGCGTAATTGGCGGCGGGTGGCTGTTGCGCCTGCTGCTGGTTGTTCCTTTGGCATTTCTTGCTCATGTCGACGGTGGCGTAGAGGGCGTTTATGTCGTCGCCCCCCGACCAGCAGGACATCAGGCGTTGGCACACGCACGGCCTTTCCGGCTCCGGTTGCCTGATGCGGACTACGCAGCCGCACGGTTTGTGGATCGTGTCGAAGAGACACTCCTTCAGCTTCCGCGGGGTGTCGTACAGCTCCTCGGGCCGCGGCTCCTGCGAAAAATTCGAATGAATTCATAGGATCGTATGCCGAAATGTGACATTTCAGCCATTTAAAATCGAACTTTGTTTACTGGTCACCATGGAAATGAGACAATTCGGCCATTTAAAATTGTACTTTGTTTACTGATCACCATGGAAATGATGCTCGGCCATTTTGAAAATCCTCTCATGTCAACCAAATGTCAAAATTCATCCTATTTTCCCGCAATTGTGACGCCTTTTGGCCTTTTGTGAGGATTTTCGAGACTCACCACGGGGTAGGGTATCCGGGGCACGTCGTAGTTCTCGTAGGAGGGCGGCGGCGGAGGGGCGGCCTTCTTGGGGGACGGCGCGGCCGAGCCGGGTTTGGGGGGCCTCGCTGGGGGCCTGGTGACGGTCTGGCTCCAGCCGCTGCTGTCCGAGCCGCTGCTGATCGAGTGTCGGTCGCACGTGTGCTCCCAGCAGGGCGTCGCCATCGTGACGGTGGCCGTCGAAGACCTCGACATCGCCCCCAGCTTGCTTATGCAGCTCATGCACCGTTCGATGGGCGGCGGGCCCCAGCCGTCGGTCGAGATGCTGTCGCCGCAACCGTAGTTGCTCTCCAGGTCCGTGTAGGGCGAATCGGCCCTGGAAAGGGACGACTCGCTCAGGTCGGTGGCGGCGCGGCCGTCCGAACGCAGCGGGGGGCGGCGCGGACTGTCCATGACTGGAAAGAAAGAATTTTTCTAAATTCTTAAGAACCTGGTTGGCATATGTTTCAGAAGTAGTGCAACATCTTCAGCTACTTCACATTTTTTCAAGCACTCACTGTTACTTCTGTGGGTATTATGTTGCTCACCTGACATGTTCCTGGAGACGGGCCGCCTCCTGGAGGAGTGCAGCTGCCCCATGGCGGCCACCTTGAGCGTGGAGGCGATCTCGTCGCCCTGGTCGGTGAGCAGCACGTGCAGCCCCTCGCCGCGGCCGCACCTCGAGCCGCCCTCGAAGCAGAACCGGCCCTCGACCACCCCGTACCTCCTTAAATTACTAATAAGCCACTCGCCGGCCACCCTCGGTGGCACCCCCGAGGTCAGGCAGAAGCCCCGCTCCTGGACGTGGAGGCGGGCCGGCCCCGGGGGCAACCGCGATTTAGGCGGCGCCGAAGACACCAGCACCAGGTAGTGGGGCCCGTCGCCCAGATGCGAACTCAACTTCACCTGCCACTGCATCAGCCGTTCGCGATTGTCGAACGCCAGCACCACCACCACGTCCTTGCATAAGATGGCGACGGTGTTCGATTCTTTGTCGAGGGTGAAACCGGTTTCGAGCCCCAGGAACTGCTGGAGGGACAGGGAGGCTTTGGTCTGGCCCTGCTTGTAGCGGTCCTTCGAGTCCCGGTAAAGCTGCAGGTGGAGGCAATCTGCAAAAAGACATAAAGGAATAAAATAACTAAAGCGAAAGAGTTTGGAATAATGAGAAGAAAACTTTAACTATACAGGGTGTCCCAGCAGGATTTTAGGAGCTGGTCCTGTAGCACCCTGTATAAGCGATTTTTTCTTAAAGGGGCGAAAAATCATTATTTCATTCCGAAAGCTCGAGGTTATCGAGTGGAGCATAATCCTCGAGGACGAGTTTTTCTCAGGTGCGCGGTAATTTACTCGTAAATCCTGCCGATGGGCGCTTCCAGCACAAGTTCGGTGTCGTTTTAATGAAAAAAAAATCAAGGGAGAGTAAGATGGAGGAGGTCCGTATTAAAAATAAACATCGGGGAAATCGCGGGGGCAAAGCACACACACCGCTCGAGCGAAACTATTATTATAATGGCGAACGTAAAGGGCAGTATTACGGGACCGGGGTGGCTTTCAATATTGCACGGTTAACGGAGTAACCGGCGTAATATAAAATACACCGAACTTGGCGAGAGAGTTTGTTTGCAGTGGTAGAATGTGAAACGGAGGCCCGGGGCGTCCGGCTCTTATGAATAATAAGCGGCAGGGCTTCGACGCGGACACACCCCCCTTTTTCGCCCTCTCTATTATTTATGGTTAATTAATAACGATATGATGTATGTGCGCCACCCCCGAGGGAGCCTAAATGCAACCTCGCCGATTCCCGAGACAATGCAACGGAGAAAAATCTCTGCCCCTGAAGGAATCAATTTTTCAGTACCCGTCAATAAGTGAGGGGCTTCTTTGATCTTGTCGAAATACGTAGTTTTGTGAAAATTGCCGATTTAACATGTAAATTCGAGATGAGAGCGCTTTTCGAATAATTTACATTGAAAATTTATCGAGGGTTGAATAAATATACGGTTTGCTACACATACCATACATGAATAACGAGAGCACTTAATAGAGAATCGATACATAAATAATAAATGCACGCATCTACATAAATTTCGTTTCAATACTGATCATAATTTATGGAGATACGCGTCGATGCATAAAGAAAATCACAAATGCAAATTCTGATAAATAATTGATAATTATAGTTCCAGGACTAAAAAGTACAACAATAACGAAAACGCAGGTATTGACGAAAAGTGGGAAACGTGTGGGGGAATTTGAGGAAACTAAGCGAGTGGCTTTTGTGCCCCCACGCAATTTCATGGATCGCCACCCCTCGAAGGATTTACGCGAAAAAGGTCCTGTTATTGTTAAAGTTTACGTTTTAGAGTCGGAGGGATAATGCCGAATTAAGCTTAGGTCGAGCGGGCCCTTTTCGACACCTTCATTCAGAGACCGTACCCACATCGGAAATCAACCCGAAAACCACCCCAGCACTTTACATTACATCGCATCAATTATTACAGAGGGTACTGATTATTATTAACCCCGAAACCGGAACTTAATCCACACCAGCCCACCCCTAATTATAATATCCATATTCCGAGCACCTATGTTACCAGAAATTAAATCATCTGGGGATTTTTACGTTAATTGCGAGCGAAACATCTGCGGATTATTATTCCCCGTGGTGGAGAGCGAGGGTGTTTTCGAGAGCTGTGACGTTTCCCTTCATTAAAGGGCGCGCAGTGGCAGGGGTCGTCTTCGTGCCAACTCCCTAATTACAACAGAGAGAGGGCCGTAAATTTGAGCGCCCTTACACCGGTCTAGTCGTGTGTAGGTTAGGTAGACACCCCTTTCACTTTCCCGGGGGAGGAAAAATAAAGAGTCCGGTATAGTGGAAACGAAACGAAAAAGCCTCCGGGTCGGCCGTTATTTATTACGATCCATTAATGAAGAAATAAATGTTTTAGTCACTCGCCTAAATAATACCACGCAGTCCATAGGGAGGTTCACCCTTTACTCACGGCGACCTCATTATTACAAGACAAGCAGCCCTAAAGTTACGACGGGGGATGATATTAATAACGATGGGCAAAAACCGCACGCGGACTCCATCATCCGGTTTTTGCGCCCCGAAAGGGTTCAGTCGCAGGGATGATTCGGCCCGCTTCCAGAAATCGCAATAAGGCTTCCGTTATCGTTCAATTAGTTTCGGTCGTCTTAAGGATTCGATCCCGGATTCCGGATACCGGATTCCGGGTTCAAAGGTGCACCCGAGTACAGATTCCGGTTTCTGCAGGATTACGTGTCGCCATTATTTCACTCTTTTTCAAGTTTTATTTCTCGAGACCGGGCTTTATCTCTTAGCCTCGTACCTGACGTTAGTGCAATGAAAATCTCTGTCGGAAAAACGTATTTTAGTGTTTCTAGTGGGGCTTTGAAATCCCGGTTAGCGGGTTTTAAATCGGAATTTACGTGCTTTCCGACCCTAGAGCCTCCGGTTTGAAACTCGGCTCGTTCGAACGAGTTCGGGGGGTGTTTTTGAGATTGTTTCGGTTTAGTTGGGGCGCGGATCCGGGCTTTCGGGCCGACTGCGATAAAGAAAAATGATGAGCGCTGTTTGTTCCGGTGCCGAATCCGTCGTTTATCTCTTCCGCCCCCCTAGACTCCGGTATTTGTCACCTACACACCGCCCTGGATATCTTTATTTGCGCCACGCCGTGTTAACTGCCGGCGGTCTCGCCCCGTCTTCTTCTTCTGCCTTCGGGTCCTCGTCTCGTTATCGGCCAACTTTTCCTCCCCTATCGAAGCTATCGCAACCCTTGGCGGAATTGTCGGCTGGAATTAAAAACCCCGATACGGATTCGCCTTATCCCGAAGGGTGACGAATATTTTCCTACCACCGTTTCCGGAAAATATTCACGCATCAATACATCCGGAGGACACAGGGTGTCCCAAAGCCAGAGGAAATTGAAGGAAAAGATTTTGATGAATTTTGATAATACAAGTTTCTCACCCTGTATAATCCCTTATCGATAGTTGCAGATTCTCTCGCTAGGAGGTCGCGATATCCGCCTTAGGGGAGCACGCCCTCGCATTATCATAATCCCGAATAACAAGGTCCCGAAGGCGAAAAACCCGAGAAACATCCGAAAATAACGGCACCGAAATTCTTCCGCCGTTGCCATATCGGCTTAAGGGGGTAGATTTCGGAGGTGGATGACGCCTTAAATGCCGGAGCTTTACGGATGTTCGAATCGAGGGGGCTTTCGAATTAAATTAGGAAAGTTTAACTTAAACCATCAAGGAATTTATCGATTGGCAACATCGACACCGGTTAACTTTTACGTTTGCCGAAATTAAACCACCCTCCCCATCATCCATCGGAAAGGGACCAGGGGGGCTGAAAAAGCCGAAGAGAAGTGGCTAGACACGATAAGACAAATATCGCGAACACCCTTCGCGCCCCTAAAGCAACAAAGTTAAAATCCGGCCCGGATCTGTTCGAGTTCCCCTCCCCGACTTTATTCGAGATTTGCACATACTTTGACTCGGAAGAGAAAAATCGAGGGTTTTCCATCTCTGGCCGTATAGCCACTCGTTCATTATAAGGGCTTTTATAAATTATTTTAATCGGAATTTTCGGAAGGCCTAGGATTTATGCGGGACTCGCTGGAACCGCCCCTGGAAACGGAACGGGATGGAGTCGCACATAGGAAGATTGATGAGTCCCACTGCTCGTATTAATGGTAACGCCATCTGTGCCTCACGTCATATTACACGGTAATAAATTGATTACGAAACAAAAATATCGTTCTCGCCGCTTTTCTTCGCCCCCCCTTATAAAAAAGGGATGAAAACCGAAAGAAAATCGTCTTTTTTAAGGGTCGATCGTGCGGAAACCCCATTCCCGTCCGGACGGTGACTTTGTAGTGCGGAAAGGGTCCGCTCGTTAGATCGATAACGCAAGAGCTGACCGCGCTTTTGAAGTCTGGTCCTTTGCACAATCAATTCTTTAATTGTCCTCAGAGTCGGAGGAAAACCCGGAGAAAAAGCGGGAATTCGGGCCCTCCGCTTTCGCCCCCGAAGAGAGAAGTAAATTACGCACCCCTTACGCACGCACAACCCTCGGTTAATCCCGAGCCTGAGCCGGATTACGCCCGCTCCGCCGTTTTATATTCGCTTTGTGCCGCGCGGAGGTAAACTAGGTACCGCTCTGTGTCTATAATAATGAGACCCCGCATTCCCGACTTTCAGCCGGGTTTTCGGGTTTTCAGGAAATTAATAAGAAAACTGCGATTTGAAGGATCGAGTTCGAAAGGACCCGGGATGCATGTGCGCTGCACACGGAACTTGTCTAAATTGAAATCGCCTCCTTTGTGAGGCGAGAAAATCCGGACGCGATGCCGGAGACGGCACGTTATATTATTATGGAAACCGCCGAGGTGAAGTGGGAAGCGATTGGGCATTATCGAAATCGCGGCACGTACCCACACGATTTCCAGCACGTAATCGCTCGGCGGATCCGCTAATCACCCGGCGAAATCCATTATGCCGATAGGGGTCGATTGATTCGTCGATATTTCGGCGATAATGATTCCGGGCCCGGAAAATGTCACTTGGTATTCCGGCCGGAAGTACGTGCGCACACACGCCGGCTTTGCTCGGAAAATCCCCGCGCCCACGTCACCTGGAAAACTTTGAATGCGACGCAAATCCCCTTTCCTTCCCTTCAATGCCTCCTAACTACTTTATATATTCGATATTCTTCGCCGCCTCCGCGCATCCGCACGTAATTGGTTTCGTTATGCCCGCACGAAAGTAGTGTACACTTTTGGACAGAAAAATAGAGACACCTCGATCAGCGCCGGATTTAGGCAACCAAACATACACAAAATCAGGTCGTTTTCGGCCCTGCACCCCCATACTCGTAGTTAGTTACTAGGGGTGCCTGTACTAATCCCTTCGGGTCCGGGAGAGGTGTGGTGGCGGATTAATATTTAAACCGTCTGTTTTAGTGGGCTTTATCAAAGATTCAGTACTTCCCCCGTGAACCCGGCGATATGTTCCGTATAAGTGAGCGAGCGGGTAATTCTGGGTGCGCAAATTTCGAGTGAATTTTCCTGTCAAATGTAAGAGAGCCACCTCTTGCGGTGGCAATGCGAGGGTCGGGACGAGGCAATTTCGCGTTCGAGGTGCGCCCCCTGGAGACTTCGTCC
The DNA here is from genome assembly GCA_949788335.1 of Salpingus planirostris. Classification (NCBI taxonomy): domain Eukaryota; kingdom Metazoa; phylum Arthropoda; class Insecta; order Coleoptera; family Salpingidae; genus Salpingus; species Salpingus planirostris. Next base: position 4,970,877 of record OX460926.1, read on the forward strand.
GGAAGACGTCGTTTACTTAGGACCGCCGTATGCCGTGCCAATCACGAAAAACTAAACCGAATTAGGGCCGAGCTTTCTTTCGGATTCGGACCGGAATTTCGCGAGGGCTCGATCGACGTATGGGAAAAGTGAAAACTTTCTCGGATTGTATCGCACTTTCATTTTCGGCACGTCCGATATATCGCGTTCCCTGAAATGTCGTCATAAAGCTCCGGGTGAGGAAACATTTCTGGACGTCTTCCAAGAGGCGAAAAAGACCGAAAAGACTCGTAATGCCGAACTGTCAGTCCCGGTCTAGCCACGAATTTATTATTGCGCGTTCAATTGTGTAGAGCACTCAGTTTAACCCGTGCATACGTAAAATCAGACTCGATGATAATGTAATCATTATAGAGAGAGGCGAGGAGAATGACGAGTGTTTCGGTGCACGGGTGCCCAATTAAATATTTATTCAGTCTGGCGCTCGTTTCGCGGTTAATTGGGGAAAAAAGGGCGAACAATACGATAACAGCCCCAGTTGCAATATAATGAGCAACGTCGATTTTCCTGCAAACACCCCGACCGACTCGAAACCGTCATCAGGATATCGCGTAATAATAGACAAACAGTAAACAGTATAGCGGAGCGATGATGGCGGAAAACAAACATTCTCCATTCTATTCCATCTGTAATATACAAACAGAAACTCTGACATATACAGGCAATAAAAGCTCACCGGGTTAATGCGTTTTCTTTTTTGGGGGAAATGTTTTTGAGGGCTGAAAAACGGAGACGAGTGTGCCGTAAATTATCTGACGATTTCCGACGCAGCTTTATGGCACAGAATTTCGAATTATCCTGATAATAAATAAACTTTCGCTCGATTCACATGAATTTATAGACTATTCCAAGTTTTCTACGTCCAGGTGTCTGACGAGCTTTTCCGGATAAATATCTTGTACATCTTTTACACGTACTATTTTTACGAGGATAAAGTGTGTGCATCCGACTTTAAGCCCTATACAAACCGCACGAGATTTAGAATCCGGGCGAGCGGAAAAACAGACCCGAAGACACATAAGGACGTATTGTTCTTGCAGGGACGGTTTTATGATGCGCTGTAAACACGCCTTTAGCGATTCCTTTCGTTTCATAAATCCGAGGTTTTCCCGCCGTTCCATAAAGATACGATGCAGACACCGGAATCTGCCCGCTAATTCCGACATGATGCGCGTTTACGACCTTTTTCAGTAATTTCAGTTTTCTATTTCGGGCACCGACGGCAAAACACGGGAGCGCCGCGAAATTCCCGACTAATTACGAGTCCCCTTTGTCCTGTCATCTCCCGTAAAACTATAATTACACGGCGCACGTCCGAGGAAACTTGAGTAAACACGCATCCCTCTTTCGGGCTTTGATCTGTCAACCTGCAAAAACAACCCCGGAAATGACGTCCGCATTATTTTATTCCCGAAAATCGGAAGCGACAGCTGAAACAGCGATGGTGGTGCCTCCCTGTAATTCCGCCGTAATTAATGCCGAATGTTTACACGCTCCGCCGTCAATGTTGGCACCGATTACGCCATCACGATGGCCGAATTCCGGATTTTTTTTCCGGGGGGGTAATAAATCGGAGAAACGGAGAGGAAAAATCCGTCTTGAATTTATCACCGCCCCTCCCCGGCGTATAATTAACGCATCAAAACTAAATCGCCCGTTTTTATGCCGGGGATTACGATCGGCGGGTTGTTTCGTGCGACGTTTCCATTAAAAACGCCTTTTTCGGACGTTCCGCGCCGCGTCCGGTTTAATTACGAGCCGGCCGAAAGATAACGAGGAATAATGAGGCGAGGATAAATCAAAGGGCGCACTCCCGATAGACGATCGCGCAATATGAGGAATAAGAGGAAACTCGCCCCACATTTCGACCCCCGACCGGACGAATCCGGGCGATATCGTATTGTTCCGGCCGATAATTCCGGGCGCACTCGTTAAAAAGCCCCGAGCTTTTGTGCCGAATGAAAGAGTGCGGCGCGTTTAATCTCGCGACACGACAAAGCTCCTTTATAATTAGACTCGACTAAATTCACCTCTCTATCGAGGGACACCCTGTATAAATGCAGAGTAAAATCTTATTTAAAGCAGACACTCTTTGTACATTTCCGTCGTGTTACACAAAGGAGAATAATAATAAGAGCGAGACAGGAAAAAATAAATCGCTTTTAATTGATGTGTTTTGATGAAGGCTCTGTATCTCTCCATAATAGAGTCGTGTATTTATAGATCAAAACAAGGGTCCATTAGTGGCCGGAGGAGTCTGTCAGTCCCTCCGTGATTTGTATCGAGGAAATAAAGGCCGGATTTGTGTGGCCGTTACTCATTAGGTCGTACCAACTTAAATTGAATAAGCCGGAAAATTACTAAAATTCAGATTTTTCTTCAGAGGGTGATTCCGTACGAGACTCACGTCCCGACGTAACACGATAACGACAATCGTTATTCAGCGTCGCTACTCTCTCTTGTCTTTATCGAATTTACTACCCTCGCGCAATAATACCAACCGCATAAATTCAATCGAACTAAGCTCTTGTAGAGCCGAGATCGAAACGGGCAAAAATCCGGGGGGTGGATCGAATAATTAGCGCCACGTTGTCTCGTTTCCACCCCTCCGGGAGCCATCGGGGGTGAAATCGATTAATCCGGCGGAAATTTGCATTAGAATTAGAAAGACTCTGGATTATTTTTTATTTACCCGGTGTTATTCGGTGAGTAATTGCGAAAGGCAGGGCTGGCATCGTCACGAAAGGGCCCAATTTGCCTGCTAATGTCCTAATCAGAGGCCGATGTTGTACAAGGCCCCCGGGGGCGGCCCGGGAACAGTTAGGCGCACCCGCGCGCAATCCGCCCCTCTCCGTTATTTAATTTGACGAAGCGGAAACCCTACTTTAATAGATCGCCCCGGAATTATTTATCCGTAATAAGAAATTCCGGCCACCGACAATATAAACAAGCCGCAGTTTTTCTTCCCTTCAACCCCGGTTTTTCTCAATTCGATTTTTCGGCGAAGAAAGGGTTTAAATTTTGAGGAGCCTCATGAATTTCAGGTCGCTTCGAGATACACACTTTCGCTCATCGACTTTATGCCGCTTTGATGGAGTTTAAAATGTGCCACGACTCGAAATTAATTACGTTATGCCCCCGCTAATGGAAACTCGGGCTTTAAGCTCCAGAGCGATATCGTGTGTCTCGAGATTAGCGATTTTTTGTGAACACAACCTCGGGAAATTTCCTTCGAACCCAAAACTGATACTTTTCGTGGGCTCATCGTTTAGCGTTTTTTCAAGTCCGGTGAAATTCTCATTAGCCGTTTTCCTCTCGCCCTCAGTGGGATAAGGGATGAAGTTTAGTTTAGCGAAACTTGTTCCCCCTGCGCGCATTATTATAGTTTGGGGGCGCATAAAGACGGATGATCGATTTTCGGGCACTCGCGTTATTATGGTAAACTGTGTTTAAAGTTGCGAGGTTATGAATTTTGCATGGGGGCCCACCGTCCGAAAACCTTTGGCCGTAAAATCTGCAATTCAGAGGAAGGAATCGAGAACCCGAACTTCAAAATGTCAAAACACGAAAAAATGAGTCAAGTCACGATCACAGGTCCGCTCGTCTGCAATATCCACCGCCTTTTTCTAGATTAAAAATCAAGGGAAATTTTTAGAGAGCGAGCACGACCTCACCCCGCGCCACCCCTACAACACCCGTTATTCCGGTGAGTTCCAGGACCGGGCGAGCTAAAAACTAATCATTTGACGTGTAGCCAAAAAATTCCCAACCATTTTTTCTTGGGAGAGGAAGGAAACTCCGTTCACCCCTATCAAATACAAAGAAGACAAACCGATAATGGATTATTGCTATAATTCGAGGACGTCTTCATCGAGGAGGAGCTCCACCTCTTCCGGAGGATTCTTCCGGTGCTGCACTTACAAAAAAGCTTTCGAAATATTCCTCATAATAGGTGAGTCGATCGCTTCGGTAATCGCGTTCAACAAGTCGAGTTTCCAGCGAGCTTCGCCGCCTTTTACTGTTACATGTCGACCCATTTGACGAGATTGCAAAACGAAATCAACGAACTGAACCAGAAAGCGCCACCGGACGGCGCCAAAAAGACCCAACAGGACCAAAAGCCGCAGCAGCAACAGTGCGCCGGTTTAGGTGAGGCCGATTCTCGCAGAAATCTCGTTTCCTGCAATCGGGGAAATTTTGTAGAGAAATCGTGCGCTTCCCAGTTGCAACATCTCCTGAGGGATCCGGTGGGCCGTCCGGATTTCGCCCTGGAATCTACAGGGGGACGGATCGTCAACACGAAGAACACCGTGAGCCATTCATCCCCTAAAACGCTGTTCGGATTGACCCTTTGCGAAGGAAGACACGGACCTACCACCATGATCCAAGTGAGGTCTTTTAGGCCTCTACGGATTATTTGACGAAATAATTCTTTTCCTATAGGCGACCAGTTCACCTGGGGAGTGTTGGGCTTTTAAGGGCAGCCAAGGTAGTGCGGTAATACAGTTGTTAGGGCGCGTCATGGTGGATGCTGTCACTTTGGAGCACATTCCCTCGACTTTGGCCCCGAACGGCGTTATCGATTCCGCCCCGAAAGACTTTGAAATTTGGGTAAGTCTCCGGAATTGGTCGGATCTTTCGAATTACGCTTTCCGGTAATTATCAGGGATGCGACGACGGAGACGGCACCGCCAACAGGAACCTTTTGGGGCGATTCACCTACGAAAAGGACGGACCCGGAATCCAAACTTTCCCCATTAACAACACGAGGTTCTACGAGTTCGTCGATTTCATGGTTATCTCGAACTACGGCAACCAGGAGTTTACTTGCGTCTACAGGTGAAACTTTTTTTCTTTCTTTTAAATCCTCCTTTTTGCGAGACGAAAGTTATTAATGTAAGTTGGTCGGAACTGAAAGAGCTTTCGGTACGAGTCCTCGAGCGAAACTGAAAACCGGCGTAATCTAATTTCGCTGTTTCGAGAAATTGCGGTTTTTCACTTTAAAGTTGCGATTTTTCATAAAGCGAGGATTAATCCGCGCCAGAGTTTCGGTTCGATTAAAGCACCCGGAATGATCGGATCCCGATTCGTCTCCGCAAATTGTTCGGAAAGCTCTCAAAAGCTCGGCGAAAAACTTGATCCTTTCTGTTTCGTTTCCAGGCTGCAAGTGCACGGAACTTTGCAGAAATTCGCCTGAACTGAGGACACCACACGCGTTTTTATTAATAAATTTCTCCTTTATTACTGAAGAAATCGGGGATGAACTTTGGGGTGGTTCGAGTGTCGTTTGAAGTGGGGCAGCGTGATCAGTTTTGACACTCTCCCTTTTGTATGGCCCTTTCGAGTGGGGAATTAGCGCACACGAGTGGATGATAAAGTAAGTGGTCCAGGTTTTGACGTATCTGGGTGTGGTCCTTTGACAAATGGCCCTAGCATAATAATTCCCGAAATCATTGTCTTGAAATATCCCTTTTAAATATTCGTGTATTTATTTTATATAATAATATAAATCTGGAAAACGTCATCGCAAGGGAGGCAATAATTATAATTAGAAAGCGAAATTGTTATTATGAGACAAAACAGTCATCCGGGGACAAAAGATCCGGGGTTTGTGTCTGCGTCGAGGGCGAATTCCGTCCCCCTTTCAGATAAATTATCCGCCCGGACAAAGATTTTTCAGGAATTATCGAGTTTTGTTACCACACATTCCGCAAAGATAAAGTTCCATTCGTCGGAACAATAATACGGTAATTGTTTCCACTCGGGGAAAGGGAAACGGGTTGGATGAGACCCACACTCGAGGGCTGAAAAACGGAACGGCAGCGCATAATTTGTTTCGGGAAGTTTCAGGAGAAAAATCGCAACTGCATCGCCTCGAGGACCCTACAACAAACAAAATTCAGGTACGGCGAAACCCTCCATTGTGATTATTCAAACGGCACAAACAGAACACAGTAGGAAATGGCGAGCAAATAATGACGTCATTTCTGATGGTCGAAATTTCCCCCTTGGAGACTTTAGAGATCGAGAATTATCTCGAGTCACCCTCGGCGATAATGTTATCAGGCCGAACGCGATATGGGCGGTTTAATTCAATCCGAGTGGGGTGTGCATAATATTTTCGGGATTAAATCCTAATCGGGACGATCGGGCCCAATCTCGTAATGGACGAATTAGGCGGAAAAACCGTAAATCACGGCCCGTTTAAAAACTCGCATAAATTGACGCTAATTTCCCGGTAATTTATTAGTCGGAAAGTTAGGACGCTAGGGCGAAATTGGTAACGTAACACTCTCGCCGGCAGTTTGCGACTAATTGCGGAAAGTGATGTGGCTACGGTGCGTTTACGGTCGATCCACGGCGGATTACGAAACTTTTCCATCTCCGTCCTCCGCCTTCCCAACTCTGGAAGTTGGGGTCTCCTTTGAGTCGGAAATATGAGAAATATCACGTGCTTTCTTGGCGTACGAGGAAATCGAGTCGCGATAAAGAAGGCGACTCACTTTCTTATTACAAACCCCAAACGCGCACGTTTTACACGTGGGAGGAGGTTGTTATTATTATGTACGGCTGAGGGTGTTTCAGGTCGTATTCGGGTAATTTTACCGACTGTGGGGGAGGCCTCAGGTGCGTCATTCCGGCTGCACCCCCCGCACGGTTCATGTAACCCCCGAGGTCTGACGTGGAGTGGTTGCGGTGTTTACACAACGTTAAAGCTATGATATTAAATCGCGCGATTTATATCCGTTCGCATTTATTCGGGTACTGGACCGTATCATCGTCGTATCCCTGAAGACTAGAGGGAATTGTATAGTGCGCAGAATAAATAAAACGTAATGCGATCTAAATTCGAACCAGCTGTGACGATTGTGATGTCGAAGAAAAAATCTTCAAGGGGGAGAAGGATAATGAACGGCGTTCTTAATTGGCGTAATTGGACCGAAACTCGATAATTGATCGGTCTCGAATTTGGGGGTCGAATTTTCGTCGGGTACGCCCCTGCGGCGTTAATTTTCAGCGGTTTGTAACAACCGTTGCGAATTATGTCCGTCGAAGCGTGCGGCAAAACCGGAGCCGGTTTGCATAAAACACGCTAAATAGACGATCGCGATGTGTGTTGCGGCATAATCGAGTCAATTTGTGCGAATTCGACAAATCGCCAAAGACTTTTTTTGATACGTTTTTCCCGCGGGTCTCCAACTTTTCGGCGACTTAAATATTTACGCGCCTCGCAGGGTCGTTTCTCGAATCGGGGTCGTTTTTCATCGGAATGCGTAATATCGGCCGCCCTGTACACGCGGGAAAGTTTCGGGTCTTATAGGCGAATAAAACCGGCTCGCGGACTTTCGGGGGTGGGAAAAACGGCGTAAAAAAGTTATTAACGGCTTCGGGGAGGTTCGTAAAGATATCGGCCGGATTTATTCAGACGAGAGAGGATCGGCCGGCATGTGTGACGCTTCGGGCTTCATTAACGCAGAAAGGGGCGAAGACCGCAGCGCGACCACCCCCTCGAAAATTCCCGACGGGATTTCAGTCAGGAAGCACGTACGATCTTAGGTTCGGACGAGAGAAAAAACGGATTGATTCGGTCTGTTCGAATTCGAACGGTACAGGGGGTATAGTGTGCTCTCCATAAACATTTAATCCGCCCTTGATTACTACTGCCGACCGGTGGACTACTAATTTATGCCGAATGGGCTGTACCTGTTTGGTGCAGGTTAATCCATCAATCGAACTTTGAATAATTCCGGGCGGCGGAATGGAGGGAAATCCCCGGGACATTATTACGGGCAATAAACTTTGCAGGGGAAAAGGGACCAAAAATCGACCAAAAATCGACAGAATTTAACCATAATTTCTCTTATAATTTCGTCAATATTTTCGCCTCATTGTTTTAACTGACTTATGGAGCCGTTTTTAGCTTTTGAAAAAAATAGTCCGGGTGAATTCAAATTCCGGTGTCAATTCCCCGTGTTCCACTTGACGTAACGAGGCACCCCGTGCACTCTGCTGGACTAACTGTACTAACTGCATGCGGCCGCGTGAATTCCATTTAATACTAATTTGATAAAGTTTAGTTAGAGTTTAGGTGGATATTATTCGCAGCGGTGTTGTTGTTTTGTGCGACCTCTCTCTCCCCGAGAACCGTCGACACGAAAACTTCCCCGTTTTCGGTATAAATGTCACAACAAACGGTGAAAAATATTCCCAACTTTTTATGCGCGCGTACAGGATTTGCCGTATAAACCCTTGGAAAAAAGCAGCTGTTTGCCGGGTAAACATCGATAATGATCGGGGGATTCGTCTGTAACCGACACGGGCATGTTTAAAAACAACCCGAAATGTTTATTTTGAGCGAGGTGTCGTTCCGATTAGGCCCGGCCGCTCGACACTTTTAAAAGCACTTTAATAAACGAGAAGACGATTCGATAAAACAATGCGAGATATTTTTACCGGCAGACAAAGATCGCATTGTTGTGGCTGCGGGAGGTCGTAACGGCGCTTTAATTGCGGCAATTATACGGCAAAGTTCGGGAGGGCTTCCTCTCTTAGGAGGTGGCGGGAAAGCTCTCCCGAAAGCTCGGCGGTTTTGTCGTCGAATTAGCCGCGAATAAGCGCATAGACAAACCGGAGAAATTAAATCGCATCTGGTCCGGTGGCTTTGGACTTAGTTACGTTATACAAAACCGCCGAGTAACCCTGGAGGGTGGGTTTCTTCGCCCCCTCGACCCCGCAGGGGCCGGTGCCTCGAGCCGGATTAAGGGCGACACGAGCCCCGGAACAATGGAGGCGACGAATAAAGGGGACCTGATCGAAAAAGAAAGTGGATTTACAGACGCGCGAAAATATACGGCGCCTTTATGCGGAATTCCCGACGCAAGATGCCCACGGTTCCACCGGAAACGGTTTTTGAATCGCCTGCCCGGAAAAACGCAATTTCGATCGATTCCACGAGATTTCAAAATATTTTTTCACAGACAATTGAAAAATTCTTTAGGCGAAACTTGTAGATATCGCCTAGAATAACATTTTTCAAGAAGAGGAAATTTTCATAAGTGCTCCGATTTTTGAGATATCTATAAAATTGAAGCCGGGAGTTTCCACATTTGACATTTTGAAACTGCGATTTTGCTAAAATCACCGTGGGATTATTTTCAGGAGTTCAGTCGCCGAATCGATTATTCGTTTCAGCCCCCCTTTTTTAATCCACAATTAAAACGCTCATTGGAACGGAACGAATAAAGTCGACAATTCATGCACAGGGTGTCACAGAAAACCGAACCAGCATCCAGGAAAAGTATTCAAAAAGCGAGTAACAAAAATACTCTGCTGAGAGAATTTTTCATTATCGATGAGAAGTAATCCCACTAGGGAAACGGTCTACTCTTTCGATTTTCGATATTTTTCCGGGCATAAAGCGAGATGTCGCCACCCGGTAGTTTTCCCGTAACGGTCGGAAAAGCGCTTCGCCATAACTCGGAGCTTTTAGGTGGTCGGAAAAAGGGTCCTCTCATGACAAATCACCGAGGCTCGGTATAGGTTAGGTCTCCCCCGAGAAGAAGAGCATGTGCGTTTTATACCGAGAGCGCCATTTGCCACCACCCGAGGAAGATGAAGGTACCCAAAGTTGAGAGTTGAGACCTGAGACGAATATGGATGGCGCCGCCGGAGATCTCTCTGCCTGCGTAATAGATGGGAACGAGTGCGCCCTATGACGGGCCGCCTGCGGTATTCTCGCAATGTCGCCTCATTTCCACCCTCGATCTGTATAAACGGAATTCCGAAGCGGCCGAAACGAGCCGGAAGGAGGAGAAGAAGAGCTGGCGACGTATCACAAAGGGAAAATCAGGCGAGATTAGAATCCGATCCACTCTCCCTCCTTGGATCATATATGAGGAAAGAGAAGTTCAAAGAGTCGATTTTGACATTTTTAGTCGGACTGCCGACGTCGATAAGCCGTCATCTCTCGGTCGCATCATTTCCATCATTTTGATGGCGAAACCGATGCGGTTCGGAGAAAAATCGCTCCGGTCTGCCGGAAAAAATGTTCGGTCGACCGGACCGGAGGCACGCGCTCCGGGAGTTTCGCTATTTATTTACCTTTTTCTTCCGCCCAGAAATATGTTTATACCCTTAGGGGTTTGAAGATTACGGTAATGTAATATGTGCAGAATACGAGATTTACGGCTCGGTTGACCCAGGGTCTCATTACGAAGCTTCGACATCATTAAATATGTTGCGAAATTAATTAAATCTCGTAATTGCGGCCTTTTGATCCGGTTAATTTCCGTAATGGCCTCGAACTAACTCTGGGTGATGCATTCAATAAACCCTAATTAGATCTCGTTCGCATTGACATTCGAATAGTAAAATTAGCAGACGTGCATCCAGAGGAGGAGGCCAAGAAATCTCTCTAAATAGAGATCCAACTTAGGATAAGTATCTATGAGCGGAATGAATGGGACGGTTTTTGGAATTCGACTAGGTGTAGCCGAATGGGGAAAACGGCGAATTTCTGAGCGCTTAATTAACTGTATACGGTTCGCATTAAAATTCAACCGCATTCGACCGCGTCATGTCGATCTGCATAACCGCCCCCGATGACGCCGCCGCCGACCGCCCCCCAGAGTCATCACGAGAATTCCGTCCGATTTCGGAGGCAATATCAACCGGGAAACGCAACTTTATGGCGCGTTATTTACCCCAATTTAAATAAATAACCTCCAGTCCCGGGTCTCGCAGATAAATATTCAAAAACTTTTCACTTCTGTCATGTATAAGCCCCGACTAGGGGATTTTTGCCGAAAGTGAGGTTATAAAATCACCAGATTCAGTTGAAGCGTCAACATCCAGGGGATTTTAGTTTTTTCATGAAAAATTCTTTTTGAGGTTAGGTTTCGAGACGTGATTCCACTGGAAATTTGCCACCGCCGGGCTCGTTAATACTTTATAACGGCGAATTCACCTCTCCGGGCTGTAATACGTGTCGTGGAGGACGTTTCCCGTTCTCGCCATAAAATTTTAGACGTTTTATTGGCCCCGGAGGATTAATAACCGATTCAAAAGCGAGCACACCCGGGAAAGGTGACCGTAAAAGCGACAAAAACCGCACAAATTATCGGCGAAAATATCGAATCTAATGAAGACCGATGCTAATGCACCCGACACTCGATCATTTTCGCCAGCGACAGCGCCATTATTTTATTTAGTTATCCATACCTGGAAATACGGAAAACTTCCATCAGGGGCTAGGAGCGCATGCATATTTATGCGGAGATAGAGACGCACGGAGCGGTCGATTCTCGATCAAAAGCTTTCACGAAATCCCCGGGGAAAAGGAAATGAACTTTCCGTTTGGGCTTGATAATAATCCTGAAGGGTCAGCGATTTACCGGCCATAAGGTCCGTTCGAGGCTATCGGGCCAACCAAGCGATTATTATAACCATTAGATACGACGAAATTATACAATAATGGGACTCATTATATGTTAATTCCGGTGGCGAACAGAATAAAAAATAATCGTGAAGGGGGGACGAATTTTTATATTTTAATAACGCGGTCGAATTATCTTAATATGCGTACAGCGGACGCCACTGTTTGGATAATAACTCTGAACGACGGGCTGAATATTAAAAAAGGGTCGCCTTTATAAATTTGTCCGTGTCCCTCGAAAAAACCGCTTTGAATTCTAATCATCATAATTTTCTCGGCAGTTTCATCATTGTGGGGCCGTTTAACGGTTTTAACGAGATTCGCCATTAAACCTCATCGATTGTCACCCCCCATTCTGCGCGGAGAGCTAGGTTTAACTACGGAGCTCGAGTTGTAAAAGTTTGAAAAACGTCGGATTTGGAAGCCTTTCAAGTCGGCTTTGCCCTCACCGAAGAGAGTATGGGGCTTAGCGTTGTTAAATTGAATTAGCAATTAAATCCGCGGGGCGATTTTCTCCAGAAATTCTATTGTTCCGGGGGCGTCGAACGCCGTTTCGCCCTCTTTTATCGCAGGTGCCCGTAATTCCCGTAAAATTAGTCACGTCGTATAATGGACACAAAGCCGAAGAGATCACCGACTATGGGGCGACTATGATTCACGTGGAATAAATTAGCGGCCGTCTGGGTTTTGCTGCATTTCGCCAGCGGCGGGTATGCGAGGCACATCCGGCCCGGACTTTTTCCCGACTCGGCAAATGCGGGAATAGGTGACCGCGGCCATTTGCATACGGCCCGGATTCGGGAAGCCTTCAGTTCCACGTGGGGATTATTTGCGTGTGTAAGCCGCGCTCCGCATCCAGATTAGGTCGGAAATAAGACAAACCGGACCGTATTTCAATGTTTGGTTAGGACTCGGCCCCCTTTTTCTCGATTTTCGGTCGATCTCCTCGAGACAGGTGAAATATTATCAAATCGGAGGACGCGTAAAAACCGGACTTTTTCGGTGCTTTTGTCGAAGAGTCTCGTCCAATTTTCGCGTCTTTGTGCCCGTAATTTATCGCTCTTTACTATAGCGGGTGCGTCCCGCGATCATTAATTATTTTCGACCGTGTTCTTGATATCTGCTGCGCCGGGGTCGATACGGTAGACTTCTTCTTTACCGGCGGGAGAAAAACTCGCACGATGATAAATGCGACCGCCAAATCGAATTTCGTCCCCGAAAGCCTCAATTATTTGCAGACCTCTCCCCCTATACAACTCATGAAATCGAAAACTCGACCACTAAACAACCATAAACAATCAAGAAATCGCGTTGACATTTCGAGTGATTATAACCTCACTTCTGTCAGCTGATGGCTGTCATATTGGGGGGATTTTGTGTGCGGTGCACAAAATGCGATTCTGTTCGGGTAATGGCCGCGATAACGTCAGATAAGCCCCGAAATGTCGGCGTTTATGTGTTAACTCTGCAGGGTGCAATCGCGAACCGTACACCTTGCAGCTTTCTGTATAACCGACACTGACGCATTTGCACAATTCGCTCATATCTCGTCCCCTCGATCAGGGACGGTGATGGCCGAAAAGTCCTTCCGTCCGAGGCACCAGAAGTTCCGTCAAGTTTGACGGAATCCTCCCGGGACTCGATAGTTTTTTCGGCCACTCGAGAAAGACGGGAAGTTTTCGAACATGCGGTACGACGAAATTATGCGCATACATTCCGGCCGGGTTATTATAATCAGATTGTGTTTTAAAGCCGACCGCCTTGACCTACGCTTTTAACCCGGGCTTCCTCAAGATTATGTGCGGGGTTCAAATTGTAATTTTTCGGGTGATTTTCGGTGAGATTAAATTCCGTCGACTCCGGGAAAAGGGAAATGTGGAAAGAAATATATAACACATTTAATTAATCTTTTCGTGCGCCGGCGGGGGCGGAGGAGCGTTATTGATGCCGTATAATCATTCCTCTCGAAAAAGACGGGCGTAAGAAAGGATTTTATCCATAAATTTAACGCTATACTCTCGCTCTCATAATATGTGAGTTAGGGGATGATTTATGGCGAAGATACAACGTCTATTATGCAGCGAATCCGCGCCACAATTTATTAATAAAAAGGAAAAATCCTCTGATAATTGTTAAGGGCCGTAATAAAAGTGCTCTTTATGTCGTCCAGTTTTATTGCGGGGCTTTTGAAAGGCGAGCCGTATTTCAGCGGAGCTTTCGGGGAAGCAAACTGCAAACTGCAAAGCGTTATTGAGGCACATCATCAGTATATACGGGCCCGGGAACAATGGAGTTATTGCAGTTGCAAATCCGGTTACCGACATGTAAGGACTTTGCCGGAACGAGTCGGACGCACTTAAGGTTCCTCCTGGAGAATTTGCATGGCTCCCGGGGAAATTCGCCCTCAAACTACCCGAAAGAAAATTCCGAATTCGCTTCCGAGTCTGGTGGGATTTTATTTATTCGTTTCATATACGGGAACGGCACAATCGCCTCTGTTTGTCCTCATTGTGCGCCCTTCCGCCTCCCTCTGGTCGTCCCCTTTTCTGATTTCGCTCCCTTTATTTTGATCGTCACTTAAACCGGAACCCCGTCGGTGATTTTTGAGCGAAATAAGGTGACACATTGCGAATATTTCAATTTCCGAACAACCTTCGATTCAATAAAATGCCCCGAGTCTTTCGACTCGATGAACGCAATGCATAACAAACAGATAATACGGCGGGTTTTCCGTTTCTCGGAGAGAGAAGAGGATACGTCAACGCATCAACCATTCTTCTCGAAAATAAAAAGTGGTTCCGACATCACAAAAGGGACGGGAAATCATTTCGAAACACGCAAACGCATCGAGTTTTCGCACGGAATTCCGTCAAAGCACTAAAGCGAATCCACTACAAAATTACCGCCACATAAATCAACATAATTAAAGACAACTTTACTTCAAACCTCAAGTTAAATATGGACGAGTGTGACTGGCATCGGCACTACAAATATTGGCACTTTTTAAAAGTCTGCACAAACATTCGTTAATTTTCACGTTCCGCTGGTGAAAAGCCCGAATTGTATCACTGCCTAATTATTTAGGTTTCGAAAATAATACCGGCGGTTATGAATTGGAGCCGGAATCGGAAAAATCCATGTTTAAATTGAAACTGAACATAATTGCTTTATGTGATCGACGCGTCACAATTCCACAATGAATAAACGAACAACCCAAAGCTCGTATATTTATGTTTCGGAATTAATAATTATTACAGGCAGGTGGACGGACGGATGAATGGATTGAACGGAGAGAGAGGTGACCGCAGTTATCAGATAAAACTATAATGTGTTTTTGGAATCAACAAGATTGCGCAAACACACACATTGCATATTTACCATGACATTAACCGTAATCCGATGGGCTTATGCGCCACGAGCCGAGGGATAGACTCACCTGAAACGAGAGAAAAACAAACATTTCAATTTTAAAGTTTCACATTGCCGGGATTTAAAGGAATAATAAAATCTCGGGGACAAAGACGTCATGTGTTTCAGTTTAGTAATCCGACGCAATTTACGGGAATATCTCAAGAGAAAGACGTGGGCGCGACCAAGAACGTGCTTTTCTAATCCGGGAGCTATATTCAGTTTATCTCGTGTTCGGATAAGTACGGTAAAATCACAATAAAATTATTAATAACGGGGAGAACAGAAGAATTCGATTGTTGCAATGATAAATCATTAATATTTCTGTTATAGAAAGTCAAGTTTATGCGGGAGTTTCGAGTGGAGAGTGCTCGGGGGCCCTCATACATACGGTAACGATATTTCAAACGAGTTACCTCTCTCTACTCCGGTTCCTGTTACAATTACTATCGCATAATGCAAGACGTGCAAAAGTTCGAGAGCTTTTCCTCCATATGAAAGCTTGAAATTCAATAGTGATAAAATATTGAATAGAGTTCGCAACTATCGCTAGTTCAAGAGGTACGGACAGGTGTGTCGACGCCAATTTCGGGATTTACAAGTGAAACTATCCAAACGGGAAGATTGATTGTTTTATTAATCGCACTGTGAAAAAATTCGCTAATCGAGGTCGGTTTGAAGGGGACTCGAGACATTTTTCGCGGAACACCTGGATAAAAATTACCATATAAACCAGTCTATTAATATTTGATTCCGATCTATGTAGCGTATAAATAATGACCGTTCAAGCGACGAAAGTGCAAGGACTTCTCCTTGGTTATTTCCTATCCTAGTGTATTATTATATCCATGTATAGACGAATTTGTAGTGATAATTGCAGTTTGTTGGGGTCTTCAGAATTGGCAGTTAGCTTTATTAAAACTTCTGCTTTTCGCTTTATATCGCTCTCGTTTGTAACTATTATGCCTCGTCGGATAAAGTCGAAGTTTCGGTGTGTGTATCCGCATTTTTACAGACACCACTCGAGCGACTTTTGAATAATGTATGTTTTTCGAAATCGTGATAGAGACGGAGCGAGATTTCAGACTGCGCGCTTCCGTCTGTCATGATGCCGACTCTAATGGAACATCTTTTCATGTTCGCCCATTGCGCCATCATCAGAGCTCTTCATTTCAACCGTGAATGTATAATTTACAAAGGGATTAGCCCGAGGCGGCGTGAACTAATTACACATCGGACCGAGAATCGGCCGGGCTCGCGAATCGAAAAGGGCAAACCGAAATTACGACAATTTCCAAGCGAAAATACGCAATCACATTTTTAAGTCACCAGGATTCGGAGACCTAAATTCCCCATGTGGCGAAACGCTAACGCGATCAGTGTGTATTGCTGATGGTTCGCACTATTGAATAATGATAATTTCCGAAAATAAAAAAGGGTCAGCGGAATAATGGAACAAAAGTCAAAACCGGTGAACCGGAAAACGTTCGAGAATGATTAATTTTTATTCGCCAGAAATGTTTGTTAATCAACCGCCATGGCGCTGGTATTGTTCTCGATTTGATATGAAAACAACTATTGTCGAGTGCACTTTGGCCCTTACGGTGTAGAGGGGCCGATAACCCTTACAATAACAGAAAAATACCAAACAAACACCCCATAGAGAGATTCGGACAAAAGCACAAAATATCATGAAAACCATATCGACGGTAATAATTCATCATCCAGGTGCGCCACAAAAATTTCATTTTGTGTAATTTACTACGGACTCAATTCGATTTTTATTGTGTTTTATATTCGAGAGAACTTCTGTAATTTGGGTCTATTTTTATTAGCGCCATCAATAAGTTATGACTGGTATACTGCCGCAGTCATAACCCTAGTTTATGAATTAGTTTAACTGCCGGTTTAACCTGCCGGTCGACTGGTAAAAATCGAATAGACGAGAAAAATAAACGGGAAATTGGGGCCGAATCGACAAATTGCTACAGGTACGGATATAGGTGTCGTGTCCGGGCCCAATTCGAGAATAAAAGGGCCCATCGGCAGGGTGAGTAATTACCTTTGGCCGGTTCTATCCGGCCCAAACAACGACATCAATATACATCACACACGAACGTCATTAAATGAACCGAACAGAATCTTCATCGATTCGTGCCGCTATGCACTCTCACATGTGAGCAATAAGAGCTTTAATGGAAAAACGCCAGTCACGTAATGACCCGTTTATTAATAATGCCACGGTTTCCAGATGGGAGGAATAATGAGCCGGCCCTTTGGTGCCAATTCCCATGGCAACGAGAAGACGCCCGGAGGGTGCGAAAACGCGCAAAAATGGAAAATCGTGTCCCATTGTCGGAGGTTGTTAACTCTCGGATGACGCAGCATCTTAATCGCCATCACAAGAAGACGTTATGCATTCTAAAGTTATCGCCGATGACGCGGACCGAGTGCGAAAGGATTTTTACGCCAAAGGACCGTGGGATTGCGCACCTGCCATCCTGATCGAAATACATGTGCGGAAATCCGGGGATAGTTCGAATCAACCTGGCGCTAATTAACCGGATTAAAAGATAATGGCTTTGCCCATTGTTCACCGAATTATGGGCAAATCGGACCATGAATGCAGTAGGTGGACGCGAAGGCGCAGCCTAATTGGAATTTTCGGTCAAAGTTCATATTTCAGCAACATTGTGGGGCTTGATGTTGCCACCACGGCAACAAAGGGAATTTTGCATAATTCGCTCGTATATTTTTAACGTCCTCCCTCACACCTGCCTGGAAATCTCCCAGTCCCTGGAAGATAATGCTAACGAGGTTGTTGCCTCGTTCTTCGCGAGACTCCGGAGCACCCGGAGGCGGATCGTGACGGACCAGATAGAACCGGCGACTTCCTCTCGATTTTTTCGAGCCGGTTTGCCTATTGTGCCACTTTGACGGTGAAAGATGGGTTATGGCCGCGTGCGATTGCGCCAGTAAATAACGGTCCATGTGCAGATGCGCATTCCTGGATGCACCACCTAGGCGCCGGCTTTGCGACTGGAAATAGCGACTTTATTCGTTTTGTTGCCGGTCGGCTCGAAAACTAATAAATCCCGGCGCCGCATTCCCATGCTACAAATTAATTTCGCTTGTCTAAATACGGCAGAGTCCCAGACGCTCCCAGCACCTTCCTCCATTCGGCAAACACATCGGATTGATTCAATTCCCCTATGCGAATCACTCGATCGAATTAAATTTTAATCAGAGACACCCGTACTTGGGTGCGTTTACCGCGATTCATCAACGAAATATTCCCGTTTTTGCACATGACGGCGAATCCGGATTCAATCGACATTGTGTTCGGGGGCGGAATCCGGTTTTTTTTCCGGTGAAAGGGCGATCGCGTCCGCACCATTCATAACGGGACCAACAGATAAATCACACGGATGTTTCACGAGATCACCCCTTTTTCTCATCATCACTTTGGCGCATACATTATTCGGAAAAGAGGCCGCCATGCGTGAAACCGAACGCGAGTTCGATTTCCGCCGCGATAATTCGTGATATACGAGCCGGGTGAGAGAAAAATCGGGGAAAGCTCAAATGCGACTCGCCGATTATGAACACGTGTGGTGCCCGACGAGCTGTCAACGGGGCACTCAATGTGGCCGAAAGCGCCCGAAATCCCGAAAAAGCTCCCGACGAGACCACTTTGCCCACACAAGACTTTCGAATTAATTACCGAGTTCCAGACAGCGACTGAAAAGCTCCACTGAAATACTAAATTTCATGAGAAAATCGCGCTATCGGCCTTCCGTATCTCTCCGGTAATAGAAGGCGTAAATTTCGGGCTAAATGGGAATTCGTCACTGATCCAGCTCCGGGTTTCGCGAACTTTGTCAATTTTTAGGGCCTAAGCTCCCGGAGATTCCGCGATTACGGACCTCATTTCTCTCGAATGGGATCGTGCCCCATAATCGAATTATAAAAAGGGCCGAGTTTTATACAGAAAACGTCAGGAGAGTGGGTATAACAATCAAGACAAGGCCGGAAGGGAAAAAGGGCGATCTCACTGATAAGCAGAGCCGGGAGCTTCATAATACGCTCGGAGAAAATAAGGAATAAGCTCGTCCTTTATAAATTTGAGGCCCGCTCACTGGTCAAGTATTATTAAGACGATTTCCGATGCACCATTAATGAATCTCATTAGGGGAAGTAAATTGAGCCCTTATTGGGCGATCTTTCTAGCCGGATATGATGATATCGGGATATCCGCAAATAAAGAGATCGAATTCAATGCGAAGAGGGGCTGATACGCAAATACGACACCGAAACTCGATTAGTGCCATTCGCGCACATGCCGTTCTCTGATATGATTATCAGAAGGGAACATCAATCATTTCTGGGTGGAATTTAGTCTCGCGTGCCTCCGGTAATGAGATATTAATCCCGAAAAACCGAGATGATAATCGTAATCTTGACAAATGTCGCCCTTTCAGTTATTTTCGGGCTTTTCAGGTATACACGGCGATTATGTGAGGAAAAGCTGACGCGCTTGAAATTTCCCTAATTTATTATTTATAACGTGTATTTAGCCAATTAAGTTAATGACGGCGACACGTCTCGGACACCTAACGTAATAATAATTGCAACTAACGAACCGTCGCGTTTTTTTCCGCTTTTCGAATGCGAAATTAATTTCTGGAGCCCGCCCGGATCCTCCGGGCCGTACATTCCGGCGGATTATAATCCGGGTCTGGTGCGTGTGCATGTGGGCAATTATTTTCGAGGGAGGTCCCCGGGGAGCATCGCTTTAATTTAATATTTATTGTGTACGTAATAAATTTAAGGGAGTAACAGTTTTATGGGGTCCCGTGCACCAGATAAATAAAAATAAAAACCGGATTTTCGCCCCGTTTTCGAAGCGGATAAATACGAGATATTTCACAATCAAGGTGAGTCGCTTTCGCCAGGAAAAAATCGCGAGGTGATCGGTACTTGGAAACGGAATTATCTGCAACATGCGTCGTCACGACAGCGACACGGAAATTAAATTACAAATAAACAATGGGATTGATAAGAATAAAAATGAGCCGTTAAAGTTAAAGTGCCAATAAAGCAGCCGGAGTGACAATGAACAGTGAGCGATTATTTTAAACAGGCATCAGGCATTAAAACAGATTAAAAAGCTGAAACGAGACAAGACGAAAACGCGAAATCCACACCGGAACGCGTTCTAATAATCGCCAGTTGCAAAAAACGGCACAAACAAGTTTTTCGCCAGTCCAGTTTGGCTGAAATAATTGCCCCGGTTCTGGAAATTAACGACCTCGAGTCTACGAAGAAGTATGGCAGAAGAACTAATTGCATAAACCTCGGCCTCAACTTCACTTCGGCCAAAGGTCTCGCAAAGTTTCTCCGAGAGCCTTTCAATGGCGCAAAAATTAAACTTTCCGATATTCGCCGCGAATTCCAAATCCTCTTTTACTTGGGAACGAATTCAATTTAAATGGGTATACACGAAACTATGGAAAAAACGTTTCAAAAGCAAATTTAATTGTTTGCGGAGGCTTAAACCGCGAATCGATCATTCTGTTGGAACAATTTAATATCTCTAAACGTTTTACACGATTGTACTAGAAAAAAAAACCACTCCCCATGAAAACGCTATCTGCAGATTGAAATTTGAAGTTTTTTTTAATCAATGAACCAATTCTTTCGAAAGTCACTCGGATAATTAATCATTACAGGGATGAAGTTTCGGACAGCAAAGTTGCACCGTTTGAAAAATATTGATTAAAAGAGTTCCCAACTCCCCTAAATGAAATTTTGGCTTTGTTCATTTCGAAAATCGGCCACGGTTTAATTGGCATGCGACGTGATTCGGTTTCGTCGCAGCTGGCAATTCACGCCCTCCCGACCCTCACAAGAAACCCACCCCCTTTCACCCCATTCCACACGTAATAACATAACGGCATATCGTAAACGTCGTACGCACAATAAGCACAACAACTGCTCAGTACTCGAACATTCCGTCAGTTTCGGTCTTCGGAGGGAACCCGACAGCTTTGATCCCGAATTTGCGCCCGCTGAAAACAATGACGGATCCAGTTCAAGGCACAGGATAATTGGCACACACGCCAACAATTTATCACAGTTCGGTTGGGAGGAATAAGACATCAACAACGCCAACAACAACAACAATTGCGACAGTAATAAACAAACGGATCAAAGCGAACGACTCCGAGAGATACGGGACGATCGAAAAGAAGTCGGATGAATGGGGACCACCCGTAACCGCCACCACACATCATAATGATGATGATGACGAGAGTTACGACCTAGATAGAAAAGAGTCATTCAGGAAAAATCCTGAAAGGGATGCCTCTGTCTTATGTCCCATCTTTTTACTGCAGACTGGGACGCCTCGGATTTCGAGCGTCACATGGAAGATAAAGCAGGGCCTGTTCCAGGTTCTCTTCCTCTACCAATTCACAAAACCAGTAGACAACTACTACATCGTTTCTAGTTTGGGGAAAAAATCCTCCACGTAAACCTCACGTCATCCGCACTTTTACCCGATGAAGAGTGAAAAGTTTTCTGATTTTGATTGAAAGACCTGCTTGATTTAGGCCACTTTCCACACCTATTCCGTGTAATAATTGCGACATATCGTTTATTGAAGATGAGCCTAAATAAACAATTCGACACTTTCTAGATATGGAGGAGGTGATGTAAGCGATACGTGACACATATCGTATTTATGAACCTCACAAATTCCAAAGAGATTAGCAAACACCTGATTCCTCGAGCCTGAGGCTATACAATAAAACTAGGTTTTTCACCATCAGGTAACCAGGGGTACTCAAACGAACCGTAACCTATTCTAAGTATAAAGTAGGTGGTCTCCGGTTCGAATCCGTTAAATTAATCAAAGTCGTAACCGGACAAGGACATGTGTAGACCGTTGCGAAGTCGATGCGCTCTTTGTTCCAGTATAACGAAAAAAACCGCGCATAATTAATGCCCGCTTTATGCGCAGATAATAACCGGGCGATTCGTATTACACGGAACGATCGGTGTTATTACGAGATAAGGGCACCGTTATCTGGAAGCGCGGCCACTTGATGGATGTCATCCGTGTAAACCAACAGGAGCCGACGTGATAACGTCATTATTGTTCCAGTGTGGAGGATTTTCGGTAAACCGGTCACGTGCGCACCTCTCGCGATTCTAATTTTCCCGTCCGTTTCCCGCGTCTCGACTTTGCCGCGCGGTTTTTGCCGCCCGATCGCGGAAAAAGTTAAGTGGGTTCCGATAAAGTTAATCGGCGAAGAGAGGGCAACGGCCAGGTGGCCGAGCGAAAAACGACATACGCGAGTCTCAATAAGATAATCCGGGTGTCTGAATGCGAACAGTCCGGTCCTGGAAGACAGGGGGGTCGCGAGTGATGAATTCTGGGCACGATCCGACATCCACACATCATGGGCGTTATCTTCAGCACTTGCGCGGCGCCTCTCGGTAATTGCGAAACATTTCATCTTTGCCCCGGCGCAAACACAAACAGGGCGAAAACACAAAGCCGTCCTCTTTGAAAAAAAAAACGAGGGACTTGACGCGAAAAGATACGAGCGATTTTACGGGCGGCCTCGTCCGAAACCCAATCACATAAAACAAACCCCGAATCTGAATAAAACGCGATAAAACACGAGAAAAAGGGCCGAACGAAAAAGTTAAATGAAAACTAATAGGAAACGATCTTCGCGTTGCGTGTACCGAATATTGATCAATTCCGGTTTCATCAGATTTCGGTTTGGATTCATAGCGATGCGTTGTATTTTTGTTGAACCGCGGTTATAGCAAAGGCGGAATTCGCAAATTAAAAATTGTTTGTGCACGTTATGAAACGTATGCGTATATACGAGTCACCCCTCTCTGACATTCAGGAAGCAATTTTTCCTAGAGATAGTTTAATATGCCGTTTTCCTCCCCTCACTTCTCCATTACACAAACTAGAGACATGCATTAAACGCCACGTGCCTCGAATTGGTATTGCAGTGTAATTAAACGGTCCAAAGGGCGCCCATCACACGCTTGCACGTTATAAATTTAATATTAAACACTCAACTAGCTGATTATTAATAAATCCGAACTGATGTGTGCAAATACAAAAGCTCCCCTGTATCAGAGTTCGGTTATGCTCAAGTTAATGAGAATGGGTCTTTCAGATTGGTTAATATTCTAATAAGGATGTAAGTTTACAGTTAATGGTCCCCTCTTCAGAAAGAAAAACGTTGTAAATCAATTAGTCGTAGGAGATGCATCCGGAAGGAAAAAAGCTCGTTAGTTTCTATACGGTGAACGTTACGAAACTGTGGCGTAAATTTAGAGATCTCGCCACCTTGTACACTTGCCAAAAACCGTTTCCGTTTCCTCCGCCGCTTAACGACCTATGTGCATCTCGTGCAGACCCGCGAAAAAATAAACCGGGAATTGAAAAAGTTGGCGAATTGATAGTGGCGCCATGTGGGCCCGATGATTCCCCGATTGCGGTAATTTTTTCAAATTCGACCGATATAAATTAAGGGGTAAACGAGCGCCGGCTAATTCCGGATTTAATGAAACGCAAATGTTGCCCCGATGGCAATAATAAAAGACTATACGGAGGGAACACTTGAGGGCCTTCTCTTCATCATCAAATTAACCCCGTGTTAAGAGGATTATGAACCGATTTTTAAAGAGGACTTAATGAGATTTCGGGCCCGGCTGGCGATGACGGCGTTCGCCTTTTCATTATTCCCGCTTTTTATGTGTCGTCGCACAACTTTGTTAAGACTTTTTGTCCGCTTTGTTGTTGTTACTGCTGAATTGTGCCGCATTCTTGGCCGAGTAACCGTTGCTTTATCGTAATTGATGGCGGATTTCGCGGTTGTGATGCGGGCTCGCTCACCTGAACGATCATTATTATTTCGACGAGAGTCGGAGGGGTTTTTGAGTAATCGCCCCGACACTTTAAGCGAGTTCCTGTGGCGGCGAACGTCCATTTATCAAAATATCTCCCGAGATCTCGCCAGACTCTCGCTCTCATTTCTTGTTGCCCCTCTTTTTGGCCGGAAGAAACTTATTGCCTTCAGAAAGTGGTTAAGCATCGAGTGTGTTTCAATTTCCCCGTCGCCCTGCTGACACCCCTGCAATCCTTTTGATCTTATTTGGCGAAAACTAAAAGTCCCTAGATAACCGACGTGACGTTTAGAAGTTATCGAGTGTTTTCGCTGCCTAAATTACATTGGTGCCTGATTGCGAAATGTAGTTGGAGATTCGGCGTACAAATCGCCAAGGTGAAAGATCGGCGGATCGTTATCTCGGAATTTAATTTCGGTTCATTCGATCGGAAAAAGCGGAAAAACTTCATTAAAAATTCAATCAACTTTTCTGCCCGCTTTATTTACGGCTGTATAAGAAAGTCACTTTTTGATATCGCGCCAAATAAATAAATGTTATAATCGAAACGAAACGAAATCTCCGGGTTTTGTGTGCGAGAGGGGCGAAATTCGTTGATTATCGCCTTATTGGCGAAGCCGTCACAGACGGTTTCAACGTACCTAAATTAAAAAACACACAATTGAGTCAGAATTCAAATAGAAAGGGAAAAATCTAAAATCAACCATTAATATCGCGCAGACAATAAAATCGATCCTCTCATCCCTTGGCGAGGTTAATGAAAGAACGGACGGACACATTTCTATTATAAAATCATGAGCTCTCAAAAGCGCAATGAATCTGTCGTTAAAAAGAAAAAGCACCGGCTTTATCATCGGCCCTCACAATTCCATCAGTGTAGACTTTGCACATTTGCGGCTACTTTGTATTACTACATCGGAATCGGAACGGAACTTTCCGTAAACTATAAGACGATATTGCGCTTTGGCGCGTAATATAATTCGCGATTTTGCGGTTTATTTGATCCGCCGACGTTAATTAAATTCGTTAGAGCCGTTAGGAGGACGAGCCGTCTCTTAATTGAAATTCTTCTCGTCCGGCTCGTAATTAAGCGAGAGGCGCCCCCCTCTTTTAAAAGCCGCCCCTGTCTTTTAACGGTCCACTATGCGCTCTTATTTCCTCTATGAGTAGTTAGTTACTTTGTTCGCTGGAAAACCGCATCCAATATGGGAATAGTTCCGGACTTCATCGAGTGTTTCGTGCACTCGAAAATCCGGAAGCGTTCATTGCTTTGGAGAGTTCCGGAAGGGTAAATAGCGATTTTTATTTCGTCCGTCGGGCGAAAAAGTCGGTGATCCTCATTATAGGGGTTTTTCGAAGGGATGATCCTGTGCCGGCCGGGTCCGGTCCGTTTTTGCGGTTTTCGGGGACACGTCCAGCCCGGAAAACGGCGGTGAGGGTGGTGGCGGCGTGAAATACGGCCGGAGGCGGCGCTCTCATTAGCGCAACACAAGCTCCGGACTAACGACTAGGATCACAATCCTGTCGCCGGGCTCCTACAATGTACACCAGACACTTCCACCGGTCTAGTTTTGTCTCTACATTATTATTATAATGGAGGTCTGTGGGGTAAATGGCGGATCCCGTGAATAATTAGGCCGAGAGACGTTATTGCGTGAGGGCGCAAGTTTAATCGCACGCCGTGGAAACACGTTGATAGAATTCGGCCCGAAATCATATCCAGTCGACCCTCGTCCCGGCAAATTTAATAACGAGGGACGAAACGCGGATTTCCAAACCACCTTGCCACTCGACAATAAAACGTGCAAAAAGACCCGACGGAGGGAAATCAATTTTTATACGGACCGCGGATAAAAGACAATCCCCCGATGGGATCATTTAGTAACTTTCTTAATGAACAACCGCGGAAACCTCGACGAAGGAATTGTTTTAATTCCGGAGTTATTATTTCGGAAAGGGTCCTTCCCCTTCCGACTAAGTTTCCGAATGTCGGAATTTTGATTAATTTATGGAAATGGTCGCGGATTATTACCAGGGGGACTCGAGCTTTAAGCTCATTAAAAAAATCCGCCATCAGTGATGAGGAAAATGAACAACCGGCAACGCTGCCTTTCAATCCGGGCCAGCAAACATAACCTCAACCTCGCTAATATCGTGGCGCACGGATCTCGATAATTGTTATGATCACGGTGAGGCGGAATTGAGAGTTTACGGTTTATTGGCGCAGAGTATTTGCTTATGGTAATCCCGTTGTGCTTGAGATTGTTTGCGATCTCGCTTCGAGCAAGCTGAGAGGTCCTCGCTCGCCTTTATTCCATTGTGAAAGCGAAAATTGACGCCATTCAGACATTACCTGCAACCGGCGATAGCTTCCTCATGACACACCATCTCGACTTCCACTAAAAATGAAACAGTCATCGTTATTATCACCCTCCTACACATCAGAAACGACAAGAGACGCTGCCTTTTTTCCTAGTTACTTTTAGTACTAACCTAAAATTGGTGTATTATTTCACTAGGTATATGCGAAAATTCTTGGGGTATTGATTGGTCCCAATCCCGGCCCTCTTTGATACAGCGGAATGCCTTTGAGTCCGAGAGGATGCATCATCATACACTTTGATTAACTGTACCTCCCCACTAGGACTAGGATTATTCAAAGGGGTCGGATTTCACGTATGATACCTTCAAACACAAAGTTTTGTCTAGTGAAATCCCGAGAAAAGTCTTTCGAGAAAAATCGTTGCGCTTATTATTCCCTAACCGGGTAGCTTTGAGAAAAACGCATTACGCCGGAAAGTGCAGCATTTCCGCCTCCACTCTCCAGTGCTGCGAGTTTTCTCTCTCGGAGGATTTGTCGAACGCATTTCGACAAGGCGACCGGAAAACGAGAATTCTCCCCGCACTCCGTAATAACGATCTCATTATAACCATGCGCATACATAGTTATATAAGGGAGGAATCGCGACGAAAAGGCTCGAATCCTTTATTGTCGTAATAAGTACCAATTGAAATCCAATTTCGACTCGTTCGAAAAAAGGCGAAACGTGAGGAAATAAGAGGAGGCCGAAAGTGACGGGAAGACGGGAATTGAAAAAGTTTCTCGTAATAATTCAGAACCCATTAGGATTATTCGATTAATTATCTTATACAACGTATTAACGATTTACATAAAACAGAGAGCACGTCCACTTTTTTTTCGCCCGTAACTCGAGAGGTCGTTCCTTTTAACGTCCATTAAGAAAGCCCAAGGCTTTACAGTCGAGCCGATTTTTTAATTCGCTTTAAATTCAAAACAAAGCCCTTCTTCGCGGAAGTCTTGAAAGGGTGCACCTTCAACAACCGCCGAGTAGCCGAATTTATTATGAAAAATTCGCGATTTGAATTAATCAGCTCGAAAAAGCTGCAAAATTTCCCTGTAGTGGATTCGCCGATATTATGCAAAAACTTGGGTAAAGTCGGGCCCATTAGGCGTTGAAAGAAGTATTGAAAGGGCGGGAGTAAAAAGGGTCGTTCTCGTTGAACTGGATGGAAGGGGAGGGCGGAACCATTTTCGTTAAATTGGAGATTTCTTTATGTATTTTCCGGTGTTTATAATTCCGAATCCGAAAAGATGGGGAAAAAGCCGACTCGAATATAAATAATAATATTCGAAGCGCAGTCAGCGAGCCATTTCTGTAAGCGATGAAATCCCAAGTCAGCTAAATTCTACAGATATCG
The DNA here is from genome assembly GCA_949788335.1 of Salpingus planirostris. Taxonomy (NCBI): domain Eukaryota; kingdom Metazoa; phylum Arthropoda; class Insecta; order Coleoptera; family Salpingidae; genus Salpingus; species Salpingus planirostris. Next base: position 4,998,421 of record OX460926.1, read on the forward strand.
GATGATGTACAAGAAAAACGCCTGTCCGGGCCCAGGTAACGACACCACTTGCAGATTTTTAAATTTCCGGACCGTTATATTTGTAAAGTAAAGGACGTTCCTCGACAGCCGTGAAGGAACACCCCTATAATTTATCGCAACCACACTACGAGCAGTAGGACCACCGCCGACCCTGAAATAACAACGAGGGCCCATGTAGGTATCGTGTTACCTTATTTCTTTAGGCTCGCGAAATTCTAAAGACTTCCCTTATATTATAACGAACGAGCCGAACCGAGCCGAGGAAAAAGACATCAGTCTTCCAGATTCCAGGGTGGTATTAGGTATCGACAAGAATTTGAATTTTCGGGATCGTCTTTTCATCCGTCGTAAATTTACAATTGTAATTAGCCGTCTCGAGACGGTAAAAATAAATCGCAGATGAATCTGTGTAATAAATAAGAGGCGATTATTCAACGAGGGAAAAAAACGGGGATGCAGCTGCGACCTATACGTCCGAATTTGAAATGGTAATCAGATTTTATGGAAAATCCCAAAAGCTCAGTAAAAGTATCGAATGATATCACGCGACAAAACCAAGTTTTTACAGTCATCTTTTTGGACTTGAACATTTCGATACGGGTTCGTCGTCATCATTTTCAGTATGAGAGGCACCCGTATTAAAAGTAATGACAATCATTAAAATAATAATCGTGTTTGTGCTTTATAGACCCTCTTCTCGTTTTCTCTACTCTTTGTGTAATAGCTTAGGTAGTAGGATAATAATAACGTGCGTAAATTCCTAATCACCCATTACTTAAAAGGTATGGGAGGAAAGGGCACACGAGTTACATACAAGAGGGCCTATAATAGAAATTTAATAGATTTATAATACTTAGTGAAAAACTATTATCATGGTAATCTCGCCGTATCCGACTATTGTATGTTATTAGAGAAAGGGTTGAAATTTAAAACCCCAACCAGTCTAGATTGTAGATTCATTCAATAAACTCGAGTTATTACCAATCAAGCTCTCGAGTAATGGTTTAAATTGAGTTTTAAGCCGGCTCCCGTATTTATTAAGGTTATTAGGAATTTAATACGAAGTTTATTCCGCATATTTACTCAAGTTTTTCGAATTTAATTAGTTCAAAAATTCCCTTATAGGCAACAGAAGATGAGTCTCATGAAACGAGAGTTTAGTGACCTAATCCGAAATATTTTCATCCATTAGTTTCAATAATGGAACATGTCAAAGCGATAAGAAAGAGGACACCACAATTCAATCTAGTCATCTTGACCCCGAAAACCCCAACTCATTAGAATAAAAATTACAATTAGCGAAGGATTTCAACGACTTTTGACCATTACACAACATGTGACTGATGGTAAATAAACGCGAAGAATTTATGTAAATTCGGACTGGACGTGAATCTGCAGAGGTGAACGGTTCTGTGGCCCGTAATTATTTGTAGACTTTCGTGCGAAATTAGCGCTATCGAAATTGTCGGTTTAATCAGTCGAAATGTTGCAATTAAATTCAATTTCTCGTTTGCACATTTCCGATTTTAATTATTAGATTGTTCCGTTATTTTGAGTTGTAGCGTGTACACGAAATTCGAACAATTATTCCCGGCTTTGAATTGTGTCGCCGTTCGGGGCTTTCATTACTTAAATATCGCGAAAGGCGAAATTATACAAGAGATCCCGTCTTTTCGTCGTCGCATAACGTTTCTCCTCTCTTGATTAAAATAAATAATTTCGCCGAGTAATGGCGGAGCGTTTTACGGGAAAAAATCGCCAACAAAACCGGGGAAGAAAAAGGACGAGTCGTCAAGACTGCAAAGGTCGGGTCGGGAGTAATTGAAAATTACGTCCCTGCGAGCAGGAAAACGCTCACGAAATTAACTCTGAATAAAAAATAAAGATTTAATTACCACCTATAACCCACCAGTAGTGGTTTATTTCAATTTGGTGAGAGGCCCTTGTGACTCGTGCGTCACCCAAAGAAAGCGCCGGATTGTGGCTTATAGCGGAAGCCGAATAAAATCGTAATTAATACTGCAGTCAGCGTTTTAATGAGTGCAACAGCATCCGAGGATCTGTATATGAAGTTCGAATCTCCGGATTCGGAGATGGAAGCGCAAAAGTAATAAAGTTCCCCGGGGGTCTCGCAACTAGCGCTCGGATTTGCACTCTTCGTGCACTATTTATCATAAATTAAACTCGAATCGGGATTTTCAAAAATCGGTTAGCAACAGCGATGCGAGCAATCTATCGAACGTTATTAGTCACAAATCTCGCACACATAACGCCATTAAAATATTGTGGAGAGTAAACAAGTTGAACTGAACCAGCAAACGATAAATTATAAAAGCGTCAAAGTAATAGCTGTTTGTTCCGTCCAAAGATTATCACATCGCTGGATTCAGGTGTCAAAAAGTGGATTTTTTCGTAAATTATTAAGGAGAAGTTATTCGAGAGAGCTCACTCTTGGAGGTAATATCCGACACGGAAAGCTCCTCCATTAGGGATTAAGTCGTCGTATAACGTTAATGACATTAATAATTAAATCCTTTGATCAGCGGCAGTGATTCCGCAAAATTCCACGCTAGATAATTAATTAGGGAATAACTAAAAGCGACCTGGAGTTTGCTCAAATTATCACCGACATCACCGACGTCATAATATCACCATTATTACTAATGTATCGTGTTGAAATTTGTACTTTACTATCCTCTCCCATAAAAACCGAACGTTATCACTACGCGATTATTTTATTGCTGTTTGTTACTTCAACTTCAGAGAATGGCGCAATTTTCGATGATAAAAGGCAACGTCTCGATCGGTAGGTATAAAAATGTGGTTACCTTTTTTCCATCCCTAAATTTGACAGTCCCTTCGATGATGCAACTGTTATCGACCATGATTATTGAGTGAATTTCATAGCTAGCCTAGGTATCGAATAATCCAATTATCGTAGTAAGAGACACATAACACACGTAGCACACATAATTTTAAAAACACCGACAAAGACACGGTTAAAATTCCCTCGAGTTTGGTGTCGATTTCGCGTATTTTCTGGGCCGTTTTCGGGTGACGGAGCGCCGACCTCCCTCCTCAAACCTTCGAGCGCGACTAAACCGTAAATGAAAATGTTCGGTGCGTTTGTAAACCTCCGAGTCGAGCATTTACGGACAAACTCGAACGTTTCGTCTTCTTCCCGTTCTCTCGTCCGCCGAAAAACCTGAAGAGATCGTTTTCAGGGACGGCGACACCTCGACGACCCCCTCAACCCCCGAACTGGCCGAACGGGAGTTTCGGGAAGCGATGGGTTTATTATGCGACGAAATTGCGGTCGAATGTGCCCGGAAATACCTCTCGGTGGTTCCGGGTCGAAACTGGAAATTATTTCGAATTCTGCGCCCGGAATCGAATAGAGCGGGCTCACATTTCTATTAGACGCTTTCAAATTAAGGAAACCGCATCAAATCAGATCAAATTCCTCAAATTCCCAATAAAAGTAATAAAACCCGACCGATTCAATGTAGTTATCTATGGCGCAGCCTCGATCTCTACTTTACCGACATTTTTATTGTTTGTGGTTGCGATGGATGGAACCGGCTCAACCCTTAAATCTTTACGACCGCATTTTACTGCTGATTTTAAGTGACTCCCACTCTCCACGTCCTCATCTTATGTCTTTGCCGGTTTTTAATAAAACATCGACTTTTTTTACGGCGGCGTCACCTGAATTTCCTCCGGGGGGTCGTGAAATAATAATCCGGTCCTACGGTAAAGTCATCGCTCATTTTGTCATCAGTTATCCATCTTAATTGCCGGGACGCTCTCGGAGTAATTGAATGAGTGACAAGTCAATTCCGGAACAATGTCGTTTTGTTGGTTCAATTTCTGCCGTTTTCGTGGACATTTTATCGCCCGTATTCCGGCGTGTTTAGGCTTTCGGGTTTAAACTTCAGCCGGGCCAAATTGGCCGACACGACGGGACAATTCCGCGCGTGCAGAGTGCAGTCTCTCCTTTATTTCGTCCGGTGTAAGCCGAGCTCGACTGATTTATCATCAGAAACGGGAACTCTACCGCACTAACGAGTTGGCAAACACTCGGACTTGACGCAACTTCGCTTTGTACTTTGTCGCACTAGTGGGGAAAAAACCAGATCCGGATTACGTGTCTGTCAGTCCTGATGATTATTTTGATAAATCAAGCGTCTAATTCGTATTTGAGGAAGTGCGTGGCAGATGCAACTGCAATAATTCGCAATCTCTCGGATAGTGTCTAATGGAGGAAAAGGAGAGTATAGGGGTGACGCCATGAATTTAATAAAGCCGCTTGGGATTAAGGCGGAAAGAGAGAAGTAAGAGTTTTTGTAGGTATCAGTTAGGGGCAGCTGATCCTCTCAAAAGACTCGCGTCCCCTCCATCCGATATAGTTACTTTTTCTCAATAGGAAAAGGTATCGATACATGTGTCCACATCTCCAAATAATCGGTGGGAAACGCACAATAAGTCCTCGAAGCCGATCCGGGATGAAATAAAAAGAACACATCGCTCGAACGAACGATTAGAAACCTTTTAAAATAAATAAAATATCACACTAGAGTTTGATTGCCATCTCGGATGATGACTGGGCCTTATCTGTCTTCATCCAGACATTTTTCTCCATTCCCCTTGCCCTCATAGTTCGATGAAATAAAATTTAATAACGTGTATCGGGGGTGAATTCGGTATTGAATATGACATTGTCGGGGCATTACTCACTCGATGGGAAAAAATCGATTTCGGTGGCAAAAAGTCCGAGTATTATGATATGGGCGAGATCGCACCCGGTTTAAAGAGAACGAAACCTAAACCGCAATTTCGATTTTCCTTTGATTCCGTCTTTTCTCTTTGAAACGACATCATTCTACCAGTCCACTTTGAACTTTCACGTCTCCTATATACTCGTATATAATAAAAAAAACGTTTATCCTGTAATAATGATTACAGATAGAGTGAATTAAATTGTATACATGAGACGGCGGTACAAATTCTCGAGTTATTGCAGGCGCGCCCTGAATTGCGACCCCCATATTACTTATACGATAATAAATAGTCGCATAAAAGCCCTGCGGGAGGTGAATGCGGAACATTTTATCGTCCTAGAACGCGACGTGGATAAACAGATGTCGATTTTGGTTATCATTTTTAATACACAGAGAGAAAGCTCCCTCGAGTCGTCCCCGAAAGCTCTTTTCCTCGTCATATGTCATGTCGTGTGCGAAATACAAGTGTGTATCGATTCGCCGCCAATAAATAATTTCGCAGGGACGATGATGACGCTTTCGCGTATCGTTTTTATTTATTTTTCAATTTTTTCCCTCTTTTGCTCCGCCGAGCAATTTTATCGGCGACAATGTTTTCACAGACCCAGTTACGTTACGGCTGAAACATTGTTACCATCGTGAAAGCTCTGGTCTCGCGTATATGCCGTACGGCGCTTTATCTCCCGGCGATTGCCACTAAAATGTTTATTTATTGCAGAACCATGTTCGCATTATACGGAAACAGGTGGCCGTTTCAATACCGCAGGTCTGCAAAATGCGGAATCAAACAATGCGTGGCCAAATCTGAACCTTTCGATGAATCACCATCACCCGTACACCGAGCGCGAATATTTGGGGAATTTTCGCCCGGGAATTCAATAAGTTGACTCTCTAAAATCCCTATAGTGGCATGGATTGCCAAAATTCGGAAATGAGATAAGTGAAACCTTCGATTTGGGTTTTAGTTTTATAATAACATAATAAACAGGAAAAAGTCTGATAAGTGGGGTTAGAATCAGTTGAACTGTCATTTCAGGAATCTAGGGACTTTCAGGTTTAGCCAACTGTCGAGTGTCGTGACGCATTGACAGGATGACCTCTCTAACGGATTCAATGTGAGATCTTGCAAAATAAAGTTATTTTCGCATTTCATGAAAGTTTGGTTGCAAATAGCGTCCTTTGTAACAAAACTCGCCGGTTTGATACGCGACATCCTGAATCTATTTAATTTCGCGCACAGTGAGCCACTTTGACACTTTGATAAATTCACGGAGAACTTTACACCGAAACTTTGCATCCTATGCACAATTCCATCTATTTTCTTAAAACTAAAAGTTACTAAAACCAAAGTTGGGTTAAGGCTAAATCAAATTAGATTTTAAAAACCGATCGGGTTTTGAAGTCGCGTCTCATGTGTTCATTAGTCAGTCTACCGGGTCGTCTGGCGGCGATAATTTACAAGGGTCGACTCTCCCTCTCTTCGATAATAATAATATCGCGCTTATTACCATCGAGGGGTCGTTCGAGTGACGTCATCTGGGCCAATTCGTGAACGTCGCGTTATTCGCGAGCGTAGCAGGAGTCAGTCGATTTTCAGTTTGAGATTTTCATTTATAATCGCCAACAATGGCCGACCAGCCGCCCGTGAAACACTCGAGCGACGCACCATTGTCGCCCTTTACCCGAGACTCGTCCCGACCCTTTGTCTCCCCGGTTCTCATAATAACGCATTGTGCCGGCTAATGCGCCCCACGCAAATTGCGCGCACGGTCTCTCCGGCCAAGACAACAAGTGCAAAATAACTTTGGCCCCCCTCGATATGGCGATCGAAAGAGGGCGCTTTTCGGTGTCGGTCATTATTTTTTCGTCCGGGAGCTGTCGGGGCTAACGAGGGTTTTCGGGGGACGCAATTAGCGCTCGAGGACACCTCTGCGACGGCTTTCTTCCGGGCGCGATGATGATTATCATCAAACATGACAGGCTTTTGTCAGTTTGTGCCCGGATTTCCAAACAGTTTCCGGTAAACACCGGAGCGGGTGCGGGACTACGGGGCGAAGTTGCGGAGGTGGAGGACTGCCGATGACATCCTGGGAATTGCGGCAAGATGTGCAGCCGGGGCGCCTCTCTCCTCCTTATACAGGGTGGCACCCGAAAAAGTAGAGTTTTCGAAATCCTTTCGAAAAGGAGAGCCATTTTCCTAGCATTTGTAGTTTTCGAGTTAATCCAGTTCCAAGATTCCGAACACAAATTCTATCATGATTCTATAATTCATTAGAAATCCTTTCTTAGCAATAATTATTCATGAAGAGATCTTTTCAGTCTATTTCATTTTTAGTGTTTTTTTTTCTATTTATTTATTTTTCCATATTTTTCAGTTTTAGATGAGATGTTGCGTTTTTCCTGGGCCGCTCTGTGTAAATCGGGAGCGACCGCAAACAAGGCAGAAATTTCAATTCTCTTATCGCGCCCCGAACCTTCAGCTCTCCTATAACTCGTGGCATTTTTATTATTTAAAGCGACCAGACCTAACCCTCCGCCTCTGCGATAGAAATCTCGTCTCTCGTCTTAACTCCTACCAAACGCGAATAATCTTTTTATTAATCCCTCAACCGTATCCGGATTTTTCCCAGACGTCTATGATAGTGAAAACACGTCAAATTCCTGACTAAATCATCGTCATTTCCAAAGACCCGGTATGGTAATGGGCCCATTAGGCGCGAGCATGTAATAATTATTATCCACCAGGACGACATGCAAATTCGCGATAATGAGGCGAGACTAGGAACGAGTCGTCCCCGGGTGCACTTATGCACTTCCTCACTTCCATCATGTCATGGCGAGCATGTACTATACAAGTCGCGATAATCATTTCTCGGTTTCGCGATCCGTGAAAACATCAAGATCGGGACGATAAAACGGGACGAAATCCCCCAAAGAAACTAACATGTGGCGGTAACAGAAACAAATCGCCAAAGGAGCGGTTACAAACAATAGAGACGAACCCGGCCCCTCGGGGCGCTACATTCACGAACATTAAACTTCGTGCACTTCATTTCTGGCAGATCTGCGATGACGTACAAGAGGGGGCGGATGACAGACACGAAGAGGGCGAACGGTATCGACTCGGGATTTATCCTAACCTTTGCGTTTCATAATTTAATTATATGCATCGTGGAACACCCCCGATCGGTATCGGATGATGGCGGCCCGCGATATCGGGTTTCCGCGCTAATGTTTGCCCTGTTAAAAGCACCCCTAAAACATCCATTTCGTGAATTTCAGAAAAATTATGATAGTGGGTGTAGTTCTGGTGGGATTTTCCTGCGAAGTCGACAATCTTGGGGGGTTTCTCCCGGCGACACCTAATTAAATTATATGCATCGTGAGCGACCGGGAGATCGCTATCGGATGACTGAGAGAATCTCGAATTTCTGCACAAACTCGGGTTCGTTACGTCACTTAATCACGGAGTACGACGCAAACCCAAGATAACGGACGCAAATGATGTGCGACCGGACCCGAATCCACCGAAATTGACACATCCAATCGCGTCTTCGCAAGATAACGAAATTAGCCTTCGAGTTAGACGCCCCAATTAGAGTTATCGCAAAAAAATCGACTATGGGCAAATGATGGTGATGTGTAAAGATCGCATGTCGTAAGTAAGGGTGGTATCAGTCACCCACCCTCCGCACACATCATCGTGGTGACGCATAATGCCCGAGGGGGTGGCGTAAATGCATCCATCCCCCCGAGTACTGTAAAGTGCATTATCGTTCGCTCATTACTCTTAAATACGCCTTGATTATTAGTATTACTGGAGAGGAAAAAATTTGAATTCGTGTCCGAGATCGGGGGAGGAATTGTAATTTTTGCTTCAGTCGACACCTCGAGTTATACGTTATTCATGATGGCGATAGCGCCTTTGCCGGTAATAAGATTTGGTTTCGGAATGCTAAAAAGAGCGCTTGACAGATGCGCGAATCAGAAATCGGCGAGATGGGGTCGGTATAATAACGATTTTATTAATCCGAAAGCGAAAACAATCCAGTAATGTCGCGCGACCGGGGCCGTTATTATAAATCACGCGACTAAAACGAATCCATCAAGTCGTGTTTTCGCCGTTCCCGCCGAAACTTTTCTGCCGATCTAAAAAATGAGAAAAAATCCGGAAAACTTTTCGCCGGAGTAGTGAGTCTAGACCGATAAAAATCCCCGTTTCAATTTGGGGCGAAATTTGCGGTTTGTGCAACCTGAAAGTGGCACTCCTTTCCCGGGTCGTCCTTCGGCGGACAGCGCTCTTTCTAAACACTCCGGGCAAAAAATGAGATGCTGCATTGCACCAGGGCCCCTTTTGCTTGCGACACACAAAAGGTGACTGATTACTCGGTAAACTTTTCTAATTAATCGTTGAAAGTTCACGTTTCCAGTTGTTTCACTCTGTCTCATGGGCCAAATCTCTCCGATTTCAATTCGGAATTAATCGCCGATTCACGACGGGAACTCATACTGCCCGGATTTCATCAGTTTCGGGCTTAAATCAGCTTTCTGATAAAGTGGAGAATTTGGAAATACTTAAAAAACTCGCAGACAAATAAAATAACGCACTGTTTTATTGAGGGTCTGCGGTTGAAGCCTTCAAAAAATGGCCCTTCAAAACGAAATTTGGTTGAAAATAATGGGACCTGCCCGGGGGATGAATGGCGACAAGTCCTCTCGAAACTTTTTACCGGGGGCAGGCCTCATTTGCATCATTAACAGGGGCAACTGTATAAACCACGAATAAAGTCCGAACTTCTGGGCCGGCCCATCAATTAAATAATTCCCAACAATTCGAAATTTCGGCCTAGGCGTGCAGAAACTTCACAGTACACTATAGTAATTGAATAACCGTGTTTGTATTCACCTGATGTCTACATTTTTAATGGCGATAATTATGAATGAAAACGGGGCGCTTTGCCGTACCACCATGACGATGGACGATAATTATTCACGCCATTGTCTGACGAGACCGACGTCAATTAATTCAGCCAGACATCACAAAATTCGAATTTCTCTCTTTCCCTCATAATTCCGAGTGCTTGTATTCGCGGCATTATTGCATATTCAGAGTTTATATCGTCTCCCCGCTTTTAATTACCGGGAATGTTCGGCATCGTGTACACCCTCTGCTCGGTACACGAGATAAAGTCGAGAGATTCTTCAGTATCAATCACCGAGATTAGGCGCGTTCCCTCTTCATTTTTACGCAGGGAGGGAGCGGCATAATAATTAGCGCCGTGTCAATAAAGCCAGATCGCGAATAAGGGTCCTCGAGATTCCGGAGAAAATAGGTGCGCCTCTATTATATGAGTTACGATGGTCTTAATCCAATTGCATCTCGGGCCCAGTCGAGCAAAAATATTACACGGTGATAATAAGTCAACGTCGCCGTTGTTATAATTCCCACCCGCAGGAACCCCACTGAACTTAATTAAATTGTTATCGTGTTCCTCTGGCGGTTGTGGCAATGTCGGTGATGCGGTTTAATTAATAATACTTTGCGCTATTGCGTATTGGTAATTTGACGGATTAATCAACGCCACCGTTCCCCGAGCGCGGATGCGTCGATCGATCTTCGACAAACGTTTGAGCTTTTGAAGTTTGAGGTCGAGCGGACCCGTAAAAACGGCCGAAAGTCATTAGCGCGCTCTATTATCGTGTCGTTTTCGCTCCGCGAGTCTGAAATAACAGAAGAGGGTTAATTGGAGGGTTAGTTAGATATAAATACGCGCGTATATTAATTAGCAGGACCAACTGCAGGCGGAGAGAGACTTCATAAAACGTTTTGTAGCGTTTTTCGGGTAAAAGTTTTTTCATTACCTAACCATCATCGTGATCATCGCACTTAATTAAAACTTCTCCTCGGACTCGAAATTAGAGAACAACATTCTTCAATCAGAAAGACGGCGAGAATATTATTAATAACTCGCTCAGGGAGAGGGAAAAACGCGTAAAGTTGGGAGATTTTTAATCATTATTACCACCAAGGCGCCGCCGTCATCATCATCATCATATCGTTTTAATTAGACATCGCGAACTAATTTCCGGATTCCGCCATGGCACTTCCGGAACTTAATCGCCCCACCTCGAAATCTCGGGAGATTTCCCCCGTTACCGATGCAGTATGACGGCTAAATAATATTCGCGCGGAATAATGCGCGATTCGGACCGAGTGGCGGCCGGAAGTTCGGTCCGGCTGGGCCGTTTTGTGCGAGAGACGCGCCGGAAGTTACCGGCGTAGGGCCGTTTCGATCGTATTTTATACCGGGTGATGTGTGCGCGACTAGAGCCGGGAAAAAGCCCGGGGATAACGGATGCGAGATTCGGAGCCGGCAAGGCAGAAACATTTAACGGGCCAACTTTTTGGATATTCGCTAATGGCACGGCCGGTATAAATCATGCGCCCGTACCGCCACTCCCAAAAAAGAAGGCGATACTTCACTCTCAAACCATCCCAACTTTCCGAATAACACCGAAATAGCTCCCCCTCGTGGAATAGCAGGTACACATTTCCAATTTATTCTCACTAGACCACGTGCGCTTTGAATCAAAGTTATTACTGCTGATTGAATTAAAATTAAACAAATACGGCGCTCGTAGCATCATTAAAATCGGTCAAAACTGCAGGCCCACATATGCAACTAAGTATTCATTCCCCACGATAATGAGGCGGGGCGTGAGAACCCACTCATGCGCAGTTACAAAAGTTGACATTATTGTTGACATGGACATGACTTTTTTTAAAGAAGGAAAGATTTTCCAATTGATAACAAATGTTCAAAATCCAGGTCCGGGCTTGCACGTCTTGGGGTTGATACGGCCCTGGCTGTGCCGCCTTGGAGTCGAGGCAATATAACTCAAGTTTGATGATATAAGGATGATCTAAATTTGTAATATAAAGTAAAACTTTAATATTAAGTTGTCGAGTATTGAAAGTCGTCGCAAGTTGGCTGTTTCGCCATACGATAATGCTCTGCGTCTGCGACATCAGAGGGAGCTCAAGCATCAAGTTCGCGGCTCTAATTCTGGCCACTTTTGGAGCTTAAATCCGCCGTCATCAGCGTCTCTTCAATGGCGGAGATAAAAGCTCAAAAACAAATAGAACGTTTAAAATTGAAAGCGCCCGACATTTTGTAACTTTGTGTGTAACAAAGTAATTGCGAAATGGGCCAATCCGGGCGACGAGAAACGAATCGGGCCCGCAGACAAACAGCCACGGTTTTAATGACCCTTCGAGGTAGTTATGATCGAGTTCGACATCAGTCAACTCGGGATTCGTCCCACGAAAATCGCGTTAACAATGTAGAAATTTACGCTTTTTATACCAGAGGGATTATCGTTAAAGCCGCCCCACAATCAACCACTTATTAAAGTTGCGTTTAATGAGGCAACTTACCTGATGCCTGGGCTCTCTTGTAATTTAATTAAATACGAGCGCACCTATGCATAAGTGACTACACACGGCGAAACTTCCGAAATCCGAACTTGAACGCTTGCAGTAATTGAATTATCTGAGGCCCTCACGAATTCATACGAATGCAAATCCAGAGGATGTGGGCTAATTAAAAACTTTGAATAACCCAAAAACTCGAAGTCGATAATTTTATTATTTCAGCGGGCACTTTCGGAACTTTCGCCCGATCAGCGGATAAAGAAGCTCTTTCGACTTTCGGTCTTGGACAAATATCCTTGGGTTTCCAGCAAGGTAGTACAAGAACAAGAGGGCGGAATTCGATTACAGGTGAATTGGCAAAAGCCGAATCGGAAATGACGGATGAAAAGGCGACTGAAATTTTAATTCGGGCTTTAACAACCCGTAACGTCCGCAGAGTACAGAGAGAGGGGACCCGTCTGAAAAATAATTCGCGTGCCAAAGCCAATAAAGCGATCACATGTGCGGAAACTCCCGTAAAATGATTACGATAATTGTGATTCCCCGGCGAGTCGGCAAAAGCGCGCTTTCTCTGTGCCCGGAATAATCCCATTTCGATCCCAACATCATCATCGTCTGCAAAATGATAATTTTTCCACAGACGATAATCCGCCACAAAGACCGGACCTTGCCGCTCCGGGCACATTAATGCACCCCCTGTAATGATATTCCGGTGATATTCGGGTCGCGGGGTCGGGATTAAAAATAAAAGAGCCGTTTCGGGTTTGAAGAGAAATTTATTATTAAGGCAGACGGTGGAAATGCTCGAGTGAGGGTTTACTTTGTAGCAATTTCGGTGTGTGCAGACGGAATGCAGAACCGGTCGAGAGGGCCATCGGCGCTTGCCGTGTAATGGATTTACGCCAGCCCCATTTGCATTTACAATAATGTTATTGCCTTCATTTACATACAGGCCGATTATTTATGGGCCGATGCGAGATTTCCGCCCTTAAAAGCCGGAGCCCTCGCTGCAGATAGCCAGACGCGTCGCTAATCCGGAAAATTCGCCCCCGAGACGGCGGCCGTCCCCGATAAAGTCCATCCCCGTGAAGTGAAAGCGATAAGGTCTCATGTGGGCACCATCGACGATCCTCGCGGCCGATAACGTCAGCAGATAGCGACCGAACTAATTAATACAGAGAGTCGGGGGATCGTCTGTATTATGGTAATCGAGAACGCTAGTTTATGCGGGTTCAGTCGATCGGCGGAACGGCCCGAATGCGTTTTCGGAAATTCGAGATGGCTGAAGACGAACTCGTTTTATAGGAAAAAGGGCCGCCACTTAATTTCCCCTTTTCAAGTGGTATAATATTTCGGGTAATAAAGCGAAGTAACGAACAGCGGCTAGATTTTATTTGTCCTCTTTAAATATACGAAACTGTCGGGTATTAGCGCCCGACTTGAAACGCGAGTTATTTCCGGATTTACGACCTCCCGCTTCCTTTTAGTCAATTATTAAGTGGAAATTCGTATCGCGCAATTATTTCAGACAAAACAGCGAACGAGATTTCTCATTAATAGTCCGGGAAATTCCTTTCGGGATTAAGTATTAGGAGTCGGCTCGAGAAGATGTACGAGTCCCCGGGGGGTGCGGGTGGACGCGGTGGCAGTAAAAACGTCTTTGCGGATGACTTATTCGCGGTTCTGTTTCTAATGGCGTTTTTCGAAGATGTTGAAGTTAATGAGGCGAGTTTTTGGGACCGGAAGTGCGTCTCTCTTTCTCTCTGCCTGTGAAATTCCGGCACGAGTCCACACCTTCACGCTACAATTGCACACATGCCGTGCACGTTTCGCTCTTAAAACTATTAATTATATCACTCGAGGAGGAAATTTGTCCTTACGTCTAGACATTTTTCGCCCAGGTACTTTATTTTCGGATCTCACTGAAAAATCGAACGTTCCCGCCGATTTTCAAAATATTTAGGGATTTTTTCATCGCTAGGTTTCGGTTGATACAGAGAAAATCCCTAGATTCAAAGGTGACACTTTTGGTAGCTGAAATATTTTGAATTTGTCTCGCTTAATCCGGGACTTAATCTGGAGTTTTTAATCAATTTCAACTATTCACTTGATTATATTACCCACTAATTTCTTAAAAGTGGGGTTATGATCAGGTGTTTCGGTTACCTGGGGATTTTAGTTTAGTGCCAACTGTCGCGTTTTTGCGAGAGAGGGGGAAGCGCAAGCGTATTGTCGATATCGAATTATCATTTCCTGCCTTTCCATCTTTGATCTTTGACGAGAGTGAAATTGAAGACGAAAAGGAAGCGGCGGTCCGGCCAACAGTCGTCATCGACTATAACACATGTCAGAGGAGAGTATTTTTTCAAAAGGTCTTTGAAATATTCGATGGAAATATCAATGGCTCAAGACGAGCTGATCCCGTCTGGTTTTTTCTGTTATTACTGTAAACCGTAAAGTGAAGTAAAAGTAAAGAAAACACGTTTTACATCGTGTATGGGAGATTTCCCGTCGATATATAAAACAAATCACAAAGGTGCCCACGAAATACGATCCGACTACGAAATTAGGGATCTATCGCATCCTCTGCTCGGTCTAAAAACAGAAAAAAAGTGAAAAGAACGACACACATAAATAAAATATCGCGTTACTTTTCTGTTCCTTTTTCTCTCAAAAGAAAAAGTAAAAATAAATTCATAACGGGAATAAATCCAAGACTTTGTTGATTTTATTTATATGGGTACAAGAAAATGATAAATTGGGCCCGATTCAAATGGAAATTAGACGGATTTCGTTTGTTCATTCTCCCGCGGTTCTAGAATTATAGCCGCAGATTCAACGAGTGGAAGACTTTGAAAAAGCTCTAATTAAATTCTCGACAATAATCGTTAAAATCGCCGACATTTTTCCCAAAGGAATTAACCGCGGCATCCAGACGTATGTGCATCGTTCCGTACCTTTCACAATAACCGACCAGTAATGAACTTTGTGTGCCGGTCGAATCGCCTCTTTCATTCCCGTGTGATCAATGATCGAGAAAATTTAATAGGCAATTACAGTTCGCGACGGGTCCTAAATAATAAATCAAAAGACACGACTTAATCTGCATGTAGTGCGCGACCGTACAGCCAGACGAGCCAAAGCCAAAGCCCAAAGCTCGCCTAATGTAATTGAAATTGCAAAAATCAATCTACTCTTTTTATTTTTCGCGCCGCTCCTGATTCATCATTTTGAGGCGTGAAAGATATGAGTCTTTAGTCTTTCAGCCAGTTATTAATGCGAAACTCCGTTGTCTGTTCGCGTATAATGAGCATTAAGGTCGTTTTATAAATTGCGCCGGAATAATGAAACGTTCCCGTCTTATTTCGGCGGTGGCGGCGAAGGAAATTCATCATTGCGACCGACGAAAACTGACAATTAATATTTCATTTTCACGCACACATCTCGTCATCTTCCTCCTCCCACTCCATCATCCCCCGAACGATAATTAACCGAACCCCGGCGGCAAAAACCTCCCCCTCGTCTATAATAATAACTCATCGCGATGTGAACATAATGGCATAAACATAAACGAAGACAATATTAAATTAGGACGCGTCATTTCGCGAAATGTGTGCGAATGATTACCGCACAATAACCAACAACCAAACTCCATTCCAATTAAAAGTTTCGGTAATTAACTGGAAGTTCGCGAAAGCTCCAGTCAGCGAACTCTACCGGAAGTCGCCCCATTCCAGAAAAGGTTCGAATCTCCGCTAAGGATAAAGACGACTTCCTGTAACTCCAGCCTAGAGGGTTTAAAAGCTCGCCGTTAGATGGCGTCCTCACTTACGAAAGCGGGAAAGCGTTATCAGGGGATTTATATGGAAAGGCGGCGATAAAATCGCATTGCGGGGTTACAAATCAAATCGCTCATTCGGGAGGGGTGCGCTTTTAATTCGCGAGACGTATTTAGGGGGTGCGAGTCATAAAATTATTTATTTTGCCGGGTGTAGCGCTCGATGTCCGGTCGTTTTCGAAACGGTTCAACGGTTCGGCCAGTTTAACTGTCGGCTTTTAATTCTCCCGGTGCTCGTTTAAATAAATAAATCCGGCCGGACTTTTGTTACTTGTTAGCGCGGTGCTTTATTGATATAGCGGATTAAAAGCGCCGTAATCATTATCGCTATCCGATGCTGCGATTCCGGGGCTTTTTTCGGTCGCCGACGCAATAATTTCGCATCAGTTCCGGGCACATATGTCGCGATTCCCAGAGGCTGATTCCGACGGCATCGGATTTGGATTAGGCCCCTCGGAGACGGCATTATGGATCCGGGGGTGGATGTGCGGACCTACCCGGATTTTAAAGCGGTTCCAGTACAGCAGATGCAATGGGAATGGATGACTATTTCCCGTTGCGAAACAGGGGGTGGCCCCGTTTAATTTCCTGATGCGTTCCCCGATGCGCTTCTGCATTTCCAATAACGCGAACATTGAAAATTTTCCGACCCCTCCGATTATTTTCGGTACATTCCGAGATAATTATCATCCCAGACGGAAAGTTCATGCCTAGTTATAGCATAAATATTAGTGCGGAATAAATCCCGCTTCAGACACTTTTAAGAGTTCGCCGCAGTTAATAACTCCCGCGGTAACTGGTAATGCCCGGTTTCATTACGCGGCGGAAAGTTCGTAAAAGTAGCTCCTTCCATAAAACCGTAGCTAGCCGGGTACTTATTTCGAATATTTTCAATATAAAAGGGTACAAGGAATATTATAAAAGGGGACACGATCCGGTCTTGGTTTATTTTGCGCCCGCGACGCTCCGGGATGAATAATAACTCCGGAAAAAGGAGCCATCGTAAAAGCCGACCGGCCAATTACAACGTTGTTTCTAACCCTTATAAGCGCCAAAACGGCGACACTGTACACGCCGTAAAGTGAGAAATAATAACCGGGGCGCTTCGTAATCGGGACACGAATTGAACCCGAAATTCTCTATTTATTAAACCGATTTGCATTTCATCCATTCATTTCATAGTGAGAAGACAGGGGGCGCGTCAGTTTTTAATCAGACGATTTTGACAGACGTACCGCGCTGATAATTGCGTCTGGAAATCAGCGGGTGTGAAAGATACAACTCTCCGGTCTTATCGGAAAAATTGGGGAGAGGGTGCGATACCGCATCACACCGAATCGTATAATGCGCATACTGGAAGCGAGGGGCGCCCGGAATTGTTCCGGGACAATAATGGGAATGCGCCCTTTGGGGTGGATCTTTGAAAATTCCGCACCTCGGTTTTGTAGGTTTTTTCATTACCATTCCTGTATCAGCGAATTCGTTGTCGTTCAAAAGTTATGAACACATTTTCAAACAATTTTTATGAATTTTCCAGATTTCTATCGCCTTTAAAGTCGTTGCCCATTGAATTCCAGGAGATAAAATGTTTCACCTCGGAACTTGTAGATTTCCTCTTATAGCATTAGGGCGAAATCACGTACGCGGTAGAGTGAATAATAAACTGCTGAATTATTTCGCTCCAAGCCCGGCTTATGTAAATAAAACCTCCCCGTATGATTATTGTTATAGGGGGTGCTCGAGTCGGGACAATAAGGTAGCGTATCATAGAGGTATAGATCGAGGGTTGAAAAGTCCTCTCTGGTATTGTCTATCAAATCGTAAAGTGTTTACTTATCGATCGCTCCTCTGTTACAACATAATGAACGAACAAACCATCAGTGGTAATGATATGCGCATGGGTGCCCATTGTCGATCGCGGCCCATCAAATCGCGTATTATACACACAGTAATAGAGTAATTAATAGAGCTTATAAATCACGGCTTATGCCCGATCGAACGCGGGTCGCATAAATAACTTTGATGCGATGTCAGGGCGCATCCTGGGCGGAAAAACCAAGTTCGAGAGGGAAATAGTTGGGCGGGTTATCCCTCAGCCCTCAACGTAAATTGGAATGGGATTAATAAAGTGGAAAGGAGCTCGGCTCGCCTCCATCACCTGGCGGATTTTTTCCACGGGTAATCTCTCTAATTCGTTGCGAAGAAATCCGACTTTTCCTGCTCCTCTTCGGGAGAAACGTCAGGTAATTCGTTAACAAGCAGGAAATGAGATTTCGCAAACGAGCTTTTTTATTCCTTTATATTATTTGAGGGGCCGGATAATTCACCCTCCATAAACTTGAACGTTATAAATAATGCAGGATTTATTTGATTTGGTCCGGCGGAAATCGAGGCAATCAACACAAAACTAATATTTGCAGGCGAATCTTGCATTATACGGCCCACGAATCGATCACTCCGTCAATAATTCACCGAACTAGTGATTACATCCTCCACCTGCCGTGCGGCGATTACCCTAATTCATCAGACGCAGAAATTCCGGTGGCTTTTGATGTATTTATTCGATCTTGTTAAGGTTCGGGCGCTCAACCACCCGGAAAGAGCTTTTCCACCCTCGAGTGCCTCAATTTCGGTAAAAAATTCAATGAGTTGCCTGTTTTAGTGGTAAATGTGGGCTAATTTAAAACCGCCTGGAGCCAAATTGATCCGATATTTCAATCGAATCACCTTTCCTTCTCCCTCATTTTGAACTTTTCGTTTCTATACAATATCGCCGAGCCGAAAAATTTTTGATTAATCCGAGAGCTTTCTCTGAAAGGCGAAAAGGGTTTGCGGTTTAAACAAGCCAAAAATTTCTCCTTTCATTTTGATAATTGCGCCGGTTTGATGCAGAAACTTTTACCGTCTGGCACTTACATTCCGGAGTTGTTCGAGAGCAAAGAGAGGTCAATAAAACCGCGTTCCCCACTCGAAACTTATCAGACATTCCGGATGGGGAGGCCGACGATAATGACTTTTTCCCGAACTATCATTTTAATAAAAACCGAGCCATTAAGGGAAGACGATTCCGCAAGCCGAGATGGGGGCGCCGGAATTAATCAAGAGTTGACCACCTCGAGCCCGCTCGGGATGCGTCCTTCATTATGCGGAGGGTGGCGGAACGACGCCGACGTCGAAATGAAATTATTTCGATTCGTTAGCGCGACTTTCCCGCGACGTGTAAAATATGATATAAAGTCGCGTATATTATACGGCGCTTTTAATTGCGTACAGTTTGCAGTTTTTACGGCGTCGCGACGCCTATCGCGGCCGAGGAAGGGCCGGATTAACCGGTTTAATTGTCGGCACTTCATTTGTCCAATCAGGGGGCGATCCTCCAATTATTTCCGCCGGAGGAGATCCGGGGAATCCGCTCCGCAAATCCTCCGGGTTCGGATCTTATTAGACGAAATTACGTGCGATCGAGTGGACACCGGGAATCCGTCAGTTTCGTAATAATCGATCACGTTCGTGATGTCTATCGTACACAATATGAAACGGCGAGTGGCGATAGAAAAGCGAGGTGACAAATTGTCCGATCTGTTTAGTTGTCATCCGGAATCGACGCCATAGATAAAAACGGATCCGCCATACGGCTTTTGCGGGCGTGTTGACAATTGTCCGATTAATTAATCATCGGCCTGTATGTGTCGATTGATCTGGCACAATATTGCAACAACACGAAAATTTATTTACGCTTTTTATTTGAAAAATCGTCCCTCATAACGGGGGGCGTGCACCATCAATCAATCGGTTTTATTCGAGGACCAGTTCGCCTTAAGAATTCCGGGCTTAATTGACCCTCCCGGAAGCTCAAGGGCGCAAGTTCGGATTGCCCATTAGAGACGAACACGTGTGACGAAACTTCCGCGATTCCGGATTTTTCCGGGTCTCTCCCGTATAATAACGCACACGACAAAGGCAGCGGGGCGAACACAGTGCGCTGATTTTGATTCGCTTCCGGATAACAGTCAATTAATCAATTTTAGTCGCAATTAATTACAGTGACTGTATCTACGGATACATGCACCACGCCCCCTAGTGAGCGCACTCGAAACTCGCGTCATCAACATCATCCCCGATTCTCGCAGGACGGAATTTCCATATTGAACGATTCTCGTCTCAATAATCGACCGGAGGACGGAAACGTCACTTTCTTTCGCTTTACCGTTTCGGCAATTAAGGCACTATGACGGATGCGCCCTCTCTCGAGAATCGCAAGTTTACATAAGTGGTTAGAGTCGCTATAAAGGGTTGCGTCGCTCCGGCGGGTCGCAAAGAGGGGAAGCAGTGCGTGCGACGGTCGCAGAATGGAGTTGCGGTTGCGGCCGCGTGTCGCAGTCCGTAGTGCGCCAATTAAAAACCGGATTCCCCACGGACCGGACTTTAACTCTGTCCGAGTCATCATCAGCCCGGACTTTTACCGGGGCGCATTTCCATATTCGTCCGGACGAATGAAAACTAACGGGGCTGCCGCATAGTGCGGCGATAATAAAGATGAATTATCGCCGCGATCGAGGAGCCCTCCAGAGGTGAAACATCGAAACGCACTCAGCCCGCCGCTTCCACCGGATCCGTGCGTACATGCGGCCTAATGACGGATCGCCCGGATTTCGCGACGATTCGCGGGCACACCCGTCCGATTCTCCGGTTAACCGGAAAGGGACAACTTTCCAGACGGCCCGAATTATGCGCGCCGAATTCTCGACTGGGCGAAAAAAGATCCGGAAGGACGACTCACTATAGGGGGTAATAGCGGAACAGCAACATTTTCTCCCTTTATTGGGTCGAAAGAGCGTCGGCGAAATCCTCTGTTGAACCGGCTCTAATAAGGTGAAATGTCGCAGTCTCATTGCTCGAATGGAAGTAGTTGCACTATAATAATCCCGTAAACGAATTCATTCGCCGGCGCTCTTTTGTGAAATAGGAGACTGGAAGAATTTTCGCCCGGGAAATTCGGATTCCTCTCTGTATCTGGTGGAGCAATGACGTTCGTGAAGACATTTCCGGGAGTGCAAGTTGCAAGTCGGCATTAAGGAGGATCGGTCGCGTCCTTTGGGAGTCGGGTTGTGTGTGTAGTTCGGTCGCTAATCGGTAAACCTACATAATGCCGGCAAACAACGGTCGGAATTTAAATAAACATTAGTCTGCTTCTGGTTCGAGTCGGCGTCATGCGAGGGCACGTTAACCGGGGGATTTCGGTCGTTCCTCGCACTCCAACGGGCCGAGGATTACGGCAAAGGACGAGTAACGAGAACGTATGCCTCAAACTGTACCGGATATGGCTTGTCAGCGCGGCTTAAACCCGCCATTACTTTAAATTCTCACAAGGAACCTCATATTTCCCACCAGTTTACCGACTCTTCGTTTTTCGGGTTTTATTTTCACTCCAATTTCCAGTCGCAGACGGCGATCTTCCGTGTGCACTCCTCCTCTCTGGAGAAATTGCCTGGAACGAGCCTTTAAAACATCGCCACTTGTATTTTTAACATTGTTAGAGACTTTTTACCGCTTGGACGAATAATTCTCAGGGGAATCTACCGAACTCGACTTCGCCAACATCACCCACAAGACGTTTATAATTTCGAAATCGCTGCTACATTGTAACTTTTTCGTGTACGAGATATTTGATTTGAGTAATAACCGGCGGAACTTTCGCAAACTTCACTCGCATGACCGTAATTAAGGGAGCACCTCCCTAATTTACGATAGCGAAAGCGTCGTAAATTCCCAGTACACGTCATAGACACGAAGCTGAGGAGACTATTAGAAACATGACCGGGGGGAAATCGATTCAAGGCTCGAAATCTGGACTTTATAGAGGAATTCCACTTTCGACGCCTGAAAGAGACGTTTTTCCACCCACACCGGGCATTCTGCGGACTTTCCCGGGGAAAAATGGTCGAATAAATAGACGAGTAATTAAAACGGTTTGGTCGGTTTTACGGAGGGAGTTCTCCCGGAATAATTCTTTGCCTTTCAGAGTCTATCGCCTCCTTAAGCGGCCGGTGATTTACGATCGCATCGATCGCGTCTGAGCATTGTACGACCCCATGTTCGAAAGCCACCGCCGAGTGCAAGTTTCCTCCCAGTCATAGAGCGACATCTTCATACATCACCGACCTCGAGATAACGAGGTTAAATAATGATACATTTCCCACACGAAACTCCGGATCAAACTGAACTTCTCGAATCACAAGACTTTTGACCAAAATCGGCAGCATCCCCCAAATCAAGAGCTTTATGCCAGTAATTTTGACAAGAAATTCAATAAACGTTCCACTCTTAACTATTTTGCCCGTAAAGTTTTAACTGCTAATCAAAAAAGGAAACAGGGCTGCCGGTTGATTCGGGGGGTGTCGCCGCTAAAGGGCGCTAATCGAATTCTGGTCCTGATGCATCGCACCGCGTCGGGCCTACGGCGAACTAACGATGTTCGCGTTCTCCCTTCTGTTGGGGAATATTGGCATTGTCGACAATAAAATAGCGCACCCCTTTGCCCCGGCAGAACAGTATAGTGCGACATGACGTATAGATAAAACGATACAAAGTCTGGCCGCGTATCTGGCAGAGGGCAGCACGTCTGGAACGGCTCGTTTACCCTGAATTATACGCGTAATGTGATATACAGAGGGTTATAACCATATCTTTATGGCCGAGTCGTAGACCAGTCTCCCCGACGAAAAGAAAGCGCACACGTCCGAGCTTTTTCCCTCGCCCGTCATTATCGCAATTTACGTATGCAAATTCCCGGCGTTCGTTAGGGATTAATCACCTGAAAAAATTAAATCAACATTGCAGTCTCCTAGACTCGGGTATTGTTTGCGAGTCGTTTCGAGTCGCGCGAGATCGTGGCAATAACCGTTAGCTTTTAGCTGATGGTTCGGGTTTTCTCGCCTTAAAGGGGGAGCTTTCCGCATTAAAGTAAACAATATCGCGGTTATTCGTTTCGCGACCGCGTATTTTATTCCGGGCGAGTCCCGCGAGTCCGGCGGGTCGTTCATAATGCAACGAGAGAGCGACATTTTTATTTACACTCGAGTTAAATAAAAGCCACTCGAAAGTGCACAGCATCCCATTATTCCGTCGCACCGGGTGCGGCGTGATCGTATACGTGAAATTGACGGCGCAGACTGTAAACAAGACGGTAAAACCGGCCCTCGAGACCGCGATGCACCCCCCTTTGTAATAATCGATCGGGGAAAAAACGCATCTAGGACGGAATTGGAGAGTTCCGTGCCCGGTCGACATTAAATCGAAAAATCGAGATTGAAAAACTTTCGGGTTTTACGTAGCCATAAGCCCTCGCTTTTATCACGAAAAGGTTTCGTTTCGAGACTGTATTAAGTTAAGTTGTAACAATATCTCGAATCGAGTCGGAAAAGAGCGAGACACCTGAGACAGCAAACGACTCGCACCAGTTCGCGCGGATGGAAATTTCTCTTATACCGGGCAAATTGTTGGTGATTTCTCGACCTTTCGACATTTTTGTACGAAACCGGGATTATCGGTCGATCCTTCGAAAATTGATGGCTTTACCTAGCCCGAGTCTTTGACGACGTCGGCCTTACCTGGAACAAAGAGAGGAAAATCAATTAAATCCGGGTTATTTCCGGTGGACCGGTTTTTCTCATCGTCGGTAGGAGAGCGCATTCTTGGCTCTCGTCAAGAGTCCGGTCATTAGTGTCCGTTTATCCGCGTTTTAAGTGTCCGGTTATGCGGTCGAGTTATGAGACAATGGACAGATGCCACATCAAGCCGCTTTGTGCCATTAGTCTCGGCCGACTGATTACGGCCCCTCTCCGGTCGAGGACATTCCGGGCTCCGGACTCCCGGATCGGGGCGAAAGTGGGGGCGGGCGCTTTCGGGTCGCGCCTCGTTACCGGCGGGCCTTTGTCTCGTCCTCGAACTTATCCCAGAACAGGAAAAATTACTTAACACGCTCTTTCGCCGGCGAATTATTAATCGACTCGTCTTCGGCCGAAATGATGGAAATCCCGGAGCAGAGGGGCCGCAAATTCGCATATTCGCGATCGCCGGTCGTAGATCCGCGTTTGGCCCGTTGAAAAGTTTCGCGAAAGTTGGATTTATGATGCGTTTTTTCCGCGTGGATTTATGGCGGAGGGGCGGATTCGCAAATCTCTTTTTGACAATGTTTCCGAAATTCGTTCCGGACGCGCTAACGATAACGTCGCGTTTTTACGTTTGCGCACTAATCCGGCGATCGGTATTTAAACGCAGTCGTTTAATATAAATGCAAATGCGTCCGCGTATGGGTTTCGCTAAAACAATAACGACATCGATAACGACTAATGGCCGTAGGCACTATACCGGGCGTCTCTGGAAAAACGCAATGTTTTTTGCTTTCGGTGTTGGATAAAATCGCCCCGTGTAATAATAAATAATCTCCCCCCGACAGACGTTTTTAATTTATCCGCTTAATATTAAAGGTGTCATCAAATTTTGATCGTGCTTTTAGCGTCGGACTGCGGAGGATCCGGTTATTGTGAATTACGGGGCCGATGTGTCGCGATATTTTACGGCCCCTTCCTTACACAAACGCGGCACAAAATACCAAACAGCGACGCTGAAAGCATTTACATACCTAAATTATAACGTGTGGCCGAGGGACCCCATCATGCAAGTTTAATGGGGCGCGCGCTTGATTTTTAACCCCGATAAATCTCCATCAGCCCCCACGACTGATGACCAAAGTAGGTGTACACGACACACGAATTAAAAACCGGAATGGAATCGCCCGCGTTTCGGCTCCTTCTCTCGTGTGCGCTCCTCGAGGGTGGAAACCGCCCCCTGCCGCACCCGGTATCCGTAAACCATTAGCATGGAGGCGCACGGTCGGTAATTACGGCTCTTCCATTTGTCATCGTTTGTCTTCCCCAGCCAGAGTTCGCAGATTCACAAGAATTTCAACCCCACATCAACATCACCACCCGAAAACTACGATATGACGGAATCCGTGCGCGATTAAATCAGGTGACGAAAAGACCTCCCCCTTTCGTCCGTTAATTATTCTCGAGGGTGGCGCGGATTTAAACTAATTCGGTCCTCCCCTATTTATTTATATAGTATAAAGCACTTTGGGATGTCGCGTGGAAAATTCAGGACCCCTCTTGAAATTTATCGGATTCATGCAATATACCTGCAACTTTTAGGAGAGGACGTGACTCGTCGGGACCCCTCTCTGAGGAAAAATTAGTTTGGCAAAGTTATTCGCGGCGTATCCTCGTGACAAAAACCGGAGCCAGATGTGCGGCACGTCCTCCAGGATTCCGGTCGGGACGAGGTGCAGCCGGATTAGTCCGGCGTTTCGTATTTATGCAACAAAACATTCGCACCCTTTCGAAATCGGCCGGGGTGCAGCCGGGACGCCGGCTGTGCGGTTTGGAAGCTCGGAATTCGCTAAAAATCGCCCGCATTCCGCATCGCCCCTATCACGTGCAGCCAGTAAAAGCGCATCCCGAAAATTTACATGACAAAAAGAGGCGCATTCGGCTTCGGGATGATAATAACAGGAGCGCCGCCATCGCGGGAAGTAACTAGAAATATGACTTTATTACCGCATGAATAATACAGGCGGGGATGTAAGACCCGGCCGAACTGCACCACACGGAAATAAATCCACCCTCTCTTATGAAAACGTGCACCCGGAGTGTTCCAGAGCGATATCTCGCTTATTCTTCTAATGACACTACAAAATAAGCACACAGATCGAAAGAGCGAAGCTTTAGGAACAATTTTTAAAAGTTAGAAAATTTTCGTAGGTCCTCCAGTTTTTGAGTTAATACGCTTTTCTGAAGAATTTTGAGTTACAGCGGGGGTTTTCGCTGTATGACAATTTAAATTTCAGATCTTCATCAGTCTCGGGCGAGTGATTGTTGTCACCTTTCTGCCCTACCGGGGCGGAATCGAGGGGTCGCCGAAATGGGAATTTATTCAAATAGTCTGGTGGAGAGGGCTGGAAATCGGCAAAGAGAGGCGGGTTGATTTTCGTGCGGATTGTTAAAACGGGAGGCGAATGTGACGAGTCGACTCTCTCACGGTTGACAGCTCAATTTCCCGGCCTTGAATAGACGCGCACCACTTCTCGGCTCCGGGGGGATGAAAAGAGATACCCCGTTCGGTTCGTTCCGGGAGTCCGGGGCGGCGGGTGGGAATAGGCGGCCGTTTAATAAATCGCGACACCTCTCCCGGATAAATAGCCCCGAGAAGTGGTCGGTAAATGTTGCGTGCGGACTTTATCGAGGCGTAAATTGTCCTCGCCCGGAATAATCGAGAGGTCGTTTTATTTCCAGTCCGGACTTTTTCGACGAGATCAGAGAGTGGGAGATTTATCAACGTTATTTTTCAATATATTCGCCGGATCTCCAGATGTTCCCACAAAACCTAAAAGTATCGACTCGAGTCTCGAGTGGGCCCTTTTAAAAATCGCCCTCATAAAGAGCCGATTTTAATATCGCCACATCCTATATAAATCCTATATCGATACAATGTAAGTTATACGGGTTTGCGGATGTAACTCGTGATTTATGGACGCCGGGACGCCGGATTAGGCTTCGGTTATTCTGCACAATCTACGTGAATCGTACCCAAAGCCGTAAAACTACAGGGTAAGCCTACGTACCGAAGTGAAATATTTCAAAGTATTGAAATATGAAACATTCATACTGCGAGGATAAGATATGGCACTCGGTGAATTTTAAACGATCCTAACCATTCCGCCCCACTGTAATGGACAAGTTACACAGACCGCACAAATAATGATGTCGGGATTTGGTGAGATAGTTGTGATAATTAGCCGAGTTTGTTCGGGGCGCAAACTTTCATAATTAGAATCTTTCCATTTTGTTTCCCGCCACTGGGCTGAAATTCGCGGATGGGAAGAGTCCGACTAGCCGGGGTGGAAAAATTTAATTGAAACGTCATGTAAATCGATTTCACCCGACAAATCGACCGCGAATAATTCCCGAATCGGAAACACGGTTTCGCTATTGAAATTATGCAAATAAGCCCTCCTCGGTACAGGATCGCCGAACAAATCCCGAGTAACTTTCCGCAAGTCTGCAAAATTATTGCCAAAAGCTCGAGTACTTATTACGTTAAGAGCGCCCCCTCGAGAAATTTTATTAACAAATTTAATAATAAGTAATCTCATTACTGCATTATCTTTCCGGTTCTTTTGACGGAACGCTCAGTCTATTTCCCCGCCGTTTGATAACGTCAAAGTTAAAGACGCATCAGGTACTTATTTGATAAAATGTGCCTCGGTTGTGTCATACCCGATTAAATTCCCTGCTTCGGGGCTCGAAATAACCGCGTTAATAAGTCCAAGTGCAGAACGAATAGTTAACGAAATGCGTTAATTGACCGCAAACACGCGATACGGTTATTAAGATACTCGTTAAGATTGTGTTCGACTAATACCGCGTATTACCGATGTAGTACGCCGAAAAAAACTCGGATTATAATAATAATTACTCCGTTGGCTTCTCCCCAATAACGTAATGATTTTCATATTCTGGATGTGCCCACCTGATATCCGGCCGGCAGGAGGGAACGCGAAAATAATTGCGTTCCGGGCCCGGGGCTATTAATTTCATCCCTTTTCTCTCCTCGCCTCGAAAAAATAAGGGCAGAAAAACCGAGATTGTGGCGAAACACGGAATGTTACAAATCCGAACCGGCCCGAACGCGAATGTGCCAATCGACAAGACGAACCCCCAATAAGCGCCCCTCGACGCGATTCGACGAACGCACCCCCAATCGACCCCGAACAATAACGAGACCCGTCATTAGACCGCAAATGATCCGGCTTTCATCATCGACAATAACCCGCCGCAAAGTCACACAAACGATATTTACGAAATAATTTATAACGCAATATCGTATAATCATAATCGTCATTATCCGGATTCGGGGGGAGGAAGGGGATGCGTCGGCGAAATTCTAAATTGCGCGATAAAACGCTGATTTCGCGATTTACGAGTGCGGTTATTGTCAAGTTTGATAATCCCAAAATCGCCCTTGTTATACAGTATCAAAGCCACTTACTGTTACAGGAGGTAGAGTCCTGAATTACCGACCTGACGCACCCCGCGACTTAATTATAAATTAAATCCGCCACTCCACCGCCTGATTTATAGTGCGCCCAACTCACCCCCCGGTCCGCAATTTTTCCCGAGTATTATCGAATATTTAGGGTGATTCTGGGCACGAAATATCGCTAATCTCTTAGTGAAGGGCGGTAATCACCCCGGGTGCACAAAGGGCGATGGGACCGTCTCGAGACTGTCCTTTTCCGTGGGGGTGGGGAATTGGGTTCGGAATGGATGAAAGTGTCAGTGGGAATGGATAGATCTCGGTAGTGGACCGGGCGTAGATGAACGCACCTGTGGGGGAAGAAGTGATAAACTGTAGCGACCCCCCGGACAGTGCGCCCTTATACAGGCGCAGGGCGCCGAAAGCTTAGCGAGCGTGAAACTGGCCCTTTCGCGATTGTTATTTAACCCCCCGATGATCGAGTCGATGTTTCGGCCGAAAAACGAAATAGATTCCGGCCGGCCGAGTCACAGTCTCGCGTTTTAATTGGGCGCCGGACGCATAAATCACGGGGGTGGACTGTGCGTGTGCGTCTGATGGTACGGCACCTAATCGGGCGTGTATTGTTCGACGGAACTTCCATTGTCTGCGGCTAATAGCGTGTTATGGATTACTTAACCGACTGTGCGATACGAATTTATTCCAGATTTTATGCCGCGAATCCTTTCATAAGTCGAGAAATTCCGGGGAGATGAAAAAGTTATTAGATTTCGTAATTCCGACGCAAAAGTTGCGAGATTATACAGACACGTGCTGCGATCCTTACTCGTAATGAAGATCTCCCGGATTTTATTAAAAAATCGTGAGATATTAAAAAAAAAACTGTAATTCGATGAAAATTCGATATTTGGGATGGGAACCCTTTTAATTTTTCATTAAAAAAAAAGTTTGCGGTAAACACGATCAAAGAGCTAATCTCGGGAATCCGGGACGTCAGCATATCCATTGTAAACAGCTCGCAGACATTCCCCCGGATTTTTTTTTCAATCAGTGAGAGACCCAGATTTTCATTCGATCCGGATTCTCCGGACCCGCGATTTCAATACGAACCACTCTCTCAACTCGCCCCCGCTATATCTCGCATCTCCCGCATGTAAAAGACGGGTATTGCATCACATTTCCAATTATCCCGCTTCCGGGTACAGTAGCGATCCACCTTTTTGCACCGGGATCCGGGGATTCCGGAAAGAAATCGAGACGTACATGCGCTAAGTGAGTAAACAGAGGCGATTTTCGTCCGGTCCGAAGAGTTCCGATGCTTTCGAGTGCTTTCGCTCAGACACCGAGAAAAATTGCGCCCGCACTCGTCTCGGTAATAAGACTCTCCATATTCGGAACGAGCACCCGGAATAACGCAGTAGGTAATATAAGGAATGGGAAATATGACTTTATTCGTGTAATTATTTCCGGAATTTACTACTCTACATTCCTCCGGAATTCACGAGATTAAGGATTTTATACGTAATTACATCGGCGAGAATGGCTTTTCTTCTATTCCGGGAGAACGCGGAGCAATTTTTACGTTTCCTCGATGCAATTCACTGTAGGTACACCCCGATCGTAAATTTTTACTACCCCGGCCTCTCGAACGCCATCAGGAGATTAGACGTGCAGGTAAGCGCAGACGTAGCCGTAGACGTAGACCAGCCGGATTTATTTATGCGCAAGTCTATGTGTATGGGGGGTATTTGGGGACCCACGTCACGTCATAAAAATTGGAAATAAAATATGAGAGAGGCGGAAATGGCCGACATCAGCACCTGATGGCGACACGGATCGCAATAATCAAGTTACATCAGTCTCTCGAAAAGAGCGATGACGAGGCCCTTAGTCCAGATGCCGACTCTTCTATTTATATTCCGCCCTTAAATCGCCCATCCGATGATAACGGCGAAATGAGGCGTTCGCATATTTCTGTCCCGTAATTACGGAGCTTTTATCGAAATTTACGGCTTCGATCGGATCGAGCAAACGCAATAAGGCACAGTGGGAGCCCCGGACGGTTTTCGCCCTCGCAATGACAATATCGCGTTTTTCCTGTATTTCTTGGATTAACCCCGCTAGGAAAATAGAGAGGCCGTTGAATCCCCCGAGAAAATTGGCCTCTGTATGAGGGATTCGCTCCACTCCGGGGCAAAAAGCCGAGTCACTGCAAAGTTTCTGGAATGAATGAGCCCTCATTCGCCCCGAGTCGAAAATGGAATTTTTCTTTCGCGATGCACCATTTATAACGCACCGACATCCATCCATAAAAGCGTTCGGTTCGGTTCCGAGAGCCCCCGAGACTCGACTTTTTACGAAAATTGTGTCTTTTCCGGAATTATTTCACACGTGCGCATATTCTCCGTGAACATTGCGATACATCAAAGCGCGAGATTAGCGCGGACACGTAAGAAACACGTTAGGCTTAAAGGACTCGCCGATAAAAAAGCTCTTTCGCCTCCGAGGGAGAAAGGAAAAGCTCGCTTTACTGATGTGAGGAGAGTTTATTAATAATAAAAGTGTGGAAAATAATGCCGCGGAAATATTTGTCGTGCTGAAATATTGACAGACATTTTACGGCTAATTTATAGCATCGGCTGTCAATAATAAATTCCCCCTCGATCTTGAAAGGAGAAAAGGGCGCGCCGGATCTTGTAAATATTTGAAGAGGACGGTGCATCTCGCGCGCGGTCAACACACCGCCGAAACGGCATAAAAGCTCTCGACAATACCGACACTTGATAATCTAGGAAGCGCCGGAAACCTAGGAGACGGGGGGCGAAACCGCCCCAAGTCGAGACGGAATAACATCCGCTTTCGGAAACACCCCTTCGTCACTTTGGTTAATAATTTAATATATTCGCTATGATATGCATAATTTTAGGCAGCTGCTTCTTAAGACTCGAGTTCCCTTGGCGAATACAACCCTGTATAGCATGCAGACGGGATGAAAGGCGCGCCCATTTGCATACAAAACTGTTCACGATACTTAAAATAGGAATAAAGGGTGCAAAACGTACAGGGCTGTTCAAAAGTATCTAAAGTAGCAAAAAAATCCGTAATGAAAATAATGCACTTTGGAATAACCGTGTGTATCAGTTTCTACAGGGTGGCCACTAAATTATTTAAACGACCCTCTCGAAAATGACGTGAAAAACTAAGAGGCATCGTTGTCTGGAGAGGAGATATTTCGGGTTGAAATTATTGCCTCTCGAGATAACTCGAGTATAAATATTTATAAGGTGCATTTTCCCCTTGTTCCCCGACCCGGACTGCGTTTTCCCATTTCCGGGGAATCTCCCGCTAAACGCGTTATTACCATTATATCGAAATATGGGAAAAGTTTGACGCGTCTTACGGTTCGCGAGTACGATTTATAATTAAATTTTAAACTCGCGATAACGATTTTTCGACAGGAGACAACCCTCTGGAGGGCGCTGGACTATGCGGGGCACAATTCCGAATTGCAAATTGAAACATCACCGGCCTAATCCCCGACTAAACCTTATCGCGACATGTCACCCTTGTATAATATTTAATGCGGAGTGACAGCGCGACACAGCGCCCTGGGCCCTTTCCACTGCGACTTTTTAAGGGAACGAGAGAGGAGCCCTTATCTGCGGTCTCCTCTGCCCTTATTGTAGTAATACCAACGAATAATCGATTCCTCTCTTCGGCAAATATTTTCCGGGTTAATCACGAGAGCAGCGACAGTAAATGATCGATCACCTTTTCCCGCATAATCATCGTAATCGTTAAATTATCGCCCAACTAACTCAACTAACCGAGCGCGAGTCCGCTTTATTATGAGAGATGCGAAAAGTCCGGATTTTAAAAGCACGTCTTCCCTTAAACTTTTCGAAAAGCTGCTACTTTCTCGATTTCCCCCGAGAATAAAGGCGGGACTCGTCTGTCTAGAATAGGAGCAGACAATGAAATATCCAATTTTTACCCCGAACTCTACATTAACGCCAACAATGTTTCCGTGCAACATATTCCCTTACGCCCGGAACACACACGAAGTGACGTTTTTCTCATAATTAGTTAATAATTCAAGGGGGGGATGAAATTTTTATACCGTACATTAGCCGGAAATCAAATCGATCGCGTTCTGAATTATTCAAATTAATACTAGCGATGGGTTTAAAGGCGAGGTTGTCCGTCACAGAAGCACAGTAATTACGTGTAAAACTACGTGATTTGACTCGATCAAACTCGGTAAATTATTTATTTAATTGTAGGTGGGACGGAATTTTCCGAGAGTAATCTATTTCGTTCTGGAGGCGTCGCTGGGGGTGAAATGCTTCCAGATAAATGTTTGATCAAAGCGACTACTCGCGTTTTATTGGGAGATAGTGCCGCGTGAATAAATCAACCCTTCTCTCGATCATACCGCCCCCGAGGCGACGTTCGGGAAAATATGCGCTCCCCTAATTCGCCCGGTATAATTGGGCGATTTGTAACTGCACACCTCCGCGAAATGTAGGACACGCCGTAATTACCGTGAATAAAGTCGCGTTTTGTTTGTGCGCTTTATTAGGTGCGCCCGTCTCTTTCGGGATTTTCTTTCTTCGGTTTCGTCGCCGAAATTGCGACCGTTAACTCGATCAACTCGAATTGCCGAGAGGCGCCGCAATTAAGTCGGAAAACTTCGACTCGACGAGGTATTTCAATAACGCGAAAGCGAAATCGATGCCCTTTTCCCTTATTCCATTATTCCGCCCCGCAGTTTTCACTGTACGGGGATCATCAGAAAATTTCGACTTTTCGATTTGACGGGGGCGTCCAGTCAGCGATTTCCGCTTTAACGACATCGTTATTATTATGGCGGCGAAATGTCGGATCTTTTTCGGCTGTCTACCGATCCGTTCGAGATAAGCCAATTAGTATTTTTTCCGATTCCCAATTAAACCCAAACCAAATATACTCATCACAATCGATAGGGGGAAAACCGGAGTGATTGAGAGGAAACCGAGCCGGGCCGTGTTTATTCCCGGATTTTTTTACGTTTTATTCTAGACGACTTTTTCGATCCACCCCGGCAGTGATTGTCGGAAGCGATGCGGTAATGTATTCGGCAAACTCTGGGATTATGCTTATCCGAATTCGACGTGCGAAAAGCGCCCGCGAAATGCGATCTTTCGGTTAAAAGTTTAGCTTTTACCGGAGGGAATAATTGAAAAAATAAGCGCACGAGTGCGAAATTTACGACTCGAAAGTGCGGGTCCTCCCCGGTCCTCGACCTGAAACACAAAAGGCGAACGAATTTACGGGCGGGTCATAAAAAGCTCTAAAAACACAATGAGGACGCGTCATTTCAACCCTTCGGCGCTTCATTCCTGCACCCGACGAAATAAATAGAAAATTAACGAGGTTTTAAAAACTAAAAGACAATTTCTCCCCCCTAATTGATTTAAATCACTTTGCGGGAAACAGAGGGCGCAAATACGTCCTTAGGCTAGTCGGCCGTCAATTTGAATCCCCCGATTAAAAATTGAGCAAAGGTGGGTTCGTGTCTTGTATTATTCATAACACCCTCTGTGCGTTTACGCGCTCTATTATAAGGTTTCGCGAATTGAAAATGAGACGCTGGGATAATTGGAATAGCTTGTAGACTCTATTCCGGGTTATTAATGTTTTACACCGGATTACGATCGCAAAAAGATGGAAAAATCCGGGCGTGTACCGCGCATCGGGGATTTCAAAGCGCCTTTTTGTATTAATATTAAACACCAACAGGTAGCAGAGTCGTAATTCTCTGAACATGCAATTCAAAAGTTCGTTACTGTTCTAAACATAATTCTTATTAAAAAAACATTATGACAGATTAAAAATCTGTGCGTTTTGGCTTTTTAGAATAATTGATCGCGCAATAATTGGGCTTATCGCGGATCTGTGCCGGTTCTGATGGAAATGAAGCGATCAGTGGGTTAATTATGCAATCCGGACGCGGTTTGTCGGCGATTTCGGGCGATTAAGCGCCGACAATGTCGTGTCGGTCGCAGGGTTTTCATCCGCGACAAAAATATACAAGGGCGAGATTAATCTGGGCCATTCATTTCCAACGCACGAACGGCACTGGTCCCCGGGGCGCTTTCAGTCCGGGTTTCGCCCCGTGCACCCCCCGGAACAAAGACGCCCGGATTCGGACGGGTCCGGGTGGAAAAAGGACCGCGTTTTTTTCCCGTACACCGCTCGTGCGTGTGCGACAGTTTTACAAAACACCTGTTTTTCGATACACTACCCTCTCTCGCTTTTTATCGTGGTTTCGGGGCAGATAATTCAACGGTTAGGTCGATAACGTACAGGCAATAACAGTCTATCGCTTTGATAAAACCCGTTTTAATGCCGCCTACGAAATTTTTCGCCCAAGTTTATTTCGGGAAATTTCTAATCTGCTTCTAAAGTCGACGGTAAAAGCTCGAGTAATCCTCTTGCGCCATAAAGGGATCCCGGAAATAAATTCACGGGTGGGACGTGAGAGTGAGGGGAAACGCTCCATCCCCATGTCTTTTCGTATGCATACACGCCGATAATCGGCTCTCCAAATGCGCGAAAGCTCACTTTTTCTACGATCGAATTTTGTACATTTTCACTTAAATTCATCATTCGCCGATTTCAAATGCAAACGAAACTTTCTCATACAGATTAGTAAGGAAGGCCCATTTCCCTAGACTAATCGGTACTTATTTCTGAAATTTCCTGAAGAGCAACTATGTACTTCGTTAGCCTTTTTATGACTTCCTGTATCTTGTGTGTGAAACTTTTTCGAATGCGAATTTTACTACCCCCTTATACCCTCATCAATAATATCATTAAAGGGCTGTTTAAAAACTCGAGGGATCTCGAAGTTTGTAGGTCATTGGGCTTCATCTCGCGCCCCATTAAGTACCGGACCTAATCTAAAATATTTTTACGACCCCGTAAAACTACAACTTATCTCGAAGACGTGTAAATAGAAGATGGCGAAATAAGTTAGGCTTCATGGGCCACTAAAAAAATCGCCCATTGTACGGGAAGTAATAACGCTATATTACGAGACTTTACCCGGTTTTTCAAAACGTACAAAAGAATTTACGAGAGGCTTCTAAATAACGCGCTCCCCGTGTGGCCGGTTTTTCCGGGCGAGAATCCGGCGCGATCCGGACTGAAAGGGCCGAGAAAGGGATATCGGTCCGGAAACCCTCTCGGGCGTCGCTTTTATCTCGCCGTTTTACATAAAATCCCGGTCCCGCATAAGTCGCCGCCAATAATAATAATAACGCACGCACGATAAGAAAACGTGCCACCCTTATTTGCATTCCGCGAAATAATTCCGACCCTCGATAAACACCCGGGAGTTATTCGTGCGGCATCTCCGTTGGTTCGAAATTTATTAATAAACATCAGAACTACCGAGCACTAAAGGGCCTGCGGTCTAGTTTCCGGGGCTTAATTAATGGAAGACTCACCTGCAGCCGGTGACAGTTTAGTGATGACGCCCCATCTCTGCTTCCACTGAAACAATAATACAAAGGACTGGTATTAGTTCGTCTCCCCGTTTATTCGGATGCAAAACACGGAATCGTCCGAGATAATCGAGAAAAAGTCCACATGAAGTTTCGAACACGTCTCTTATTGAATCGTACGTATGCATTATCGAATCTCTTATTATCGGAGCGATTTATTTTGCTAGAGACGCGAATCACATCGGAATTTCCGGCCATTGTTGTAGAATTTCGATAAATAATGCGCGGCATCAGTTCCGGAATTAACCCGCAACCGGAAGCGAAATGCCTTAAATTATTTACGAAAGTAATTCATTCGGCGGCGGTTCGCTTTCGGATACGAGAAAACTCGTACTAAACCGTGAAATACGAAACGGAATCGGCCGGTGCACGGGGCGGTTTCGTAATAGGACCGTCTTGGTTAAATTATTGACTGGGCGAACGCAAAATTGGACCCTTCCACCCTGCACTAACCAAAATCGACCCTTTTCCAGGCATCTTTCATGTGTGCACCTTCCTGCGGTGTAATTATTTCGAGCCCGGATTCATCCCCGGCTCCTAATTGAGCGATCGCTTTAAAGGATCCGTTTTGAATGCGCATTATCCTAGAAAAAAGCTCCATCCATCATCCGATTTGATCCTAATCGACGATAAGGATTCCGCAATTAAAGCGCGAGGGCGGAAAACTAGCAGAATCGGGATTTTCACTCGAAACTTTTTTAATTGTGATGTGGGCGTCTCGGGTATTATAAAGGGGTGGACCCGATCAATCAATTAGCCGGGGGACACTTTTCCACCCCCGACCCCGTAATCCTCAATTAATTAACCGTAACTTTCTTCATTACCCCTAAATTTTTAGGTACCTAGGTATCCCGGATTTATCGATTCTTCGTAAAATTTCCCATCGTGTTGACAATATGAATTATTTGCGGTGTTGTAGCTTATAAAGAGGTGCATTACTGACAGACAGGCCACCCTTATAAGAAAAAGGGGAGACCGTAACTATAACATAAATCTGAGGGGTTGATGTTGATAGGTTATCGGGGAAAAAAGAACCATCTGTGGTGAGGACATAATAACTGAAAAGAAATGGGTTTTTTAAAGGGAAAATTTGTGGGAAAAGCAACACGGGGGTGGAGAAAATCGATCTCGTATTATTCGCAATTAATTTAAAGGGGGTGCCTCTACTAAATCATAATAAAATTTAATACAAAGTGGAGGAATTCCCTCGGATGCCTCGAATGCCGACTTTCGGGCGTATGGAAAGTTACTGGAAATTCCCGAAAATTAATGAATCGCGAGCAATCTCGTCGATGATTGAGTCAATCGCCGAAACCTCCCTTTCATTCGGGTGTGTTGAAACAACTGATTAGATTACGCGATAAAAGCGGATCGACTGGAAAGACAAATTTCGCGATTCTTCCTGAATAGACATCGTTACACTTAATTATTCAGAGTTAAAAATGAGAGAGCTTCCGAAGCTCACATCTTTATAAAGTGGGAAGAACGAAAGAGCCATTTTCGCTACTATTACGGATGCTAATCCAACAATTTAATCCGGGAACTGACTCGCGAATTAATGAACTTTTCTTTAAATTGCGAGAAAGTGGGGAAACTTCCCGACAACAACCAACAATAAGGAACGAGAAGTTTCCGGTAGGTGTGCCGTTTTCGCATTGACATCTAGTATCTCGCAATTAAGACAGAGTCAATAATAATCATGAGCTCATTATTAAAGTGGATCTGTTCGGAACAACTGCGATTAAACACAAACTTTCGCGGAAACGGGGAAAGTCGCCCCCGATTATTGGGGGCGAACTACAAGAGGAAACCGCAATAGTTAACCTGGCACTGATATATTATACGGGGTTAATGGCGCCGCTTCCTCCCCAAAAATAAATAGTTTCCGGGTGGCTTTCCGACCGAAAAATCGACACTTTCTCGAGATTCTCTCGGAACGGAATAATCTTCATTGTCTCCGTTTGAACAATGAGCCGAGTAGCAGCCCGAGTTTTGCCACACACGTCCTCAGTTTAAACACTAATTAATTCCCAAGATTCATGGCAAACATCACGGGGAAAGATAAATATTTCGATTCGGCATTACAATTTCGAGTATCTGATGTCACGTGCAACATTGGTAACGCAAAAACAACAATTCCGGATTAAGTATAAGTCTAAGTAGTTTGAAATTCGCCTTTGTTCGCCCCTTCTACTCTCCGGAAATCATTCTAGTCGAATGGCGGGGAAAATTCCGAAATTCTAGCTATTACAGGCGGAGAGATAGTTGTTCAACAAGTTAGTTACGTCAAGTTATAATCTCCAAATAGACGAGTTGATATCGTCATCGGAGGGTTAATAATAAGATCCATTGTGTTTTAGGTTCGGTCGAATTATCTCCGCCACATCATTATCGGATCTCATCTCGCGCCACAATGGAGCCCCGGATTATTCTTTACACGATTTCGCCGCGTTTCCGTCTGTTGAATTTTTAAGCGGACAATTGCGGGTGTCGTGATCGCAATTACCAAAGACATGCTACCTGTGTGTACGGGTTAAATTACGAGCGTCGACGGTTTAATTTCAATTAAAAAGTCCCCTGCATAAATCATCCTACCCCTTTTCGTGCGGTCTTCGCCTCCGCCTCTTGAAAATTTAATGCAGTTATTGACCTTTATCCCCTGACCGCACGAACCGTTGTATCGGCACTTTTTGCGATAATCACCACGATTTCCGCGTTCTCTATGGGGGAAAATGGAAATTAATTCGAAAATTGTGTCGCGCACAATGGCGGGACGGTTTTCATAAAGCGCGAATGGATTTTTCACAGTTTTCGCAATAATTGAAATGCGCATTATTGCCTGTTATTATTGCGCAAACTTTTGGCATAAATTAAAAACCCCGCTGCGGCTTTCAAACCCCAAATATAATACCGACGAATTTATTTTTCATTATGATTTTCGATACTACAAATAATTGGCAGTTCGAGTGACTCTACCTTACTTTTCCAAACTCAATCAATAATGAAGCTCAAAATCAATAGAGTTTCTTCAAGAAGAACTTTCCTAAATGTGAAATCGTTGTATTTCGAGAGTTCATTCGAGTGCAAAACGCATAAAGCGATTTAAATATCAAGTTTTATCGAGAAAAAGGATGAATAATTTAATATTGGTCGATTTATTTTACGACCCTGTAAAATTTTAACTAACCGAATAAAGTGCCGCCTCAGTCGATTTGGGTGAAAAGGCTCGTTTGACCCTCTCCCGCCCCGGCCTCGGAGGCAGCGGAAAAGTCCGGATTTTCCTACACAAGACCGCCTCGTTTAGTTCATTCACCAGAGTAGAGAAAAGGAGAAAATCGCGGAAACGAAACGAACCATATACAAGAGACAGATGCAAAAACACTGGTTCGCTCGCATGTATTTGTATCGTATACACCGAAGATGTATAGAAAAGAGGGAAGCACTAAATAAGGGAGGAAATTGGGGGAAAACATCGCTAATAAAAGCCCGGCGAGGATTATTGCACGCATCCCGAAAAAAAAAGCTTAACGAACACTTGAAAAGACCCCGAGTCGTGTGGGAGTAAGAGGACAAGAATCGTCCTCTGAGAATAATCATCCCCGAGGAAAATGGGAGATCGTGGAAATAACTACAAGACATAGCAGATTGCAGAAAACTCGTAAAAGGAGAAAAAACCGGCGTAAGAGTTATGCACTCAATACAAATGTAAATTCCATCCGCGTGATGCATATTTACATATATGCAAATTTATGTGTTGTGCTGGGTGTGAAATGTGTGATATTATAATGCTCGACTGTGAGGCTCGTGTTCTTGTCTCCTCTGTACGATTTTCCAGCGGAAAACACGTGTGCAGTTCGCCGTATGTGTGTTAAAGCTCAAGTGTCTGGTGGAAGCTCCTAAATGAATTATTTAGCGAGAATTGCGAACGTAATGTAGCACATGGGACAAGTTTGAGTGATTCATTGTCCAGAAGAGAGCTTTACCGTGTTCGGTCGATTCGGTCCGATAATTAGATCACGACAATTATCCGTGTAGATATACTTAAGGTAATTTTTCTCTAAATAGAAAAAGGGGAACAAACCGCTGGATTTTTCTATTGAGTAATTGTATAAGATTGGTAGATTGTGATATAATGGCGTGCACACAAAGATAACAAAACGTATTTACCCAGGTAATAATAATTTCGGATAATGGAGAGCGTCGAGGGGTGGCTCTGTCGGAAAAATTACATTTCAATTTACAGACAACCATCACCAGGAATTGTGATTTCCCCGTCTCTTTATAAGGGATAAAGGAACACCTCGAGGGGGTTGTTTCCGGCGTGTACGCTGATAACGAGGACGCGTTTCCAGAAATCACCCGGAAAAAAAGTGACGCCATTATTCCTTTTGTTTCGGCCGGAATTAAAAATTCCCAGCCATCGATTTCGCCCGGCGAAATTAAAGGAATCCGCGACAACCCCCGGGAATTTCCATATTGAGATTAACGGCTCCTCCTCCCCTGTGTACCCAGTATTTGCGGCGACGATAATCCACCCGCGACCCCGCTTCAGCCACTATTAATAAGGGGTGACTTAAAACTCATTTCTGAAATGATAACACAAAGTGACGTCTTCCATGTAGCCGGATGATGGCCGTTCTCTTCGTGCACTTTTATTTCGCAGACGCCGTCCGGTCTTTCAGTTATAACGATCACTCCTTTCGCTGAAATATGAGGTTTCCGTGCCGCTCCGGCACGCACGCGGTTTTCGCGCGCTTCCGCCCCACAACAACATTATTTAAAGCCCAAATCGAGTTTTATTGCGCCGCGATATGCCCAATTATCGGGAGCTTTCGTGTGTTCGAGTCGACGAACTTTCCGCTGAAAATAATAATTCTTTCATAACAGACCGGGGAACGAGCAAAGAAAAGGAGCGACCCTCATCCTCGCTTTTTCCGGCGCTTTTTTCCCGCTATAACGGCGCCGATTCGGGGTGAGTTGTGGCGTTATAATCCCCGTAATCGCCTCGGTTTGTTTCCGTCGATAAAGACCGAAACTAATTCGACGTGTATGCGGAAACTTATAAGATGTCCTTATAACTCGAGAATTCGTTAATCTGCGCAAATCCCTTCCGTCTTACATTTCATAACGCAGCCTTAATGCCGATTATAGCCCTAGGGGTTTCACCACATCTATTCTACAGGGTGTCTGAATCGCGAAAAAGGTGTTTCGTAACAATTTTCTGGCGTGGGACACCCTGTGTGTGCCTTCTAGTAGGGAATAAGTCTCGCAACTTCTAGTTGGCTTTATACGAGGGTGGAAATTACAGGGGCGGAAATTCCCCTAGTCGAGTCGTGTGCATAAGAGTGCAGTTTTGTTTTCCCTAATTAGACGGCCTCTGGGCATGCGAACCTGGAAAACCTCCCAAACATCGTAAGTATTATGAGCAGTTTTGTGGTCTGTAATACGGGTTCGAAAAACTAACCGCATACCGCATATCGATCGGCAGTTTCGTGACCGAAAACCATTAGAGCTCTCTGCACCAATTATTTTAATGTATTATTAATAACTGATAGTCTCGGGTTGTGTTGGTCGGTAAGTTAGTGGCGAAATTATTCCTGAAACCGACCCGAAAATTCGAAATAAGCCCCGCGTTAAAATATCCGGGGATTGATTCGGTGAATGCGGCGATTATCCCCGGATCTTTCCGGCGAATCCGGAATCTTTCATCCCCCAGACGCGCCGGAATTACGATGTCAAATATGAAATTTAATAATAAATCTCTGGGCGGGTGTGCGATGCGAGGCGCACATGATTTTATTACCTTCTTGTTGTCCCTGAATTTCAGCCATCCGGCGATGACGGTCTGGTCGGGGGTCGACGGGGTCTCGGTGAAGAGCGGGTCGCTTTCTCCGTCCGAATCGGTGAGGGTGTCCCCGTGGTGGCTGCCTATGCTCCTGGCGGGGGAGCTGCAGCAGGATTCGGTCAGTCTCCTCGGGAAAAGCGGCGAATTGTAGGCGCTCTCGGACATTTTTCCGTCGATCGGATATCGCGGTTGTTTGTTTGCCTTTTCCGTTATCTCCGTTATTTGCTTTAGTCGGGGCGGATCTGGGGAGAGAGGCGAGGGCATTAATAAAGTTTACATAAACCCCGGGCTCGAACAAATAATAATCTAATACAACCCGAAATAATTACTATATCGGGGCCGGAGAGGATAAAGTCTTGACCCAAGGTGGTTTTCGCGTTTTCCGAGTCCCCCGGAGACGCGAAAACCGTCTGATTTAATATTTGTCCCAGAACGGGTGAAGATTCGAACTTTTTCCTCGAACTTTCCAATAATAACAACTTTTATTGTGCTCGGTCACCGGGCGTCCCGAAAGACTAGAAACTCTACAAAAGACGCGAATTTCACTTTACAAAATACAAAATGAAAACGCGTCTTATTAAAAGTCGTCCCGTGAATATTTTATTTAAGGGATTACAGTTTGTCAACTCTCCCAGTTTTATTAATAAATACGCCGCATAATATTAAAACCGGCAAATATTTCATTTTTAATGCATCGCGAAATTAATTAAAACCCATACCAGATTACTAGTTAAATAGTTGATTATTTGTTGGGTCGAAAATTAATCGACTAATTAACAGAGTTTGGAATTAATTCAGATTAAATAATCGCAGGCGCGAACAACATTAATATCCGAAGACGGTTTTCATATGTCATGTGACAAACAACCCCACGTTTTCGGTCTCAAAAGGTAAACCTCCACGAATGACAAATTCGCACCCCTTTGGGGGCGATTTTTAATCCACTTTTTCCGGTGTCAACAGATTTAGCTTTGTTTACGCCATATTATGTTGCGTGCCCCTAATGAAAACTGCGGTTGATGTTTGCGCCCCACGGTAAATGATTTACCTACTCAAAAGCCTCTCGCCATCTTCTCGATGAATATTTCAGGAGGTAGCCACGCGTGTACACGCCGCTTTCGACCGATAAACAAACCGCACTTTTATTATTCAAAAGTCTCCACTCGTGTTTTTCTCCCGTCCGGAAAGACACATATACGAAGCGGGTGTTTCAATGCGGGACGCAAATATAAGGAACGCGGGAAAGGCTCTTTTCGATATTATTATTTTCGTTGGAATTCGATGTCAAAGGGCACGAAAATCCGGATGATATGGTTATGCGCTGCACGATATGTCGATGTTTATTCGATATGGAAATTGGCTGGGTCGAGCCGGCTCGTAAACACCTGGAACACTGACTCCTATACTGCCAACCCAACCGGGGGAAAATTCAGGAAAAATGAAAAAATTAGAACTTTACTCGGCGTAATTACGGGGAGGTCTCTAATCGAATCACATGCGGCTAGTCGAATCCGCAAATCTAATAAACTGGTGCATAATTGCAAACTTCTCGACATTTATAATCGCAATGATGCAACCCCTCTAGGGAATACCCTACTGATGCGTTTTTTTCAGGATGAAAATAAAGATAATTAAAAGTACCCAGTAGAGGAATTTATTAATTAACGAATTCGAAGTCTGCATTATGACGATCCGACTTTCTTAATTAATCCGATAATTATGAAGGACGTTTCGATATTAATAAATGCAGTCTCCATTATCATGATATCGATCGAAAACTTAATTAAGTCACTAGAATTTTGAATTATTGACGAAACTTACACGAAAACCGACTTATAATTTGGGGATTTTCGGGGGGTTAAAAATTGGGTTTGGCAGTATTGTGGTCATGTCGTCCGGTTCACTAACTACTACGTAAACAGAGGGCCGGTCCGGAGGTCACACCGCGTCGTTGCCACCGCCGCGACGAGACACCGAATGAGCGTCGCGACGCCGCGCCGCCGGTCCCGCGGCCGCCGCGCGCCGCCGTCCCTCTTCTTCCTCTTCGATATCGCGGGGGGCCGTTTAATTCGCACATTAATTGCGACCGATCCGCCGAATTCGAAAAATCCATTTAAGGCTGGTTTATCAAAGACGCTGTCGCTGTTGCTGTCGCAGTCGGTGTGACGCTGTGAACTCAGGAAACGCAACTTGGGTTTATGAAAAGTCGCAGTTAAGCGGCTCGCGGGAAAAAGTTAGGTTAGGTTTTGCCTGTCACTCCATTTGTTGTCGCAGGTTGCGCCTCCAAACAAAGGCAGTTTATGTTTAATGGTTGAGTGCGGAAGTGTGAGAGCTATGAAAAGCAACGGTGGTACCTAAAATGGACCAAGTATTAGCTGCAGCAGCGCTACTTCTTCTGTTAGCAAAACGACGTCAAAGAGAATCAGTGAAAACTTGTCAGTAGGTATTACAGGGGATACATGTAAAGGCCCCCCCCCCTAAGCTATAACTTACTTTTAAATTTCATCTCTACCGCGATTCGGTGCCAAATTTTCTTTTTCAAGTCTCCACGCTTGTAGCTCCCAGAACGTTTGTTGTACAGCATTGGATTTTCCTGTACGAGACGTATAAACTTCACTTCTGTGGCGTGATCCATCTCTCAGAAGCGAACACACTCCAAATAATGTGTTAACACAGCACAAAATAATAAGAAATCGGAAAACAATCGAGCACGAATTCAAAACATCTCAATTTTAAGGTTAGCTTGCTGTCATTTCGACGTCACCTGTCAGAAGTAGTTCAAATAGACCGGTCTAGTGCGCCTGCGCGACCTTGCCGGATCTCTGCCGCAACGCTGAGATTGAATTCAACTGAACTCGGCGTTTAAGATCCGGCAAGATCCGTGTTTGGTAAACCGTTGTGTGCACATCCCTGAAGTAGAACTGGGCGGACTGCGACTGCGACTGCGACAGCGGCTTTGATAAACCAGCCTTTATCCCCACAACGAAACGTGACGGCGGCCCATCCATTCGGCCCGGAAATCGCCGAAAACCG